>CM062296.1:73681265-74881265 GCA_031216915.1 Pictodentalium vernedei | reverse complement strand
ACTGCTGGTTCATGAGAAGAAGATTTACAAAGATTTTGGTGCCCCTTGGGGGCGTGGCACCACCCAGGAGGAGGGGCAACTTCATTTGAACAAATCTGAATTGGCATTAGGTAATAAACATTTAGCCAACATTTGAATAAAATTGGGCTAGTGGTTTAGGAGGAGAAGTCGATAATGTAAAGTTAACGCCGGACAGACGACGACGGACAGAAAGTGATTAGTAAAGCTCCCCTTGAGCTTCGCTCAGGTGAGCTAAAAATATTATGTGAAATTTCAGAATATAAGTACTTTGGTACTATTGTATGTGAAAAATGTGAAGAAATTACATACAAAATAGATCGATAAAGTTGACAGGCATATTTTATTTTCCAGATATATATTAAGCCTAAAAAAGTTAAAAATCTGTTTCTCAGGCCCTCACACATGGTCCTTTTGGCTACTGCATACTCTCTTTTTATAACCAATGCAAACTTAAAAAAATAATAATTAAATGGTTTTTGCCTGATATTTTACCAAAGTTAATGAAATTGATAAATTTGTCCTTTGAGTGCAATAAGGCTTTGCATTGCAAAGCCATCTTGCACTCAAGGGACAAAATACACCACCACACATGCTATTCTGTAGATTATAAAACAAACCAGGAACATGAACTTTTGATGGCAAAGAAATAATTACAAAAATAAAATAAAATACCACCCACCCACAAGCAATTTGACAAAAAAAAATGGCCTGAGAAACAGAAGATCTACTTTGTGGGGCCTTATACCTATATGTGTAAGTCTGTTAATATGTGAGTCTGGTAGAAAATAAACTCTGATAAACTCAGTGTAACACATGTGGCCTCCAACACCAGAGCCATGCAACTGGTATCTGTGAAATGTCCTGGAACTTTGGTACTTTTTATCACCCAGGCTTTGAAAAGGGTATCTAAGTAGTGCCTGGACATTTCACAGAAACAACAACATGCTTGAATCAGTGCTGGAAATGATTGAGGAATGTATTGAGAATGGTCCCCAGTGTTTACATTAGCTCTCTTGACAAGCAGACTTTTCGTGACAGTCATGGAAAGCATGTACCCCTTGATTTTCATGATGTTTTAGTGTACTGTCTGCATGTACATGACATGTGTAGGGTATTCAATCTTCATTTTAACACAAACCCTTGTGATTTAATGATTGAATATGGTGAATGCAAATGTAAGAAGACATTTGTCTGAAGTAGAAATGTGGCGGGCTGATGGGATGGTGGAGCAAGGGGCTACGCATCATCAGGTTTGGTGAAGCCCTTAGTGTGCACCATATGCTAATCACCAGAGCCTGAGCAAAATTTCAGCAGTGTGGCACACCAGTAAGATGGCATGGTGGTGGCAGAGACAGGGCAACATCTGCAGCTGAAAGTTAAAAAATTTATAGTAATTTATATATTTTTTATACTTACCAATGACCCAGACATAGCTGGTGCTAACTCTTAAAATATAGGGCCAAACACAAATTTTGCCCCCCAATCCCCAAAATTTGCATCTAAAACTAAAGAAAACATGTCCTGAAAGGCTCTCCACACCTCGCCCCCACTGCGCATGCGCAGTGTCAAGGACGTTCCGAAATTGGCGCCATTTATCATTCTAATAACCAGTGCCTGGTAAGCGCTATGTACTCAGCGGGGAGGCAAGAGTTCCCAACTCCTGGGAGGGCCATCCCCGTCTGGGTCATTGGTAAGTATAAAAAATATATAAATTACTATAAATTTTTTAACATTTTTATACTGTACCAATGACCCAGACATAGCTGAATAGTAAAAAGGCTGGAGGGCCAAGGACATAGAGCAAAATGGAATACGCTCAATAAAATAAAATAGAGTCATCCCCTGTAGGGAAAAGAAGTAATAGGCCTTACATGTATCTTTCTTATTTATGATAAATTAGAAAGATACAACACCTTCCAAAAATTGAGCTTCATACATCCATGTACTCTATTAATATCCAATAATCCTTATACTAATAATTTTTAAAGTAAGCCAATAATAAAGTAAGTCTAGAGAATAGAGACTCTTATACTCCTAAAAGTGTGTGAGAATTGCATAATCATGTCCGTTGACATATGCAATATTCAAAAGCTATACTTTAAAAACTAAGACTTGAATGAATTTTATAAACTTAAACTTCTCACTAAACAACCATCCCAATAACAGCTCAGAATTACTAACTCCGGAGGAGGTATCCCCTTGTTTTCATAGTAAAAACAGGTGACCCAAGGGAACACCCTCCCCCCCCCCCCCCCTTTTTCTTGCCCTGGGTCAAATAGCCCAGAGCGAAGAGGGCAGCCGAACGGAGACACTGCCGAAACAGACAGCCTACCTAGCTATAGTAGCAACTGTTAAGTGAATGACATTCTGAGCAGTAGATAATAGACCTAACAATAGAGGCCTCCAGAAATGGACTCGATATTTCTGAGATAAAATTCATGAATGGATGGCTGAGTGCAATGAGAAGCCTTCAAAAATCTATAATAGCAACACTATTAATGTAAGCCCAAGAAGTAGAAGAACTCTTACTTCATGAGCCGAAATCTTAAGCACAACTGCTAAGCCAATGATATACCATAAGCAGTACACTAGTTAATAGAATCCATTAACAATAAAATGGAGCGTAACGTCTTTCTACTAGACATCAAAGACAGAAGAAGCTTACGCCCTTGTAATAAACAGATATCTGTTTATAAATACATAAACTGTACCCGGAAAGAGTAAAGGCCTATGCCCATACGAAGACGGAAGGACCTTAAAATAATAGGTTCCGGATAATAGGAGCCTAACTCTTATGCAACAATCCAACCTAAATAGTAACGGAAGTATTGATTCCGAAACTATGAAAGTGAAAATCATCCATCGATAGTGCATGAAACTCACTGACTCTACAGTAAAAGAGAAACCAACAGAATTACTGTCTAAAAGGTCAGAATTTGAAAACTACTGTTTCCAGAGGCTCAAATGATAACTTAGCTAAATAAGAACCGAAGTTAAAATCCGTATAGGAATTTAATCTAAAGATTCTAAGTCTATTTATCAAAAAGTTACTAACTGACTTAGATAAAGAGACAAAAGACTCCATTGTAAACTATCGTAGAGTGCATAGGTATGAGGTAACATAAACCTATAACCTAAATAACACAGGCTGCAGTAGATCTTGTGAAACAAGTATACTAAAAAATAGCAATGAGTAGTATGGAGGGATCAACCATATGAACATAATGATCCCTACACCACGACGGAAGAGCCTCCACTTTAGTCGCATAGAATAGCGAAGAAGAGGATCTCCTATAGTAAGAAATCGCGTCCAAAGCTCGTCCAGTACAGTGCTTACAATGCAATACGGACCACACAACGGAATACATGAAGGTTGCGACCTTGCTGGTTGTGATAAAGATGACACGATTAACCCAGTGAAAAAAGATCCTCACATAGAGGAAGATTTCACGTTAAGATCCACAGTAGACAAGAGAGTAAATTACTCAAGATCTCTGTGAAGATAGAGATGCTATCAACAGAAATGTATTGTGGTTGTTTATCTTAGCAATACCTGCTAAAACAACAGCACCGGAGGATACGCGTATCCTATCATTCCGTCCTATAGATCAATAGAGCGTTAACAGTATTAGCTCAGAGATCTGGACAAGCCAACACATACGTCTGCAATTGATTAGCAAGCTGTGTCATAAATAAAACATCATTGGGCGCTCCCATAGATAGCAAATCTGATTAAATACTTGTTTGTTGAGAGTCCATTCTGACAGCAACAAGCGACCCGTAAGAGAACGGGAGTGCGATAAAACAATCAGACGACCCAGAATATGACGGACCAAAACTGAACTTGGTGTACTATAACGAACAGACGGATTCTTTCCATTAAATTGAATAACGGAAACGAAAGAGTGCCTCCCTGGTTCCGGAGATACGCCACTACTGTCGAATTAAAGGACAGGAATTTGGGCATGCGTTCCTGAATAATGTTCATGCAATGACATAAAGCAAGCCTAAAAAACATTATTCCGCGGAAGTTAAACTGATAGCTAAAAGACTGCGGAACCCAAAGACCCTGGCACTTCGAATCCGTAGGGATCAGTATATATCCCAATCTGTTTGACTGGCAACCGTCATAACAGCCACACTCGGGTCCGGCAACTGCGGCGGCACTCTCTGAGTCAACCACCGAATGTTTGCCCCAGTCTGAATCTCTTGTAACACTAGATAGACAAGAGAATGTATAAATCAAGCAATTCATGGATTGCCGGAAAGTTGCCGTCGAAGAGAAGCTCCTCCGAGAACGAAGCGACTCTGAGAGAGTTCTTAACCTACTATCCACACGTGGATGTAGCTAGGGCTGCATCACGTCTAACCAACCCCAATCAGCCACTGAAGGGCGGAGTTATACGTGAACAAACTACTGCCCTCAAAAGAAATTACATTGAGAATAATATCCCGTAAATCTTTTCTTGAAGACGTAATGATAACGCCTCAGTAAGGCGGATTACGTATAATAAAGCGTCTAAGTTAAGTCTACTATACATAATGTCGTTCCCAACATTGAAATTGGAAAAGACATAAACGGCGAAAAAGAATATATGCAGTCTTTAATCACCGTCTAGACGCATATGAACTCTCGGTATGCCCTGCTCTGCCAAAATAAACTATATGTAAAAAAGATAAAATGGCAGAAATGAGCCATGCGGACAAGAAACTAAACTATCATGCTTAGTAGCAGGCTTGTATATATATAAATATATAGCGTCGAAAAATAAAACACATGTTGTAATGACAATATTGGACTGCGTCGGTAAGTCAGGGACAAAGTCCCTGTACCGATCGAGAAATCCGAGTCCAATGACGCTATAAGTCTCTTATCCAAGATCGCAGCAATGAAGTCCGAAAAATAATCACTGGAAGAAATGCCAGAAGATATGAAAGGCATCTTCCGATACTACTAAAGGGAAAACTCGAAATCTTTCGAATCCCTTTCGCCATCCTGTCGGACCCTATAAAGCGTTCGGTCGTCCGTAGCTTGATGCAACCGCGGACCGCACCGACCCAGCGCCGTCGGATAATTCCTGATTCGACCGAGAAACCTCAATTGCTGGGATGCTGCGAAACACTGTGCTAACTCGGATAGCACGTCCGTCACTGAGGCCTGAGGAGCAGCGGTCTTACGATGCATTGCCGCAGGAAGCTCCGAGATCGTTACCCCGTGCATACTTCCAATATGCGAGCGAACGGAGTGTATAGGCCTCGTGTCCCTTGGCTACCGGATGGCGCGACCTATTCGCTGTGGAATCACTGAATGCCGAAACTGATCGGATACTCGAGGTCACGTAGCCAATGTGCGGTCGTGTGCCCTGCTGTGAGGATGAGGAAGCATTAAAGACAGTCTCTCGGACTGTCAATATAACGGAGCGTCCCGAGCAACGGACATATGCTCCGAATGTAAAATATCTGAACCACAACATGCGGTCCCCTATGTTGTTGGCTTCCTCCGATCTGTCCTCAATCTGCCATCACTGGGTGAGTACTAAAGTAAATAAAGTGCTCGCATCACCCAAATCTCCTTCCTAGACCGCAACGGACGAACCCGGCAGCCGAACCATTCGATGAATGTACGCTACACCGGGTGAGCTAGCGAATGTCACTCCGTAAGCGATAGACATATTCCATGAGCACTTATTGCCGCTAACTCTTCATTAACTATGACGACAGAGGCACACTTTTGAAAGACATCTCCATAACTCTTCGAACAAGAAACCAGAAATGCTTGGATAGCAAGCATAAAATAATAATATATATAGCGTCGTTCAATAATTCGAAAGTTTGTGTGACATTATTGGACTATGTCGGAACTGAGGGACGATGTCCCTGAACCGAACCAAAAATTTCTAAGTCCACCGACGCTATCAGTTTCTTATCCGGCATCACAGCATATGTTGTTCCGAAAGGGAAAGCTTGAAATCCACCGAATCCCTTTCGGTATCCCGTCGGACCGGATGAAAATTTTCGGACGTCCGTACCCGCTTCCACGGAGCGTCTCGACCCAGCATCGTCGGATAAAATATATGCGACAGAATCAGTTGATGCTGGGATGCTGCGATAAACTGTGCTATTGAGGAAAGCACGTCCGTTCCCGAGGCCTGTGCAGTAGCGGACTTACGATGCATTGCCGCTGGAAGCTCCGTGTACGTTCACTCCCGCACACTTCCTATGCAAACGTCCGGAGTCTGCAGGCCTCGAGTCCCCGGCTACCGACCCAGCGCTGTCGGATAATTCTCGATCCGACACCATTTCTGTCGGCTGCTGGGATGCTGCGATAAGCTGTGCTATGTGCACAAGAATGTCCGGCGTCGAGACCTGCGGAGGCGCAGTCTATCGCTGCTTCGCCGAGGGCAGCTCCGCATCAGATGGCTCCCGCATACTTTTCCTATGCAAACGTCCGGAGTCCATCGGTCTCGAATCCCTGGCTGCCGGATGGTGTGACCTGGTCGCCGAAGAATCCTTGATCGGCGAAGCTGGTAATATATCGGCGGTCACGCAGCCAAGGTGCGGTCGTGTGCGCTGACGAGAAGAGGAAGCCTTAGCAGTCTCAGCGGACTGCCTATACAACGGAGCGTCCCGAGCGACGGACGTATGCTCCGCTAACGACACATTTGTACCACAACATCTGGGGCCAGATGTTGTTGAACGAGAGAGGGGCCTCTCTCGCTTGCCGTCCGGATGGACCGGAACGAGCTATGAACCGGACTAAAAGGCTTCCTCCGATCTCCCTCCGATCCGCCGTCACTGGGTGTGCATTAAGTTAATTTTATAGTGCTCGCATCACCCCAAAATTCCTTCTAGACCGCAACGGACGAACCCGGCTGCCGAACCATTCGGTGAATGGACGCTACACCGGGTGAGCTAGCGGACGTCAAAGGCCGTCGAACCTACTAGGGTCCTCTTAGGCAATTGGCGTATTACATGAGCACTTTTCCGCTAGCCCTTCATTAATTGTGACGACGGAGGCACACTGTTGGAAGACATCACAGATACATCACCCTAATCTTGATCGTCTGAAATAGAAATTGATAAAGTAGAGTGACCCTGCGGGGAAAGGACCGGAGTGTCCAAATCCCCAACAACATACCGTGACATACGCTTCCCATATTGTCATCGAAATCATACGATACAGAACAGGAGTTAATGCGAGTACACTGACCACATATAGAATGATAATAAGGTCAGAGGAAGACTTCCTCTTAAAACAATTGATCAATATCCTTTCAATGTGAAAAGAAAACAAGTCCTGGTACTCGCACTAACCCCTGGCAATCAAAATACATAATAATAATATGATCCATTAATATAGAAAAAATAATTGAAATCAAAATATTTTGAAAAAATATTTTTTCAGAACAGCCCAAGTTTCTGAAAAGTAACGTTGAGCCCCAATGGATCCCAAGCCTAAGTGTGGACAAAAATTTTAAAAATATTTTAAACAATTTATTCAACACTTACGAACAATAATAATGTATCTAGTTATGATTAAAATAACATAAAGATATTATTATTTAGAAATCCCCCCCTCACACAGAGGGCTGTTGTAAATGTAAACAATGAGTGTAAAAACACTAAAATAAGACTCCAGGCACCCAGGCCCGAAATCAGTTACCAAAAATACACCATCTGATGCAAAACAGAGACTTCCAGGGAAGAAACTGCAGAACATCAGATGGTAGATGCAGAACACAACGCCTAACCACCCGTAGGTGAAGACGTAAACATGGGGAAAGAACAGAATTCATTCTGTTATTCAGCTAAAACTCCCAAGAAAATTTAGTAATAATAATTACAGAAACTATGCCAAAAGCATGGGAGAATAGCAAGGGGGAACTTAAAGGACAGGGAGAGAGGAAAAACACTTGAAAAAACAGTGTAACTAAATAATCAGAATGACAACAAAATGGCTGCTGCCTTGAAAATAGGTAACTTAACATAATTTCATTAAAAAATTTTAAGTTACAGCCCTGATAATATTCTGTCACACATTCTTTTCCTCTTCTCCTTTTCTATCCTCCTTAGAATCACCATTTCACTAATATTTATGTGTCTGGCATCATTTAAACTGAGATTTAAAAGCACAAAGATCAGTCAGATGTTAACTGATGAAGGGCCAAACTTAGAATAATAAATGGCGCCAATTTCGGAACGTCCTTGACACTGCGCATGCGCAGTGGGGGCGAGGTGTGGAGGGCCTTTCAGGACATGTTTTCTTTAGTTTTAGATGCAAATTTTGGGGATTGGGGGGCAAAATTTGTGTTTGGCCCTATATTTTAAGAGTTAGCACCAGCTATGTCTGGGTCATTGGTACAGTATAAAAATATCGGTTTTTGATCATTCAGGCCTGTAGGAACTGCTTTGCAACAGCAACCCAGCTTCGAAGTGAACTTCAGAATGCATCTGGGGTAAATGTTTCGACGCAGACTATCCGGGCAAGGTTGCACGAAGGTGGTGTCCGATCAAGAAGATCATGTATTCGCATTCTGCTGTCCCAGAACCACCGCCAGACACGATATGAATGGACCATGTTGGATGTACCAGAGAAGATTACCAACCTTTCCTTTTTCCAAATGAGTTAAGGTACTGCCTATACTACACATATAGGCGTTCTAGGGTATGGAGAAGTTCAGAAGAGTGATTCCATGCAGCCAACATTGCTGGACATGACCGCTATGGTGGAGGGTCAATAATGGTCTGGGGCGGCATCAGCTGGGATGGACGTACAGAGCTCTGTGTCCTTGACCATGGTACACTGACTGCACAGTGGTATATTGATGAGATGCTGGATGCCCACGTCAGATTGTATGCAGGTGCAGTGGGTGATAGATTCATTCTGATGGACGATAATGCTTGTCCTCATGTTGCCTATGCTGACCGGGAGTACCGACAGGGGGAGGGGATTGAACGTATGTACTGGCCAGCGAGAATGGAACAACATCCCACAAAGGACCATCAGGAACCTGATTGGGAGCATGAGAAGGAGTAATTAACAGTAATGGGTCTCATACATGATATTGAACCCATACCAGTTCGCTCCGTCAACTTTTTGGCAAATTTGAAAAATTTCCTCTTTTACCAATAATATCCATTTTCCATGGTTATAGTATTCAAAAGCTAAAAAATAATGTCAAACACAAACAAAATCTCAATTTCTGTGCTTAAATCATTAAAGATATAATTAAATATAAAATATATAAACTTTTCGTAATAATATTTCAACTAAAACATAAAACAGGAAGTTGGATATACTTGGTGCTTAGCAAACTTTAAGTAGTATAGTATTGAACCTACCTCTTTCTGAAAGCATTCAGCACTGATGGTGACCAATAGTTTTCATCTGATTCTTCAATCTCAGTGTCCTGTCCAACTAATGTAGACAGAGCAAATTTGGTCAGTGTTTCCATAATACTGTCAGTCTCTGGTATATTCAAGTATGATTCTGTTTTTGTTTCCATTAAACACTGATTCAGAATCTCATGTCTACAGCTTTCTATGTCTAAAAAAAGAATATTATTATATGTTAACAAATAACACTAAAAGTCCTTTCTGTCAGGCCTTTAAATTCATTAATTTTGGGGACACCATTTTCCCTAATTTGGGGACATTAAAACTAGAAATAACACAGTTTTATCCTGTTATGTTTCTTTGTGTTTCTCTGATCATATTATGATGGAAGTTCTTCTAAAATGCAGGATAGGCACAGAGAATATATTTTTCTTGATGCCTTCACACCTTCTCTAATTTGGGGACAGCTGTAAAAGGTGTGAAAAGGGGTAAAGGCCTATTTCTGTTCAAGCCGAGTGGTTGACGCATTCTAAGGGTGAATATCCAACGTATTTCACAAGTGTGGCACTGGTATGTCGTATCAGGTTTCTCAGGGTCTGAGCACAAGACCCGTATTATATGATAGCAAATGTCTGGCAGTCTATGGCTGTCTTGGTTGAATTGGATGGCTACTGGAGTATCATGTTTTTGTTTGATGTCTGCAATGTGTTCACGGTTGCAGTTACTGAAGTGCCATTTCAATTCGCTGAAGTATTATATTGTTTGCTGAATGCATTGCTATTGTGGTAGATAAATGCAATTCCATGACATGCAGTTTGGTTTCAGTGGTCCCCTGTACCATTTTGATGTGACTGAGCTCTTGAACCAAGTCGTTTTTGGTAAATGGAGGCAAATTTGGCAGTGGTGGTTGTGCATTCAGTAGGGCTGAAACAGTTGACTCATTTTCACAACTGACTAACCGAGAGCTATAACTGGATAATATCTGGTTATCCGTAGCCATTATTTCACCGAATCTGGGATAAAAACTAGAGGAATTGGGAAGCAGTATTCTCAGAAATTATTCCATAGTGTGTATACAAACGAATGTTGTCGAGTACTCGACAACGTTTGTTTATATACACACTACGGAATAGTTTCTGTGGTTACTCAGTACTCACAGAAATTGTCAATCATTAACGAAGTTTTGAATGCCAAAGTCGATTATTTCTCAATATATACAGCGCTACTTCGTTGTGTAATCTATCCCATAGCAGAAGCATCAGATTTACTACATTTTAACTGTGGAATGACGACCACTATCGATATTTTGGATAACCGGTTGGGTTTTTTCTAATCGGTTAGGTGGTTAACCGGTTATCTGCTTAACCATTTCAGTACTAGCATTCAGTGCAAGGGTTGTCTATGGTTTTGCCACTGTGTGAGTCAGTGGTGGTACTCTGGCCTGTGTAATAATGTTTTGAAGTGATGGGTTGCATCTGCAGGCTAGAAGGGGAGAAAGCTGCCCGGTCTCTGTATTACTCAGAATCGGCCATAAACATCTTATCTGTTGGTAAATATCTGTGCTCTCAGACTGGTAATTGGTCACAAATGGTGATTGTTTTGGTTGTTGTGAGTCCAGATAGAGGGTTTTACATGTAAGTTATTCAGCTGTCGTGGCTGTCACCTTTCCAATTGTAATACTCTTGTGTTCCTAATAAACATACATGTAAGTTTATTAATTTTGGGGAATTTTTCAACCCTGTACAGTTAAAACTAGAAGTCCTGTCACGAATAGTGCGCTTATCTAGGCTTAACTGCACGTTGGAATTGCGCGCAATTGCCACACACGATTATCAGCCTGTTTATCCTGTTCAGTTAGGAATTTCCCTGTAAAATAATTTTTTCCCAGTGCTGGACAAAAACTTCTGTACCAGTACTGGCTGGCGCATAAGGGAACTAGCAGTACCATACCGGTCAGGTCTGGCATTCTTAAAAATGCAGGAGGGCTAAAAATCGCTCCCCTCGCATGCCCTAGGGGAGCGATTAGCTTTCCTCAAGCTTACAAAAGCTAAAAGTGGCAATATGAAGTTTTTCTACTAATGTATTCTGCCTAGTTGGCTTTGTACATTTTATTTGGTGCTGCTAACAAGGTAGTCTCCGAGAGATGGCCACACTGCCCCTCCCACACCTCCGGCCTTGGCAAGGCCCACAGGTGTGGGAGGGGCAGTGTGACCGTCTTACAGAGACCACTAACATAACAGAGATATGAAAAGATGTGGGTTTTAGGAATAGGCGGTTATGGTAATTATTATTTTCTAATGCCAGGAGGGCTAGTTTTCGCCCTCCTTAATTTTTTTAAGGCGAGCTGTAGGCGAGCGAATAAATCGCTCTCCTGAAAATGCCAGGCCTGACCGGTACAGGTACCAGTTGACAGGCCTGATCTCAACAAACCCATATCATGTGACCACACCCACCCCTTATTGGAACAAGTTTGATGACCTCATTCCAAATTGGCAATGAAGGGTCACATTTGGTTTTGTTGAAATGTTTGGAAAAATTTGTTCTGTTAAAACTTTTAAGTTTGTATATTGTTCCACCAGATACGGACTATTCGTTAGGTAAAGGGTTAACCCTGGGTTAACCTTCTGTATGCTGATGTTCAAATTTCAAACTTCACACCCACATTGCAACTGAAAATCTAACCAATGCAATCCTGTTTGACAGAGTTAATTGAGCTCTTTCAAACAAGATTAACCCTTTACCCAATGCAGACGATATCAAAATTTATTCTTTTAAATATCTTTTTTTTTTAATGTTACAAAACATTTCGACAAAACCATATCATGTGAGCCATCACTGGAATGAGTTCAACAAGCTCATTTCAAAGAGGGGTCATATATGGTTTTGTTGAAATTGTCTGAAAAATAGTATTTTTTTCAGGTGCAGAATTTACATATTATGTGGGTGGATGTGGCCGATTTGTTGGGTAAAGGGTTAAATTGGTTGAATTCCTAGTTGCATTATGAGAACACATTACTACTTGAAATATCAGTCTTTTGAAGTCAGTGAGCTCAAGGTTAAGTGACAACAGATTTAATGTCACATATTTCTGCACAATGGCTAATCATGACTGCAGCATGGAGATAAAGTTAAGTCAATCGTTTAAACTCATGTTGCCCATTTTAGAGGACTTCCACCTCATTTATTGGTGACTGGGTCCTATTTTTCCAGAAAAACAGAGGTTGTTTACCACAGTAAATAAGCACTGCTTCACTTCCCAGAGTTCCAGTGGGGGAAGTAACAACAAGTCACAGCAGGATAATTTGTGTCATTTATTAGGGTTCAATGACACTTTTAACATCTGTAGCCAAATCCAGATATTATCCAGTGAATACGGACAAAATTTGGCAGGAATAATTTGTTATTTATTATGGTTCAATGACACTTTTAACACTTGGAAGTTGGCGTCAAATTATAAGAGCATAAATACAAATCAAGATATAATCCAGTGAATACAGATAAAATTGGTCGGGAAATAAAAAAAAGCCACCTGTACAGTTAAAACTAAAAGTTCTGTCATGAACTGTGAGCTTATCTAGGCTTAACTGCGCATAGGAATTGCACGCAGTTGCCATATCGAATGGCATCCAAATAGGGCTGTCACGACTATCATTTTTTGTAATCGACTAATCGTGACCAGTAATCGACGGTTAGTCGATTAGTAGTCGCTTCCCATGATTTTTTAGGAAATCATTCTTCTGTTCGTAAAACTCTGAAAATGACAATGGCACCAGTGTGTTTCGACAAAGTGGGGTTGTGGGAACAACAAATCGGTCCCGACTGAAGCTACATGTAGTCCAATCTTGGACCCACAGTCCGTAATATAATTTTTGGGGTTGGTACGTCCTGTAGGACGTACCAACCCCAAAAATAATATTACTGACTGCGGGTCCAAGTTTGAACTACAGTTAAAACTAGAAGTCCTGTCACGAATAGTGCGCTTATCTAGGCTTAATTGCGCGTTGGAATTGCGCGCAATTGCCATATCGAATGGCGTCCAAAGCACGGCAGGTTCTCCTGGTTACTCATAGCAAACACATGCAATGTTTCTGCCAATGGACCTCCGGGTTACCCGGAGGTCCATTGGCTGAAACATTGCCTGTGCACAGGTCATATGTACAGAATATGATAGCTTTAATTGGGCCATAACGCGCACATTAACGCACATATCAACGTGCTATTTGTGCGCATTTCATGACAGGACTTCTAGTTTTAACTGTAGATTGAAGCCGATGAATTAAAATGAATTTACCAACGAATGTTCCTGCATATGTTTCCTTTCTGCAATAAGTTTCTCGAAATTTTGAACATTGATATCTATGCATTCTCTCGTCAGTTGTTAAAATTGGATCTTAGTCTGAAGTTCCGAACTTTGAGAAGTGATCTGACGTTCTGACTTTCATCATAATTTGTCACTTCCGCACTTTGGGTTTTCCAATGGGTGCATTCGTGTGTACAAGACTGGAGAAATTCAGAAGAATCTATTCTTCTCGAGTAACTGTGAGTGTTCTTTCTTACACAGTCAGTGACAGTCGTACAGTCTTCCAGATATGAATATTAACTATGGTTAGATATTTAAAGTTATTCACATCCATTGATCATTCACCTCATAAAACAATGCAATTTAGCCCCGACGTGTAGTAGACGTGTATCACCTTGAAAATGAACGACGATCGACTAAAAGTTAAAAAATTTATAGTAATTTATATATTTTTTATACTTACCAATGACCCAGACTTAGCTGGTGCTAACTCCAACAAAACCAGGGCCAAACACAAATTTTGCCCCCCAATCCCCAAAATTTGCATCCAAAACAAAAAGAAATCATGTCCTAAAGGACCTCCATAGTACGCCTCTACTGCGCATGCGCAGTGACGCAGTCGTCCCGAAATTGGCGCCAATTATCATTCTTACTGGCAGTGCCTGGTCAGCGCTATGTACTCAGCTGGGAGGCAAGAGTTCCCAACTCCAGGGAGGGCCATCCCCGTCTGGGTCATTGGTAAGTATAAAAAATATATAAATTACTATAAATTTTTTAACATTTTTATACTGTACCAATGACCCAGACTTAGCTGAATAGTAAACAGGCTGGAGGGCCTAGGACATAGAGGAAAATCCAATAAGCTCAATTATATAGTAAAGAGGTAACCCCTTAAGGAGAAAAGGAGTATTAGGCTTTACATGTATCTTTCTTATTTAATATTAAATTAGAAAGATACACTACCCTTAATAATTGAGCACAATAACATTCATGTTCTCTATTAACATCCAGTATAACCCTTATACTAATTATTTTTAAAGCAAGCCAATAAATAAAGTAGTCCAGAGAATTGAGACTCTTTATAATCATTTAAAAGTGTCCGAGTATTGTATATTAAAGCCCGTTTGACACTTGACATATACAAATGCTTCACACTGAGCTACACTTTAAAAATAAGACATGAATGAATTAAAACATTAATATTACACTTTAAAACCATCCCGGAAGCGACTCAGAAATACTGACTTGGGGGAGGCATTCCCTTGCTTTTCACTATAAAGCCCCCCCCCCCCCCCTTCCCCTTGCCCTGGGTCCAATAGCCCAGAGCGAAGAGGGCAGCCGGACGGAGTCACTGCCGGAACAGAAAGCCTGCATAACTATAGTTGCAACTGTTTAGTGGACGACATTCTGAGCAACAGATAATGGACCTAAACAATGCAGGTCTCCAGAAATGGACTCAATATTTCTGAGATAAAAATTCGTAAATGTGGATGGCTGAGACCAATAAGCAGCCTTCATTAAATCTGTAATAGCAACACTATTAGCATAAGCCCAGGAAGTAGAAAGAGCTCTTACTTCATGAGCAGAAATCTTAAGCACAGACTGCTGAGAAGAAGATAAATCTTCATAAGCAGTACGGATAGTTAACTGAATCCATCTAGCAATAGAATGGACTGAAATGTCCTTTCTATTAGGCATCAAAGACAGAAAGAAACGTTTCCGTCCCTTTCTAATAAACTGAGATCTCTGTTTATAGATACGTAGTGCTCTAACAGGACAGAGTAAAGGCCTACGCCCGTCTGAAGACGGAAGAGCCTTAATAACAATAGGTTCCGGATATTTATTAGGAGCCTGATTCTTAGCTAAAAAACCCACATTAGTAGTGAAGGTGATAGTGTTCCCAACACTACGATAATGAGAATCATCCACCGATAGTGCATGAAGCTCACTGACTCTTCTGGCAGAAGAGAAAGCTAAGAGAAAAGCTGTCTTATAAGATAAGAATTTGAAATCTACTGTCCCAAGAGGTTCAAATGGCTTTTCCTTCAATTTAAGGAGAACCCAAGCTAAATTCCACTTAGGAATTAATCTAAGAGTTCTGGGTCTATTTATCGAAAAGTTTCTAACCAATTTCGATAAAGAGACATTAGATCCAATTTGTAAACTATCATGATGTGCATAGGTATCAGATAACATAGATCTATAACCCTTTATAGTAACAGGCTGCAGTTTGATTTCGTCAAACAAGTATACTAGAAAGTTTGCAATGTCTGGTATAGAGGGATCAAATATATGTACAGAATGATCCCTACACCAACGACGAAAAACCTTCCACTTAGCCGCATAGTTTAGCGAAGAGGAGGTCCTCCTACAGTTAGAAATCGCGTCCACTGCTCGTCCTGTAAAGTGCTTGCCATGCAAGAAGGACCGCACAACGGAAAAACGTGAAGGTTGAGACCTTGCGGGTTGTGATGGAGTTGGCGCGATTTCCCCTGCGAAAGAAGATCCTCTCGTGGAGGAAGCTTCCGCGGTAGGTCCCACAACAGACACCTGAGTAGATTTATCCACAGTCTCTGTGGCGACAGAGATGCTACCAACAGAATCTTGCATTGAGATTGTTTAATCTTTAACAATACTTGTTGAATTAACGGCGCTGGAGGATACGCATATCCTATCATTCCGTCCCAAGGGATCGACAGAGCGTCTACTGCAAATGCTCTTGGATCCGGACACGGAGACACATACGTCTGCAACTGATTGTTGAGATGTGTCGCAAATAAGTCTATCATTGGCCGTTCCCATTGGTAGCAAATCTGATTGAATACTTGTTTGTTGAGAGTCCACTCTGACGGCAACAAGCGACCCTTTCGTGAAAGGGAGTCTGCTAGCACATTCAGACGACCCGGTATGTGACGGACCGAAAGAAGAACGTGATGTTCTAACGCAAACAGAAGGATTCTTTCCGTTAGATTGAACAATGGAACTGAATGAGTGCCTCCCTGATTCCGTATATACGCCACTACTGTCGTATTGTCGGATAGGATTTGGATGTGAGCATCGTGAATAATGTCCATCCAGTGACGTAACGCAAGCCAAATTGACATCATTTCCTTGATGTTTATGTGCTTGCACAGGAATTGCGGATCCCAAAGACCCTGGCATCTCGAATCCGTTGGGATTAATGATGCACACCAACCTGTTTGACTGGCATCCGTCATAACGGTAAAACTCGGATCCGGCAACTGCAGCGGAACTCCTTGAGTTAACCACTGAATGTTTGCCCAAGTCTGAATCTCTTGTATCACTTGATCTGACAAGAGAACGTCTACATCGAGCGAATGAATTTTCACACTCCAATTCTGAGTCAGGAAAATTTGAAGAGGACGTGTGCGTAGCCGCCCCATCGGAATGAGATCCGCGGCGGCTCCGCACAGACCTATCAGTCTCATAAATTCTCTCGCCGTGACTTTGTCTGCGTGCAGACAATAGCGAGCGTAACAACTGACTAATTTCGCTCTGGTTAACGGCAGACGAACGAGATTGTTGTGCGTCTCGAAGCTCATTCCCAGATGAGTGAATGACTTGGACGGCACCAGATCCGACTTCTCCTCGTTTACTATAAAACCGAGACGTCGGAGCAATAGAAGAAGATTCTGAACATCGTTCTGAAGCGTTAACTCGTTGCCGTACCTCTGAAGAATGTCGTCCAGGTAGGTCGACGTTACCGCAGACGAATGAGCTCGGAAGTAGATCATTACCGAGTTCATTACCCGAGTGAAAGCCCAGGGTGCTAGATTCAATCCGAAGCACATCGCCCGGAATTGATACACCACTCCTAGGACTGCGAAGCGTAGATACTTTCGGAATGTCGGATGTACCATGACGTGAAAGTACGCATCTTTGAGATCTATGCTCGTTGCATAATCGTTCACCCGAATACTCGCTCTGACCGATCGAATCGTCTCCATATAAAACTTCGGAGCGACGATCAGCTTGTTTATCCAGCTCAAATCTATGACTGGACGGAACGAGCCGTCTGGTTTCGGAACCAGAAACAGATGGCTGTAGAATCCCAGAGATTCCTGGTTTTCTACGACCTCTACCGCGTTCTTCATTAAAAGAGACTGCACCTCTGATAACAGAGCGTCTCTTTTCTGTGGATTTGACGGAAGATGAGTCCACTTTGGACTTCGAGTTAATGGAGGCTTTCGTTTGAAGGATATCTTTAGACCTTCCGAAGTCACTCCTCTCACCCAAGGGTCGTCCGTAATCGACGCCCACTCTTGTGAAAAACTTGACAACCTTCCGCCAACCGGAACGCGATAGAGGTTTAAGCCATCACCTCCTGGACCTGCGAGGCCTGCGGTAGGAGAAACGACGTCTTCCACGACCCGCACCTCGCCTCGTCGACCTCGGGGCGTCCGACCGATTGTCCCGGCCTGAAGGACGTCCCGAACGAGAGTCGCTATCCTGACGGTCTCTCGAATAAGACCAAGAGGACGCACCGGAACCTCTATAGGAACCTCTCTTGGGCGCATTAGACCCAGAAGTGCCTGTCTTATTCGTGTCTGCTGTATCCGACTTTTTAGGAGCCGATCTGAACAACAGAGAATCATTAGCTTTCTTTTTAATTTTATCATAAATAGCGGAAAGCTTGCCATCAAAGAGAAGTTCTCCTGAGACCGAAGCGACTCTAAGAGAGTTCTTCACCTTAGAATCCACTAGTGTGGATGTAGCTAGGGCTGCGTCACGTCTAACCAACTCCAGATTTGCCACTGAAAGGGCGGAGGAATAAGCTACTGCCCTTGAAAGAAGTCTTAAAGAGGATTGTATATCCTGAAACTCTTCCCCTTGAAGGCGCAGTGATAACGCCTTAGTAAGGTGATCTGCGTAAGATAAGGCATCTAAATTGGCTCTGTTAGACGCAATAGCTGTTTCCAACACCGCGGTTGGAATAGAAGCTGACGACGGTAATGATAGCTCTAAGTCTTCCGCCTCGTCGTCCATACGCAGAGGAACTGTCGGTATACCCTGTCCTGCCGTATCGAATTTATTCCTTGCATTAATGAAAGGCAGGTTAAGAGTATTAGCGGACAAGAAACCTGCTTTCCCCATCCTGGAAGCAAGTTTAAAAATAGCGTCGTTCAATAATTCAAATGTTCTTGCAACATTATTGGACTGCGACGGAAACTCGGGAGCGATGTCCCTGAACCGCTCAAAAAATTCAGAGTCCAATGACGCTATAATTCTCTTGTCCGGAAGCGCAGCAGTCTGGCCCGACGGAACAACTTGAGGGAGAAAGTGCCGGATGAAGTCCACGGCAGCTTTATGTTGTTCCGAAAGGGATAGCTCCAATTCATCCGTATCCCTTTCACCATCCGGTCGGACCTCCCGATGTTCCCGGTCGTCCGCCCCCGATGCTTCGGCGGAGCGTACCGACCCAGCGCCGTCGGATAATTCTCGATCCGACACCGTTCCTGTCGGCTGCTGGGATGCTGCGATAAGCTGTGCTATCTGCACAAGAATGTCTGACGTCGAGACCTGCGGAGGCGCAGTCTTTCGCTGCTTCGCCGAGGGCAGCTCCGCATCAGATGGCTCCCGCATACTTTTCCTATGCGAACGTCCGGAGTCCATCGGTCTCGAATCCCTGGCTGCCGGATGGTGTGACCTGGTCGCCGAAGAATCCTTCATCGGCGAAGCTGGTAAAATATCGGCGGTCACGCAGCCAAGGTGCGGTCGTGTGTGCTGACGAGAAGAGGAAGCCTTAACAGTCTCTGCGGACTGCTTATACAACGGAGTGTCCCGAGCGACGGACGTATGCTCCGCTAAAGACACATTTTGTACCACAACATCTGGTCCCAGATGTTGTTGTACGAGAGAGGGACCTCTCTCGCTCGCGGCCCGGCTGGACCTGGAGCTAGGAACCGGACTAAAAGGCTTCCTCCGTTCTCGTTTACTATCCGCCGTCACTGGGTGTGCATCTATTATGTTTATAGTGCTCGCATCACCCAAAATTTCCTCTTGGACCGCATCGGACGAACCCGGCTGCCGAACCATTCGGTGAATGGACGCTACACCGGGCGAGCTAGCGGACGACATTTGTCTAATCTCCATGAGCACTTTTGCCGCTAGCTCTGAATTCATTTGTGACGACGGACGCACACTTGAAGAAGATAACATGGAAACATCACCCTGTTCTGGTTCCTCTGAAACAGAAACTGAGAGAGTAGAGTGACCTTGTGGAGAAAGAGCCGGCATCGCTCTTTCTCCAGAAACAACATATCGTGACACACGTTTCCAATGTTTCTCATCCCAATGTTCACATATAGGACAGGGATTAATGCGAGAACACTGACTACAATTAATACAATGATCATGAAAGTCAGAGGAAGATTTCTTCCTATTACAATTTGAACAATGTCCCTTCATTGTGAAAGAACAACAATAAGTCCTAGTTACTCGCAAAAACCCCTGACACAAAGATACATAATAACATGATCCATTAATAAATGAAAAAACAATTGCAAAACAAAATAATTTTGAAAAAATATTTTTTCAGAAAAGCCCAAGTTGCTGAAAAGTAACGTTGAGCCCCGATGGATCCGATGGCAAAGTGTGGTCAAAAATTTTAAAATTATATAAAATAATTAATGAGACACTTTCGGATAATATAAATGTATCTTATAATGAGATAAACTACCACAAAGGCAAACAGCCCCCCCTCAAAAAAGGCTGTTGCCAATGAAAACAAACAGTGTAAACACACCAGAAAACATGACTCCAGGCACTGAAAAAACTGGCCCGGAATCAGTCATCAATTACACTCTATCTGATGCAAAACAGAGACTCCCAGGGGAGAATCTGTAGAACATCAGATGGAAGATGCAGAACACAAACGTTATACACCCATGGGTGAAAACGTAACTATGGGGAAAATAACAGAAAACATTCTGTAACCAAGCAACTCTCCCAGGAAATTTTAGAAATGAAACTTCTCAAAAATATGCCAAAAGCATGGGAGAATTGCCAGGGGGGACTTTAGAAGGCTAGGGGAGAGGAAACACTGAATAAGCAGTGCAACAATTAGCAAGAATGACAACAAGAGGCCCATGCCTCGAAAATAGGCAACTTAACATAATTTCATCAAAAAATTTTAAGTACAGCCCTGATTATTTTTTGCCACTTCTTTTTCCTCTCCTCCTTCTATCCTCCTTAGAATCACATTTTCTCCAAAAATTACGTGTCTGGCATCCTTTAAACTGAGATTTACAAGCACAAAGATCAGTGAGATGTTGACTGATGAAGGGCCAAACAGAGAATGATAATTGGCGCCAATTTCGGGACGACTGCGTCACTGCGCATGCGCAGTAGAGGCGTACTATGGAGGTCCTTTAGGACATGATTTCTTTTTGTTTTGGATGCAAATTTTGGGGATTGGGGGGCAAAATTTGTGTTTGGCCCTGGTTTTGTTGGAGTTAGCACCAGCTAAGTCTGGGTCATTGGTACAGTATAAAAATATAAAAAACGTCGACTACTTCAATAGTCGACGGTTAGTCGACTAATCGAATAATCGCGACAGCCCTACATCCAAAGCATGGAAAGTTCTCCTGGTTACTCATAGCAAACACAGGCAAGGTTTCTGCCAATGGACAGAATTTAATAGCCTTACTGTGATCATAATGTGCAGATTATCGTGCAGATCGACATGTTATTTGTGTGCATTTCATGACAGGACTTCTAGTTTTAACTGCAGAGGAAATAAATAACTAACTTACTGAGATCCACATTATTCTGTAATGATGGATACATCAAGTCAATAACAGTGCACCAGTCCTTCACAACCATCTTTCCAAGTTCCTCTAATGTTGTGAAATATCTTACAGATTTACCATTGTTTACAATCCATTGTTTCAAATCTCTAATTTTCAAATCAGAATACTCATCTTCTGGCAGATACGTCTTGCCAACTATTTGTCTTTCTTCCCAAGTCAAATCTGGATATTTTTTTTCAAGATGCTCTAGCTGTCTTACATAGAAGTAACTGCGTTCAATTTCTCCAAATAAATGAGACTGCATAATTTCCATCTCTGTGAAACTGCCATATTGCTGACTCTCTTGAAGAACCCACTGGTATCCAGCTGATGCCGCAACTGACAAATTCCTCTCAAACCAGCCACAGTCACTAAGATCAGGCATTTGTTGATAAGTTGGTGGAAGCAATACAGAATCAGGTGATCGACAAGGACCATAACTCTCCCCAAGAAGACAAATAAAAAATGGGGAACACTTTGTAACATAATCAAGACTCAATCTCAGAAAGTGCCCTGATTTTACAGTGGAATCCGTAGGTTTCCACAGAATATCTGTTGGTCCAAAATATGTTCCTCTTTGTTGACAATATGAATTGACTTCTGGAAATATTTTTTTCACCAGGAAGTCTCGTTCTGTGATGAAATCATGAGGTGTCGAAGAAACATATGGGCAAATTGGTTTACGAAACTCCACTAAGTGTTTACGAATCACTTTTATTTCTTCCTCCATGTCTTCGTTTAAATTACTTTTTTCAATAGTTTTTGTTCAAGAACTGAAGAAAGTGGATTTATCATTTTCTGTTTCTACATAGTCCTGTCCTTATCCTGCACTAGTTAACCTGTCCATTCTTTGCAACCTATAATAAATAAAGAATACCTCTCATAATATTTTGAAATCCTGTAATACACTCTTTCAAAAGTGACGAGCAACGACTTGTGTGTACATTGTTCACACCAAAAAGTTGTTTCTAAATTATTTGTACAGCACAGTGGCAGGCCTGAAAATAAGAAGTCTGACATTTGCAGAATGAGGTCCCCAGAGGGTGGATTTGATGATGTTATTCCATACAGTGGACCAATTCAACCTCTGGGTACCTCTTTCTATTTAGTTTTGAGACACTGATTCAGACTGAGGTTCACAGAGGGTAAATTTTGTGATGCTACCCTGCTGTGCAGGGTAGCATCACTAAATTCACCCTCTCGGGACCTCATTTTGCAGATGACATTCTGCTTATTTTCTGCCTTGCACAGTGGAACCCTGTTAATTGTTAACTTTGCCACTGAAAATTATTCAATTAACATGGATTTGGACATTTTCCACTATTCTCGAGTTAAAATGAGGATTTATTCTATTATATCTTGTTTGATGAAGCTCCGTCAAACAAGATATAATAGAATAAATACCTGAACAGGGTGCACCAAGGCAAAAAGAGGTCTACAAAAGAGGGAAATTTTGTGATTTTCAGGGTTATTTCTCAACATATTGGAAGATTTGTTATTCAATTGACAGGAGCTTACTCTACTCTATATTCTACATGCAAGTGGCAGGTCTGATTTGTATTGTATTGAAGGTATGGTAAATGGTTTTGATTTTGAAGTTATATTCAATTAATCCTTTAGCTACGAAACAGCTGCATCCGCCTGCATAATTTACAAATTGAACAGTTGAAAAAAAATTATTTACAACAAAACTATATCATGTGGCCCCTCACGGTATATTGATAAACCGATATATACCGGTATTCAAACCAATATCGATTGAATACCGGTGTAATTACAAAAATATCGGTTTATCGTCATTATTTATTTACCCACAATTTTGATTTTCAAGATGTCTGGAGTTTTTTAATTCTAGCCCCAAATGAATAATATTATCCCTTTATACAAGGAATCGTCTGCTTCTGCCCTTGTAATATACAAATTGTGCAGTTGAAAAAATAATTTTCAAAAATTTCAACAAAACTATATCATGTGAACACTCATTGGAACGAGCTCGTCAAGCTCATTCCAATGAGGCGTCACATGATATAGTTTTGTTGAAATCTGGGGAAAATCTGAAAAACTAATTGTGAAAATAATAAATTTTGATATCGTCTGCGTTGGGTAGAGATTTTTCAAACCGCATCATCAAGGCATGCTAATTGGTTCCGACTGTGATGCCTTGAGTCTCGATTGTGGTACTTGTGTTCATATATCTGAACAGTTTTCGATATACCAGTATACTGCGGTATTTTTTTGAATACCGATACCGGTATTCAGTTTTGAATATCGTCCAGCACTACCCCTCATTGGAACCCGCTTTTGAAAAATTAAAAAATAAATAATTAAAATAATGAATGATGATATTGTGTAAACAGACAGAATGGCATTAATGTTCGAACTGTCATTTTGTATTACACAAGATCGATTTGGGTGGAGGGATAATATCGAATGAGAAGCTGAAGGCTTCGAGTTTAATATTATGTCTCTGCCAAAATCAATCGAGTGTGGTAAAAAATGACAGTTCGAACACGTATGCTGTTCTGTATTTATTGCACGCCCACAGTTTACTAAAGAAATATTAATCGATTTTGGCGGACGGATAATATTGAACTTGAAGCCTTTGGCTTCTTGTTCAATATTATTATCCCTCTGCCAAAATATATCTCATGCGGTAAAAAATGAAAGTTTGAATGTGTGTGCTTTTCTGTATTTACTGAACACCAACAGTTTATTAAAAAATATATTAAAAACACAAATTATTGCCAAAAATAACAAAAATGTAAAAAAAATGAAATAGTTACATAGTATGCGCATTGTATTTTTCAAGAACAATACAAAAATATTATTGTTCGCTGCGTTTTTTGCAGAAAAAGCATGTATTTTATGAAAATAAAAGCATAGGCTTCCAATAAGGGGTTAACATGATGCTTTAATTAAGAGATATCCAATTAGGTAGGTTTCTTATCTGGTTTCAAAAAATTTACACAGGTGGGTCGAGATTTCAAAAATTTACTAGATGTGTCAATAAAACATGTACACTCCCCCCCCTCCCCCCCCCCCCCCCCCCCACCCACGAGGTAGCAGGATTAAGCATTGGCTTTACATGCCTGTAGGTACCCATGACAAAGCCATATACCAGAAAAATCTTGTTACATAAAGTGAAAAAGTCTGGAAACTGATGATTCTCTGAGTTTTTACATCACAAACTAAGTTCAAAGTCAATAACCCGGCAAAAAATCATCCAACAGGGACTAACCTCAAACTCAATGTGTAGATACCCATGATAAAGCCACAAACCATATATCACCCTTTGAATTAACTGAACATATAGCAAAAAACAAAATCCTGAAAACTGATTCTCTGAGTTTTCACATCACAAACTTGGTTCAAGGTCAATAACTCAACAAAACATTATCCAACAGGGATCAAACTCAAACTCAATTTGTAGGTACACATGACAAAGTGAGATACCAGAAATGAGCCAATTATCTCAATGCATGGTGAAAAAAAGTCTGGAAAACTGTTATTCTTAAATGACAGCATGATGGAAGGACAAGGGTAACACTTTATGCCCTGGTCACTTCATGACTTGGGCATAAAAAAATTATAAAATTAGGACTGAATGATAGGAAAAAGCAAATGAAAGTGCCCCTGAAAGTGAAAGTGTCCCTTGCCACTTCATGGCTTTGGCATAAAAAAATACAAAATTAGGACTGAATGATAAGAAAGAGCAAATGAAAGTACCATTTGAAATGAAAAGGGTTTCTTTTTCCCCACATGCGAGATTCTACAGAGTTGCAGGCAGAAAAGCAGTGTAAGAAAACCACATCTTGGATCAATAGCGATGCAGTCAAAATCTCAGTCCACTTTTGAAGTCACAGTACTTTACAATTCACAAAAGCATTTACCATAAACACTGAATTTCATGTTATAACAAACAGAGAAGATCCTAACGAACATGATCAAAATTTTAGCCCATTCAGTTAAAACTAGAAGTCCTGTCATGAATAGTGCGCTTATCTAGGCTTAATTGCGCATAAGAATTGCGCGCAATTGCCATATCGAATGGCATCCAAAGCACGGCAGGTTCTCTTGATTACTCATAGCAAACACATGCAATGTTTCTGCCAATGGACCTCCGGGTTAACCAGAGGTCCATTGGCTGAAACATTGCTTGTACACAGGTCATATGTACAGAACTTGATAGCTTTACTTGGGCCATAACGTGTACATTAACGCGCATTTCAACGTGCTATTTGTGCGCATTTCAGGACAGCACTTCTAGTTTTAACTGTAGAATCTCCAGGTTTATCTCCTCACATGCTGCTGACGGATTTTCCTGCCTGCAACATAATAAACAGCTGCGCCATGAGCGCATGATACGCCCGTTGTTAATTACAAGAGGGAACCACACAATATGAGTATACATGTGTACTTGTCAGGTTTTTTTTTTATATTCTTGTACAATAATCATAACCAACAACATACTGTGTTCATTAATTTGGAAATAAATTATTTGCATTTCATGTATATA
This sequence comes from Pictodentalium vernedei, assembly GCA_031216915.1. Lineage (NCBI taxonomy): Eukaryota > Metazoa > Mollusca > Scaphopoda > Dentaliida > Dentaliidae > Pictodentalium > Pictodentalium vernedei. The sequence goes on along the minus strand of CM062296.1, from coordinate 74,855,281 downwards.
TCTTATGTCTGTAGAGATCATAACTTCAAGAAACTAGATGGTGTCACTTGTGTGCAAAGCACACTATAGTGTATCCCCGCATTTGCATCCTTGACTTTGTATGAATGCTTGATACAAAGATGAAATGTATTATATGACACACTAAAATCATATTGAGTGGCACAGGTGACACAGCTTCGTGCGCACCTACAAACTCCACTGCAACATTTGAGCATGGTTTTAGTGTTTCGAATTACATACATGTACCCTGGGAGCCTTTCGTCGGAAACGGTCTAAGAAAACATGAAAGTGCCAACGGTGGCACAGCCACGTGGCACCCCAAAAGTCCGAAACCTTCCTTCACATCTACAGACCCTACTGCAACATTTGAGCATAGTTTTAGCATTTCAAATTACATACTCTGGGAGCTTTTCGCCGGAAATGATCTAAGAAAACACGAAAGAAAAACGGTGGCACCGACACATGGCACCTGAAAAATCTGAAACCTTTGTACGCATCTACAGACCTTACTGCAACATTTGAGCATGCGTTTAGCATCTTGAATTACATACCCTAGGAGCCTTTCGCCGGAAACGGTCTAAGAAAACACAAAAGTGGCAACAGTGACACAGCCACGTAGCACCCCAAAAATCCGAAACCTTCCTGTGCATTTACAGACTCTACTGCAACAGCCAGCATGTTTTTAGCGTTTCGGATTACATACTCTAGGAGCCTTTTGCTGGAAACGGTTTAAGAAAACACAAAAGTGGCAACAGTGACACAGCCACGTGGCACCTGAAAAATCCGAAACCTTCGTGCGCATCTACAAACCCTACTGCAACATTTGAGCATGGTTTTAGGATTTCGAATTACATACCCGAGGAGCCTTTCGCCGGAAACGGTCTAAGAGAACGCGAAAGTGGCAACCGTCACGCCACTAGGCAGCTGAAAAATCTGAAACCTTTGTGCACATCTACAGACCCCACTGCAACATTTGAGCATGGTTTTAGAGTTTCGAATTACATACCCTAGGAGCCTTTCACCGGAAACGATCTAAGAAAACACAAAAGTGGAAACGGTGACACAGCCACTTGGCATCTGAAAAATCCGAAACATTCGTGTGCATCTACAGACCCTACTGCAACATTTGAGCATGGTTTTAGCATTTCGAATTACATACCCTAGGAGCCTTTCGCCACAAACGGTCTAAGAAAACACAAAAGTGGCAACGGTGGCACAGCCATGTGGCACCTGGAAAATCCGAAACCTTCGTGCGCATCTACAGACCCCACTGCAACATTTGAGCATGGTTTTAGCATTTCGAATTACATACCCTAGGAGCCTTTCGCCGGAAACGGTCTAAGAAAACACAAAAGTGCCAATGGTGGCACAGCCACGTGGCACCTGAAAAATCTGAAACCTTTGTACACATCTACAGACCCTACTGCAACATTTGAGCATGGTTTTAGCATTTCGAATTACATACCCTAGGAGCCTTTCGCCAGAAACGGTCTAAGAAAACACGAAAGTGGCAATGGTGGCGCAGTCACGTGGCAGCTGAACAATCTGAAACCTTTGTGCGCATCTGCAGACCCCACTGCAACATTTGAGCATGGTTTTGGCATTTCGAATTACATACTCTAGGAGCCTTTCGCCAGAAACGGTCTAAGAAAACACAAAAGTGGCAACAGTGGCAGAGTCACGTGGCACCTGAAAAATTCAAAACCTTTGTGCGCATCTACAGACCCCATTGCAACATTTGAGCATGGTTTTAGCATTTCGAATTACATACCCTAGGAGCCTTTCGCCGGAAACGATCTAAGAAAACACAAAAGTGGAAACGGTGACACAGCCACTTGGCATCTGAAAAATCCGAAACATTCGTGTGCATCTACAGACCCTACTGCAACATTTGAGCATGGTTTTAGCATTTCGAATTACATACCCTAGGAGCCTTTCGCCACAAACGGTCTAAGAAAACACAAAAGTGGCAACGGTGGCACAGCCACGTGGCACCTGAAAAATCCGAAACCTTCGTGCACATCTACAGACCCTACTGCAACATTTGAGCATGGTTTTAGCGTTTCGAATTACATACCCTAGGAGCCTTTCGCCACAAACGGTCTAAGAAAACACAAAAGTGGCAACGGTGGCACAGCCACATGGCACCCAAAAAATCCGAAACCTTCATGCACATCTATAGACCATACTGCAACATCTGAGAATTGTTTTAGCGTTTCGAATTACATACACTACGAGACTTTCGCCGGAAACAGTGTAAGAAAAACATGAAAGTGGCAATGGTGGCACAGCCACGTGGCACTCAAATTATCCGAAACCTTTGTGCGCATCTATAGTCCCTACTGCAACATCTAGGCATGGTTTTACCGTTTCGAATTACATACCCTAGGACCATTTCGCCAGAAACGATCTAAGAAAACACAAAAGTGGCTACGGTGGCACAGCCACGTGGCACCCGAAAAATCGGAAACCTTCGTATGCATCTATAGACCCTACTGCAACATATGAGCATGGATTTAGCGTTTCGAATTACATACCCTATGAGCCTTTCGCCGGAAAAGGTCTAAGAAAACACAAAAGTGGCAACGGTGGCACAGCCACGTGGCACCCAAAAAATCCGAAACCATTGTATGCATCTATATACCATACTGCAACATCTGAGAATAGTTTTAGCATTTCGAATTACATACCCTACGAGACTTTCGCCGAAAACAGTGTAAGAAAAACATGAAAGTGGCAGTGGTGGCACAGCCATGTGGCACTCGAAAAATCCGAAACCTTTGTGCTCATCTATAGTCCCTACTGCAACATCTGAGCATGGTTTTACCATTTCGAATTACATACCCTAGGACCATTTCGCCGGAAACGATCTAAGAAAACACTAACGTGGCAACGGTGGCACAGCCACGTGGCACCTGAAAAATCCAAAACCTTCATACGCATCTATAGACCCTAATGCAACATATGAGCATGGTTTTAGCATTTTGAATTACATACCGTACAAGCCTTTCGCCGGAAACGGTCTAAGAAAACACAAAAGTGGCTACGGTGGCATAGCCACGTGGCACCCGGAAAATCCAAAACCTTCATACGCATCTATAGACCGTACTGCAACATCTGAGCATCGATTTAGCATTCCGAATTACATACCCTACGAGCCTTTCGCCGGAAAAGGTCTAAGAAAACACAAAAGTGGCAACGGTGGCACAGCCTGTGGCACCCAAAAAATCCGAAACCTTCGTACGCATCTATAGACCATACTGCAACATCTGAGAATAGTTTTAGCATTTCGAATTACATACCCTACGAGACTTTCGGCGGAAACGGTCTAAGAAAACATAAAAGTGGCTAAAGTGCCACAGCCACGTGGCACCTGAAAAATCCAAAATCTTTGTGCACATCTATAGTCCCTACTGCAACATATGAGCATGGTTTTAGCATTTCGAATTACTTTCCCTACGAGCCTTTCGCCGGAAACGATCTAAGAAAAACATGAAAGTGGCTACGGTGGCACAGCCACGTGGCACCCGAAAAATCCGAAACCTTCGTACGCATCTATAGACCATACTGCAACATCTGAGCATGGATTTAGCATTTCGAATTACATACCCTACGAGCCTTTCACTGGAAAAGGTCTAAGAAAACACAAAAGTGGCAACGGTGGCACAGCCACGTGGCACCCAAAAAATGCAAAACCTTCGTGCACATCTATAGACCATACTGCAACATTTGAGAATAGTTTTAGCATTTCGAATTACATACCCTACGAGACTTTCGGCGGAAACGGTCTAAGAAAACATAAAAGTGGCTAAAGTGGCACAGCCACGTGGCACCTGAAAAATCTGAAACCTTTGTGCACATCTATAGTCCCTACTGCAACATATGAGCATGGTTTGAGCATTTCGAATTACATTCCCTACGAGCCTTTCGCCGGAAAGTATCTAAGAAAACACGAAAGTGGCTACGGTGGCACAGCCACGTGGCACCCGAAAAATCCGAAACCTTTGTGTGCAACTATAGACCCTACTGCAACATATGAGCATGGTTTTAGCATTTCAAATTACATACCCTACGAGCCTTTCGCCGGAAACGGTTCAAGAAAACACAAAAGTGGCTACGGTGGCACAGCCACGTGGCACAGCCACGTGGCACCCAAAAAATCCAAAACCTTCGTGCGCATCTATAGCCCCTACTGCAACATCTGAGCATGGATTTAGCATTTCGAATTACATATCCTACGAGCCTTTTGCCGGAAACGGTCTAAGAAAACACAAAAGTGGCTACGGTGGCACAGCCACGTGGCACCCGAAAAATCCGAAACCTTTGTGCGCATCTATAGTCCCTACTGCAAGATATGAGCATGGTTTTGGCATTTCAAATTACATTCCCTACGAGCCTTTCGCCGGAAACGATCTAAGAAAACACGAAAGTGGCTACGGTGGCACAGCCACGTGGCACCCGAAAAATCTGAAACCTTCGTGTGCATCTATAGACCCTACTGCAACATATGAGCATGGTTTTAGCATTTCGAATTACATACCCTACGAGCCTTTTGCCGGAAACGGTTCAAGAAAACACAAAAGTGGCTACGGTGGCACAGCCACGTGGCACCCGAAAAATCCGAAACCTTCCTGCGCATCTATAGCCCCTACTGCAACTTCTGAGCATGGATTTAGCATTTCGAATTACATATCCTACGAGCCTTTTGCCGGAAACGGTCTAAGAAAACACAAAAGTGGCTACGGTGGCACAGCCACGTGGCACCCGAAAAATCTGAAACCTTCCTACATATCTACAGATCATTTAGCAACACCCTAGTGTAATTTTAGAACTCCGAATTACATAGGTTGGGACTATTCAGCAAAAAAGTGAAAAAATAACGCATTTTTTAAGTGGCTCCACAGAAGCCACCTGGTGGCACAAAAATTTAAAAGTTGTATTTTTGGGTTGCACAGACCCTATCGAACAACTGTAGAAAGTTACAGCGTTTCGAATTACAAAATCGGACGTACGGAAGTACAGACGTACATCATGACAATATCCCCGCATTTTTTAAAATGCGGGGATAAAAAATGGTAAATGTATTGGATATAATAAAATAATTTGATAATCATTACCAGAAATAACAGAAGACACAAATCAAAAGGGAGATTCCTTCTATCAACATATACTTGCAACCAAAAAATCATGAAAATTGCTCTAAGCATTTTCAAATTATTGTTCGACATGTGGAAAATTGCTTATATTTTGACGAATAAAGTCCCATAACTCCAGAATGACAAATCGGACAGCGACACAAATCGGAAGGGAGCTTCCTTCCATCAACATATACTTTCCACCAGAAAATTAAAAAAATTGCTCAAAGCATTTTCGAGTTATTGTACGACATGTGGATGGACGGACGCACAGCAGTATATCATGATACGACCGTTTTTTCAAAATGGGCGTATAAAAACTATTGTCCTCGAAATAAGTATAATTTTGGCACACTTTACATTTTGCCTTGTAACTTCTTGACCAATGATTTCTGGGGTTAAATTTAGATGAATTTTTTATCAAATCTAGTCATGGCTGCTCTACAGCAGCCATGATCAGATTTGATGAAAAATATTTTGGAAATACTCAGTAGGTTAAGAGTTAATCTGGATGTCCTTGAGTTCGATCATTGCTTTTGCTTTTTACACTTGTTCAGTTCTTATCAAAGTAGAAACTTTACTTGGTGGGTAGTGGGTAGGTCCATACGAATTATAAATTAACGCAACTCGAAAAATAGGTTACATTCATTTTTTAGACAAGGCTTAGGAGCAAAAAGTAATGGTTCACGTTTCCCAAGCAATCCTACTTTTTATGCTCAGGTCAGTCCAACCCAAATCTTTTTATTAGAGATGGGCAAAAATACCCAAAAACCCAACTGATATCATGGGGATGTCGAAAAACCAAACTGAACACATCACCGAACACCAAAACCATCTGAATTTTCATATTTTCCTACATTCACTCCTTATTTATTTGGGTTTAATCCTTTTTCCCAACGTAGACGATATCAAAATTTAAAATATCACTTTTAAAAATTTTTCACAAAATTTCAACAAAACCATATAATGTGACCCCTCTTTGGAACCAGCTCCAAAGAGGGGTCACATGATATAGTTTTGTTGAAATTTTTCGAAAAATATTTTTTCAACTGCTGAATTTTCATATTACACGGGCGGATTCAGGCGATTCGTTGGATAAAGGGTTAACGACTCATTCAACAGCCAGGGTCACCTTGTGGATGACAGTTTTATGGGTGGATGATGCCCGAGTACTAGAGAGAACCACCAAGCAGCAGTGAGCAACTGTCAGGCTCCCCCATACTAACTCCACACAAGCAGGGTCAGCATTGGATGAAGACAAGTGCACAATCGACATGCAGTACACCTTAGTACAGCACGCCACTGTGCCCCCATATGGGCAATTGGGATTAAGTGCCTTGCCCAAGGACATAGCGTAGTTACGTCTGGCAAGCACTGAACCATGGACCTTTTGGTTTGAATTCTAATGCCTTAACCACTGATACTCCATGCTCCCATTGACTCATTATAAGGCCCTGTTAACCCTTTACCTAAAGGCTAATGAATGGCCTGCATCCACCCGCGTAACATGCAAATTCAGCAGTTGAAAAAAATATTATTTTTCAAAAACTTTCAACAAAGCCATATCATGTGACCCCTCATTGGAACGATCTCGTCGAGCTCGTTCCAACGAGGGGTCACATGATATGGTTTTGTTGAAAAATTTTTAAAAATGATATTTAAAATAATAAATTTTTATTGTCTGCGTTGGGTAAAAGGTTTAAGGCTTCTTTCATTTTTAGGAAAGTCTGAGGAAAAAAAAGAAAATATTCATGTTTCCCATCCAATCCTAATTTTTGTGCCTGGGTCAGCCCGACCCCAATCTTTTTATGAATACCCGACAATAAGAAGTATAATCATTTAATCCTTTACCCAACGTAATGGCCAAAACCGGTCAACACGATTCACAAAAATCACCATTCAATTTTCATTTTTTGTCTCAAAAACATAGCTTATGAGCCTCATTGGAACAAGCATTTTAAGTTCATTCCAATGAGGGCCAGACACTATGCTATTAATGCAAAAAATGAAAAACATTAGTTATTCAAGAAATTTTGTTTGAGGTGTCGTTTTCCTTTCATGTTAGGTAAAGTTTAATGACATCAGAAGATACAAGCCTGGCTTCAAATGCATATACACCAGGAATATTAGCCATATATTTTAACCCATCACCTCACCCAAATATCAGACAATACTCGAAAAAACATTTATTTAACTGGTCGAGTGCTGAATTATTTTTGGTTGACAAAATTTGTTCACCTGTATTTTCCTTGTTACAATTTATGGGAGAGTGCCAGTGGGCACTCTCCCATAAATTTTAACAAAGAAAATCCAGACAGACAAAATAGTTTCAATCCAAAAATAAAATGTGGCACGTACACAGAATATGAAGCCTTTAAGTTGGAGTACCTGCACTTAAGAATAAAGCCCAAATATGGGCTTCCAGCACTCTACCAGTTAATAACTAAATATGTTCATTTCCCGCCCCCAAAACATAGCTTATGACCCCCATTAGAGATATCTCAATATGCTCATTCAAATCAGGAGTGATAAGTTATGTTTCATGACAAAAAATGAAAGACTAATGAAATTTGAATAGTGGATTTTGTAAACAGCATTGTTCGGCTTTTGGTGTTCTATAGGGTAAAGCGTTAACCAACAGTATGAGAAAATAAAAGAAAATGAAAATTCTGGAAGAACATCCTTTTTTCTATTGCAAGAAAAATGAACCAACCCATTTTTCAACTAACCCTTTCTCAGATTTATTTATTTATTGGGGTTTAATGACACTTTCAACAGTTAGGGTCATCGCGTGTCAGACAGTTTTATGAGTGAAGGAAACCAGAGTACCCAGAGATAACCACCAAGCAATGGTGAGCAACTGTCAGACTCCCCAACCAAACAGGGTCAGCATTGGTTGAAGACAAGTGTACCACTGACGTGCAGTGTGCTTTTTAGTACACAGCGCCACCCTGCCCCCACACATGCAATCAGGATTAAGTGCCTTGCCACAGGGCATGACGCAGTTATCCCTGGTGGGGATCATACTGTAGACCTTTTGGTTTGAAGTCCAACGCCATAACCACACAGCCACTGCACCCCCACCCTTTCTCAGATTTTTACACAAAGCATAATTGTAAAATAATACAAGTACTGACACACTTATAACTAGAGATGGGCAATATACCGAAAAACAGGACCAATACCAATATCATGAGCATACCAAAAAACCGAACCAAACCAATCATTAAATACCGAAACTGTCTGAAAATATAGAGAGTAATAGCTTGACTGGACTGGTTATGTGAAATAATTCATGACAGGTGAAGGCTCTGGGAGAATGATACAACTTATTCTGTATTTTCCTGGTGTAAATTCCCCTTTGGTACTATACTGTCCAAAAAAGCTAAGCCCCCCCCCCCTCCCTATAATACCAGTGGGTATACAGTAAATGAGTAAATTCTCCTGAGAAAACCTGCTATTTGCAATAGGGGGAATATGCCTTATTAGTGAAGCAAGGGTTTCTAGAGCTTTCTTTTTTACTGAATGAATATTTGGCACTGCCGACGTCATCACAACATTAAAAAACATCATGTTGTTCAGTACCTGATGGAACAGCCGTGAGAATATCTAACACATCTTAACCCTTTACCTAACATGAAACGCAGACGACACTTGCAACAAAATTCTTGAATAACTAATTTCTTTCATTTTTGTCTCAAAAACACAGGTTATGACCCTCATTGGAACGAGCTTGTTTTTAGCTTGTTCCAATGAGGGGTCATAACCAATGTTTTTGAGACAAAAAATGAAAATTGATTGCCGATTTTTTTAGAATAGCACTGGCCGGTTTTGGCCGTTACGTTGGGAAAGGGTTAATCAATGTGGCATGCTGTCCATGACCTTCCGAATTTCTCTCAATGTGATGCTGTCTCATTTCTGTATAAGCACATGGCAGTGAAGTGGTCAATAGCCAGCAAATATTCACCAGTTTTAAGGATATATGCCTGATCCAATAGAGGAATGCAGAACGTCACAATATGAGCTATCTGTATACCCACCCACAGGTATTATAGGGCAGGGGGGTGCTTAACTTGTTTTGGACAGTATGTAAGAAAACTTCAGACATGTCAGATACCGAATACCAAACTTATACTGAACTTAAAATTTCAATACTGCCCACCTCTACTTATAACTGATAGTGCAAAGGTTGAGATGCAAAATCCAGAATCCTGCAATTTATTTAATGAGTTTCCTTCATGAAGCCAGGATGCTGAGTCATGTATACATGTAGATAATCTCTAACGAGTCACAAGTTCATATGAAATTTCTGTATGGAGTTCAATAGAATGATCTGAGCAGAACAAATTTCATATCAAAAGCGTGACAAATTTGAGATTCTTTCTATCACATAATGTGTAATTTAAACTTTTAGCTAACATAATGAATAAAGCTGGCCAGTGGTGTTCACAACATCAAAATTCACATCTTATGATTATTTTTCTTCAAGTTTTGCCTCAAAAACATAGGTTATGACCCCTCACTGCAGTGAGCTTGATGAGCTCATTCCAAAGAGGGGTCAAAAGCTATGTTTTTGAGGTAAAAATGGAAAATATTTAGTTATTCAGGAAATGGTTTCAGAAAATGTCTGTTATTTGTATCATGAACATGTAGACACTTGATGGAAAATTAGAAAAGATTAATTCAATTCTACTTTGAAACCAGCTCACTCACAACATTAAACGTTACTTTTGACTTCTGATGACATTCCTGTTTGGGAACAATATTTTGATATTTTCCGCATTGAGCTGCAGTAAAACCTGTCTTGAGAGACCATTGTCATGAGTAGGGCTGTCACGATTTTTTAATTTAGGAATCGATTCATCGTCGCAAATAATCGATGATAATTGATTGATCGTACCTAGATGACCCCCATCTCCTTCTCTTTGAAGTCGATAAAAATGAGGTTGCAGTCAGTTGACCTACCTCAAGTAAACAACGAAGACGATCCTCTTTTAGTTACATTCAAAGCTTTGATGTTCTGAACTTTTGAACCATCAGTGTAATAATCAAGACCGGTCGGCAGTTGCGAACTTCGCAACTGCCGACCGGTCTTGATTATTACACTGACGGTTCAAAAGTTCAGAACATCAAAGCTTTGATGAATGTACCTGAAAGACAAATGCTTCCAATAGCTTCTTGGGGTTTAACATCGATGTTCTTAACTCTTTACCTAGTTTTTTTCAACATATTTTCTTTTAATTATTAAACGTCTAAAACGGGATATAATTTACCGATTATTCGACAATGAAAAATACTAATCGATTTTGCTGTGACCAATCAACAATCGATTAATCGATCAATCGTGACAGCCCTAGTTATGAGAGACTACCTGTCTTGAGAGAACGCTGTGACTTGGTACCATTTGGTTGTTTTACTCTGTAATGGACCTGTCATGACAGATCACTTTTGTCTATCAAAAAGGGTGGTCTCTCAAGACAGGTTCCACTGTATTTGATGGTGGTTATGCAAAATATAATATACTATTTAGACACCTCTTTCAGAAACTTTCTATCAGTGTATTACCAGACCTGTCAAGCACTGCAGGGCGAGAACAGGCACTTTAGCATACAATCAGGAAGAGGACCTGTCAACAGAAGTCCAATAAACTTGGCAGTTAGAGATGGGCAATACAGTAAAACCTGTCTTGAGAGACCTCCCTTTTTGTCTTTGACAGACAAAAGTGGTCTCTCAAAACAGGTCCATTACAGAGTAAAACTACGAAATGGTACCCAGTCACACAGCAGTCTCTCAAGACAGGTGGTCTCTCATGACAGTGGTCTCTCAAGACAGGTTTTACTGTATACAGAATAACTGAACCGATACCATGATGGGCATACAGCCCAGAAAACCAAACCAAACCAATAATTGAATACCAAAACTGTCGAGTTTTTAAATTTTCCTACATTAACTATTTATAAAGCCCTGTTGAGGCTGATAGAAGTTAAAGAGTTCATTTTGATGGAAGAAGTGGCTGATTTTCTTTTCAGTTTTGTTAACCCCTCAGGGGTCGGGGCAATTGTCCTGAATTCTCACCAGACTACAGTACAACCTGTACATATCCAGCTGCTTGACCCTTTACCCAACGCAGACGATATCGAAATTTATTATTTTAAATATAATTTTTTTAAATTTTTCAAAAAATTTCAACAAAACCATATCATGTGACCCTCCACTGGAACGAGCTCAAGGAGCTCGTTCCAATGAGGGGGTCACATGATATGGTTTTGTTGAAATATTTTGAAAAATTTAATTTTTTCAACTGCTCAATTTGCACATTACGTGGGCAGATGCGGGCGATTCGTTAGGTAAAGGGTTAACAGTGATTTCTAGCCAAGTCTTGGCTGCCTTAACAGTCAGCCAAGACATGTCGAGAAATCTCTGCCCAGGTACTTTGTCTATTGTCAGCAGACCTCTTGAAGATGGCATGGTCAGGGCAGATGGTGAGAGCACATGCTCTGATATTGCATACAGCCAAATAGGGCTTTGAAGGTTAAGGTGTATTTAGAACAAGTCACACAGAAGATATGATTTGTTTTTGAAAAACAATGCCACCGTTGTAGAATGATACAAGAACAACTTATTCTTTATTTTCCTGATGAGAATTCCCCACTGGTACTGTCAGAATATCTCGGTCAAATCAGATGCCGAATATCGAACCGATACAGATGTAAACACCTTAAAAATACCAACAGATACCGAACTCAAAATTCCAATACTGCCCACCTCTATTGGCAGTTGTCTCCAATAATAATAATATGGTAATAATAATTTAAAAGCCTAAAATCCACAGAAGTGCTCTTTGGCTTTACAGTTGATAAATAGAATGCCTGTTGAAAGAGATGTGTTTTATCACTTTTCTTAAATGAACTCAGGGTCTGAATGGTTTTATACTTTTGGGGAGCGTGTTCTATACAGTGGGAGAAGTCATAGTGAATGCTCTGTCACCTGCAGTCTTCAGTTTTGCACTTAGCTGTGAAAACAAAATTTTGTTGTTTGACCTTAGGGTTCTGGAGGGTACATGTATGCCAATTCAGAAGTTGAAGCAAGGTTAGATGGTGCAACGCCATGAAGGCACTTCAACTTCAAGACCAGAAGACACAGTTTGTATTGGATTCTCTGACATACTAGTATTGGCAGCCAATGCAATTTGTAAAGAACAGGTGTTATGTGCAGGGGCGTCATGCTAGGGAAAAATCTGGGGGACCAGATCGGTAACACCATCTATTTGGAGCACCATCTCAGTTGCCCAAACATTTTGGCAAAAAATGCCTCCCAGATTACCGGAAATGGCACTTCCCAGGCCTTCACCGAAAATATTGGGGGGCCAGAATTCTACTAGTTCTAGGAGCCATTGGCATTGGTGCCTGTTGTCAACCCTGTGAGAATGAGATAAATGCATATATTTTTCAATCTTCATTTTGGTATACAATATGTGTATATAATATTTAATTTCAACCAGAGGTGGGAATTTCAATGTAAACAAATTCCCCTTACTGAAAATTATATAGCACCTATAAATGAAAATAACTTAATAAGGGAAATCCCTCTCTTAAAGACTAAATCTTATAAACCGCAAATCGTTGGTTTGTGTTTTAGGTAATAGCATATTGGGTTGAAATCTGGTCTGTGTTTGCATATGCCGGCAGTAAAACGGGAAACGACTGTCCGGGGAATTACACCAGACAAAGTGTAAACCCTTTTCGCGTGAACAAAATTCTCAAGCTGAGATGGACAGTGCAACGGCTGTGAACAGAACGTCATCAAAGTCCAATCACAACTGTCTAATCGGTCTACACACATAATAAACAACGAACTGCCATCGGATCTATTGATAAGCGGATTAACAGTGTATATTATGTAACATTATTAAGCCTACGCGTGTTACCTTCTGCTTTAATTAGTTTTGGTGATTCCGTACAACGGACCAGTTTTTCATACATGTGCGTGAAGCTGTTGCTATGATAATATAAACTACCGGAAATTGTCGATGATTTCCGTGGTTGTTCGAAAAAATTGTCAGCGGAGAAAAGATTCGCAAACATTGTATTTGGAGGTATATCAAAGACATGAAACGTTTTATGAAACTTCTGTTTCGACCACAAAGTATATTTCTAAGGCAGAAATCTACGTATAAAAAAATCTTTATTTATTTTGGAAAACCTGACGACCAAATACGAGGAATCCCGAGAACAATGTAAACAAGCTGACACATGACTAACATCCACGTGAATTTCGTACCAGATGGAAACGGACCAAAATGGATCAACCCGTTCTTGCGCCCTTTTGAACATCTCAGGCCTTAACAATAAAATTTCACAGTGTAATTAGAGATGAAAGTTCACAAGTAAATCGGTGATATCGTTCAGGGTCATGACCGACGTCGAAAACGAGTGAAGCCACTCGTAAAGTTGTATGGTATCGGGCGCTAGGCGTGGAGGTGGTGGGGTGGCTGGTTAGAAAGAGGTGATGTGTATCTGTTTGAATACGGCATAGAGTCCCAGCTGGGTTAAAACATGGCGGATGAGGAAGTGGGTCTATCTTGGTGGTCCCATAGGGTGTATTTGAAGTCATCTATCGCGCCAGTTCAGTGCTTAGAATAGCTTTTTCGTCCAGGTGACGTCAATCGATTGCAATGCGCATAAAGAACGAATGTTTGTATTGTTTTACAAACTGGAACAGTTACGGATCTACTGTTGTTCCTTACTGAAGATGACAATGTAGGTGACTAGATCACGACTGTAACTAACATTTTTTGCGGGGTAGGTAGGAAGTCGTGTGCGACGGCTCGGTCATCATCGCCCAACTATTTGGAACACATCTAAGTGCTTTTGTCAAAGACTTATACCCACAAAAGATACTTTCCATTGATAAAAAAAACTTACGTGGCAGGCAATAAATGAGAGTTTCATGACAGTGAAGTCAATTACACACCAGCTAGGTAGAGGTGGCTGACCATTTGGGTGCTTTCAACAGGTCAAAGTCATAAAAATCATTTGTTATCAGTTACTCTCTCACTGGATGTGGAATTCTACCGATATATTGAGGTGGACATTTATTGCACTTTCTAATCTGTACATATTTTTGCCGGGCAATCAAAAGATTTTGCCCAACTGAGTACTCAAAAGCGCGTGTGTATTTTCGTCGGGTGGGCAAGGACGTTTGCCCAACTTGGTATTTCATAATGTATTGCCCGACGAAACCCATTGTTGGGAGATTTGGGAGGGGGTGTCACCCACCCCACCCCACTCATGAAGTTCGCCCCTGGACTAGACAGTTGTCATTTTTTAGCTCGGATCTGTCGCTTTTTGGTATGGAACTGGTATAATTTGTCCCCCACTCAGTTTACAGAAGAAGGTATATATAAGGTGTTAAGGTGTTTCCGCTTTCTGTGGATTGTACTGAACGTAATTTGGCGTCAGGCTTCTCGTACAGGTCTGATATGGCAGTATAGTATGGGCGTTATATATACCCCTGTGGGTTCCCTGGTAGCGGTTGGTACCACTAACCCACCTAATGCTTCGTGTTATCTTATGACTGGTATATATAGTTAGAACGTAACGCTAGGCCAAGCAGTATTGTGGGATGTGGTAGAGAAAATGCATGATTATATTTGTTTGTTCAGAGCGGTAGTATAAAATGCAGGGCAGTACCTCTTTTGGTTTATTATCCCCTTGGGTCTACTATTAGTACCCATCGACTGCATTTGGGTAGTTGCTATTGGTAGCACGAACTTTGAACTTGTGTGGGACTAACATGGGTCTTTGTGGTGGTTTGGGGACTATTCTATGAGTGACTGGGGACTGGGGTCTGGTTCGGGGACTTGCCGTGCAGGAACTGAATATAGAGCTGGTTTGGGGACTGGTGGATACTGACGAAAATGGGTCTAGGCATTGTACTTCCAAGCTCCTACATCAGGGCTTTATGGCTCATACTTGACTACTAACTCTTACATGGCTCATATCTCTATATATGTAGCCCATACAGGGTGCCTAGATTTTATCCATGTTAGATGATTTGTGAAATGGCAAATCAAACGTGGGAGAGTTCCAGACAGGGAAACAAATTAGGCGGGTGCATAACAGATAACAGAAGATCTTTCAACATTCAATACATTTTATTCTACACAATATAAAATGATAATTTGACAATATATACACCTGGAACTTAATTAAGCACCCCCTGAAATGTTTTATGACAGTGAAGTTGCTGTTACTGATTATTTTGTTTTAATGATTGCCATGTCTTGCAGTACATTTTATCTCGTGAAACATGATGTTTCTGGTTGATAGTGTACCCCAAACACACCCCCTCGTCCACGTAAAGCATGCTACCCTCGAATGTCACAAAACACTATCATACACATGCAATATCTGGGCATAAAACAAGAAAATTTGCCACTTTTATAATAAATCAGTAAATGTTGACATGGCAAGGAGGAGACTGTCAGAGGCACTAAGATGGCAAATCGTTCAGGCATGTCATTCAAAGCTATTGGAAGGCAACTTGGCTATAGTCATTTTGTCATCAGCAGACTTGTCCGAGAAAATCAACAAACCAACCATGTTAAGGACAGACCCAGGCCTGGACAACCCCGGTAGACCTTTCCTCGGGAAGATCGGAGTTTAGGGGGCCTCATTAGGCCTGAACTCTTTGCTTCAAGTGGGATTTTGAAACGCCTTTGGCTCCCAACAGGCGTTTGTGCAACAAAGCTGTCCGAACCCATATCAAAGCACTGGATATGAGGTCCAAAAGGGTCATCAAGCGTCCAGCTCTGTCTGATCAGCATCAAAGATGACGCTTGGAGTGGTGTATGGCACGACAGCATTGGAATCTCAGGACATGGGAGAAAGTACATTGGTCAGACGAAAGTAGGTTCCTGCTGCACGTCACAGATGGTTGCATGAGAGTGTGGAGGCATAGAAATACTGCTTACATACCCAGGGACATCAGACCTATTGTTCCTTATGGTAAAGGATCAGTAATGATCTGGGGATGCCTCTCTCGTGATTGTAAACTTGATATGGTGACTGTACGTGGGAATCTAAATCGTCATCAGTACATCCGGGACATTCTCAGTCCGGTTGCCGTGCCTCATTTAGACAACCACCCGTTGCCTACTCGACCTGTATTCATGGACGACAATACAAGGCCACATCGTTCCCATGCTGTGAGAGCATTCCTTCAGAACAACGCTATTACAACACTACCTTGGATAACAATGAGCGCCGATTTGAATCCCTTAGAACACACCTGGGACTTTCTCGGACGTCGTGTGCAAGCAAGGGATCTACCTGTACATAATTTGGCCGATTTGGTAGCTGCAATGCATGAGGAGTGCCAGTAGTTGCCTCTAGACCGTATCAGAAGGCTCACTGATAGCATTAGGAGGAGGGCGCAAGCTGTCACCCGGGCACGTGGTGGATACACTCGATACTGACGTCAGTCACTTCTATTGTGTTGAGGAAATCCCAAGTTACACTTTTTGTCAGTAATTACCGGCATTGTTTCATTATGGACCGTTCCAGCACCAAACTTGTCGAGAGAACACCTTTCCTTCAAAAACATTAGTGATAGATGTGTGAAATTAGCGCCATTAAGATACTGTATATTTTCATCATGGTGTTATCGTTCATTTGTCAATAGACCCTTCTTTCTGCAAAGAATCACTTTTGGCCATCTTAAAAATAGCAGGAAAGTAATGACAGTTTCTATTAACACCACTGCGAAAAAAAACTGGGTGCTTAATTAAGTTCGAGGTGTATATATTCATCTGACAAAACACCGATTTGATTGCGTCTTTCGTATGTACAAATATGCACGACTTATTCATTTCGTGTAACACAGGTCCATGATGTTTTTACAATTATCACACTAGTCAGGAGCGCAGCGACTAAACGGGTGTTCTAGTTTATTTCCAAATGAAACAAAATACTGCATTTTGATTGGCTGAGGGGTACGGTGTAACTTGCAATCCACAGTGGCTATTTTTTACACCGTGGTTAACACCGGTGTAAAAACAAGAATACACAAGAGCAAGCTATATGGCTGAAAAGTACCCATTTTTAATTATTAATTCATACCTTATGCTCGGTTATGTTAAAACAAAAATAAAAATACAGGAAATTTAATATTTATGTGCAATAAAATATTACAGATATGGATGTCATTGGAACTGGCTGATTGAGCCAGTTCCAATGACATCTATATTTGTCTGGTTTTATTTAAGAAACTTGCAAAGTACAAATTTTCTGTCAGTTTTTTCCCACAGTGTAGGTTAAAGTATTAAGTACACCAAAATTCTTGGAAATAAATCCGTTATCCTTGTGTTTCCCAGGGTGAATGGGAATTTACACGGGTTTGGGAACTCATAGCACCCTTCGGCTTTGCCTCAGGGTGTGTGAGTTCCCAAACCGGAGTAAATTCCCATACACCCTGGAAAACACAAGGATGACTAATAATATGGGCGTTTAGGGTGTGGAGTCGATGACTTGTTCCTCTCACGCTCAGAATGTAACATTATTGGAGTTAAAGCACATTCCCCAGTCTAATGCCCATTGTTCTTGACCAGTTAGGTCGTTTTGTAGGGTTGTGTGATCCCTTTCGCTGTTTATTTCCCGGTACAATAGCCTGTCGTCTGAAAATAGCCTCAATGATAATTTTACCGAGCTTTGGAGATCGTTGACGTTGGTGTGGTATTGGAAAAGTATTAAACCAGTTCCAGTCAACGGTTGCATCATCCGAGAATTCCTCTTCAATTTTCCTTTTCTGTGAAAAGCTTGGTGAGCCATGTGTCCGATTCACGGACGTGCCAACCGTTACATGCTCCCAGTTCCTTATTCGACATTCGTTATAAACCGATTTTTATCGGTTGATAACGAATGTCGAATAGGGAACTGGGAATAAGTAACGATTTTTGTACGCCTCCGATTCCGTATTGCTCTCTTTTATGGAGAAGCCTGTCGTGCGGGACTGTGTCGAATGCTTTGGAGAAGTCCAGTGTGGCTGTGTCGATTTTTCTCGGCATCTGCCTGGTGCTTCTCCCGGTGTTTCAATAGTCACATGCAGTAATTTGCCTCGAATGCAAGATGGAATGTCACCAAAGTGAAATGCAAGAAGAAATAAAACGCAATGGCGCCATTTTGCATAAGCGATATACTAAGGCACATTTAGAATGAATAGTTTATTTTATTTATTTATATGAAGACAAACTCAACTACTCAATCACACGACCAAGTAGGCCTAAATCACACATTAAAAATCATAACTTGAATTTACAGGGCCAAATATGTGGATGGAAATAATAAAACACGTTTCTAACATATGAATCCCCCACTCCCGTTTTCAAGAAAATTTTCATTGGTATTTTATTTTCGCTTGAGAAGCAAATTCGTGGTTCACCGATAACAGGGTGGTTTACCCGGCATCTGGTCCCTGAACTGCGAATTTGCTTCTAAATTGCTGATATGCCGCGGTTCCCACTCTAGCTCCCTCCCAATCTCATGCAAGCATTCAGACACAAACTGTTTTACAATGTTCCCCTGCTGACATTCCAACGGCATTTTCTGAAGATCATGAACAATTCAACATTTTATGCATTTTGAAGAAGAATTATGAATGAATTACCAAGTGGAGCATCAATGATTGGTCTGTGCTTGGAAGAACTATTCGCACCAACAATGACATCGAAGGATGGCACAACAGATAGAATAAGCGGTTAAAAAGGGGTAGGCTAATCTTCCGTTCTATTTACTACTTACTAGGCTCTTGACCGCTGAGAGACAAGAGACTTAGAAACAAAAGTCAAGATGGTAAGTGAGGGAATGCCTATAGGAGAGCTCAATGAAAGAGAATACGGAAGGACAATTGGTGGAGCTCTGGGAGTCATACAGTGAGAAGGAGATCAGCACCAGCAAGTTATTGAAAGAATGTACCAAGGTTGTACCCTGTGTTTATACTTCCGCTGTGCGTTTGTACATCTATTTCAAGTTATTAACCCTTTACCTAACATGAAAAGCAGACGACACTTGCAAACAAAATTCTTGTATAACTTTTTTTTTCATATTTTGTCTCAAAAACATAGGTTATGACCCATCTTTGGAACGAGCTCGACGAGCTCGTTCCAAAGAGGGGTCATAACCTATGTTTTTGAGACAAAAAATGAAAAAATAATGAAAATTAATTGGCGATTTTTGTGAATAGCGCTGTCCGGTTTTTGCCGTTACGTTGGGTAAAGGGTTAACATAAAATCTCGAGGTATAAAAAAAATTAGTTGGCAGTATTCGCAAAATAATGAGGCACTGCTCGATTTCTGTTGTACATACATATTATTTTTATATTATTATGAGAAGGGGAAAATACTCGAAACTTGGACTATTATTATCACGCATTTTCATAGTCATGATCTCCGTCCGTCCGTCCGTCCGTCCGTCCGTCCGTCCGTCCGTACGTCCGTCACACCCTGAAATGCTCCTAGGGTATTCAATTCGAAACGTTTAAACTATGCTAAGGTGTTCAGGCAGCAACTCAAGATGTGCATGAAGGTTTCGGAATTTTGATTTGGTTCCCATGGAACCACTTTTATCGTTAGAAAATCAGTTTTCATCGAAAGCCTCCTAGGGTATTTAATTCGAAACGTTTAAATAATCCTAATGTGTTCAGGTGACATCTCTAGATGTGCATGAAGGTTTCGGAATTTTTATATGGCCCCAGGTGGTTCCAGTGGAACCACTTTTATCATTAGAAAATCAGTTTTCATCGAAAGGCTCCAAGGGTATTTAATTCGAAACGTTTAAACTATGCTAATGTGTTCAGGTAACATCTCTAGATGTGCATGAAGGTTTCGGAATTTTGATTTGGTCCCAGGTGGTTCCAGTGGAACCACTTTTATCATTAGAAAATCAGTTTTCATCGAAAGGCTCCTAGGGTATTTAATTCGAAACGTTTAAACTATGCTAATATGTTCAGGTAACATTTCTGGATATGCATGAAGGTTTCGGAATTTTGATTTGGCCCCAAGTGGTTCCAGTCGAACCACTTTTATCGTTCGAAAATCAGTTTTCATCGAAAGGCTCCTAGGGTATTTAATTTGAAACATTTAAACTATGCTAAGGTGTTCAGGTAGCATCTCTAGATGTGCATGAAGGTTTCATAATTTTGATTTGGCCCCAGGTGGTTCCAGTGGAACCACTTTTATCGTTAGAAAATCTGTTTTCATCGAAAGGCTCCTAGGGAATTCAATTCGAAACTTATAATCTACGCTAAGGTGTTCAGGTAGCATCACTAGATGTGCATGAAGGTTTCAGAATTTTGATTTGGTCCCAGGTGGTTCCAGTGGAACCACTTTTATTGTTAGATAATCAGTTTTCATCGAAAGGCTCCTAGGGTATTTAATTCGAAACGTTTAAACTATGCTAATGTGTTCAGGTAACATTTATAGATGTACATGAAGGTTTCAGAATTTTTATTTGGCCCCAAGTGGTTACAGTAGAACCACTTTTATCGTTAGAAAATCAGTTTTCATCGAAAGGCTCCTGGGGTATTTAATTCAAAACTAAGGTGTTATGCTGAGGTGTTGCTAAGGAAATGCGGGGATACACCACCGTGTGCTTTGCACACAAATAACTCGATCTAGTATATTTTGTGTGTCTTGAAGCAAAAGTTTAAAAAATAAACATTTCAGGAAAATTCCAAGTGGTTGTCTATTGACCTTTAACCCACTATGAGGTCCCAATCAGCCAGACAGAAGGTCCCAAACAGCCAGACAGAAGGTCCCAATCAACCAAAACAAAAAAAAAACGGGTCAAATCAGACAAGGTCCCAATCAGCTAGTGCGCCACTTAGCCAAGGTCTCTCCAAATATTATATTTGCCCTTTCCCCCATCTCTCATGTTTTCATCCCATTCTTCCATTATTTTCTCTGATGCATCCCCGAAGTTTATTCGTGTATTTTCGTACTCGAAAGGGTGGACGGGGCCAAAAAGTTTGATAATGGACCAAGCTCATATCTCACGCATGGTATGACCAATGGACCTTGGACAAACGCCAAATGAGTGAAAACTCAATGAAGGTTAAAAATATGGATCAAGGTCACTAAGGTCACTAAGAACCCCAGAAATCATTGGGCGCATTTTACAGAACTGGTAAAAAAAAATTTGCATTTTATAACCCCCAGTGCATGTATTCCATCACTCAGAAAGGAGAGCGGAATCAAACATATACCTTTCTGATTCCTTTATAGAACATGTTAAATGCTGTGCTCAGAAGTTATCTCTGCACACTAAAAACTAAAGTGTTAAAACTGACACTTTCAAGGTGTTAAACCCCTTCTAACTCTTATGGTTTGATTTTAACACTCAAAGTGCAATGCTTTAAGCACTTAGACATTACAATCGTCAGGCATCTGAAACTTGAATGGATGGCACTTCCCATGTGTCTAGCATTGGTGGTTCTTCCAGAATCGTCCATAATTTGATTTGTGCTTGGCGGGTACATAATTAAAAGGACACAACGCAGATGACGCGGATCAGGCTCGAGAGTTCGAGCCTGATCCGCGTCATCTGCGTTGTTTCCTTTTAAGTGTCGCGACATTACCCTTGTCAAGTGGTATTATTGTAACCCCTGTCAAGTTCTGGGATATCTACACTTGAATAAAAAGTGCTAGTTCAGCACTTAGTAATTGTTAAATACAGCACTTCAAGTGTAGTTTTTAACACTTTAGTTTTTAGCGTGTAGAACATGTTAAATGCTGTGCTCAAAAGTTATCTCTGGTTTCTTGAAAAAAAATATTATTTGATAACTGTTTCAAACTCTTTAAATACTGTTTACAAAACCGATCTCTTATTCATTTCTGGTTGCATGAGTGCTATAGAAGCCACTATCGGGGCTTTCAAAAATTAGGGTACCAGGGCAAAAAGCCACCTTTTCCTTCCTTATGTTTCATATTCAGTAAAACGTAAATAATATTTTGTTTACATGAATTTGTTGGCCAGACACAGGCGTCGCGAACGAACCCCCTTTTACGTTTTTATCAAGAATGGAGAATGCAAATAAATCCCCAAAAGGCCACCAGAAAGCATCACCTGATACTAAATTAAAAAGTTTTCCCGGGGAGGGGACCCCCCAGTTAGATCCCCTAGCATACTCATGCCTTCGGCACCTGCCATGTGTGCACCTGGTGTACCTTTTTCATTAAAGTCGAACCCCTTTTGAAAAATCCCGGCGACGCCTATGCCAGGGGACGATTATAGTTAAATGTAGAATATTCGCGTGTTTCACACTAATGACTAACCTGTCAAAAACAATGGAAATGTGTTCGTCTGGTAAGTACGGTAAAGCAAGTAAATTGTAAACACCTTTTTTTTTTAAAATATTCTATTTATTTTATCTTGTTTTGTTTATTGGTGCTTAACGACACTTTGAAAAGCCAGAGTCATATCGTGTCGGGCAGTGTTACGGTAGTATGCAGCCGGAGCACCTGAGCGGAACAACTGCGCAATGGCAAGCAACTACCACACTCCCCAACATATTAACTCTACACAAGCAGGTTAGAAATGACTGAAGACAACTGCACTAGCGACGCGCAGTACGCTCCCCACCCCCGCCCCCATCACGCGTGGGAGTATCTTGCACAAGGACACGACGCAGTTACATCTGGTCAGGATCGAATTGTCAACCTTTCTGTCTGAAGTCCAATGCTCTAACTACTCAGCCACAGCGCTCGCAAACATCTTATAAATCTGTGCACTTCTCCACGCCTTCAAAAAGTACGCCAAGGGGCTAATCCAATATTATCAGGCTGGCTGAACACGATATTGTTTCAATGCAACAAAAAATGAAGAAGTGGGAGGAGATCAAAACACTCAACTAAAATATTCTACGACACGCCCATTAGCCTATGTTTCTTCGAAATGTCCGACCCCGCTTACGAAAAAGTCTTTCTACAAAAAAATTGTCTACGAAACGTCTTGTCTTTGGAATGATTTTTCTACGAAACGTCCAGAAACCCTTTCAAATGACGTTCAGATCCAAAATTTGACTAAATTTGCTACAATTGGAATCAGCACGTGACAGTCATAGACCCATGTGGAGGTTTTTGAACATTTATGAACATGGATTATTATGAACAAGGAAAGCCGTCACGCTGTTTTTTATAATACTAGACAACCTGGGCACGTGGCTGTACTGTGGTTTCCACGTGGCTGGCTATCAGTGTTAACTTTGGGTCCCGAAGATGACCGATTTGGGGAAGGCTCAACCTGATTTTTCACGGCTATGATGTCACAGGTCCCGATGGATAAAAGGTTCCAAAGTTCTGTATCACCAAGACGTATTCGCCGTACAGTACGGCCGCCATGGACTGGTCACTTTCCACGAGAGGGCAATATTTCCACGGACACAATAATATTAAATTCCAAACACTAATTATAGGAATAAGCATAAAAAATGCCGATAGGATCACTGATCTAATGTCGAGTTGTGACAGCACAAAAGTGGGTTGAATCATTATCAACTTATCGTCCGGAAACCAATGTTTACAATTTACTATGTGAAGGGTCACTGTGACCTTGACCTTTGACCTAGTGATTCCGAAATAAATGGGGCTCTTTCTTGCACCGATGCCAACCTACCTATGTAGTTTCATGAAAGTAGGTGGAACCATTGTCAAATCATCATCTGGAAACCAATGGTTTACAATGTATTATGTTCATGGTCACTGTGACCTTGGCCTTTTGACCTAGTGAGTTCAAAATACATAGGGGTCTTCCACTCACCTAGGCCAACCTATCTATGAAGTTTCATGAACGTGGGTCAAACCATTATCAAGTTATCGTCCGAAACCAATTGTTTATGATATACTATGTTGAAGGTCACTGTGACCTTGACCATTCATCTAGCAAGTCCAAAGAATAGGGTTCTTCTTCTCACTGGTACCAACCTACCTATGACGTTTCATGAACGTGGGTCGAAACATTATCAAGTTATCACCCGGAAACCAATTGTTGACGATTTGCTATGTTGAAGGTCACTGTGACCTTGACCTTTTACCTAGCGAGTCCAAAATAAATAGGGTTCTTCCTCTCACTAATGCCAACCTAACTATGAAGTTTCATGAACATGGGTCGTACCATTATCAAGTTATCATCTGGAAACCAATTGTTTTGATTTACTATGTTCAGGGTCACTGTGACCTTGACCTTTGACCTTGTGAGTCCAAAATGAAGAAGTTTCTTCCTCTCACGAAGGCCAACCTACATATGAAGTTTCATGAATGTGGGTTGAACCGTAGTTAAGTTATCATCCGGAAACCAATTGTTTACAATTTACTATGTTCAATGTCACTGTGACCTTGACCTTTGACCAACCAAGTCCAAAATTAATAGGCTTCTTCCTCTCACCGACACCAACCTACCTATGAAGTTCCATGAACATGGGTTGAACCATTATCAAGTTATCATCCGGAAACCAATTGTTTACGCCCGCCCGCCCGTCATTCTTCAAACTATTAGTCGAGTTTGACGTCGTCACAACTCGACTAAAAATTTAATTAATGAAGCACCGGGTAAAACCCGGTGCTTCATTAATTAAAATTTTACTGCTGATGATTTATTTTACCTGGTAAACGCATGCGCGGACATCACTGCCCACGCGTAGATTACGACCAAACAACGGCTCGTGCACTGTAGGTATGCCTTGCGACTTTATATGTTTTAGTTTGGATATTAGTCAGTAGTCAGTCTGGATTGTAGAGTTCTTGGAAATATGTTTCTAGAGAAATACATGCAATCGTCGACACGTGTGGGCTTCTCAGCCTCTCAATTTAATTATCACGTACCGTACACCAAATTGGTCGTGCTGGGCCCCAAGCTCTCGGACAACCAACTCTAATTCTCTACGAGATTCGACATCAATAGTAGATCTTGTGCCCGACCGTCCCTTATTGGATGGATCTTATAAGTGACGTCATAATCACGTGACTCAGTTACGTCGTTTGGTTGCCATTGTAGCCAGTGTGAACGCCATCTTTTGACGTCATCTCCATAGTAATACGTGGTCTTAGTGCGCATGCGCAGCGCGTGTTGTTAGGGTGATACGTGTTTCCGTCGTCCATTTTGTATACTGGAGGTCGCCATCTTGGTTTCTATGGCAGCACGTGATTGCTATGTGACCCACTGACCTATAGTAGGACGGGGGTATGTTCGGAGGGTGAGTCCGATTTAATAGGAGTAGTTTGCTGGTTTGTTTACTTCGTATCACTAATCCCTACCTCTGTTAAATGCAAACTTATGGTTTCCAAGTAATGTCGACGATGAACTCTCATCCTTACAGGGTAATATTCCAACTGCATCATCACCGCATGCCTTCGACGAGGGCAGGTCTTGATGATGTAGTTGGATTATTATTTTATCAGCGGGGACTTGAGCCAACACAGTCGGCACAAATCAGGTTTATAACACCCTAACCCTCATCGGTCATCTTCAAGACGCCACTGATTCGATCGAGGTTCGTTTCAATTTCGAATAATAGACATAATTCGATTCGAGATTAGATTTGAATCGAAAATGTGTGGTTAGCAGGGGTCTACTTCCCACCAACATCAAGGCCCTACATCCCACCTACATCAAGGTCCTACATTCCACCTGCATCAGGGCCCTACATTACACCTACATCAGGGCTCTACATTCCACCTACATCAGGGCCCTACATTCTACCTACATCAGAGCTCTACTTCCCACCAACATCAAAGCCCTACATCCCACCTACATCAAGGCCCTACATTCCACCCACATCAGGGCCCTACATTCTACCTACATCAGGGCCCTACATTCTACCTACATCAGGGCCCTACATTCCACCTACATCATCAAGGCATGCTTTCTACAAGACATGTCTTGATTGATGACGTAGTTGGAATATATAACAATCGGAACTTGAACGATCACAGTCGCAACAAATCAGATTTATACCCCCTCCCCTCCCACCCACCCAAGCACACCCTCTGAATCGGTCATCTTCGAGATGCCCCTACTTGCTGAACAACATCAGACATGAGTGAGACTCGGCGTTTGGCCTCGAAGTGTTAAGAAAAGATTACCCAGAAAATATTTGTCATTTTCGATAATCAGAGTGAAGTTTTTAAAAGAAACATTTGTGATACTAATAGCTTTTTGTTCTCGTGCGTGAGTACAAATGTCTCCGATGACACCCGTTTCATGAAAATGTTTTCTAGTTTAAACTTTCTAATTGCAGCACAAAAGGCGTGTTTCGTGAATGGCGGAATTATCAATTAATTTGAGTAATTAGTCTGAACAGAATGACGATCTCTTTACTATGAGAGCGGGAAATATTTTGGTGAAAAAAACACAATATAAGATTTTTATTTACAAATGTGTTAAGTTAAAAAGATTAATTATTCAAGTACATTTCAAATTCATAGATCACTTGAACTGCACAGCTGGATTCCTATCAGTACGAATCGATCAGAAGGTGATATTGTAATATTGTGATCGTGTTCACAAAAATTAAATAGAAGAATAATTTCACTTCGGAACTTACAGTGGTGTTGTAGAATGGTAGTTCGTGGAGACCAAAAATATCGTGCTATACATCAGGGGCGTAGGAAGCTTATAATATTGGGGGGGGGGGGGGGTATTGTAAACAGGAGCTTGTAGGGGACAGCACGGTCGCCTTTGGCGGCCCGCTCTGTGTAGCCAAACCCGGGGAGTGCGGGAGGGGATACCAGGAAAATTTGTGAAATATGAACTACTGAGAGCTCATTTCCTCGCTTCTCAGGTGAAAAAATCAGCTATCATTGCTATTAATTTTTTTGGTGTTTACCCCTTTACCTAACATGAAAAGCAGACGACACTTGCAAAAAAATTCTTGAATAACTATTTTTTTTTATTTTTTGTCTCCAAAACATAGGTTATGACCCCTCATTGGAACGAGCTCGACGAGCTCGTTCCAATGAAGGGTCATAACCTATGTTTTGGTGACAAAAAATTAAAAAATCATGATAATTAATAGGCGATTTTTGAGAATAACGCTGGCCGGTTTGGGCCGTTACGTTGGGTAAAGGGTTAAATGAGGATGTATGTCAGAGAGGAAGATGTTAACCTATTGAGCGTCAAATCAGTCAGTGACATCGGCTACCAACTTTTCTATGCACTGCAAATGGTGTAGATCATACAGTTTTTATGTGCGCCAGTATGATGTAGAATATTCAGATGTTTGTGGTTATTTTCATGTTGATACTAGATATGATTTACAAAGTTTAGGAAATTTTGGGGGGGAGTAAATAACCCCCATACCCCCCCCCCCCCCCCCCACCCCCGGTTCCTACGACACTGTTCGGGGGGTGGGGGGTTATGATATTTTGAACCTTTGCAGCAATATCGTTCGTTCATTTTAGTAAAGTGCTACATCGCATAAATGATTTATAGGCTACAGTGTACTGCTCTGATTGTCTCGACTTCTATCAACAACAGTAACTGTTACTTTGAGATGGGCAATATAGGCCTCCGAAAAAACGAACCGATGCTGAAATCATGGGGATACCGAAAAACCGAATCGAACCCTCATTGAATACCGAAACTGTATGATTTTTCATATTTTCCTACATTTCTTACTTATAAGGCCCCATTTGGGCTTGTTAGCAGTTTTACCCTTTACCCAACGTAACGTTCAAAACCGACCGTGCTATTCACAAAAATCACCAGCCAATTTTCTTTATTTTTTTTCACTTTTTGTCTAAAAAACATAGCTTATGACTCCTCATTGGAACCAGCTCGTTCCAATGAGGGGTCATAAGCTATGTTTTTGACGTAAAAAATGAAAAAAAAATAGTTATTCAAGAATTTTATTTGCAAGTGTCGTCTGCCTTTCGTGTTAGGTAAAGGGTTATTTGGTTCATTTTAATGAAAGAAGTGACCAATTTTCGATAAAAGTTTTGTTATTCCGTAAGAGCCAGGAAAATTGTCCTGAATGCCCACTGTACTACAACCTGTACATGTCCAGTTGCTTAGCGGTGATTTCTAGTCAAGTCACCAGAAATCACTGATCTGGTGATTTATCTATTGTCAGTAGGACCTTCTAAGGTTGGTTTGTTAGCCGCACAAGTTCTGAGATCTCAAAAGCCTGCAGTAGGCCTTTGAAGTTTAAGGTGTGTTTCGAAGAAGTAAAAAAATACTGCAGATATATGATTTGTGTTGTCAAAAGAATACCAATGTTGAGCTCACTGGCAGTAACATTTGTGGCGCTGGGGTAGAATGATGCAACAATATATGATTTGTGTTGGCAAATGAATACCAATGTTGAGCTCACTGGCAGTAACATTTGTGGCGCTGGTGTAGAATGATGCAACAATATATGATTTGTGTTGGCAAAAGAATTCCAATGTTGAGCTCACTGCCAGTGACATTTGTGGCGATGGGGTAGAATAATGCAACAATATATGATTTGTGTTGGCAAAAGAATACCAATGTTGAGCTCACTGGCAGTGACATTTGTGGCGCTGGGGTAGAATGATGCAACAATATATGATTTGTGTTGGCAAAAGAATTCCAATGTTGAGCTCATTGGCATTGACATTTGTGGCGCTGGCGTAGAATGATACAACAATATATGATTTGTGTTGGCAAAAGAATTCCAATGTTGAGCTCACTGCCAGTGACATTTGTGGCGATGGGGTAGAATAATGCAACAATATATGATTTGTGTTGGCAAAAGAATACCAATGTTGAGCTCACTGGCAGTGACATTTGTGGCGATGGGGTAGAATGATGCAACAATATATGATTTGTGTTGGCAAAAGAATTCCAATGTTGAGCTCATTGGCAGTGACATTTGTGGCGCTGGCGTAGAATGATACAACAATATATGATTTGTGTTGGCAAAAGAATTCCAATGTTGAGCTCACTGCCAGTGACATTTGTGGCGATGGGGTAGAATAATGCAACAATATATGATTTGTGTTGGCAAAAGAATACCAATGTTGAGCTCACTGGCAGTGACATTTGTGGCGATGGGGTAGAATGATGCAACAATATATGATTTGTGTTGGCAAAAGAATTCCAATGTTGAGCTCATTGGCAGTGACATTTGTGGCGCTGGGGTAGAATGATACAACAATATATGATTTGTGTTGGCAAAAGAATACCAATGTTGAGCTCACTGGCAGTGACATTTGTGGCGATGGGGTAGAATGATGCAACAATATATGATTTGTGTTGGCAAAAGAATTCCAATGTTGAGCTCATTGGCAGTGACATTTGTGGCGCTGGCGTAGAATGATACAACAATATTATTCTGTATTTTCCTGATGTGAATTCCCCTTTGATGCTATCGACAATTCTCAGTCAAGTCAGATGCGGAATACCGAACCGATACCACGGGAACCCCCCACACCCAAAATACCGAAACGGTTACCGAACTAAAAAATTTTAATACCCGCCACTCCACTGTTGTTTTATTCGATGTCAGACGATAGCCAAAACTTCACGAAATGGCGCGAAATTCTAGATGTGCTTTAGCGTCACTGTTGACTATGAAGCGCTCTGGAAAACAAATCCTCGCCGTAATTTCTTAAACGTTATGCGACGTTTTGCCAGGGGTGCGGAAGTTCGATAAAAGTGGAGGGGCACAAATTTGCAATGCTGCCATGGTTCGACCTAGTGTGAGAAAGGTTCAATCGTTTAACGATATATGCACCATGACACGTAAAAGTCTCTCGTTTAGATGAATATGCCGTTGGGTGGTCACTGTCCTGTCCGTTTCTTCTACTTCAATCATCTTCCAACCCGAAGGCCAGCCTTCGGGTTGGGAGATAGTTGAAGTTGAAGAAACAGGCTGAAGCGACCGAAAGTGGGATTCTTTGGCTAAATATTGTTTGGATTTGTAAATAATCTTATTGGAATGCCTGTATATTGACACGTTTGCAAACTCTCATTTTAACTCATTGCGTAACTGCGAAAAACATCTTATGGAAAAATGTGGAAACGCACATGCACCCTGTGCTCACCCCCCCCACCCCCCCCCCCCCCCCTGGCTCCGCCACCTCTGTGTTTTACTATGCAGGGAATTAACATGCATATACATTTGAATATTGTTGGTTTGTTTATTGGGAATTACGACACTTTAGACAGCGCCACATCGTGTCGGGCAGTTTTACGGGTGGAGGAAGTCGGAGTACCCGAAGAGAACCACCAATAAGCGATGAGCAAGTGTCAGAGTCTTCAACGTACTGACTCTACACAAACAGGATTAGTAACAGTTGGAGGCAAGCGTGTCACCCACGCATAGTTAATCTTTTAGTTTAAAGTTTTTCATAATGTAACGAGGAATTTAACGAATTCACGCTTGTTTGACAGAGTTCACCGACCTCTGTCAAACAACATTGAGTTTGTTAATTTCCCAGTTGAATTATGGGAAAAAAATTGTACGATTTTGACCTCAAAATTCATAATTGCTCCATCACAAAGCACACGACTGCTCCGATTGATCAGCTGAGCATCTGACCCATTGTTTTCTCTCAATAATATTTCCCATCATCCTCTACAGCATCCTTGATAACTGACTTTGTTTATCCGTCGCCAAGCATTGACAGCTATCTAATGAAATTTTTTGTATTGAAATTTTTAACCCTTTAATCCCACCCTCCCATATTATTTACATAAAATGGGGCAGTATATGAAGCAAGCTTCATAATCAAAAATTAGTCATTTACATAATTGACTGTTCATAAGAATAATTGTGTTGTTTGTGTTGTCCTTGTATTATAAATGCATGGTGTTATGTCTGAATGCTGATAACTATTTGTATGAATTTTGTGATGTTAAATGTGTAACTTCTGTACAATCATGTTTGCATGAATTTTGTTTGTATGCCGTGCATGAATTTGTTTACTACGCAAATTACTCAGTGTGGTATTAGCCTTAATAAAGTATGTAACAATTGAATATCTTCGTGTGCTTTAATTGGAGGAATTGCAAAACACTTGAGATCTCGGTCTTTTGACATAAGTGTGAAAGGTGGTGGCGGGCACCCATACATCGATATAGATCAGTGGTGGACTATGTGCCTCTGTGACATGGTTGTAATACAATACACAGAACGACACACGCGTGTGAATGGATTAATCGACATGGTACGAGTGCCAGCGCGCTATGTAAAACTCGCGGTCTCTGGTTTTATCCTTCCGCGCTGGCACTCGTGCCATATCGATTAACCCATTCACACGCGTGTCGTTCTGTGTTTATCACACGCCTTCACGTCTATGAAAACAATTATCAGAAGGACACTCTGAGACGAATAATATTAGATTTGAGTTTCCCCCCTTTGAAGGGTGTAAATGAAGGAATAGATAAAGACTATTATTTAGGTGAGAGAGTTATTTTGAAATTTCCAACAGTAGACCATTTTGTTAAACTTATTAAGAAGAAAGGCAAGGGGTGCTTATTGTTCAAAAAGGATTTAAAAAGAGCCTACCGACAGATTCCTATTGATCCTGGGGATGTTCATCTTGTAGGTTTCCATTGGAAAGGCCATATATATTTTGATAGAGTTTTATCGATGGGTTTAAGGTCTTCGGCTCACATATGTCAAAGAGTTACAACAGCTGTAGTGTTTATTTTTTCAGCCATGGGTTATGATGCCTTAAATTATTTGGATGATTTTGCTGGGGCAGAAGTTGTTGAAAAGGCACAAAAAGCTTATGATAGTTTGGAGAGGTTAATTTTCAATTGTGGTTTAGAAGAATCAAAAGGAAAGGCCTGCAAGCCGAGTACAGTTATGACTTTTTTAGGTGTGGAATTTGATTCAAATCAGCTTACTTTGTCAGTCACACCTGATAGAGTTTTGGAAATTCGGGAATTAGTTAAGAGCTGGTTAAAGAAAATAAATGCCTCTCTAAAAGATTTACAGACTTTATTGGGAAAACTGCATTTCATTGCCTCGTGTGTTCGCCCTGGAAGGTTATTTGTTGCTAGGTTGTTGATGTGGCTGAGAAGTTTTGAGAATGTACAGGAGATTAAGTCAGTGCCAACTTATGTGCATTTTGATTTAGTGTGGTGGCTGAAATACTTAACTAAATTTAATGGTGTTTCTATGATGGTCTTGGAAGAATGGTCACAACCTGATCAATGGTTAGAAACAGATGCTTGTTTAACAGGTTGTGGTGGAATTTGCTCACTTAATAACGAATACTTTCATTCCATTTTCCCAGATTCGATTTGGGAAATGAAACTTCATATTAATGCCCTGGAATTATTTTCATTTATGATTTGTGTCAAACTATGGGCTAAAAGTTTTATTGGGAAAAAATTTTTGATTAAATGTGATAATCAGACTTCTGTTGCTGTTTTAAATACTGGAGCAACTAAGAACTCTTTTATGCAAACTTGTCTGAGGGAAATTTGTTATGTTGCAGCAATTTGGGAATTTGAAGTAAGGGCAGTTCATCTTCCAGGATCAGAAAATAGGAATGCTGATTTTTTGTCTAGATGGCACTTAAGTGAATCTTTCAGACATAAGTTCTTTGAATTGACTAATGATATTAAATGCACAGAGCGTCAGATTGAAGACTCGCTTTTTGTTTTTAACCATAACTGGTAATTTCTTCTTTTTTTTTAACAGAATCAGAATTTAAGTCACTTTATGCTGAACAACAACACTCTATGAGATCAGCCTATGCTGTAGGGACTTACTCTAACATTAGAACACAATGGAGAAGTTTTTTATTATTTTGTTTTTATTTTCAATTGACACCGTTGCCAGCTTCTTTAGAAACTGTTTGTCTATATGCCCAGTTCCTAAGTCGTTCATTTAAATCCACAGAAACAATCAAAAATTATTTAAATGGAGTCCGCTTGCTTCATCTATTTAATGACAACCCAATAGTATTTTGGGATGCCTTTACACTTAAATTGACTTTAAGGGGTATTGCAAGGAGAAATCCTCATAGGAAAAGGAAGGCTTTGCCTATTACACCTAATTTGTTGATTCAAATGTCTCTTTTTATGGATTTTAAAAATCCATTATATGTCACATTTTGGTGTTTATTTCTATTTGCTTTCTTTCTTATGAGTCGCAAATCTAATTTAGTACCCATCGCTTCAAAACACTTCGATCCTGACAAGCAGCTCTTGCGAAAAGAAGTTTTATTGAAAGATAATGTTTTAATGATTTTAATTAAATGGTCTAAAACAATACAGTTTGGAGAAAGAATATTACAAATCCCCTTAGTCGCCATTCCAGGCTCAATGTTATGTCCCATTTCAGCCTATAATAAAATGGTTGCTGTTCTTCCGGCTGCTGATAATTCTCCCTTATTTGGGTACTATAAGGGGGAGAATTTTACTCCAGTTACTTATACTCAGTTTCAAAATAAATTAAAGTTTTTAATAAGCAAAGTGGGTAGGAATCCTGATAATTATTCTTCTCACAGTTTTAGAAGAGGTGGTGCTTCCTATGCCTTTGAATCTCAAGTTCCAAGTGAGCTAATTCAGCTACATGGGGATTGGCAAAGTGATGCCTATAAAGAATATTTAGAGTTTTCTTTGCAAGATAAATTAAGGGTTTCACAACAAATTAGGGATTCTATTTTGAATTGTAACCCTTGATTCATTTTACTTTTAGCTTCAGATTCAAGAAGGATGGTGATTATTTCGGACTATATTGCTAAATATGTGAAGATTAGAAATACAGATATCATGGCATATAGAGGAGCTGGCATCAGTGATATTACTTACCACATATTGCAAGAAAAGAACAAGTTATTGCAATATGATATTATTTTATTGCATGTGGGAACTAATGATCTATTTAACTTTTCAAGAACTGAAATCAAAGCTGCTTTTTGTAATTTAATTTCAGTACTCAAGTCTCACTTTTCTAGTTCTATAGGAATATCTGCCATTCTTCCAAGGCCAGTAGATTTTCAAATTTCTCAACCTAAAATTCAGGAAATTAATTTAGATTTACAGTCACTTTGTTTTTCACAAAGGGTTGAATTTCTAAAGTCATATAGATACTTTGTATTTGCTGGCCAACCAAAAAGGGAATTATTTGCTGTTCGGGATGGGGGCTTTCATCTTAATGAGGAAGGTACCAAACAATTAGGATTATATTTCCAAAGGAGAATTGCACATTTCAAATGATTATCAATACACATTTATAATTTGATTTTCCACATGCTTTCAGATGGAAGTTGATTGAGACAAGGATACCCTTTACAGTAAGTGTTTTCTTCCTGTAAGGTGAGTTAGATTTGTCAAGTGAGATATGTTTCTCATTGTGAGTCTTAATTAGTTCTTGAATGATATTTTTCTTTCAAGCTATTTTCTGTTTGTCCTGTTTTCAGGAATTATCCTATTCCTGTTCAGGATTGTGTTAACTTCTTACTGTGAGCATGTTTGAATATTAAATTGTATTATAGCATGTTGGGCGGCCGTTGGCTTGGGCAGTATATGAAGCAAGCTTCATAATCAAAAATTAGTCATTTACATAATTGACTGTTCATAAGAATAATTGTGTTGTTTGTGTTGTCCTTGTATTATAAATGCATGGTGTTATGTCTGAATGCTGATAACTATTTGTATGAATTTTGTGATGTTAAATGTGTAACTTCTGTACAATCATGTTTGCATGAATTTTGTTTGTATGCCGTGCATGAATTTGTTTACTACGCAAATTACTCAGTGTGGTATTAGCCTTAATAAAGTATGTAACAATTGAATATCTTCGTGTGCTTTAATTGGAGGAATTGCAAAACACTTGAGATCTCGGTCTTTTGACATAAGTGTGAAAGGTGGTGGCGGGCACCCATACATCGATATAGATCAGTGGTGGACTATGTGCCTCTGTGACATGGTTGTAATACAATACACAGAACGACACACGCGTGTGAATGGATTAATCGACATGGTACGAGTGCCAGCGCGGAATGTAAAACTCGCGGTCTCTGGTTTTATCCTTCCGCGCTGGCACTCGTGCCATATCGATTAACACATTCACACGCGTGTCGTTCTGTGTTTATCAACGCCTTCACGTCTATGAAAACAATTATCAGAAGGACACTCGGCAATTCATTTGGCAACTATCAACAAAAAGAACATATTTTATCGCCAAGCAAATTTACGAGGGGGCCTGTGTTTCTATTTCGTCCCCTGAGTTCCAATGTGTTCTATGTGCCTACTGGCACATAGAACACATTGAAACTCAGGGGACGATTTTCAGCTATCGCTAGCGATTCAAATTATAATTGCGTTGCA
Organism: Pictodentalium vernedei; assembly: GCA_031216915.1. Lineage (NCBI taxonomy): Eukaryota > Metazoa > Mollusca > Scaphopoda > Dentaliida > Dentaliidae > Pictodentalium > Pictodentalium vernedei. The sequence goes on along the minus strand of CM062296.1, from coordinate 74,819,841 downwards.
CGATTTGTAAAAAAATTGCAGTAAAATTTAGCTTCTATTTTAAAATAGTTCAGCGTTTCCATTCCGCACATCTGTGCGGAACAGATTTTCATATTCCGCATAGTTTAGAGTTGCTGCAGATGGGGATTACATAAAACAGGCGCGTAATAACATACGCAAAGGTATGTTTGGAACTCACAGCCTACATCGAGAAAGAACGCATTTTTTAGCATTTCAGTTTGATGGGGAAATTTGTTAATTATGGAGCCAAATATGTGTAGTACTCTCGACTTCAAACCAGTGGAAACAAATCAAATGACATCTTCGGTCACATATTAAGAGTAAAGAGTCTGCGCACCCCTCCCTGCTAATTCCCCATAAGATTGCAATGACGGGTTGGTAAAGACAATGCTATCTAAACTCGCTCTCTCAACTATTGCTGGGAAAAGTTTGGGAGGGCCGTCTCCCCCGTGCCCCGACCCACTCCCACCGGCAGTGATGGCTCACTCATGGAAGAGGGTTGAATAAGTCCAGGGGGTGGCGGAGGCTCCAATGGATCCTAAACGTTTGAAAGTGAAAAGCATTTTTTACCTTGGAGTCCAGTGAAGTCCGGGTAAATTTGATCGGATACTTGAGCATTGTTATGATACTTCATCCATTCCCTCTAGTAACACACAAATTGTGTCCCGTATTTGCAGCATTGGCTGACGGGGATATCCAGAGTGCGCGCTGTGGGCGGGGGGGGGGGGGGGGGGGGTCTATTCTGAGCGGTATTTACGCCGAATATTAACGAAAAACAGGCAAGATGTTGGTGTTAGATTCAAGCCTTTCATGGTCTAAGAATTAAGGATTTGGTGTGCTTCATGCCTGAAAAAGAAAATTTTCTCTCACCCGATCCGGGGCTCCTATCTTCCCCAAATCCAGAACCCCTCCCCCACCTCCCCCTCCCCTCCCAATATCTCTCGACCACCAATCCCCCCTGTTTATACGTCCCACTTTTTTCTCTTGCTATGATTTACTCCCACAACCAGTCTTATGGATCGCCTCCCTCTTGTTAGGCCAAACAAATTCTCCCATCGAGAGATGTCACCAACAAATCAAAGAAAAAAACCTATAAAAGCAGGCTGTATAATAATATTGCGCCTCGATCAAACCCCTGTCAGCTAATACAGAGTGCCTTGCCTGCATGAATTTAAATAGTTATTACACACTGGTGGAATATGTCCTCGGCTGGAACAATTGATTGTAGGAGCAAGGGGTTTGGATTACACTTCAACTTCCCTTAGCATTGGATGACCATAGCCACATTGGTAGGATCACAGTCATGGAAACACACCAGGAGCAGCTCACCGCTGGGGTGTGAGAGAGTGTGTCCTTGTGTGGTGTGGTTGCATCTCAAGATTTCGTTGGTCCCCCATCAATACATTTAGGTAAAAAGGGGTGGGTGGGTGGAAGGGGGGGGGGGTGAGGATAGGGATGAAATGAAAGAAAACAAGAGGCCCATGGGGCCTGAGGCCCACACCAAAGTTGTTTAAAGAAGGATTTAATTGGCATCTTTTGCTGGGTAATACAACAGGGGAATGAGGTTATTTATAACTCTGTTGTCCATGTCAGGTGATTTTTTTTTAATATTGGGATGCTACCATAGAAATAATGCTCAGATTTCCAGTAATGCAAAACTGGGGAGCCCAAATATTCACCCAGAAACTTAACGTGAACAAACCTGAACCTGAATCTGACCCCTCCCACTCCACCTCCTGGAAGCTGTATACCAAATATCAATAGATTCTGAATGGTGGACCTGAGTAAGGCGATTTTTAAGCTTATTCATCATATTATACTACAGGGAGCCCAAATATAATTCAGCGACTCAATCTGAACAAACTTGAATCTGAACCCAATGATGGTGTTGTATACCAAATACCAAAACATTCTGAATCGTGGTTCTGAGAAGATTTTAAAGACTATTCCTCTTTTGCACAAAGTTAAAATTAGGGCCAAATATTAACCCACAGATTTTATAACAAATTTGAAACTGTCCCCTCCTCCCTCCAGGAATGTTGCATAGCAAATATCAAGATGGTTACTCTTGGTTCTGGAGAAGATTTTGAGAATATTCCAAATATAACACTAAATTAAAATTTGGGCCCCCATAGCGAACATAAATGTTATTTGTACAAAATAACTTTCACTCCTCTAAAGATGCTGTCTTTCAAATATCAAAAGATTTTAGCTAATGTATCTCAAGAAGCATATTTCTTAAGAGTATTCTTCCTGTTGGATGTTAACCCAGGGACTTGATTTTAAAAACAAACTTTGAATCTGACCTCCCCCCACCCCCCAAGGGTGATGTATATCATAAATCGAAGGATTCTGATTGGGGATTTTGTGATATCAGCCTAGTGGCTTGGTTTGAAAAATGTGAATCTGCCCCTCCCCCCCCCCCCCCCCCCCCCCACACACACACACCCTTATCAAAAGAATCTGACTGGTGGATATGAAGAAGATTTTTAATGACTGGTCCCCATATTGAAGTAAGTTAAAATTCAGGCACCCATAAAAAGCTTAATTACTAATTGAGAGACTTGATTCGAACAAACTTGATGCTGTAAACCATATATCAAAAGATTCTGACTAGTATCTGGAGGAGATTTTCAAATATTATTCCACATATTGGACTATGAAAAATCAGGTGCCAACAGGGAGCCCAAATATTAACCCAGGGACTTGATTTTGACAAACTTGAATCTGACTCCCCTAAAGATGGTATATAGCATATATCAACATATTCTGATTGGGGGTTGTGAGAAGAAGATTATTAAAGAATATTCCTCATATTGCTCCAAGCTGAAATTTAGGCTCCAATAGGGATAATATTTTATTATATGCTACCCTGTGAATTATCGCAAATTATCTAAAAGATATTTCTCGATATCCATCGACTCGATGGATATCAAGGAATATCCCTCAGTCGCTTCCTAAATGACGTCACCCTACGCCGCAACACGTTGCCTTGAAGGAACGATCAGCTGATCTTTGTTATTGTTTTGAAACATATGCATTTGGGGGGCGAATTGGGCTGAATATTTTGCAATAAAATGTCTTGTAGCATATAATAAAAAAAGAAAATCTACTCTATTTTAGTCAGTACAGTAGCATCCTCTTAATTGGATATCCATTTTGCCAGTGAAAATTATTCAGTTAACAGGAGTATACAATTAACAGGGATTTGGTCAGTTTCCTCTGTGCTGGAGGTAAACTGAGCATTTATTCTATTATATCTTGTTTGACAGAGCTCATAGAGCTCTGTCAAACAAGATATAATAGAATAAATGCCTGTATTGAATGTAGTGAGGCCAAAAAGGTTGATAAATATGGGGAATTTGGAGCGTGTCACAGTAACTTTTTCGACATATTACAAAAATTTATATACAATTAACAGGAGTTTACTCTACAACCCATATGCAATTAACAGATCAAATTTGTACTGAAGGTATGGTAAATGGTTTTGTGTTTGAAAATGATATTCAATTAACAGGGATATACAATTAAGAGATATCCAATTAAGTGGGCTCCACTGTATCAGGAATTATCCCACGAGTGTGAACCTGAAAGTTTATTTTTCACGAACGCTTGCACGTGTGAAAAATAATACTTTCAGGTGCACATGATTAATTTTTTCAGTAGCTTCCTAAATGGCATTACGCTTGGGTGAATGACGACTCCTTGAACGTCACCTTGAAGGAATTATCAGCAGATTGTTGTTATTGTCTTGAAACTGTTTGCAGTCGAATATGTGCTGAATATTGCGCATTAAAGTGTCACATAGCAAAAAATAAAAAGAAAATCTACGCTATTTGAAAAATAAAACTTTCAGATCACACGAATGAGATAATTCCCGATATTCACTAAAATAGTGCCGATATTCTCAGATTCAAATTCATATCCTCTGTATATTAATTGAGGGACTTGAATTAAACAAATCTGTCAGATTCCCGTAACGATGTTGTACACCAAACGATTCTGGTTGGTACTTCTGGAGAAGAAGGTTCTTTAAAGAGTACGTCTCAAATTTCATCCAGTTGAAATTTGGGTTCCTGTATTGATATGAATGAAAGGGGATTAATTTTAACCAACTTGTATCTACACCCCCAACCCCACCCCTTATGAATGCTGTATATGTATAAAATATTAAAAAAAACTCTGATCGGTGTTGCGAAGAAGATGAATTTTTTCATTTTTGTAAATATGTTAACTCAGCATTTTTTCGATTCTCATACAGTATGCTAAGACACAACTGATGGCAATTTTTTTACAATTCCATTTTACTAGTCCTAAGGATGGTTCATATCAAATAACACTAACAGTTCTCAAATCTGTGTGGTTTAGGAAATATAAGCACTTGAAAATATTTCTATTTTTAGCTACTAGGGTTCCCACTGAGATGCGTGAAATTTGTTTTCATATGAATCAGGTGAGCTAAAACCTGACAGAAAGAGATATCAAGACAAAATAAATTTATAATGTCCCAGTGTGCTTGCATTAGTTTTCTCCCCCCACTGCATGCGTAACATACGTCTGTCCAGGGTGAGATAGCAGGGAGAGACAGATGTATCCCACCCCACCCACATGGCGTTATACATTTACAACGTTATTGTGACGTTATGCATATCGTATCAGTTTCTTGCTACCAACTAATTCATATTGACGTCATCAGAATGCCATGTGATCAAAGTTTGATGCTCTAAAACTCTTTAAACCCCAAGATGCCACCATTCCTAATTGATTTCGTGGTATATACCTTTGGTATATACATAACTTTTGCATGCTCTTTCCGATGGTGTCATTAGTTTTTCAAAACAACGAATACCAAATGAGTTGATTATATCAGCATGTGACCGACGATTACCTCTGGCTAACGTAACTCCCGTATGATGGGGGTTGAAAAATAATCCCTGATGGGTATGGGTGTGGGATGGGAAAATCTCAGCCTCGGGACAAGATATTTGGTCCAGACACTCGGCAAGCCTCGTGTCTGGCCCAAATATCTTGCCCTCGGGTGAGATTTTCCCATCCCACACCCGTACCCATCAGGGATTATAATAATCTATTCAAGGTATCCTAGCCGAAGGTGACCAGATTTGCAGATAAAATGGCTTGACAGAACAAAATATATGCAAAATTCAGATGTTTGCATTGTTCCTCTTAACTATTATTAGAGATGGGTGGAATTGGTATTTTGAGTTCGGTATCGGTTTTGATATTTTTAGGGGTGTATACCTTGACATCGGTTCAGTATTTGGTATCTGACTTGACCAAGACTTGCTGATAGTACCAAAGAGGAATTCACATCAGGAAAGACAGAATAAGTTGTTGTAGTACAGTAGAATCCTCTTAATTGAAAATCCATTTTGCCAATGAAAATTATTCAGTTAACAGGAGTATACAATTAACAGGGATTTGGTCAGTTTCCTGTGTTCTGGAGGTAAACTGAGCATTTATTCTATTATATCTTGTTTGACAGAGCTCTATGAGCTCTGTCAAACAAGATATAATAGAATAAATGCCTGTATTGGATGTAGTGAGGCCAAAAAGGTTGATAAATAAGGGGGATTAGGTGCGTGTTACAGTAATTTTTTTGACATATTACAAAAATTTATATACAATTAACAGGAGTTTACTCTACAACCCATATGCAATTAACAGATCAAATTTGTACTGAAGGTATGGTAAATGGTTTTGTGTTTGAAAATTATATTCAATTAACAGAGATATACAATTATGAGATATCCAATTAAGTGGGCTCCACTGTATCATTCTACCACAAAGCTATGAATGACACTGCCAGTGAGCTCAACAGTGGAATTCTTTTAATAACGCAAATCACATCTACAGAAATTTTGTGACTTGTTCTAATAACAGCTTACTGTTTAAAGACCTACTTCAGGTTTTTGCGATCTCAGATCATGTGCCCCAACTATGCCATCTTTAGGAGGTCCTGCTGACAATAGGCACAACACCTGGGCAGTGATTTCTAGTCAGGTCTTGGCTGCCTGTTAAGAAATCACTGATTAGCAATTGGACATGTACAGGTTGTAGTCTAGTGGGAATTCAAGACAATTACCAAACCATTAAGGGTTAAGAAAACTGAAAAGAAAATCAGTCACTTCTGTCATGAAAGTGAACCTTTCAACTGTTATCAAGCCTCAACAAGGACACAAAATAATGAATGTAGGAAAATTTGAAAATTCAGATGATATCGGTATTCAACGATTGGTTCGGTTCAGTTTTTTGGTATCCCCATGATATCAGTAGCACTTCGGTTTTTAGGTATATTGCCCATCTCTAACTATTATTGTAAAAGATTATTTTTGTCCATGATACATATACATTATCATGACCAAATTCATGTCCTGTAATTTGTATCAGATTCAAGGTCGTGTTTACAATCAGATCGCAATGAGCCCGTCAGGGCGAGTTGTGATCCGATTGTAAACACGACCGAGAATCTGATACAAATTACAGGACATGCATTTGGTCATGATAATACATTTTTCTAACAATCCCGTTACATGAAGCCCGTTTCCCCTGTTTTTCAGTTTAAATTGGGTTGGAATTGGTCAAAATTTTGAATTTCATATTTTAGAGCATAATAACAATGCATATAATGATATTATTTGTCATAGCACGGTGTTTACCGGAAGTTGAATCTATATGATACAGAATCAGAATGAGCCATCTATATGATACGGAATCGGAACACATTATGTGATACGTACTGTTTCTCGTGGGTTTCCTGCCAAAATCTATATGATTGTTAGATAAATGTTTGTTACACAATTTATTGGAGATTCCCTATAATGTATATTGTCAAAATAGTATTTGCTTCTAGCAGATTATGAAGTAGTCAGATGACTTTTGGAAATGAGGTGCTGAAATGTAAGCAGGGGGTTAAGGACCCTCCCCCAGAAAACTACTAAATTATTCTTGGTTAGTCAACATTTATCCATGGATAGTTCTTTGTTTGTTTTGTTTTATTGAAGTTTAATGACACTTTCAACAGCAGGGTCACATCATGTTAGACAGTTTATGGGTGAAGAAGCTGAGGTACCAGAGAGAACCACTGAGCAGTGGTGAGCAACTGTCAGACTTCCATCATACTAATTTTACCCAGGCAGGGTTAGCAGCAATTGGAGGCAAGTGCACAATCGACATGCAGTACACCTTAGAACACGCTCCACTGTCCTCCAACGGGGGCAATCAGAATGAGTGTACAATGCAGTTATCACTGGTCAGGATCGAACTGGTGACCTTTCGGTTTCAAGTTCACTGCTTTAATTACTGAGCCATCACAATCCCCATAGACATTTGTTTTGTTACAATTATTAGAGACTGTTTATATTGGCAAAATATCATTTGTTTCTAGCAGAATAGTATGAAGACAGGGTCCGCAGTGATTTTGAAAGTGGATTGCTGATATGGAAGCAGGAATCTTTTTCCCAGAAAATCATGTAAAAATTATGACCTTTGAAGCAATCATTGTGCTTTTATGGGATTGACAGACTACCAACACCGACCCGGCAGTCCACTAATTCCTTAAAATAACCCATATCACACAATAGGCCCACATTGTGCAATCTGACACGCTATAGGGATAGTCAGTACTCACCCACCAATACTGATTCTTATAATCTCCCACACGGAAAAAGTAAGTTCTTGGGTATATTGGACTGACTAAAGAATACAAAGTAATTAAGTGTATTTGTGTTTAACCCTTTACATAAAATGAAAAGCAGACGACACTTGTAAACCAAATTCATGATTAAATAATTTTTTTCATTTTTTGTTCAAAAACACAAGTTATGACCCCTCATTGGAACGAGCTCGATGAGCTCGTTCCAAAGAGGGATCATAACCCATGTTTTTGAGACAAAAAATGAAAAAATAATGAAAATAACTTTGCGATTTTTGTGAATAGCACTGGCCGGTTTTGGCTGTTACGTTGGGTAAAGGGTTAAGGTCACATATTTTTGCATCATGAATAATCGTGACTGCAAAATGGATATAAAGTCATGTCCAGCCAATTGTTTATACCTATTTTAGAGAACTTCCACCCCAGGAAATGGTTACCGGGTCCTATTTTACCTATAATTGTTTACCATAGTAAACAAACAATAGTAAACAAACACTGCTTCACTTCCTCAGATCAGAAAAAAATTCAAGTTCACAAAAAGCTGTACAGCCAATAACCAACATCCTAATCAAATTTGACATGTCTTTAAACTCATCAACAACCAAATATCACTTCATTCTGTTAATTATAACTTAACCCTTTGATACTTTTGTATGTCGTATGACGTACGAAATCAAACAACGCATTTATTCAGGATCAATGCTGTTATTCCAGTACAGTAAAACCTGTCTTGAGAGACCATTGTCTTGAGAGACCACCTGTCTTGAGAGACCACATCTGCCAGGCACCGATTGGTTTTACTCTATAATGGACCTGCTATGGAAGACCACCTGTCTTGAGAGACCACCTGTCTTGAGAGACCACATCTGCCAGGCACCGATTGGTTTTACTCTATAATGGACCTGCTATGGAAGACCACCTGTCTTGAGAGACCACCTGTCTTGAGAGACCACTGTGACCTGGTACCAACTTGTATTTTTATGCCATAATAGACCTGTCTTGAGAGACCGCCTCTTTGAAGACTGAAACCATGACAAAAACTTTTTACCTGTTCTGGAATTGGAAAATCCATTGTGGTTATACTAACATAATTAAAAGTATTAAAAGCTCTTAATTGGGTTTCAGTTGCTAACTCATTAAAGATTGAGATGTTTTTATAAGACCCCTGTGAAAAGATTAGGATTATTGCCGAATAAACAATTTCATACATACCTGAAATGTGACAAAATAGGAATAAAAATAAATTTGTGTTGAAAATCTTTTTGTAACAAATTGAAATGGACTGTTATAAAAATTATAAAAATAAATTAATGTTGAAAATCTTCAATGAAGATTTTCAACACTAATTTATTTTTATAATTTTTATAACAGTCCATTTCAATTTGTTACAAAAACTTCATAAAAAAGAACAACAACAAAGTAATTACAAAAATCTGTTCTCCATTTCTGAATTTTGTGGTTGGTTATTCACTGACTTGAGAAAACCTGAAACCTGTTATGAGAGAACACCTGTCTTGAGAGACCACTTTTGTGTGGCCCAAAGGGCGGTCTCTCAAGACAGGTTCTACTGTATTGGAGTATTGTATCCCTCAAGCTGAAAATATTGTAAGTTATTGTCATGAATTGACAGTAACATGGTCTGGGGTTTGCAGCTCCGAGCTTAACCAAGATGCGGGACTTGTTTGTCAATGAGAACAACAGAAAAAAGTTACAACTAAAGCAGTTAGATAAGACTGACAGCAGGGGAGCTGTGTGTGTGTCTGTGGGGCATGTTTGTGGGGAATGGGAGGGGGAGCAGAGATAGTGAGGTGTTATGTTGGGAGGCACTGTGAGGTGCTTTGCCCGTCCATTCCTTCTATTCCATGTAAGAAATACACAAAACAGGCTCAACATCCAATATACGTTATTACTCAAGATGAAAATCAATGGAAAATATACAAAAAAACTGGTTCTGTGTTGGTTTATTTTATTTTGTCTTGTAATGTTCATGTGGATTTGCTTTGTTACAGCCACCCTCCATTAAACGGTTACATAACAAATTTATTTAGACAAAATATTTTTGCTTGTAACAATACATATAATCAGTAACAGTCAATAGGTGGGCGATCACCCTGGGTGGCAAAATATGAGTTCAGGGGCATGAAATCCAGTTGCCTATAAGAAACCAGCCTCCGCAAAAGCGGTGCATGGGGATAGGATGGCACCTATGGTCGGCACAAGGTGGCTACCTTTCCTCGTCCACCACTGCATATAACTGAAGCTCATCCATAGGCATGGTACCAGCGCTTTTCAGTACAGCCCCAATATGTGCTTCTAACAGTTGACCAGTAAACAAAGGGTACTGAAGTCTCAACTTGACCTGTGGAAATACTGCTAAAAAAAACAAGACAGATGGTTGAATTGTGAGTTATTAATGATGTCAAAATTTCAAGCAGCACTTTTCTCCCATCATGAAACCACGAATGAAGTTGAATGTTAATTTGTTAACCTATATCTAATTTCTTCTGGTTGTGTACATTGTGATGCATTTGATAATTGTATGAAAAGAATCCACCCAAACACTTGTTCTGTTCATCTGATCATGGCATTTTCACCTGAGTTAACCCTTTTGTGACTCAGCCAAACTGACCCCCAGACTTGGGATATTCGGGTTACTTTCGTTATCATCTCGTCCATTAGATAAAGGTATAAAACGTTCCATTCATTTGGATTGTCAGGTAAGTCAAGATTTATCTTCCCAGCTTCAGAACATGGGATATCTAGTGAAACAAAATCTGTGCATTTTTCCCATTGAAAAATTGGACCAATTCCACGACCATGCCAGCTCCCTCATATTCTGCCATGTCCCTGACCAGCACTTCTTTTTCTGCCACATCCCCTCCCACTGGCCAGTCCTATTCCATCTAGATTATTACTGGCAACATCATCTGAACGTCCAGCACTGATAGTAGTGTCATATGTGTCAGCTTGATTTGAGCCAGACTGTACCGCATAATCCTTTTTCCACGTTGCTATCAATTGTCATCTTTTGTCTGTAGAATTACTGTGAGGTGCAATATGCGCTAAAACTGTAGCCAATCAACTAAAGGGAAACAACTCTAAATTTATTCGGGCATGAAATTACTTCTGTGGACTGATAGAGGTAGCACACGTGGACTGAGGTGAGAGTTGATGCATTACCATGCCATTGGCGCACAGCGCACCGACAGGTTTGTGGTGTCCGTTTACCACTGGCACGGCGCGCGCCGATGAGTCAAGAAAAGGTTAATACTACTAGTTCGCCATGGGCACCCCGGGAAGTGAAGCAGTGCTTGTTTACTGTGGTAAACAACCTTTTTTAATGGAAAATTGGACCTACTCATGAGTGCATGGGGTTGAAGTCTTCTAAAATGGGCAACATGGGTATAAAGGATTCTAAATTTGACTTTATCTCCATGCTGCGGTCATGATTAAATAACCACTGTGCAGAAATGTGGCCTTAAACACCAATAAATAACAACAAATTTAACCAATTCATTCTTGTTTGACAGAGCTCACTGAGCTCTGTCAAATAACAATGAATTGGTTCAATTCCTGGGCTCTAACAAGACTGAACAAGGTACAACACCACCGGAATCCCCGCCAAGAAGTGGTTTACTAAAAAGAGGAATTCTAAGTTCGAAAAAGGCCCATAACTCTAGAAACTGGAGCGCACTGTCACAGTGCCAAAGCTGTGATGATTCGTGCAACACCAATGATGTTTTAAAACTTGTTGGTGACAAAAAAACTCTTTGGTGACAAGTCCATAAATGTGACAGAAATTATCTGAATGACATGCACTATTGAGAGGGTGAAGACATCATGAAGATACACTTGCATACCAAGTATGGTGTCATTCCATCAAGTATTTTAGGAGTTATGGTGTTTTTTAAACTCGTTGGTGACAGACCGACCAACAGACCGACCGCCCGACAGACAGACCGACACTGCCACATATGGAGCTGCTTGTCGCAGCTAAAAAAAATGGACAAAACCTGTTACTTGAAAGTAACCTTTCCCACACGGTGCTCTATCAGCATACCAAAGATCATTTAAATCCAACATTGCCTGCCTGGGATATGAAGGTCCAAAGTTGTTACAGATGAATGGTGGGACGAACGGATGGACGGACCCCATTTCTATATCCCCCGCAAACTTTGTTTTGACGAGAGATAAAAACTTCCTAGTTGCATTATTGGAAAAGTTAGCTGCTTTAAATGTCACTATTTTGACTTCAACGTGCAGAGGGTTAATGAACTGAATGGAACACATAGAACATCTTCGGTAATCCAGAGTCAAATTTGAGTCTTTCATCCAATGTTCATGTTAAAAAACTTGGTCCCTTCCAATACCTCACAGATAACTTCGCCTTTTGCAGTCACAAGTAAGAATCAAACATTTAAAGCTTTTCCTTGTAGAGATTTTCCTGACTGAACTGATGAATGACTAGTGTTTTGTAGTGCTCTTTCACCCACCAACTGAAAGGTGTCAGGCTTTCGATCTTGAGTTAAGCTGTCACTCTTGCATGCCATTCTACCTGCATGTTTAACTTTTTGCAAGTAGACAACACAACGGTTCCACCTAGTGAGCAATTAACTCTTAACTAACAAATCGGCTGCATCCGCCGCGTAATATCCAAATTTTGGGGTTGAAAAAATTTCAACAAAGCCATATCATGTGACCCCCTCATTAGAACGAGCTCGATGAGCGCGTTCCAATGAGGGGGTCACATGATATGGCTTTGTTGAAATTGAAGAGGGGTCACCTGATATGGTTTTTAAGAATTGAGTGAAAAAAATTAAAATAACAAATATTTTGAAAACATGTGTTTTCTGTAAAGGGTTAAAATCTATTCATGTGAAATGGGCCAAATAATATAGAGCGTTCATGAAGATGTGAACAATACTCCATGAATTACGACAGGTTTCAGCAATAGCGGGGTTCACTTCAAATGCTAGCGAGCAGTATACAGTGCACGTCACATTTTCAAAATCAAGACTGAAGGTGTAAGTTCTCATTGAATGGTTACCATTCTGTGAGATTTCTTTCAACAATTAAATAGCGCACACTCTCAATGAAATACAAATTTTTTGTGAGTTCTCTATCACCAACTGAATGTTGCTCATCCTTGAAGACCACTTCTTTGAGATTTCTCTTTCACCAACTGAGCTGAGCACATTCTTGATGAAAGACTAATTTTTGTGACTTCTCTTTCTCCAACTTAAAAGAAACTTGTTCTCAATGAGTAACTAATTCTTTGTGAGTTCTCTTTCACCAACTGAATGGAGCACGTTCTCGTAACATTCTGACACTGTACTGAGCCCATTCACATTGTTTTATCCACAGTTCTTGTGTGGTGTCAAGACATGCTAAAATACTTGCTCCTTTCCAACATGTCATCCGCGGATCCATGTCCTGTTAAATATAAAAACAATGATTATAAATTGGCGATGTAGGGTCAAGTTTTTACACACCTGTAAGGTTTGTCATTATAAGAAAATCAAATCCATTAATACTTGTTCAAGTTATCATGCTAACAAGCTGAACAGGCAAAAAAAACTAATTAATTAAGGGCCATAACTCCACTCAGTCATACCGAACAGTACGAGTTTCCAAACTCATTCAAGACATTGTTAAGAAAAACAAATATTGATCAAATCCATTAATATTTGTTCAAGTTATCATGCCAACCAGTTAAAAAAAAGAAAAAACTTGGTGCAGTGCCACAGGTATCCCCAGCCAAGGATTTCTAAGTTGAAAGTAGAGCCCGGCGAATCAGGCATTTTCATTTCGAATCGAATCTCAAATGAAATTGGGTAAAAGATTCAAAATCAAATCGAATCTTGAATTGAATCTCCATAAGATGGGAAACCTGCTGGAAAGGCGTAAATTGATCGGAAGTCGAACAGAAATCGTCACACTTAGTGACATAAATTTACGTCAATGTAGTTTTATGTGTATCGTGTAGTACACCAGTCAAATCAAGCTGAATATATCCCCCGTGAAACTGTCTACCATAAAAAAAAGATGGGCAGTTACAACAAAATGATATTTTCATGAATCGGGCATCGGAACTCTGATACAGTAAAACCGGTCTTGAGAGACCACTGTCTTGAGAGACCACCTGTCTTGAGAGACCACATCTGCCAGGCACCGATTGGTTTTACTCTATAATGGACCTGGTATGGGAGACCACCTGTCTTGAGAGACCACTGTGACCTGGTACCAACTTGTATTTTTATGCCATAATGGACCTGTCTTGAGAGACCGCCCCTTTAAAGACTGAAACCATGACCAAAACTTTTTACCTGTTCTGGAATTGGAAAATCCATTGTGGTTATACTAACATAATTAAAAGTATTAAAAGCTCTTAATTGGGTTTCAATTGCTAACTCATTAAAAATTGAGATGTTTTTATAAGACCCCTGTGAAAAGATTAGGATTATTGCTGAATAAACAATTTCATACATACCTGAAATGTGACAGATAGGAATAAAAATAAATTTGTGTTGAAAATCTTTTTGTAACAAATTGAAATGGACTGTTATAAAAAATAAATTAGTGTTGAAAATCTTCAATGAAGATTTTCAACACTAATTTATTTTTATAATTTTTATAACAGTCCATTTCAATTAATCCATTCTTCTCTATTTCTGAATTTTGTGGTTGGTTATTCACTGACTTGAGAAAACCTGAAACCTGTTATGAGAGACCACCTGTCTTGACAGACCACTTTTGTGTGGCCCAAAGGGTGGTCTCTCAAGACAGGTTCTACTGTACAAATATTACCATGCGATTGAAGGGGAATAATCCTATAGGATGCGGCAGTCATTTTACCAGGTTTTATTGATGAATTTCAATTATAGAGTTACTCTCCCTAGCTCTCCCTTCAGTTATGCCTGTCAAGTTTTTCGGGAAGACTTCAAAGAGTCATGCTATGGCAGAGCCTTGGGTTATTACCAGGGCCAGATTTAGACATGTGGTGCCAATTGAAGCTTCAGGCCCCTAGGCACTACCAAGGCTGCACCACCGATCACGAAGTTTGAAAGGACCCAAGAAATTGGCAAGAATAGCGATCAGTGACATAGCCATGGGGTTCCTAGCGATCGATGTGTCCTTTGCTTGAAATCATACATGCCCCCCCCCCTCCCTCCCTAAATGAAAGAGACCAGTATGTAACCATGTCTTTAGTTATATACTAAATAATTTCAAAATTCAATGGCACATATGTTTTCCATTATGGATGCTTTGAACCGCCTCAGTTTGCCCAATTTGTAGGGAATTTCTCAAATTATTGTATGGAGGGTCGAGGACTCAAGGTCCCACAACAGATATAGCCATTAGAAGACTCTATACACTTAGGCATACCTGCGCTTACCTGAGCTCAGGTAGGCCCGAGTGTGTACAGTCTTCAGAGACTTAATATGTCATTGGATCACACACTTCCAGCCTTCATGCTCCATGGTACAATTTTCCTGGTTGTAAGGCAGCCTTCCAGAGATTCTAAAGGGTGGGGGGGGAGGGGGGCACTCCCTTTGCATCTGCCATTCGGGACTTAATGGTGGATACAGAGGGGTGGGGGAGAGAGTTGTAATTTGGGGGCCCCTTCATTCGTGAAAGAGGACAAATTTCCCTGCCAAATGTACCCCCCCCCCCCCCCACCCCAAAGGGGCCAACACAGTCTGCCCATTCCTAAATCCGGCCCTGGTTGTTTCAGCTTACTCTGGGCCAGGGACACCCAATGGGACATGCATAAAGAACAAATGCAACTTTGAGGAGAATTCAAATCTTACAGCATCAAACATCTTGAAGATAACTAAAATGAAAATTTCAGAATTGATGTAATTTTTTGTGCACTTTTGTCATGACTCACTTCGTCAGAATGTGGTACCACACTACCAGGTTTAAATGATTTTCGATTTTGATTAATAAAAATAATCACAACAGTTAGGTTTTTCTAAACTGCGTTACTGTTCCACCTGAATCAAAGACTACTTTGAAACTTTAATCTGATCAGACAGGCAGAATCAAGTCCCAGTTTTTTCTTGCCCAAATTAGTGTTTCCGCATTAAAATTCGACAAACTGTGACGTTGGTCGGTGATCAAATTACTACCAGTTGAATTAACTCGTTCTGAAGTGCTATTTGTTGACTGTATGCTCAGTACATTCTTTGCTGCCTTTGCTAACAAAGAAAGCGATTCTGTATGCAATTTCCAAAAATCCAACGGGCAGTCTTGTCTTCCGAGCAATGGCATTCTCTGGTAAGACTCCATCTCCACACTGAGTCGTTCGGACAGGGAATCCTTGCTGATGGGAGCTTGATTTGTCTCATGTGAGACTTTTACATCTTGAAACATACAGCCTAATAAACTCCTGTTCAACTCAGTGTTACCCGGTCATGTGGATTTTGCAGAATTCTCTCCGGCGATCGCAGCCGTAGCACCCTGACAGGCCTGACTATCATTATCGTCAATCGATTGAGAAACTTTCTCACCATGGTCATAGTAACTGAGGCACTCTTTGATAAACTTTTTTGCTATATTATTATCAATCATGTTAGTGGTGACACCCTTGAAACAAGGGTCCAAATAGTTCCCTGCAACTAAATGTGGCATACTCAGGTCAAACCGACACTCAAGTTCGGCAAGCAGTTTATCTCTGAAGGTCTTTACGCCATGCACAGACTCACAGGACAGCTTCTTCTTCAGAGTCTGTATAGAGGGAAGAACAATTGATATAGTGATATTTTCATTGCCGCTCAATATGGAAGTCGCTTCAGCTGTCAGCTTCAAAACAGGGATGACTAATGTCAGAACATCTCCGAGAGACTTACTTAATGGTTGTGGCAGTATCGTGGAACAATTCTTCCTCCCTTGGCATTCAATCAAAGCGAGAGATATACCATCTTGATTCCATTGAAACCATTCCATGAGCATAAATGTACTATTAAATCGTGTACTGATATCAAGTGGAGGATCTGACTCTTTGAAGTTTTTACAACTTTTATCATCAGTGAAGGCATCTACAGTTTGCAGTTGAAATTTATGGAGTGCAGTGAGTCCAACCGTTGAAGAGTGGAAAAAGCAGTAATTTTATGAATGTCTTTAATGATATTTTTTATCATTTGTTGGACCTCCAAAGCAGAGTTAACAGACAGTTGTAAAATATGCGCTGAACAGCCCATCCATTTAATACCAAGATATTGTGCAATGCAGGCATCACGTTAGTGGTGACAGTGGGTGCAAACATCACCCTGTTTACATCAAACATCATATTTCTGAAGTTTCTCCCTACTAATGGTTTCAGTTGCTGTTGCTGTGTGATCGGCGTCCCTCTGTTCTATATTTGAAACTGAGAGACACTGGGTTGCAAAACTCCAATTAGCACTAACATAGTGTGTGGTGATAACAAGGAAGTTGCTATTATTATCCGGCTTCCAATGGTCAAAGGTCAAAGAAGGACGACATATCGCGGTATCCAACTTTAGATGCAATTTCAGATTTATTTCTGTTGCTTCTCTCAAATCATTCAAATGTCTCGAAACTGTCGTTGGGTGGGGTGGGGTGTAACCGCCATTTGCCAGAGTCGAACACAAATTTTTCAACCCCCTCCCCACCGCTGACTTGAAAGGCTGCCCATCGACAACAATAAAAGCTAGTACTGCCGCATCATATTTCTTTTTAGTGTCAGGGAGAATTACAGGCTTCTATGAAAAGTGTTGGGAAATCTGACTTTGTCCCTTCGACGTATCTGCGTGGGTGTCAATCTCATGTCCTGGTTTGGGCGGCTTTTTAGTTTCCTGCAACTCTTTTGTTTTACTGAATAAAGCAGGATGCTTTCTTTGAACATGTAATCGGAAGTTTGATGTGGTGCCTGTCGACTGTACAGACAAACTCGACGGACAATTTTTGCAGAAACATTTAGACTTATCATCGGTTTTGCGTAAAACAAACAGCTGTCAAAAATCTGCCATTTTTATTTTGTTATGGAATCCCCATTTCCATGTGCCAGATGTTATTCCTGGACCTGGATTATTGACATAAAAGACAAAAGTTGGACAGAATATTCCCAGGATAATTACGTCATAGTTAGAATTTAGGTCTATTTATAAACTATTTATAAACTACTCGGCAATTATTTTATATAATGTATGCTTCGTTGTTAGTCTAACCAACTTTAGCAATGAATTATCTTGGTTAAAATGAATTGTAGTAGTGCAGAAAACTTTGAAGTGTCCCATTGTCAGAGATTCGAAAATGTATGAATCATCGGGGTCGCCGATTTTGAATTGAATCGAATCGGCCAAATGCTTTCATATCGAATTGAATCGAATCGATTTGCAGGTCCCCAGGTGAAATGTTTCCAAGTTGAAAAAAATGGAAAAAGGTCAATAACTGCAGAAAAAAAATGGACAAAACCTGTTACTTGTGAATATCCTTTCCCCCATGGTGGTCTACCAAAGATCATTTTAATACAACATCCACTGACAGAGGTATGATGGACCAATGTTGTTACGGATAGTTCTTGACTTCAGGTGGAGTGCTTTTAAATGGGTACGGTCAAGTATCTATTGAGCATTTATACATTTCTTTTAACTAGAGTTTAATGACACTTTCAACAGCCAAGCTGACCTCATGCCAGAGAGGTTTACGGATGGAGGAAGCCGGAGTATCTGGAGAGAACCACTGAGCAGGGGCACGCAGCAGTCAGACTCCTGACCATACTAACTCCACACAAGCAGTGTTAGCATAAGATGAAGACAAATGCACCATCATCGACATGCAGTACAGTTGCAGTTAACCCTGGTGGGGATTGAACCATGGTTTGAAGTTGAATGCTATAATCACTGAGCCATGACACTCATGGTAATATACATATTCTGTTCCAGCTGCACCAAAGGTTAGAAAAGCACCTTATTGATAGGCATATCATTATAGAACAATTTACCACTTAAAATAACACAAACAGCTTTTTTGACCAATTTAATTGTAATCCACCTAACGCTGCTCCATAATAAATATCAGTTGCTTGTGATGTGTTCAGTGAAAATAATGTTTGAAATTTTGTTCTCTTTTCAGAATGTGTGTGTTCCTAGATATACTAAATTTTTGAATACATCAAATTTTTTCAAATGGATCCAAGAGTTAGAAATTACGTAAATAGATCAATTTTAATCCTTTACCTAACATAATGGTCAAAACCGGCCAGCACTATTCACAAAAATTACCATTCAATTTTCATTATTTTCTTCATTTTTTGTCTCAAAAAGCCTCAATGGAATGAGCTCAGTGAGCTCATTCCAACAAGGGTGCATAAACAGAGATGCTAGCGACATATCAGTAAAAAGTCTAAAAATGATCTGCATTGAATATGCTTGTGCAGAATTTAACCCTTTACCCAATGAATCGCCCGCATCCGCCCGCATAATATGCAAATTCAGCAGCTGAGGCCTCATAATCTACAGAATAGCAAGGGTGGTGGTGTATTTCGTCCCTTGGGCACAACAAGGCTTTGCAATGCTAAAGCATTGCAAAGCCTTGTTGCACTCAAGGAACAAATTTATCAATTTTATTAACTTGTGTAAAATATCAGACATAAACCATTTAATTTTTATTTTTTCAAGTTTCAATTGGTCATAAAAAGAGAGCATGCGGCAGCCAAAAGGACCATGCGGGAGGGCCTGAGAAACAGATTTTTAATTTTATTAAGCCTTATTCAAGAATTTTGTTTGCAAGCGTTGTCTACATTTCATGTTAAGTAAAGGGTTAAGGACTCAACATCCACAGCTCTGTTCCTATTCTGTTTAACCCTTTGCGACTACGGTACGTAATATTACGTACGAAAATTGCCGTGCGTTGCGACTACGGTACGTAATAATACGTACTCCGACTTTGAACCCGAGCGGCCGCTTTTTCGTTCAGAAACATGATACTTCATAATTTCATTAAATGTGATGGATGCTAAATGCATGTGTGTGGTAGACCAATCAATATTTTCAACGTGCAGCCACAAGGCTGCACGTTGCAAATATTAATTGGTCTACCCCCAAATAATGAATATGGACTCTTCCTGTTGATGTCATTGAATTGATACGGAAGATACCACCAGAATTCAAAGGGCTAACGATTGCGTTTGACGTCGCCAAAACCTGATTCTACGTGACGTTAAAACGCCACGATAACCGTAGTCGGAAAGGGTTAAGGTAAGATGCCTTACACATAACTGGCCAAGTCTGATATCTGTTAAAAGAGATTTGCAGAATAAGGAGAAGTAAAACTTATTGAACCCTTTAACCTTTGGTCTTGTGATGACATCTTGTGTTTCCAACATGAGTCTGTGTTGTGGATCCATATGTACCCACACTCTCCACTGAAGCCACGATTGTGCTCCCTCAAACATAAGTCCTCCACCTACGACCAATATGCAACTGTACATCTTCTTCTTTAGTTCATCTGAACCTGAAACAGAAAAGTAATATGAATGAAATATAATTTATTGTCACTTTAAGTTTGAAAGCACGTTTGGATTGGCTAAAGACAAATAGCAATGATGTCACCAATTTTAAAACATACAGGTGATAAGTGTCTGCACTGTTCTTATTTATTCATTTATTTATTTATTGGGGTTTAACGACATTTTAACAGCCAAGTTCATATCGTGTCAGTGACAGTTTTACGGGTGGAGGAAGCTGGAGTACCGGGAGAGAACCATCGAGCAATGACGAGCAGCTGCCAGCTCCCCAACATCATAACTCCGCACTGAAGCACAGGCAGGGTTAGATTGGTTGAGGACATCCGCATCATTCATGTGCAGTACACCTTAGTACATGGCGTCATCATGCCCCCAGGTGGACAATCAGGGTTAAGTGACTTGCCCAAGGACACAATGCAGGAGTCCAAATCGATCGCTCAGATGGTCACTCATCCAAGGACTAACCAGGCCCAATGTTGCTTAACTTTGGTGATCTGATGAGAACTGGTTACCGCAACGCCACCACGCCCCCTGCACTGTTCTTAAAATTTGTTGTACGAGTCACATCTTGGTGCTACAAATAACCTTTGATTCCATCTTGCTGACTTTTAAAGGGGAAAACTCCCAATGAAAACTTGTCGTCAGTGATAACTAATCAGCGATTTCTAACATTAAAAATGTTCACTGTTATTAAACCATTGCACCCTGTTAGTACAACAGAATTTTCTCCAATTACTCTGTTTTTCTCTTGTGTAACTATGAATTTAACCAATTATATCTTGTTTAACAGAAAAATTGTGATTTTTTTGCATCCTAATTTGAGGTTCAGCACAGGACTTGAGCTTTATCATTTGAGACTAAATGTGGGATACTTTATCATATTTACTGAAACATGTCAACATTATTAGCTCACCAACTTTAGTTGTGTGATCTTATGGCATGGCTCGATCGGTCGGCGTCAGCGTACATGTACAATAATGTTAAAGTTTCTGTTTAGGTCACTTATTTGCCCTATTTCCATATCATGGCCTTTATAATGCTGCTATATGATGATTATTATCATTTTACCATGATTTAACCCCTCATACCCTGCATTTTTAACATTTTTCTTGACATTTTTAGTTGCGTTTAGTTTTCTATTTAGCTCAGAATTTCATGTTTAACTAAGTGTTTAGGTCAGCTGCTGTGCTCCTTCTCTTCCCGTGGCACTTATATTCATCATACATCTTCCTCAGTATTATTCTTCCATGATTAACCCCTCATACGCTGCATTTTAAACATTTTTCTCGACATTTCTAGTTGTGTTTAGTTTTCTGTTTTGCTCGGAATTTCATGTTTAACTAAGTGTTTAGGTCAGTTGCTGTGCTCCTTCTCTTCCCATGGCACTTATATTCATCATACATGTTCCTCAGTATCATTGTTCCATGATTAACCCCTTATACCCTGCATCTTAAACATTTTTCTTGACATTTTTAGTTGCGTTTAGTTTTCTGTTTAGCTCAGAATTTCATGTTTAACTAAGTGTTTAGGTCAGCAGCTGCTGTGCTCCTTCTCTTCCCATGGCACTTATATTCATCATAGCTGTGCCTCAGTATCATTGTTCCATGATTAACCCCTCATACACTGCATTTTAAACATTTCTCATGACATTTTTAGTTGCGTTTAGTTTTCTGTTTAGCTCAGAATTTCATGTTTAACTTAGTGTTTATGTCAGTTTCTGTGTTTTACTTTTAAGAGGTTGTGTTTAGGTGAGCTTTGTTGAATGTTATGAGCCTGTTTAATACAGTTCTTGTGTTTGCCAAAGTTACTATCAAAGAGGAATGTTGGTGAGCTATAGGGCGTTGGCATCCTTCTTGTTTCTATTGCAGTGGGCTAGGCAAAATCGTTATCTCAAGGTTTAAAACTGACATCCGGGTATTAAATCTGCATGTACCCTGGATGTTGCCTGGGATAACGTATAATCTAGCATGATTTACATTATTCAATTAAGGAATGATCGTTTCTTTTTGTCTATTTCTTGAGTTATGAACCGCAAAAAACAAAGTCCAAACTGTGTAAATGGGCTATAAACTGTGTAAATGGGCATAGACCATTTACACAGTTTGGACTTTGTTTTTTGGGGTTCATAACTCAAGAAATAGACAAAAAGAAATGATCATTCCTTATAATTAAACGTTCGCGACCCAAATAAATAAATAGTGTTAGTCATCCTCTACTTCAGCAAACAAAGACTTAAAAACTAAAACTGGTAGACATATTATTTTTCTGGCATAAAAGAGGGCGCATATTATTGAAATGCAGGTAGCAATTGACACACTTTCCAAGTCAAATGCACTTATGTCATTAAATATTTTATTGACCAATGAATTACGTAATGCAAAGGAAACATCATAAGCCACGCCTCCCTCAAATTTCATTCAACTGTTCACTTCACGTAAAAGTTACATTCTGTGGAGGGGGAAGTAGGCCATCAGTATTACATTGTATTTTGGTTTTGACCGTTTCCCGAGAACTGAAAAACACAGTTTGTAAAAGTGGAGTTAGAAATAAAGCCAGATGACATTGCCGTATTCAAATTTGCAATGTCAAAATTGCCGTATTCGTTGTGACCAGCCATTGTTTACAACCAATTTGGGTAAAACAATGAACGCAGACGATCACCCAGTGTGCATAAAAATTGAAATGTCAAATAAATACAGTTGTGAAGAAAAAGAAAAATTGACCCACCACAGTCATTTAAATATTTTATAAATAATTTCAAGGTGATAAATTAGTAATATAAATTTTTTTTTTTTTTTCACATTTAGAACGTGCCAGTGTTCTAACTTCTATTGATTTGACACCATGTTGCAACTCCGAAGACTGGTATTTTAGGGGCGTGGCTGAGGGGAGGACCTAATTGTGTTTTTTTCAGTTCATTGAGTTATGAAAAGAAAAAACAGAATCGTGTGAGCCAATCGTTTTATCTGAAAATGCATGAACCGAAAAAAAGTTTAATTATTAAAATCTGAAATGTAATTTTATTCAGCCCATAAGCAGTCCCCAAAGAATTGTTACTGAATAATTACTAATGACTCTGCAAGTTTATTAAAAATTTATTTTACTGCACAAGATGAGTGAGAACATTCAATACTGTAATTAAAAGTTGCCCAATTAACTTGTCATGTTTTTTTCCCAAGAAAACTTAGGTTTTATTCCAACAAAAAGTCAGGAGACTTTTTCTCTGCTATAATTACCAAAAATAGTTTTAGGCCTAAACAAAAGTTAAAAATCTGTTTCTCTGGACCCCCCCCCTCCCCCACCCCACCCCTGGTCATTTTGGCAGCCGCATACCCTCTTTCTTTCACCAATGAAAAATTTAATGATTTATGTCTGATATTTTACCCAAGTTAATAATATTGATACATTTGTCCCTTGAGTGCAACAAGGCTTTGCAATGCTTTAGCACTCGAGGAACGAAATACACCACCACCCATGCTATTCTGTAGATTATGAGGTCTAAAACATAAAACAAACCAAGATCATGAACTTTTGATGCCAAAGAAATAATTGCAAAAATAAAATAAAAAACTGCCTGCCCACCCACATGCAATTTTACAAAAAATGGCATGAGAAAAAGAAGATCTACTTTGTGGGGCCTTAATAAGCTTTGTGAAACAAGACTGAATAGGTAAAGTTCCTAGTTGCATTACAGTAAAACCTGTCTTGAGAGACCACCTGTCTTGAGAGACCACTGTCTTGAGAGACCACCTGTCTTGAGAGACCACATCTGCCAGGCACCGATTGGTTTTACTCTATAATGGACCTGCTGTGGGAGACCACCTGTCTTGAGAGACCACCTGTCTTGAGAGACCACTGTGACCTGGTACCAACTTGTATTTTTATGCCATAATGGACCTGTCTTGAGAGACCGCCCCTTTGAAGACTGAACCCATGACAAAAACTTTTTTTACCTGTTGTGGAATTGGAAAATCCATTGTGGTTATACTAACATAATTAAAAGTATTAAAAGCTCTTAATTGGGTTTCAATTGCTAACTCATTAAAGATTGAGATGTTTTTATGAGACCCCTGTGAAAAGATTAAGATTATTGCTGAATAAACAATTTCATACATACCTTAAATGTGACAGATAGGAATAAAAACAAGAGGCCCCACGTGGCCTTAATCGCTCACCTGACAAAGTGACTCTAAGAAGTATTTTAGGTCACCTTCACCATGTCATGCCTCATCAACATTAACTGGTTGAGTGATAGATTTTGTTTGAAGTTCAACATTTGTTACCTAAAATTAGTTTTATTTAAAATCATTGGTGTGTTGCCAATCTCCAATGATTTTTAATAAAGCAAATTTATCTCTGCAGACAAACTGGTTTAGCATGAAGCACAAACAAGGAATGTGAAGAGATAGCCTTGGACATCTCTCCCCAACTGTGGATATCTTCCATGTGCTACATGTATATATTTGCATGCAAGAAAACAAAAATTTTCACAAATTTTCCAAAATATTAGTTTTTTTTATCATCATTGGAACAAGCTCAAACAGCTTATTCCAATAGGGGTATGGGAAGATCAGGTATATTTTTGAGACAGAAATGTGAATATATAAATAATGGTGTTTTTTTGTGAATGATGCTGGAGAATTTTGCGTAAAGATATGGTAAATGGTTTGTTCTAGATACAGAATGATGCAAAAGTATTTAAATTTGATCAGGCAAGTTGTTCCTATAATGCATTTAAAAATTGAAGTAACTGTTTTTTTGCTGACGAACTTTTAGATGTGTGTGTCTGTGTTTGTGTGTGTGTGTGTTTGTGTGTGTGTGTGTGTGGGGGGGGGGGGGGGGGGTAAGAGTGTTCTTGCAAACAAAATTCCTGAATAAATGGAAAGTTAAAAAATTTATAGTAATTTATATATTTTTTATACTTACCAATGACCCAGACTTAGCTGGTGCTAACTCCACAAAAACCAGGGCCAAACACAAATTTTGCCCCCCAATCCCCAAAATTTGCATCCAAAACAAAAAGAAATCATGTCCTAAAGGACCTCCATAGTACGACTCTACTGCGCATGCGCAGCGACGCAGTCGTCCCGAAATGGGTGCCAAATATCATTCTTACTGGTAGTGCCTGGTCAGCGCTATGTACTCAGCAGGGAGGCAAGAGTTCCCAACTCAGGGAGGGCCATCCCCGTCTGGGTCATTGGTAAGTATAAAAAATATATAAATTACTATAAATTTTTTAACATTTTTATACTGTACCAATGACCCAGACTTAGCTGAATAGTAAACAGGCTGGAGGGCCTAGGACATAGAGGAAAATCCAATAAGCTCAATTATAAAATAAAGAGGTAACCCCTTAAGGAGAAAAGGAGTATTAGGCTTTACATGTATCTTTCTTATTTAATATTTGAATTAGAAAGATACACTACCCTTAATAATTGAGCACAATAACATTCATGTTCTCTATTAACATCCAGTATAACCTTTATACTAATTATTTTTAAAGCAAGCCAATAAATAAAGTAGTCCAGAGAATTGAGACTCTTTATAATCATTTAAAAGTGTCCGAGTATTGTATATTAAAGCCCGTTTGACACTTGACATATACAAATGCTTCACACCGAGCTACACTTTAAAAATAAGACATGAATGAAATTAAACATTAATATTACACTTTAAAACCATCCCGGAAGCGACTCAGAAATACTGTCTTGGAGGAGGCATTCCCTTGCTTTTCACTATAAAGCAGGTGACCTAAGGGAACACCCGCCCCCCCCCCCCCTTCCCCTTGCCCTGGGTCAAATAGCCCAGAGCGAAGAGGGCAGCCGGACGGAGTCACTGCTGGAACAGAAAGCCTGCATAACTATAGTTGCAACTGTTTAGTGGACGACATTCTGAGCAACAGATAACGGACCTAAACAATGCAGGTCTCCAGAACTGAGATAAAAATTAGTAAATGTGGATGGCTGAGACCAATAAGCAGCCTTCATTAAATCTGTAATAGCAACACTATTAGCATAAGCCCAGGAAGTAGAAAGAGCTCTTACTTCATGAGCAGAAATCTTAAGCACAGACTGCTGAGAAGAAGATAAATCTTCATACGCAGTACGGATAGTTAACTGAATCCATCTAGCAATAGAATGGACTGAAATGTCCTTTCTATTAGGCATCAAAGACAGAAAGAAACGTTTCCGTCCCTTTCTGATGAACTGAGATCTCTGTTTATAGATACGTAGTGCTCTAACAGGACAGAGTAAAGGCCTACGCCCGTCTGAAGATGGAAGAGCCTTAATAACAATAGGTTCCGGATATTTATTAGGAGCCTGATTCTTAGCTAAAAAACCGACATTAGTAGTGAAGGTGATAGTGTTCCCAACACTACGATAATGAGAATCATCCACCGATAGTGCATGAAGCTCACTGACTCTTCTGGCAGAAGAGAAAGCTAAGAGAAAAGCTGTCTTATAAGATAAGAATTTGAAATCTACTGTCCCAAGAGGTTCAAATGGCTTTTCCTTCAATTTAAGGAGAACCCAAGCTAAATTCCACTTAGGAATTAATCTAAGAGTTCTGGGTCTATTTATCGAAAAGTTTCTAACCAATTTCGATAAAGAGACATTAGATCCAATTTGTAAACTATCATGATGTGCATAGGTATCAGATAACATAGATCTATAACCCTTTATAGTAACAGGTTGCAGTTTGATTTCGTCAAACAAGTATACTAGAAAGTTAGCAATGTCTGGTATAGAGGGATCAAATATATCAACAGAATGATCCCTACACCAACGACGGAAAACCTTCCACTTAGCCGCATAGTTTAGCGAAGAGGAGGTCCTCCTACAGTTAGAAATTGCGTCCACTGCTCGTCCTGTAAAGTGCTTGCCATGCAAGAAGGACCGCACAACGGAAAAACGTGAAGGTTGAGACCTTGCGGGTTGTGATGTAGTTGGCGCGATTTCCCCTGCCAAAGAAGATCCTCTCGTGGAGGGAGCTTCCGCGGTAGGTCCCACAACAGACACCTGAGTAGATTTATCCACGGTCTCTGTGGCGACAGAGATGCTACCAACAGAATCTTGCATTGAGATTGTTTTATCTTTAGCAATACTTGTTGAATTAACGGCGCTGGAGGATACGCATATCCTATCATTCCGTCCCAAGGGATCGATAGAGCGTCTACTGCAAATGCTCTTGGATCCGGACACGGGGACACATACGTCTGCAACTGATTGTTGAGATGTGTCGCAAATAAGTCTATCATTGGCCGTTCCCATTGGTAGCAAATCTGATTGAATACTTGTTTGTTGAGAGTCCACTCCGACGGCAACAAGCGACCCTTTCGTGAAAGGGAGTCTGCTAGCACATTCAGACGGCCCGGTATGTGACGGACCGAAAGAAGAACGTGATGTTCCAACGCAAACAGAAGGATTCTTTCCGTTAGATTGAACAACGGAACTGAATGAGTGCCTCCCTGATTCCGTATATACGCCACTACTGTCGTATTGTCGGATAGGATTTGGACATGAGCATCGTGAATAATGTCCATCCAGTGACGTAACGCAAGCCAAATTGACATCATTTTCTTGATGTTTATGTGCTTGCACAGGAATTGCGGATCCCAAAGACCCTGGCATCTCGAATCCGTTGGGATTAATGATGCACCCCAACCTGTTTGACTGGCATCCGTCATAATGGTAAAACTCGGATCCGGCAACTGCAGCGGAACTCCTTGAGTTAACCACTGAATGTTTGCCCAAGTCTGAATCTCTTGTTTCACTTGATCTGACAAGAGAACGTCTACATCGAGCGAATGAATTTTCACACTCCAATTCTGAGTCAGGAAAATTTGAAGAGGCCGTGTGCGTAGCCGTCCCATCGGAATGAGATCCGCAGCGGCTCCGCACAGACCTATCAGTCTCATAAATTCTCTCGCCGTGACTTTGTCTGTATTCAGACAATAGCGAGCGTAACAACTGACTAATTTCGCTCTGGTTAACGGCAGACGAACGAGATTGTTGTGCGTCTCGAAGCTCATTCCCAGATGAGTGAATGACTTGGACGGCACCAGATCCGACTTCTCCTCGTTTACTATGAAACCGAGACGTTGGAGCAATAGAAGAAGATTCTGAACATCGTTCTGAAGCGTTAACTCGTTGCCGTACCTCTGAAGAATGTCGTCCAGGTAGGCCGACGTTACCGCAGACGAATGAGCTCGGAAGTAGATCATTACCGAGTTCATTACCCGAGTGAAAGCCCAGGGTGCTAGATTCAATCCGAAGCACATGGCCCGGAACTGATACACCACTCCTAGGACTGCGAAGCGTAGATACTTTCGGAATGTCGGATGTACCATGACGTGAAAGTACGCATCTTTGAGATCTATGCTCGTTGCATAATCGTTCACCCGAATACTCGCTCTGACCGATCGAATCGTCTCCATATAAAACTTCGGAGCGACGATCAGCTTGTTTATCCAGCTCAAATCTATGACTGGACGGAACGAGCCGTCTGGTTTCGGAACCAGAAACAGATGGCTGTAGAATCCCAGCGATTCCTGGTTTTCTACGACCTCTACCGCGTTCTTCATTAAAAGAGACTGCACCTCTGATAGCAAAGCGTCTCTTTTCTGAGGGTTTGACGGAAGATGAGTCCACTTTGGACTTCGAGTTAATGGAGGCTTTCGTTTGAAGGATATCTTTAGACCTTCCGAAGTCACTCCTCTCACCCACGGGT
This sequence comes from Pictodentalium vernedei, assembly GCA_031216915.1. NCBI lineage: Eukaryota > Metazoa > Mollusca > Scaphopoda > Dentaliida > Dentaliidae > Pictodentalium > Pictodentalium vernedei. The sequence goes on along the minus strand of CM062296.1, from coordinate 74,790,949 downwards.
CGTCCGTAATCGACGCCCACTCTTGAGAAAAACTCGACAACCTTCCGCCAACCGGAACGCGATAGAGGTTTGAGCCATCACCTCCTGGATCTGCGAGGCCTGCGGTAGGAGAAACCACGTCTTCCACGACCCGCACCTCGCCTCGTCGACCTCGGGGCGTCCGACCGATTGTCCCGGCCTGAAGGACGTCCCGAACGAGAGACGCTATCCTGACGGTCTCTCGAATAAGAGCTAGAGGACGCACCGGAACCTCTATAGGAACCTCTCTTGGGCGGATAAGACCCAGAAGTGCCCGCCTTATTCGTGTCTGCTGTATCCGACCTTTTAGGAGCGGATCTAAACAACAGAGAATCACTAGCTTTCTTTTTAATATTATCATAAATAGCGGAAAGCTTGCCGTCAAAGAGAAGATCTCCTGAGACCGAAGCGACTCTAAGAGAGTTCTTCACCTTAGAATCCACTAGTGTGGATGTAGACAGGGCTGCGTCACGTCTAACCAACTCCAGATTTGCCACTGAAAGGGCGGAGTTACACGTGGAATAAGCTACTGCCCTTGAAAGAAGTCTTAAGGAGGATTGTATATCCTGAAACTCTTCCCCTTGAAGACGCAGTGATAACGCCTTCGTAAGGTGATCTGCGTAAGATAAGGCATCTAAATTGGCTCTGTTAGACGCAATAGCTGTTTCCAACACTGCGGTTGGAATAGAAGCTGACGACGGTAATGATAGCTCTAAGTCTTCCGCCTCGTCGTCCATACGCAGAGGAACTCTCGGTATACCCTGACCTGCCGTGTCGAATTTATTCCTTGCATTAATGAAAGGCAGGTTGAGAGTATTTGCGGACAAGAAGCCTGCTTTCCCCGTCCTGGAAGCAAGTTTAAAAATAGCGTCGTTCAATAATTCAAATGTTCTTGCAACATTATTGGACTGCGACGGAAACTCGGGAGCGATGTCCCTGAACCGCTCGAAAAAATCAGAGTCCAATGACGCTATAATTCTCCTGTCCGGAAGCGCAGCAGTCTGGCCCGACGGAACAACTTGAGGAAGAAAGTGCCGGATGAAGTCCACGGCAGCTTTGTGTTGTTCCGAAAGGGATAGCTCCAATTCATCCGTATCCCTTTCACCATCCGGTCGGACCTCCCGATGTTCCCGGTCGTCCGCCCCCGATGCTTCGGCGGAGCGTACCGACCCAGCGCCGTCGGATAATTCTCGATCCGACACCGTCTCTGTCGGCTGCTGGGATGCTGCGATAAGCTGTGCTATCTGCACTAGAATGTCCGACGTCGAGACCTGCGGAGGAGCGGTCTTTCGCTGCTTTGCCGAGGGCAGCTCCGCATCAGATGGCTCCCGCATACTTTTCCTATGCGAACGTCCGGAGTCCATCGGTCTCGAATCCCTGGCTGCCGGATGGTGTGACCTGGTCGCCGAAGAATCCTTCATCGGCGAAGCTGGCAAAATATCGGAGGTCACGCAGCCAAGGTGCGGTCGTGTGCGCCGGCGAGAAGAGGAAGCCTTAACAGTCTCTGCGGACTGCTTATACAACGGAGCGTCCCGAGCGACGGACGTATTCTCCGCTAAAGACACATTTTGTACCACAACATCTGGTCCCAGATGTTGTTGTACGAGAGAGGGGCCTCTCTCGCTCGCGGCCCGGCTGGACCTGGACGAGCTAGGAACCGGACTAAAAGGCTTCCTCCGTTCTCGTTCACTATCCGCCGTCACTGGGTGTGCATCTATTATTTTTATAGTGCTCGCATCACCCAAAATTTCCTCTTGGACCGCATCGGACGAACCCGGCTGCCGAACCATTCGGTGAATGGACGCTACACCGGGCGAGCTAGCGGACGACATTTGTCTAATCTCCATGAGCACTTTTGCCGCTAGCTCTGTATTTATTTGTGACGACGGACGCACACTTGAAGAAGATAACATGGAAACATCACCCTGTTCTGGTTCCTCTGAAATAGAAACTGAGAGAGTAGAGTGACCTTGTGGAGAAAGAGCCGGCATCGCTCTTTCTCCAGAAACAACATATCGTGACACACGTTTCCAATGTTTCTCATCCCAATGTTCACATACAGGACAGGGATTAATGCGAGAACACTGACTACAATTAATGCAATAATCATGAAAGTCAGAGGAAGATTTCTTCCTATTACAATTTGAACAAGTTCCCTTCATTGTGAAAGAACAACAATAAGTCCTAGTTACTCGCAAAAACCCCTGACACAAAGATACATAATAACATGATCCATTAATAAATGAAAAAACAATTGCAAAACAAAATAATTTTGAAAAAATATTTTTTCAGAGAAGCCCAAGTTGCTGAAAAGTAACGTTGAGCCCCGATGGATCCGATGGCAAAGTGTGGTCAAAAATTTTAAAATTATATAAAATAATTAATGAGACACTTTCGGATAATATAAATGTATCTTATAATGAGATAAACTACCTCAAAGGCAAACAGCCCCCCTCAAAAAAGGCTGTTGCCAATGAAAACAAACAGTGTAAACACAGAAGAAAACATGACTCCAGGCACTGAAAAAACTGGCCCGGAATCAGTCATCAATTACACTCTATCTGATGCAAAACAGAGACTCCCAGGGGAGAATCTGCAGAACATCAGATGGAAGATGCAGAACACAAACGTTATACACCCATGGGTGAAAACGTAACTATGGGGAAAATAACAGAAAACATTCTGTAACCAAGCAACTCTCCCAGGGAATTTTTAGAAATGAAACTTCTCAAAAATATGCCAAAAGCATGGGAGAATTGCAAGGGGGGACTTTAGAAGGTTAGGGGAGAGGAAACACTGAATAAGCAGTGCAACAATTAGCAAGAATGACAACAAGAGGCGTTTGCCTCGAAAATAGGCAACTTAACATAATTTCAACAAAAAATTTTAAGTACAGCCCTGATTATTTTTTGCCACTTCTTTTTTCCTCTCCTCCTTCTATCCTCCTTAGAATCACATTTTCTCCAAGAATTACGTGTCTGGCATCCTTTAAACTGAGATTTACAAGCACAAAGATCAGTGAGATGTTGACTGATGAAGGGCCAAACAGAGAATGATATTTGGCGCCAATTTCGGGACGACTGCGTCGCTGCGCATGCACAGTAGAGTCGTACTATGGAGGTCCTTTAGGACATGATTTCTTTTTGTTTTGGATGCAAATTTTGGGGATTGGGGGGCAAAATTTGTGTTTGGCCCTGGTTTTTGTGGAGTTAGCACCAGCTAAGTCTGGGTCATTGGTACAGTATAAAAATATTTTATTTTTTGTGTGAAAGACATAGTGCGTGAATGTTGATTGGAACAAGCTTAGAGAGCTCATTTTAATGTGAAGTCATAAAGCTGTGTTTTACATACGAAATTCTGGAATAACTAAAAAAATTGCTTTTTTGACTCAAAAAGCATGGTGTGCGACCTCTCATTGGAATGAGCTCAAAAAGCTCATTCCAATGGGGTATTTACAAGCGATAAGTACATGTATGTTTAAGAGACAAACATTAAAATTTGAATAGCGATTTTTGCGAAGAATGCTGACAAGTTTTGGCAGTTATGCTGGTAAAAAGGTAAGATATGCAAAGTGGTTGTTTTTTAGAGGTGACATTTAATTAAGGGGAATTAACCCTTGATGACTGAGGTAACTTCCAAAAGTACTGAAATTTCATGAAGCAATGTGAATAACAGACAACAGTTGCCTAAAAATTTCATGAATAACTAAAATTTTTATTCTTTTGTCTCGAAAACATGGCATATGACCTTTGTTGGAATGAGCTGAATGCGTGTGTTCCAATGAGGGGTCATAAAATTTGAACGGAGATTTGTGTGAATAATGCATTAGTACTGCTAGATTTGGGTAAACGGTTCACCCTGGATACCACCCCTTCTATAGTAGATCTTTTCTGCAAATTTTGTCTAAGATTCTATCAACTTTACAAATAAATACGTTCATGAATCACAATCAGATCCACCCCACAATGTTGCATACCAAATATCAAAAGATTCTGCCTGCTGGATCCGGAGAAGAAGATTTTTTAAGAAATATGCCTGAAATGCACTAAGTTAAAATTTGGGCTCCTATACGGAGCCCAAATATAAACCCAGGGGGCCGATTTGAACAAACTTGAATCAGATCCACCCCACAATGTTGCTTACCAAATATGAAAAGATTCTGAAGCTGGATCTGGAGAAGAAGATTTTTTAAGAAATTTGCCTGAAATGCACTAAGTTCGAATTCGAGCTTCTATAGTGAGCCCAAATATGAAACTAGGAAGCCGATTTGAACAAACTTGAATCAGATCCACCCCACAATGTTGCATACCAAATATCAAAAGATTCTGCCTGCTGGATCTGGAGAAGAAGATTTTTTAATAAATTTGCCAAAAATGCATTAAGTGCGAATTCGGGCTTCTATATTAATCCCAAATATGAATCCAGGGGGCCGATTTGAACAAACTTGAATCAGATCCACCCCGCAATGTTGCATACCAAATATCAAAAGATTCTGCCTGCTGGATCTGGAGAAGAAGATTTTTGAAGAAATTTGCCCGAAATGCACTAAGTTTGAATTCGAGCTTCTATAGTGAGCCCAAATATGAATTCAGGGGGCCGATTTGAACAAACTTGAATCAGATCCACCCCGCAATGTTGCATACCAAATATCAAAAGATTCTGCCTGCTGGATCTGGAGAAGATGATTTTTTAAGAAATTTGCCTGAAATGCACTAAGTTCGAATTCGAGCTTCTATAGTGAGCCCAAATATGAATCTAGGAAGCTGATTTGAACAAACTTGAATCAGATCCACCCCACAATGTTGCATACCAAATATCAAAAGATTCTGCCTGCTGGATCTGGAGAAGAAGATTTTTTAATAAATTTGCCCGAAATGCACTAAGTCCGAATTCGGGCTTCTATATTAAGCCCAAATATGAATCCAGGAGGCCGATTTGAACAAACTTGAATCAGATCCACCCTGCAATGTTGCATACCAAATATCAAAAGATTCTGCCTGCTGGATCTGGAGAAGAAGATTTTTTAAGAAATTTGCCCGAAATGCACTAAGTTTGAATTCGAGCTTCTATAGTGAGCCCAAATATGAATCCAGGGGGCTGATTTGAACAAACTTGAATCAGATCCACCCCGCAAAGTTGCATACCAAATATCAAAAGATTCTGCCTGCTGGATCTGGAGATGATGATTTTTTAAGAAATTTGCCTGAAATGCACTAAGTTCGAATTCGAGCTTCTATAGTAAGCCCAAATATGAATCTAGGGAGCCGATTTAAACAAATTTGCATCAGATCCATCCCACAATGTTGCATACCAAATATCAAAAGATTCTGCCTGCTGGATCTGGAGAAGAAAATTTTTTAAGAAATTTGCCTGAAATGCACTAAGTTCGAATTCGAGCTTCTATAGTGAGCCCAAATATGAATCTAGGAAGCCTATTTGAACAAACTTGAATCAGATCCACCCCACAATGTTGCATACCAAATATCAAAAGATTCTGCCTGCTGGATCTGGAGAAGAAGATTTTTTAATAAATTTGCTTGAAATGCACTAAGTTCAAATTTGGGCTCCTATACTGAGCCCAAATATAAACCCAGGGGGCCGATTTGAACAAACTTGAATCAGATCCACCCCACAATGTTGCTTACCAAATATGAAAAGATTCTGCCTGCTGGATCTGGAGAAGAAGATTTTTTAAGAAATTTGCATGAAATGCACTAAGTTCAAATTCGAGCTTCTATAGTGAGCCCAAATATGAATCTAGGAAGCCGATTTGAACAAACTTGAATCAGATCCACCCCACAATGTTGCATACCAAATATCAAAAGATTCTGCCTGCTGGATCTGGAGAAGAAGATTTTTGAAGAAATTTGCCTAAATGCACTAAGTTCGAAATCGGGCTCCTATACTGAGCCCAAATATGAACCCAGGGGGCCGATTTGAACAAACTTGAATCAGATCCACCCTACAATATTGCATACCAAATATCAAAAGATTCTGCCTGCTGGATCTGGAGAAGAAGATTTTTTAAGAAATTTGCCTGAAATGCACTAAGTTCGAAATCGGGCTCCTATACTGAGCCCAAATATTAACCCAGGGGGCCGATTTGAACAATCTTGAATCAGATCCACCCCACAATGTTGCTTACCAAATATGAAAAGATTCTGCCTGCTGGATCTGGAGAAGAAGATTTTTTAATAAATTTGCCTGAAATGCACTAAGTTCGAATTCGGGCTTCTATAGTAAGCCCAAATATGAACCCAGGGGGCCAATTTGAACAAACTTGAATCAGATCTACCCCACAACGTTGCATACCAAATATCAAAAGATTCTGCCTGCTGGATCTGGAGAAGAAGATTTTTGAAGAAATTTGCCTGAAATGCACTAAATTCGAATTTGAGCTCCTATAGTGAGCCCAAATATGAATCTAGGGAGCCGATTTGAACAAACTTGAATCAGATCCACCCTACAATGTTGCATACCAAATATCAAAAGATTCTGCCTGCTGGATCTGGAGAAGAAGATTTTCAAAGAAATTTGCCTGAAATGCAGTAAGTTCAAATTTGGGCTCCTATACTGAGCCCAAATATAAACCCAGGGGGCCGATTTGAACAAACTTGAATCAAATCCACCCCACAATGTTGCATACCAAATATCAAAAGATTCTGCCTGCTGGATCTGGAGAAGAAGATTTTTTAAGACATTTGCCTGAAATGCACTAAGTTCGAAATCGGGCTCCTATACTGAGCCCAAATATGAACCCAGGGGGCCGATTTGAACAACCTTGAATCAGATCCACCCTACAATGTTGCATACCAAATATCAAAAGATTCTGCCTGCTGGATCTGGAGAAGAAGATTTTTTAATGTTTTTCCCATTGCCTACAGTGTTAAAAAGTGCTGACTCAGCACTTTTTCAAAGTCCCGAAACTGTACCCTATGATAAAACCGATGGCAATTTTTTTTTACCAATCCTTTCTGTTGGTCCTAAGGAAGCTGCACACCAAATAAAAATTCTCAGTGCCGTGCAGTTTTGGAGATATGGGCGTTTTAAATTTTTTCTATTTTTAGCTCCTGCGGTTCCCACGGGGCTGCGGGAAAATTTTTTTTTGCATAAATCAAGTACTCATGACCCAATAAGCCCTCACATATAATTTGGTTCAAATCAGCCTCTCGGTTTGGAAAATAGAAATTTTGGGCGGGGCAAAAAATTTTCCCCCTCCCATAACGACGCCAAGTATAGCCCCACAAACTTCTCTTGAACAAATCTGAGTCTACACCTCAAAAGGAAGCTGCACACCAAATATCAAGTCTCTGCTACTGCTGGTTCATGAGAAGAAGATTTACAAAGATTTTGGTGCCCCTTGGGGGTGTGGCACCACCCAGGAGGAGGGGCAACTTCATTTGAACAAATCTGAATTGGCATTAGGTAATAAACATTTAGCCAACATTTGAATAAAATTGGGCTAGTGGTTTAGGAGGAGAAGTCGATAATGTAAAGTTAACGCCGGACGGACGACGACGGACGACGGACGGCAGATGACGGACGCCGGACGCCGGACAGAAAGTGATTAGTAAAGCTCCCCTTGAGCTTCGCTCAGGTGAGCTAATAAACTTGTGTTGAAAATCTTTTGGTAACAAATTGAAATGGACTGTTATAAAAATTATAAAAATAAATTAGTGTTGAAAATCTTCAATGAAGATTTTCAACACTAATTTGTTTTTATAATTTTTATAACAGTCCATTTCAATTTGTTACAAAAACTTCATAAAAAAGAACACCTACAAAGTAATTACAAAAATCCATTCTTCTCCATTTCTGAATTTTGTGGTTGGTTATTCACCGACTTAAGAAAACCTGAAACCTGTTGAGAGACCACCTGTCTTGAGAGACCACTTCTGTGTGGCCCAAAGGGCGGTCTCTCAAGACAGGTTCTACTGTATAGAGAAACAAGAGGCCCCACGGGGCCTGAAGCACTCATCTTGTACAGAACACAATTTGAACAGAGTCCAAGAATGAGTCTACATTAAGCAAGCCATCTCCATAGGCTACACTGTCAATCCTTGAGTCCCTCAGGAGTGACAAAAATAATCTGGGCATCATGCCTTTTCTTCAGTTGATCATAAGTAAAATGTAGAGCTCCCCTATGAAGCCCCTTGATACAACCTATGTGGATTAATCTTAGTACCTCTAGAGGGTACTGAATACAAAATTTTTAATTCTTCAGCAAAATGGCCAATTCCGGCTCCCATAGAGAGCCCAAATATTAACCCAGGCTCTTGATTTGAACACAGTTAAATCTGACTTCCCTAGAGATGTTGTGTACCGAATATGAAGGCATTCTGACTGTTGGATCTGAAGAAGAGAAATTGTAAAGAAATTTCTTCGAATTGCACTAAGTTCAAATTTGGGCTATCATAGCGAGCCCAAATATTGACGAGCCCAAATATTGACCTATGGATCCGATTTGAACAAACTTGAATCTGACCCCCCTAGAGATGTTGTATACCAAATGTGAAAGCATTCTGACAAGTGAATCTGAAGAAGAAGATTTTTGAAGAAATTCCCTCATATTGTACTAAGTTAAATTTCATGTTCCCATATGGAGCCCAAATATTAACCTAGGCACTCGAATTGAACAACCTGGAATCTGCCCCCCCTAGAGATGTTGTATACCAAATATAAAAGCATTCCGACTGGTGGATCTGAAGAAGAAGATTTTTAAAGAAATTTTCTCATATTGCACTAAGTAAGAATTTGGGCTACCATAGTGAGCCCAAATATATACCTAGGAATTTGATTTGAACAAACTTGAATCTGACCCCCATAGAGATGTTGCATACCAAATATCAAAGCATTCTGACTGATGGATCTGAAGAAGAAGATTTTTTTAAATTACCCTCCATATTGAACAAAGATAAAATTTGGGCTTCCGTAGGAAGCCCAAATATTAACCTAGGGACTTGGTTTGAACAATCTAGAATCTGACCCTCACAACAATGATGTATACCAAATATTAAAAGATTCTGACTGGTGGTTCTGAAGAAGAAGATTTTTAAAGAATATTCCCCATATTACCCTATGTTAAAACTTCGGGCTCCTGTAGAGAGCCCAAATATGAACCAATGAGCTTTATTTCTACAAACTTTTATCTGACCCCCCTATGAATGCTGTATACCAAATATCAAAAGATTCTGATGATTGGTTCTGGAGGAAAGATTTTTAAAAATTTTTGCAAATATGCTGACTCAGCATTTTTTCGATGCCCATTACAAAACACCCTAACATAACCGATGGCAATTTTTTTTTACCATTCAATTCTACTGGTCGTAAGCATACTTCATACCAAATAAAAGCTCTCTGTTCCGTGGGGTTTGGGAAATATGGGCGTTTGAAAATATTTCTATTTTTAGCTCCCAGGGTTCCCATGGGGATGCGGGAATTTTTTTTTTTGCATGGGTCAAGTACTTATGACCCAATACTACCACAAACCAAACTTGGTTCATACCGGACCATCGGTTCAGAAAATAGAAATTTTGGGCGGGGCCAAAAATCTTACCCCTCCTATTACAAAGCCGAATATTACTTTACGAACTTCGTTTGAACAAACTTGATTCTACACCTCATATGGAAGCTCCATAGCAAATATCAAGTCATTGTACACACTGGTTCTTGAGAAGAAGATTTTAAAAATATTTTGGAGCATTTTCCCCCACTCCCTCCCTATGGGGCTGGGCATGCTGAGTTGAACAAAAATGAAATGCCCCTTTGGGACCATTACTCACACAAACTTTCACTTGAATTGGCCCAGTGGCTTTGGAGGAGAAGACCAAAACATGGTGTTGACGGACGCCGGACGACAGACGACGGACGGGAAGCGATTAGATTAGCTCAGCTTGACTTTGTCAAGATGAGCTAAAAACATCTACTAACCACATTTTCCAATGGAATGCAGGATTGCCTGATCAACTCCCATTAATGGAGGAGCAACATCAACATCCTGCTCCTGTTCCTCTTCTACTTCCAGCTTTCTTCCCAGCCTTGAGGCATCCATATTGTCTACGGCATCATTAGAGTCTTCATCAACCTGTGACTGACCAAACTGAGACTCATCAAATTGTGATAAACTGTTTTCTCCCGATGGATTTTCTGTTGTTTGATTTGTATTGTCTGTAATCTCTTTCTTTTTGGCTGCATTCAATCGAGCTGCCTAAAAAATATTCATATTATGCTGTAACTCATCTAATTTTATTGATTTATTTATTTATTTATTGGTGTTTAAGGTCACATATTTATGCACAATGGCTAATCATGACCGTGACAGTTTTACGGGTGGAGGAAGCCGGAGTACCCGGAAAGAACCACCGAGCAACGATGAGCAGCTGCCAGCTCCCCAACATCGTAACTCCGCACTGCAGCACAGGCAGGGTTAGATTGGTTGAAGACATGCGCACCATCGACGTGCAGTACGCCTTAGTACACGGCGTCATCGTGCCCCCATGCAGGCAATGGAGATGAAGTGTCTTGCCCAAGGACACAACGCGGGTGCCGCAGATGGGATTTGAACCGAGGACCTCTCGGCTTACAGCCTGCACCTCTACCAACTGAGCCACCGCGCTCCGAATTTTATTTGATTTAACACTTTGAACTCTAGTGATATCTTCCATGCCAGTTCAATGGTAGCAATTAGAAGAGTCCATATTCATTATTTGGGGTAGACCAACCAATATTTTCAACGTGCAGCCTCGGGGCTGCACGTTGAAAATATTAATTGGTCTACCCAACACATTTACTGAACAGCCATCCTATTTAATGACGTTATGACATATCATGTTGCTGGCCGGAAAAACACCCACCAGGGTTCAAAGGGTTAAACAAGGTTGATATATTATTTATTTAATGGTGTTTAAGGTCACATACTTATGCACAATGACTAATCATGACCACGACAGTTTTATGGGTGGAGGAAGTCGGAGTACCCGGAGAGAACCACCGAGCAACTCTCAGCTTCCCAACATACAAACTTCACACAAGCAGGGTTAGCATTGGTTGAAGACAAGTGCACCATCGACATGCAGTACGCCTTAGTACACAACGGCACCATGCCACCACGCGGGCAATGGAGACGAAGTGTCTTGCCCATGGACACAACGTGTTTGCCGCAGGTGGGAATCAAACCGAGGACCTCTCGGCTTGCAGCTGGCACCTCTACCTAATGAGCCACTACGCTCCAAACAAGGTTGTTATTCATCACATTTGCAATGTTCTGATAAGACTAAAACCTCAGCCTCTGATTGGACAAGAGCTCGCTCAGTTTTTTCTATGTTTGCAGCTCCAGTGGCATATGTTACTGTGTGACATCACCACACGAAATAACTGAAAAGTGGATGACAATGGTAGGATATTCGAAGTACATACTGCCTAAAAAGTCATATTTTTGGGGGCCAGTGATCATTCTAGGAATGTTTACTCACAACCCATATGTAAGCTCATGATTTAAACTAAGATGGAGTAACCTCAACCTTTATCTAAGTTATGTCCAGTGATGTAATGGGGTACGTAAGAGATTTGTTTACTAAATTTGTTACCATTGAAGGCGACTGTGCTGTACAGGAATAGATGAATTTTTGTACAGAAGTGAACACAGATAGCCCATATCAACAGAGATATCTAATTCATTATCTTCAATGCATTGGCTTAGAATGACGTATTCAGGAGTTACTGGAAACGATATGTTGCATTTCTCTTTCAGAAGCTGGGACAGATTCAGTAAAATTGTTTTTGAAATGGAACAGTCAAAAAAGAGATGCACGACTGTCTCTTTTGTTTTGCCACAGAATGTGCAAATCTCTATTACCGATAACTTACAATTATACAATTTCTGATTTGTATACAGTAAAACCTGTCTTGAGAGACCACATCTACCAGGCACCGATTGGTTTTACTCAAAAATGGACCTGCTATGGGAGACCACCTGTCTTGAGAGACCACCAGACCTGTTAACCTCTGAAGGTGACTGTCAGTGAGATTTTGATGAGCTCTCAGTGAGATTTGGATGCTTGTCAGTGAGGTTTTTGCGCGCGGCCAATACATCAATATTTTCCTTGCTATGCCTCCCATAGTCCCACCCGGGAACCCTCCCCCACAACCCAAATGCATATATATTTCATTTTAATAATTTATTTTAACACTTTTAATGGTATTTGTCAGTAAAAGCATACAAATATGGATATCACTGGTCAAAGCCCCCGCCTCCCAGGGACAATGACTCCCCTCCCCCCTCCCCCCCCCCCAACACAAACACAAATTTTATGTGAGTGGATGCCTATTTAGCCTTTGCCTGTACCAACCCCCAACCCCCCCCCCCCCCCCCCCCCCCACCCACCCTCAGTCTGGCCATTTTTCCTTGCTCATGCAAACCCATATGCAAACCCATCCCGGTGCTTCAAAACATGGAGGCTGAAACATCTTGGACCGAAACGCCCCAGGACCAAAACGTTCAAGAACCAACAGTGGCAACACAAGCATTCCTTCTTCGTTCATGCTATTTATTCATGTAAATTCTTTGTTCAGTCTGAACATTTTTAGTTAGAAAATATTGATTATTATCTTTTGACAGGTTTTATTGTACAATAAAAATTACTCAATGCTAACAATCGTTTTGTTTAAAAAAAAAACACCTGTTGTTGCCGGTACAATGAAGTTGTGTGTGATTGTGGTAATTTCGTTTTCGTTTTTTATTAAAAAAAATATTTGAACTGTGTTTTGTATTACTATTACTCACATTAGAGAAGGTGCCCTCAGTATTCATAACTCCCAGTGTGAAAAAACAAACAAACAATATAATCCTGTTGGTTCAAAATGAGGACAAAATACTCTGCTGGATTCTGGACATGATTGTTCTGAATCTGTTTGTATATAAGTAAGGGGAGGTAACTTAATTCTTGTGATATCTCACAACAGATTTTTTTCAGTTTTCACAGGTTTTCAACAAACTTTCAATTATTTTTTTTTTTTACACAAAACGGATAAATTTGTATGAACCACAACAATAGTTTATATAAAAGGTCAGCTGAAGTAAATTATACTTGAGAGATTATGTTTTTATTTAATTTATATTTTGAGTTTATATACTTTTGATTTATTTCACGTAACCACGACAGTATGAGAATATATTTGGCATACAATGCAACTTGTTTAATTTTCAAAAAGAGAACAGGACAACTATTTCTGAAAAGTGTCAAATCAGGAGAAAATAGATGTGAGCGTGAGTTGGTGCCTCAAACAGGGAGACTCACGGTAAAACCGGGAGAGTTAACAGGTCTGGAGACCACCTGTCTTGAGAGACCACTGTGACCTGGTACCAACTTGTATTTTTATGCCATAATGGACCTGTCTTGAGAGACCGCCCCTTTGAAGACCATGACAAAAACTTTTTACCTGTTCTGGAATTGGAAAATCCATTGTGGTTATACTAACATATTTAAAAGTATTAAAAGCTCTTAATTGGGTTTCAATTGCTAACTCATTACAGATTGAGATGTTTTTATAAGACCTCTGTGAAAAGATTAGGATTATTGCTGAATAAACAATTTCATACATACCTGAAATGTGACAGATAGGAATAAAAATAAATTTGTGTTGAAAATCTTTTTGTAACAAATTGAAATGGACTGTTATAAAAATTATAAAAGCTAAAAAATTTATAGTAATTTATATATTTTTTATACTTACCAATGACCCAGACACAGCTGGTGCTAATTCTCAAAAATCTAGGGCCAAACACAAATTTTGCCCCCCAATCCCCAAAATTTGCATCTAAAACCGAAAAAAAATATGTCCTAAATGGTCCTCCATACTTTTCCTCCACTGCGCATGCGCAGTGTCAAGGAGGTCACGAAATTGGCGCCAATTATCATTCTTACAGGCAGTGCCCGGTCAACGTTATGTACTCAGCCGGGAGGTATGAGTTCCCAACTCCTGGGAGGGCCATCCCCATCTGGGTCATTGGTAAGTATAAAAAATATATAAATTACTATAAATTTTTTAACATTTTTATACTGTACCAATGACCCAGACATAGCTGAATAGTAAAAAGGCTTGAGGGCCTAGGACATAGAGGAAAATCCAATAAGCTCAACTATATATAATAGAGTCATCCCCTCGAGGAGAAAAGGAGTATTAGGCTTTACATGTATCTTTCTTATTTATGATAAATTAGAAAGACACAACACCCTCCATAATTGAGCATAATGACATTCATGTTCTCTATTAACATCCAGTATAACCCTTTATACTAATTATTTTTAAAGTAAGCCAATAAATAAAGTCAGTCCAGAGAATTGAGACTCTTTATACTCTTTAAAAGTGTCTGAGGATTGTATATTAATGCCCGTTTGACACGCGACATATACAAATGCTTCACACCGAGTTACACTTTAAAAATATGACATGAATGAATTTTAAACATTAACTTTACACTTTAAAACCATCCCGGTAACGACTCAGAATTACTGACTCCGGAGGAGGTATCCCATTACTTTTCACTATAAAGCAGGTGACCTAAGGGAACACCCTCCCCCCCCCCCTTCCCCTTGCCCTGGGTCAAATAGCCCAGAGCGAAGAGGGCAGCAGGACGGAGTCACTGCCAGAACAGAAAGCCTGCATAACTATAGTTACAACTGTTTAGTGGACGACATTCTGAGCAACAGATAACGGACCTAAACAATGCAGGTCTCCAGAAATGGACTCAATATTTCTGAGATAAAAATTTGTGAATGTGGATGGCTGAGACCAATATGCAGCCTTCATTAAATCTGTAATAGCAACAGTATTTGCATAAGCCCAAGATGTAGAAAGAGCTCTTACTTCATGAACCGAAATCTTAAGCACAGACTGCTGAGTTGAAGATAGATTATCATAAGCAGTACGGATAGTTAATTGAATCCATCTAGCAATAGAATGGACCGTAATGTCCTTTCTATTAGGCATCAGAGACAGAAAGAAGCGTTTTCGTCCCTTTCTGATAAACTAAGATCTTCGTTAATAAATACGTAAAGCTCTAACCGGACAGAGTAAAGGCCTATGCCCGTCTGAAGACGGAAGGGCCTTAATAACAATAGGTTCCGTATATTTATTAGGAGCCTGATTCTTAGCCAAAAATCCAACATTAGTAGTAAAGGTAACAGTGTTCCCGACACTACAATAGTGAGAATCGTCCACAGATAGTGCATGAAGCTCACTGACTCTTCTAGCAGAAGAGAAAGCTAAGAGAAATGCTGTCTTATAAGACAAGAATTTGAAATCTACTGTCTCAAGAGGCTCAAATGGCTTTTCTTTTAGATTAAGAAGAACCCAAGCTAAATTCCATTTACGAATTAATCTAAGGGTTCTAGGTCTATTTATCGAGAAGTCTCTAACTAATTTAGATAAAGAGATATTAGATCCAATTTGTAAACTATCATGGTGTGCATAGGTATCAGATAACATAGACCTATAACCTTTAATAGTAACAGGCTGCAGTTTGATCTCGTCAAACAAGTATACTAGAAAGTTTGCAATGTCTGGAATGGAGGGATAAAAAATATCAACAGAATGATCCCTACACCAACGGCAAAAGACCTTCCACTTAGCCGCATAATTTAGCGAAGAGGAGGTCCTCCTACAGTTAGAAATTGCGTCCACTGCTTGTCCTGTAAAATGCTTGCCGTGCAAAAAGGACCGCACAACGGAACTACGTGAAGGTTGAGACCTTGCGGGTTGTGATGTAGTTGATGCGATTTGACCTGCGAAAGAAGATCCTCTCGTGGAGGAAGTTTTCGCGGAAAGTCCCACAGCAGACACCTGAGTAGATTTATCCACGGTCTCTGTGGAGACAGAGATGCTACCAACAGAATTTTGCATTGAGATTGTTTTATCTTTAGCAATATCTGCTGAATCAACGGCGCTGGAGGATACGCATATCCTATCATTCCGTCCCACGAGATCGATAGAGCATCTACTGCATATGCTCGGGGATCCGGACATGGAGACACATACGTCTGCAACTGATTGTTGAGTTTTGTCGCAAATAAGTCTATCATTGGCCGCTCCCATTGGTAGCAAATCTGATTGAATACCTGTTTGTTGAGAGTCCATTCTGACGGCAACAAGCGACCCTTCGGTGAAAGGGAGTCTGCTAATACATTCAGACGACCCGGAATAATACGGACCGAAAGTAGAACTTGGTGTTCTAGAAAAAACAGAAGGATTCTTTCCGTTAAATTGAATAACGGAACGGAATGAGTGCCTCCCTGGTTCCGAATATACGCTACTACTGTTGTATTGTCGGACAGGATTTGGACATGTGCTTTCTGAATAATGTTCATCCAATGACGTAGTGCAAGCCAAATTGACATCATTTCCTTGATGTTTATGTGCTTGCCTAGAAACTGCGGATCCCAAAGACCCTGGCACTTCAAATCCATTGGGATCAATGTTGCACCCCAACCTGTTTGACTGGCATCCGTTATAATCGTAAAACTTGGATCCGGCAACTGCAGTGGGACTCCCTGAGTCAACCACTGAATGTTTGCCCAAGTCTGAATCTCTTGTTTCACTTGATTTGACAAGAGAACGTCTATATCGAGCGAATGAATCTTTACACTCCAATTCTGAGTCAAGAAAATTTGGAGAGGACGAGTGCGTAACTGCCCCATCGGAATGAGATCCGCAGTGGCTCCGCACAGACCTATCAGTCTCATGAACTCTCTCGCTGTGACTTTGTCTGAGTGAAGACAATAGTGAGCGTAACAACTGATTAATTTCGCTCTGGTTAACGGCAGACGAACGAGATTGTTGTGTGTCTCGAAGCTCATTCCCAGATGAGTGAATGACTTGGACGGCACCAGATCCGACTTCTCGTTTATTATAAAACCGAGACGTCGGAGTAATAGAAGCAGATTCTGCACATCATTCTGAAGCGTTAACTCGTTGCCGTACCTCTGAAGAATGTCGTCCAGGTATGCCGACGTTACCGCAGACGAATGAGCTCGGAAATATATCATTACCGAGTTCATTATTCGAGTGAAAGCCCAGGGCGCTAAGTTCAAACCAAAGCACATCGCTCGGAACTGATATACAACTCCTAGGACTGCGAAGCGTAGATACTTTCTGAATGTCGGATGTACCATGACGTGAAAGTACGCATCCTTGAGATCTATGCTTGTAGCATAGTCGTTCACCCGAATACTCGCTCTGACTGATCGAACTGTCTCCATATAGAACTTCGGAGCGACGATCAGCTTGTTTATCCAGCTCAGATCTATGACTAGATGGAACGAGCCGTCTGGTTTCGGAACCAGAAACAGATGGCTGTAGAAACCCCGTGATTCCTGGTCTTCTACGACCTCTACAGCGTTCTTCTTCAGAAGAGAATGGACTTCTGATAAAAGAGCGTCTCTTTTCTGCGGATTTGACGGAAGCTGAGTCCATTTTGGACTTCGAGTTAATGGAGGCTTTCGTTTGAAGGATATTCTTAGTCCTTCTGAAATTACCCCTCGAACCCAGGGGTCGTCCGTAATTGACGCCCAATCGTTTATAAAACTCGATAATCTTCTGCCTACCGGAACACGATAGAGGTTCAAACCATCACCTCCTGGACCTGCGAGGCTTGCGGAAGGAGAAACTACGTCCTCCGCGACCCGCACCTCGCCCGTCGACCTAGGGACGTCTGACCGGTAATCTCGGCCAGAAGAACGTCCCCCACGAGAGTCGCTGCCTTGACGGTCTCTAGAATAAGACCTAGAGGACGCATAGGAACCTCTATAGGAACTTCTCTTGGGCGTACTTGTCCCAGAAGTGCCTGTCTTACTCTTTTCTGCTGTATCCGGCTTTTTGGAAGCGGATTTGAAAAGCAGAGAATCCGAAGCTTTCTTAGTTATCTTATCATAGATTTCTGAAAGCTTGCCATCGAAGAGAAGCTCTCCGGAGACCGAAGCGACTCTGAGAGAGTTCTTCACCTTACCATCCACGCGCGTGGATGTAGCTAGGGCTGCATCACGTCTAACCAACTCCAGGTTTGCCACTGAAAGGGCGGAGTTATACCTGGAATAAGCTATTGCCCTTGAAAGAAGTCTTAATGAGGATTGTATATCCTGGAATTCTTTCCCTTGAAGACGTAATGATAACGCCTTAGTAAGGTGATCTGCATATGATAAAGCGTCTAAGTTAACTCTGTTAGACATTATTGTCGTTTCCGACGTCGTGGTTGGAATTGACATAGACGACGGTATAGACAATTTCAAGTCTTCAGCCTCGTCTAGACGCAGAGGAACTCTCGGTATGCCCTGTCCTGCCGTTTCGAATTTATTCCTTGAATTGATGAAAGGCAGATTTAGGGCATTTGCGGATAAGAAACCAGACTTGCCCGTTTTGGTAGCAAGCTTATAAATAGTGTCGTTCAATAATTCGAATGTTCTTGTGACCTTATTGGACTGTGTCGGAAACTCAGGGACAATGTCCCTGAACCGATCAAAAAATTCTGTGTCCAATGACGCTATCAGTCTCTTATCCGGCATCGCAGCATTCTGGTCCAACGGAACAACCTCTGGAAGATAATGCCGGATAAAATCTACGGCAGCTTTATGTTGTTCCGAAAGGGAAAGCTCCAAATCCTCCGAATCCCTTTCGCCATCCTGTCGGACCCTATGAAGTTCTCGGTCGTCCGTACCCGATGCTTCGGCGGAGTGCACCGACCCAGCGTCATCGGATAATTCCTGATCCGACAGAGATTCTGTCATTTGCTGGGATGCTGCGATAAGTTGTGCTATTTGGGATTCCTGCATACTTCTTTTATGCGAACGTCCGGATTCTACAGGCCTCGTGTCCCTGGCTACCGGATGGCGTGACCTGGTCGCCGTGGAATCCCTGATCGGCGAAGCTGGCTGGATATCCGTGGTCACGTAGCCAAGGTGCGGTCGTGTGCGCTGCCGTGAGGATCAGGAAGCCTTATCGACAGTCTCTCCGGACTGTCTATATAACCTAGCATCCCGAGCGGCGGACGTATGCTCCGAATGCGAAACGTTTTGTACCACAACATCTGGTCCCAGATGTTGTTGTACGAGAGAGGGACCTCTCTCGCTCGCAGCCCGGATGGACCTGGACGAGCTAGGAACCGGACTAATAGGCTTCCTCCGTTCTCTCCTCTGATCCGTCGTCACTGGGTGTGCACTTTGTCTTATTATAGTGCTCGCATCACCCAAATCTCCTTCCTGGACCGCAATGGACGAACCCGGCTGCCGAGCCATTCGATGAATGGTCGCTACACCGGGCGAGCTAGCGGACGCCAATGCCGTTGATCCTACTAGGGTACTCTTAGGCAATTGACGTATTTCCATGAGCACTTTTGCCGCTAGCTCTTCATTTAACTGTGACAATGGAGGCACACTTTTGGAAGACATCACGGAAACATCACCCTGTTCTTGTTCCTCTGAAATAGAGATTGATAAACTAGAGTGACCCTGCGGAGAAAGGACGGGCATGGCCTTTTCCCCGCTAACAACATACCGTGACACACGTTTCCAATGTTTGTCAACCCAATTGACACATACTGAACAGGAGTTAGTGCGAGTACACTGACTACAATTAATACAATGATTATGAAAGTCAGAGGAAGATTTCCTCTTATAACAATTTGAACAATATCCTTTCATTGTGAAAAGACACAAAAAGTTCTAGTACTCGCATCAACCCCTGAAAACAAAGATACATAATAACATGATCCATTAACATAGAAAAAATAATTGAAATCAAAAAAAAATTTTTGAAAAAATATTTTTTCAGAAAAGCCCAAGTTTCTGAAAGTAACATTGAGCCCCAATGGATCCCAAAAAGCCTAAGTGTGGACAAAATTTTTTAAAATATTACAAAAAAATTAATGCAACACTTACGTATAATAATAATGTATCTTGTTATGATTAAGCTAATACAAAGACAAGAAAATCCCTCTCAACAGAAACCGTTGTCAATGTAAACAAGAAGTGTATAAACACCAGAAACATGACTCCAGGCACTGATAAACATGGCCCGAAATCAGTTACCAATAACACACTATCTGATGCAAAACAGAGACTTCCAGGGAAGAAACTGCAGAACATCAGATGGAGATGCAGAACACTACGCCTAAACACCCATGGGTGAGGACGTAAACATGGGGAAAAGAACAGAATTCATTCTGTTACCCAGCTAAAACTCCCAAGAAATTTTAGTAATAATATTACAAAAAATATGCCAAAAGCATGGGAGAATAGCTAGCAAGAAGGGACTTAAAGGAAAGGGAGACAGGAAACACTGAACAAGCAGTGTAACTTTATAGCAAGAATGACAACAACAGGTCCATGCCTCGAAATTAGGCAACATAACATAATTTCGTAAAAAAATTTCAAGTTATAGCCCTGATTATTTCCTGCCACTCATTTTTCCTCTCCTCCTTCTATTTCCTCTTTAGATCCACCATTTCTCTAATATTTATGTGTCTGGCATCATTTAAACTGAGATTTACAAGCACAAATATCAGTCAGATGTGAACTGATGAAGGGCCAAACAAAGAATGATAATTGGCGCCAATTTCGAGACCTCCTTGACACTGCGCATGCGCAGTGGAGGAAAAGTATGGAGGACCATTTAGGACATGATTTTTTCGGTTTTAGATGCAAATTTTGGGGATTGGGGGGCAAAATTTGTATTTGGTCCTAGATTTTTGAGAATTAGCACCAGCTATGTCTGGGTCATTGGTACAGTATAAAAATATAAATTAGTGTTGAAAATCTTCAATGAAGATTTTCAACACTAATTTATTTTTATAATTTTTATAACAGTCCATTTCAATTTAATTTTTAATTTGTTACAAAAACTTCATAAAAAAGAACAACTACAAAGTAATTACAAAAATCCATTTCTGAATTTTGTGGTTGGTTATTCACTGACTTGAGAAAACCTGAAACCTGTTATGAGAGACCACCTGTCTTGAAAGACCACTTTTGTGTGGCCCAAAGGGCGGTCTCTCAAGACAAGTTCTACTGTATAAGATTCTCTGTAAAATATTAAACTGTAAAGTTTGTAGATATGTATCATCTGTGATGTGGAATGGCTGTTTATATATCAATCCCCAGCCCTCCGGTTGAAGATTAATATCTAAAATGGCATTCCATTTATTTTGGACATGGGTTGGTGCACTTGCTGACATCTCCAAAAATGTTGGGTAAAAGGCTTTGCAAGGCTTTTGACAATATTTAAGTTTCTCAATGTTCTTGTTTGTAATCATTTGTGTCTTTTTGGATTGTTTTGTTATATTATTTTTTATTTATTTATTGGTGTTTTTAAGGTCACATGCTTATGCACAGTAGTTAATCATAACCGTGACAGTTTTATGGGTGGAGGAAGCTGGAATACCCTGAGAGAACGACCGAGCAATGACGAGCAGCTGCCAGCTCCCCAACATCGTAACTCTGCACTGCAGCACAGACAGGGTTATATTGGTTGAAGACATGCACACCATCGATGTGCAGTACGCCTTAGTACATGGCATCATCGTGCTCCCATGTGGACAATTGGGGTTAAGTGCCTTGCCCAAGGACACAACGCGGGAGTCCGAATCGATTACTCAGACAGTCACCCATCCAAGGACTAACCGGGCTCGACGTTGCTTAACTTTGGTGATCTGAAGAGAACCGGTTACTGCAACAACTCATATGTAAGCTCATGATTAAACTAAGATGGAGTAACCTCCACCTTTATCTAAGTTATTATGTCCAGTGATGTAATGGGGTACATGAGAGATTTATTTACCAAATTTGTTATCATTACAGATTGCCTTACTCATTCCAAGCCGCCTTGTTCGTTTCACGATGTAGGTTTTGGGCTATGGGTAGGGTCTTATTGGAACATATACGTATTGTTGTGAATTGATGGTAACATGGTGTGAGGTTTGTGGCTAAACATAAGCTCTGAGCCGCAAACCTCAGACCATGTTACCGTCAATTCTTCACAATAATTTATTATGTTGTGTGTCAAATTTGAAAGTCTTGGGGCCTACAAATTTGTGGAAAAAAGTGTTTTTAGTGTTTGAGAGTTACAAGAGGTGTAACAAAATTCATCAAGTATTAAAGTGTTGGATCTGTGTTTTGTGAGATTTTTTTAATGATTCTCTTCAGTGTTAACCCTTTACCCAACGAATCGCCCGCATCCACCCGCATCCGCCCGCGTAATATGCAAATTCAGCAGTTGAAAAAATATTATTTTTCAAAAGATTTCAACAAAACCATATCATGTGACCCCCTCGTTGGAACGAGGGGTTACATGATATGGTTTTGTTGAAATGTTTTAAAAAATTTAAAAAAATGTTATTTAAAATAATAAATTTTGATATCGTCTGCGTTGGGTAAAAGGTTAAATGAAAACTTACTCTTTATATACCTAGTGCTAGTCTCCATAGAGTTAATCTTTTTTCAGATGGTAATGACAGAAAAAGTAGGTAATGGAATGTCAGATATGCTACTAGCGATACATTTTATTTTGTAAACAAATATTGCACTTTGAACATAAATGATTGTTTAGTGTCGCCATGAATACGTACCAGTGCAAGTTACTGTTCATGATTCTGCATGGTGCTGTCGATAGCAGCTTCTAAAAAATAAATGCCTTATCGTTCCTTGTTTCTTGTGAACATTTATTAATCCTTTGATTTATATGGACTATCAACATAATACATATGTTACATGGCATGTAGCTGGCTAATACATTTCTAAACAAAGCTCTGAGTATTCCATGGTTCCCGCACATTTTTCAAACTGATATTCCAGGACATTCAAGGGTTTTCAAGGACAATTTGGAGCAAAAATCACGACTCATGACATTCTTGAGATACAAATTTAAGGATTTTCAAGTAATATTTTATCTGGTATTTCAAGGGGGGAGGGGGGGGGGGCCACTAAAAATTTGCAAGACGTGACGTCCTATTTTTTATTCAGCTCCTTTTTACACCCACCCACCCACTACGTGCAAATTTTCTACTACCGTTCTCAGACACCCACCCCCCACTCTCCCATTAAAATCCAAAATAAGCTTATAAACTTAGTAGGTACAGCTGTTTTTAGGGGTTTTCATAATGTTCTTAACCCTTTACCCAACGTAACGGCCAAAACAGGCCAGCGCTATTCTCAAAAGAAGCCAATTAATTTTTATTATTTTTTTCATTTTTTGTCTCAAAAACATAGGTTATGACCCCTCATTGGAACGAGTTCGTTCCAATGAGGGGTCATAACCTATGTTTTTGAGACAAAAAATTAAAAAAATTAGTTATTCAATCATTTTTTGGCAAGTGTCATCTGCTTTTCATGTTAGGTAAAGAGTTAAACTGGTACCACCAATTTATACCTCTGTGGGCTGCTGTGGGCCCCAGTCTACAAATGACAAGCTCTTCATTATCAGGCTTGGCCAGAGCAGGTGTACAAAAACGTGAACAAATTTTCATTTGAATTGTTCCCAAAACATTGTCTGCACATTTTCTACATTTCGAACAAGACAACCACCCCCAACTAACATGTGACATTTTCCCAGTTTAAGACCAATATTCTCACATATAAAGCCTCCTGATGTTGTATTTATGTTAAGAGTGTGATGTACAACATCATCTTTAAGGTTTCAAACACAAATGATGGTATATATTAGCTGATATATTGATATATTTTTAAAAAATTTAAAAAATTGCACAAGTTGGAAATGCACATTTTTGGCGCACTCAAGAGACCCACCCACCCCCACGTCACATCTTGCAAATTTTTGGTGGCCTCCCCCTGGGTATTTTACTATTCCTGGAACAATCGAGTGAATCATGTCGAAATACTAGCACAAAGTTCGTAACTGTAGTGTGAAAGAAGAACCTCAGCTGACAGCATTTCTTTCTCGGAAAAATCAACAACTGTCCCGCCAGTCACACAAGTCTTGACACCGATCATCGGTGACACAGAAGATTTCAGTGCTGATTCTCCCATGTTCGCAAATTTAAAATCTTTTTAACATCAATCATATCGGGCATCGTTAACACTTGTTGCCTGCCTGATCCATCCTTTGTACAGTTCATTGTCCAGCCACACTTCTTGAAACTTGAACTCAGAATGACACAACATTACAAACAAACAATTGTTTCTAAAACACAATAAAATGGACAATGGCTTGACTAAATCTTTTCAAAACACGTGCAAACAAAGAAAATGAATGAAGCAATCTGATTGGTGTTCTCACAAACAAACACACATAATGATCATATTAAATGCTTGCGTAAGCATTCATACTAAAAGATAAAAAATACCAACTTTTCTATTTTAGATTCCAAGCAATTTCTGAAGGATTTTTAATGACTGTAGGGGTATTTTTATCGTAGTTCTTTACTATTTTATTACATACAATACACAGGCCTGTTTTCAAGAGCAATAGTAATTTTCAAGGACCTACAGCTATTTGGGGCAAATTCCAGGACTCTGAAGGCCGTGAATTTTAATTTAAAAATTCAAGGACTTTCAAGGACTGCAGGAACCCTGTGTTCACAAGCCAGAAAATAAGCAGACTGTCATCTGCAAAATGAGATCTCCAGAGGGTGAATTTGGTGATGCTACCCTGCACAGCAAGGTAGCATCACCAAATATACCCTCTGTGAACCTCATCTGCAAAATGAGGTCCCCAGAGGGTGAATTTGGAGATGCTATCCTGCACAGCAGGGTAGCATCACCAAATTTACCCTCTGTGAACCTCAAGCTGAATCAGGGTCTCAAACCAAAACAGAAAGAGGATCCCAGAGGATAAATTGGCCCAGTGTATGGGATAGCAAATTCACCCTCTGGGGACCTCATTCTGCAAATGTCAGATTGCTTATTTTCAGGTTTTGTGTGTTCATATCAGGTTCGGCTTCACCTCAGCTGATATGAACTCTCATCAACTTGTAAGGAAATGTATCAGCCAGCTACACACCATGTAAGTTATATTTCATGGGCAGATGCAGTGTTTGGCTTCGACTCACCTGATATGAAATCTCATCACCTTGCGTGGAAACGGTATCTGCCAACTACAGGCCATGTCACTTATGTTACACAGGAAGAAGCAATCAATTCATTAAGTAAAAGGTTAAACAGAGGCAGGATTAGCACATTACTTTCTGTCCTGGCAGGAATATATGTCAGCAGCATATATATAGAATATACCCATAGTAGCTTGGTGTACCAAATGTTCACCACGAGTGGTGAAGTGGTGTTAACTGCGAGCCCTCGGCGTGCATTTAACACCACTTCACCACGAGTGGTGAACATTTGGTACACCAAGCTACTTTGGGTATATTTTATTTATACCATGATCGTCCGATTTTTAAGAGTCGCTATTATTTTTTCTCGATTTTACTGAACAGCAGATGTACATATGAGCGAATCTGTTTTTTGTTTACATGAGCATCGGTGGGCGGTACTTCCGCTGTCAATTTTATCACCGAAACGGAATGAAAAAAAGAAACTGGGCTATTTTCGTTTTAGTAATATAATAACATACTATTTCGAGTTATGCATGCTTTCTTAACATGAGACAATGCATGTTTGTTAATTTTTGGCATATTATGCGGTAAACCCATTTAAAACGTAATAAATAATTGCCACTTCAATTCCACTCTTCGGGAGGCAAAGTGCGATAAATTCAGACAAGTTTGCATTCAGGTCAACATCACCAAAGGTCAACGTGGATGTAGTTCTACTGTAGGTGTAAATTTTTACTATTGAATTCCCATTGCTGGCATGTTCATCACGGTTGGTGAGTAAAGCTAAAATTTATGTCATCGGCTTTTCATATATAGTAGAATAGGTAATCATGGTATAAAAAGAGTTAATAACTCTCCTCAGGTGTGACCAGGGACCAGCCGTGAGGGCGACTAGGGCGATTAAGTCGCCCTTCTAAGCCCAAAGTCGCCTAGAAAAATAGTCGGGGCGATTACAAGTCGCCCTCTAAAAATTGGCCAAAATGAGAAAAGGCTGAACTGAGTGATGCGAGGTTTACATGAAAACGAGTATTTTCAAAAATCGAATGTGCTCGAGTGTGATAAAGGGCATTTTAATTCATCAAATAAACGTCCATTTATTTGAAATCACACGACAAGCAATTGTCCATTGTCGCTTTAAGCGGATTTTTTTATTTCTATTTTGTTGCGTTCCAGTCGGAGCTTCAAGTGTCGAAACGAAAATAGGTGACTTACGCGACTCAACAAAACAACCCAGTTTGAAAGTAGGTTACGTCGCTTAGGATGCCGAAAATGTATACACAACGGACGTATTTTATAACACATTATTTTCATTTCGATTTGCTGACGACTGTTAACTGTTGGGCTGTCTATTCCCAGAAAAACACGAATGGAATTGAAACACATGAAAAAAAGCTTTAGTGATGTCAAGAAAAGCTTTGTACAGGACACAAGTGTGCATGTGGACGATCTTGAAAAAGGGTCCTCCTAAACATCGGAATGACATGAAATGACACGGAATGACACCGGAATGCCATGAAAATGATGCGAAATGACATTTCTTTTACAAAATACTCGACCCCAGAATGTATTTTGTTTATTAACTAACAAAGTACCTCCCAAGCAACCTTCTTACATCTGGTCCTGTTGACCTGTTCACACTTTCAGACTTAGGAAATTATTAGCTTAGTAGACTTTGTTGAAAGGCAACCACAGGAGGGTGATGGGGGACTGGCACGAAGAAGAGGTGAGGGGTCATGAAGGAGAAGGTAGCAGTGGGGGATTTTCAGTCAATAATTACATTGTGATTTTTTAACCTGACACAGATGCATCATAGACAACTGGACCTGGATTATTTGTACGTTAATGGAGGACCATAAATTGAAAGTTAAAAAATTTATAGTAATTTATATATTTTTTATACTTACCAATGACCCAGACATAGCTGGTGCTAACTCTTAAAATATAGGGCCAAACACAAATTTTGCCCCCCAATCCCCAAAATTTGCATCTAAAACTAAAGAAAACATGTCCTGAAAGGCCCTCCACACCTCGCCCCCACTGCGCATGCGCAGTGTCCAGGACGTTCCGAAATTGGCGCCATTTATCATTCTAATAACCAGTGCCTGGTAAGCGCTATGTACTCAGCGGGGAGGCAAGAGTTCCCAACTCCTGGGAGGGCCATCCCCGTCTGGGTCATTGGTAAGTATAAAAAATATATAAATTACTATAAATTTTTTAACATTTTTATACTGTACCAATGACCCAGACATAGCTGAATAGTAAAAAGGCTGGAGGGCCAAGGACATAGAGCAAAATGGAATACGCTCAATAAAATAAAATAGAGTCATCCCCTGTAGGGAAAAGAAGTAATAGGCCTTACATGTATCTTTCTTATTTATGATAAATTAGAAAGATACAACACCTTCCAAAAATTGAGCTTCATACATCCATGTACTCTATTAATATCCAATAATCCTTATACTAATAATTTTTAAAGTAAGCCAATAATAAAGTAAGTCTAGAGAATAGAGACTCTTATACTCCTAAAAGTGTGTGAGAATTGCATAATCATGTCCGTTGACATATGCAATATTCAAAAGCTATACTTTAAAAACTAAGACTTGAATGAATTTTATAAACTTAAACTTCTCACTAAACAACCATCCCAATAACAGCTCAGAATTACTAACTCCGGAGGAGGTATCCCCTTGTTTTCATAGTAAAAACAGGTGACCCAAGGGAACACCCTCCCCCCCCCCCCCTTTTTCTTGCCCTGGGTCAAATAGCCCAGAGCGAAGAGGGCAGCCGAACGGAGACACTGCCGAAACAGACAGCCTACCTAGCTATAGTAGCAACTGTTAAGTGAATGACATTCTGAGCAGTAGATAATAGACCTAACAATAGAGGCCTCCAGAAATGGACTCGATATTTCTGAGATAAAATTCATGAATGGATGGCTGAGCGCAATGAGCAGCCTTCAAAAATCTATAATAGCAACACTATTAATGTAAGCCCAAGAAGTAGAAGAACTCTTACTTCAAGAGCCGAAATCTTAAGCACAACTGCTAAGCCAATGATATACCATAAGCAGTACGCTAGTTAATAGAATCGATTAACAATAAAATGGAGCGTAACGTCCTTCTACTAGACATCAAAGACAGAAGAAGCTTACGCCCTTGTAATAAACAGATATCTGTTTATAAATACATAAACTGTACCCGGAAAGAGTAAAGGCCTATGCCCATACGAAGACGGAAGGACCTTAAAATAATAGGTTCCGGATAATAGGAGCCTAACTCTTATGCAACAATCCAACCTAAATAGTAACGGAAGTATTGATTCCGAAACTATGAAAGTGAAAATCATCCATCGATAGTGCATGAAACTCACTGACTCTACAGTAAAAGAGAAACCAACAGAATTACTGTCTAAAAGGTCAGAATTTGAAAACTACTGTTTCCAGAGGCTCAAATGATTACTTAGCTAAATAAGAACCGAAGTTAAAATCCGTATAGGAATTTAATCTAAAGATTCTAAGTCTATTTATCAAAAAGTTACTAACTGACTTAGATAAAGAGACAAAAGACTCAATTGTAAACTATCGTAGAGTGCATAGGTATGAGGTAACATAAACCTATAACCTAAATAACAACAGGCTGCAGTAGATCTTGTGAAACAAGTATACTAAAAACTAGCAATGCGTAGTATGGAGGGATCAACCATATGAACATAATGATCCCTACACCACGACGGAAGAGCCTCCACTTTAGTCGCATAGAATAGCGAAGAAGAGGATCTCCTATAGTAAGAAATCGCGTCCAAAGCTCGTCCAGTACAGTGCTTACAATGCAATACGGACCACACAACGGAATACATGAAGGTTGCGACCTTGCTGGTTGTGATAAAGATGACACGATTTACCCAGTGAAAAAAGATCCTCACATAGAGGAAGATTTCACGTTAAGATCCACAGTAGACAAGAGAGTAAATTACTCATGATCTCTGTGAAGATAGAGATGCTATCAACAGAAATGTATTGTGGTTGTTTATCTTAGCAATACCTGCTAAAACAACAGCGCCGGAGGATACGCGTATCCTATCATTGCGTCCTATAGATCAATAGAGCGTTAACAGTATTAGCTCAGAGATCTGGACAAGCCAACACATACGTCTGCAATTGATTAGCAAGCTGTGTCATAATAAAACATCATTGGGCGCTCCCATAGATAGCAAATCTGATTAAATACTTGTTTGTTGAGAGTCCATTCTGACAGCAACAAGCGACCCGTAAGAGAACGGGAGTGCGATAAAACAATCAGACGACCCCGAATATGACGGACCAAAACTGAACTTGGTGTACTATAACCAACAGACGGATTCTTTCCATTAAATTGAATAACGGAAACGAAAGAGTGCCTCCCTGGTTCCGGAGATACGCCACTACTGTCGAATTAAAGGACAGGAATTTGGGCATGCATTTCTGAATAATGTTCATGCAATGACATAAAGCAAGCCTAAAAAACATTATTCCGCGGAAGTTAAACTGATAGCTAAAAGACTGCGGAACCCAAAGACCCTGGCACTTCGAATCCGTAGGGATCAGTATATATCCCAATCTGTTTGACTGGCAACCGTCATAACAGCCACACTAGGGTCCGGCAACTGCGGCGGCACTCTCTGAGTCAACCACCGAATGTTTGCCCCAGTCTGAATCTCTTGTAACAGTAGATAGACAAGAGAATGTATAAACCAAGCAATTCATGGATTGCCGGAAAGTTGCCGTCGAAGAGAAGCTCCTCCGAGAACGAAGCGACTCTGAGAGAGTTCTTAACCTACTATCCACGCGTGGATGTAGCTAGGGCTGCATCACGTCTAACACTCCAATCAGCCACTGAAGGGCGGAGTTATACGTGAACAAAATACTGCCCTCAAAAGAAATTACATTGAGAATAATATCCCGTAAATCTTTTCTTGAAGACGTAATGATAACGCCTCAGTAAGGCGGATTACGTATAATAAAGCGTCTAAGTTAAGTCTACTATACATAATGTCGTTCCCAATATTGAAATTGGAAAAGACATAAACGGCGAAAAAGAATATATGCAGTCTTTAATCACACCGTCTAGACGCATATGAACTCTCGGTTTGCCCTGCTCTGCCAAAATAAACTATATGTAAAAAAGATAAAATGGCAGAAATGAGCCACGCGGACAAGAAACTAAACTATCATGCTTAGTAGCAGGCTTGTATATATATATATAATATATAGCGTCGAAAAATAAAACACATGTTGTAATGACAATATTGGACTGCGTCGGTAAGTCAGGGACAAAGTCCCTGTACCGATCGAAAAATCCGAGTCCAATGACGCTATAAGTCTCTTATCCAAGATCGCAGCAATGAAGTCCGAAAAATAATCACTGGAAGAAATGCCAGAAGATATGAAAGGCATCTTCCGATACTACTAAAGGGAAAACTCGAAATCTTTCGAATCCCTTTCGCCATCCTGTCGGACCCTATAAAGCGTTCGGTCGTCCGTAGCTTGATGCAACCGCGGACCGCACCGACCCAGCGCCGTCGGACAATTCCTGATTCGACCGAGAAACCGTCAATTGCTGGGATGCTGCGAAACAACTGTGCTAACTCGGATAGCACGTCCGTCACCGAGGCCTGAGGAGCAGCGGTCTTACGATGCATTGCCGCAGGAAGCTCCGAGATCGTTACCCCGTGCATACTTCCAATATGCGAGCGAACGGAGTGTATAGGCCTCGTGTCCCTTGGCTACCGGATGGCGCGACCTATTCGCTGTGGAATCACTGAATGCCGAAACTGATCGGATACTCGAGGTCACGTAGCCAATGTGCGGTCGTGTGCCCTGCTGTGAGGATGAGGAAGCATTAAAGACAGTCTCTCGGACTGTCAATATAACGGAGCGTCCCGAGCAACGGACATATGCTCCGAATGTAAAATATCTGAACCACAACATGCGGTCCCCTATGTTGTTGGCTTCCTCCGATCTGTCCTCAATCTGCCGTCACTGGGTGAGTACTAAAGTAATTAAAGTGCTCGCATCACCCAAATCTCCTTCCTAGACCGCAACGGACGAACCCGGCAGCCGAACCATTCGATGAATGTATGCTACACCGGGTGAGCTAGCGAATGTCATTCCGTAAGCGATAGACATATTCCATGAGCACTTATTGCCGCTAACTCTTCATTAACTATGACGACAGAGGCACACTTTTGAAAGACATCTCCATAACTCTTCGAACAAGAAACCAGAAATGCTTGGATAGCAAGCATAAAATAATAATATATATAGCGTCGTTCAATAATTCGAAAGTTTGTGTGACATTATTGGATTATGTCGGAACTGAGGGACGATGTCCCTGAACCGAACCAAAAATTTCTAAGTCCACCGACGCTATCAGTTTCTTATCCGGCATCGCAGCATATGTTGTTCCGAAAGGGAAAGCTTGAAATCCACCGAATCCCTTTCGGTATCCCGTCGGACCGGATGAAACTTTCGGACGTCCGTACCCGCTTCCGCGGAGCGTCCCGACCCAGCATCGTCGGATAAAATATGTGCGACAGATTCAGTTGATGCTGGGATGCTGCGATAAACTGTGCTATTAAGGAAAGCACGTCCGTTCCCGAGGCCTGTGCCGTAGCGGACTTACGATGCATTGCCGCTGGAAGCTCCGTGTACGTTGACTCCCGCACACTTCCTATGCGAACGTCCGGAGTCTGCAGGCCTCGAGTCCCCGGCTACCGACCCAGCGCTGTCGGATAATTCTCGATCCGACACCGTTTCTGTCGGCTGCTGGGATGCTGCGATAAGCTGTGCTATGTGCACAAGAATGTCCGGCGTCGAGACCTGCGGAGGCGCAGTCTATCGGTGCTTCGCCGAGGGCAGCTCCGCATCAGATGGCTCCCGCATACTTCCTATGCGAACGTCCGGAGTCCATCGGTCTCGAATCCCTGGCTGCCGGATGGTGTGACCTGGTCGCCGAAGAATCCTTGATCGGCGAAGCTGGTAATATATCGGCGGTCACGCAGCCAAGGTGCGGTCGTGTGCGCTGATGAGAAGAGGAAGCCTTAGCAGTCTCAGCGGACTGCCTATACAACGGAGCGTCCCGAGCGACGGACGTATGCTCCGCTAACAACACATTTGTACCACAACATCTGGGGCCAGATGTTGTTGAACGAGAGAGGGGCCTCTCTCGCTTGCCGTCCGGATGGACCGGAACGAGCTATGAACCGGACTAAAAGGCTTCCTCCGTTCTCCCTCCGATCCGCCGTCACTGGGTGTGCATTAAGTTAATTTTATAGTGCTCGCATCACCCCAAAATTCCTTCTAGACCGCAACGGACGAACCCGGCTGCCGAACCATTCGGTGAATGGACGCTACACCGGGCGAGCTAGCGGACGTCAAAGGCCGTCGAACCTACTAGGGTCCTCTTAGGCAATTGGCGTATTACATGAGCACTTTTCCGCTAGCCCTTCATTAATTGTGACGACGGAGGCACACTGTTGGAAGACATCACAGATACATCACCCTAATCTTGATCGTCTGAAATAGAAATTGATAAAGTAGAGTGACCCTGCGGGGAAAGGACCGGAGTGTCCAAATCCCCAACAACATACCGTGACATACGCTTCCCATATTGTCATCGAAATCATACGATACAGAACAGGAGTTAATGCGAGTACACTGACCACATATAGAATGATAATAAGGTCAGAGGAAGACTTCCTCCTAAAACAATTGATCAATATCCTTTCAATGAGAAAAGAAAACAAGTCCTGGTACTCGCACTAACCCCTGGCAATCAAATACATAATAATAATATGATCCATTAATATAGAAAAAATAATTGAAATCAAAATATTTTGAAAAAATATTTTTTCAGAACAGCCCAAGTTTCTGAAAAGTAACGTTGAGCCCCAATGGATCCCAAGCCTAAGTGTGGACAAAAATTTTAAAAATATTTTAAACAATTTATTCAACACTTACGAACAATAATAATGTATCTAGTTATGATTAAAATAACATAAAGATATTATTATTTAGAAATCCCCCCCTCACACAGAGGGCTGTTGTAAATGTAAACAATGAGTGTAAAAACACTAAAATAAGACTCCAGGCACCCAGGCCCGAAATCAGTTACCAAAAATACACCATCTGATGCAAAACAGAGACTTCCAGGGAAGAAACTGCAGAACATCAGATGGTAGATGCAGAACACAACGCCTAACCACCCGTAGGTGAAGACGTAAACATGGGGAAAGAACAGAATTCATTCTGTTATTAAGCTAAAACTCCCAAGAAATTTTAGTAATAATAATTACAGAAACTATGCCAAAAGCATGGGAGAATAGCAAGGGGGAACTTAAAGGACAGGGAGAGAGGAAAAACACTTGAAAAAACAGTGTAACTAAATAATCAGAATGACAACAAAATGGCTGCTGCCTTGAAAATAGGTAACTTAACATAATTTCATTAAAAAAAATTTAAGTTACAGCCCTGATAATATTCTGTCACACATTCTTTTCCTCTCCTCCTTTTCTATCCTCCTTAGAATCACCATTTCACTAATATTTATGTTTCTGGCATCATTTAAACTGAGATTTAAAAGCACAAAGATCAGTCAGATGTTAACTGATGAAGGGCCAAACTTAGAATGATAAATGGCGCCAATTTCGGAACGTCCTGGACACTGCGCATGCGCAGTGGGGGCGAGGTGTGGAGGGCCTTTCAGGACATGTTTTCTTTAGTTTTAGATGCAAATTTTGGGGATTGGGGGGCAAAATTTGTGTTTGGCCCTATATTTTAAGAGTTAGCACCAGCTATGTCTGGGTCATTGGTACAGTATAAAAATATATGAAGGGGCGGCGGGGGTGGTACATGAATATTCTTAATTTTCCCCACTTGCCTATGAAGTCTCCCTACATGACTCTGCAGTCTCCCTATTTTTTTCTGGAGGGAGATGAAGTCTCCCTAAAATTCCCCCCTAGGCTGGTCCCTGGGTGTGACAATCAATTACCTCTTGTTGTTTGCTCATCGTCTGCTGTAAGAAATGCTCATCATATGGATCTTCCGGATCTCCTGGATTCCGCTTCTGAATTGCAACTAAATGTGAACCTTGTAAACCCATCAGATCTGGAAAGAATATTGACAGTGGGGCAAGGATAGGTTCATCTCCCAGTTTTACAGGATATTTTACAATAGGTTCCTGTGGTCTCTTGATCTGAAGTGTGTGGTCTATAATTCCAGCTCTATCCTGCAAATATAAATGACATTTTCAGATAAACACAACATTTTAAAAAAAATGTGATTGGTTTTATCCATTTATCCAACATGGACGATATCAAAATTTATTATTTTAAATTTTTTTTTTTTTTAAATTTTCAAAAATTTTCAACAAAACCATATCATGTGACACCTCATTGGAACATGCTTGAATATAACGCAGGTGGATGAGGTCGATTCTTGAGGATTAAATTTTCAGACCATTTTGAATTATTTATTGAACCAGGTAAGCGATGTCAAATCACATCCTTAATCACGTGTTGGTGGAGACAATTGTTGAGTTACTTGTACAGGGACTAAATGTCTTAACCCTTTACCCAACGAATCGCCCGCATCCACCAGCGTGATATGCAAATTCAGCAGTTGAAAAAATATTATTTTTCAAAAAATTTCAACAAAACCATATCATGTGACCCCTTGTTGGAACGAGCTCGTTCCAACGAGGAGTCACATGATATGATTTTGTTGAAATTTTTTGAAAAAAAATAAAAAATTATATTTAAAATAATAAATTTTGATATCGTCTGCGTTGGGTATAGGGTTAATGGGAGCATGGTGGCTCAGTGGTTATGGCCTGGTTTAACTCCCTTCACTCTGATGTCAAAATATCCAAATTTCAAGTAGCCATTTTTTCCATAATGCAACTGGGAATTTAACCAATTCAATCTTGTTTGACAGAGCTAAATGAGCTCTGTCAAACAAGATTGAATTGGTTAAATTTCTAGATGCATCTTTTGGAAAAATTTGCACCTTGAACTTTAGATATTTCGACATCAGTGTGCAGGGAGTTAAGTGACAAATGAAATGTTTTTGAGTTTGTATAATTTACCTGGTTCAAGTGACAAATGAAATGTTTTGAGTTTGTATAATTTACCTGGTTCAAGTGACAAATGAAATGTTTTTTGAGTTTGTATAATTTACCTGGTTCAAGTGACAAATGAAATGTTTTTGAGTTTGTATAATTTACCTGGTTCAAGTGACAAATGAGATGTTTTGAGTTTGTAAAATTTACCTGGTTCAAGTGACAAATGAAATGTTTTTGAGTTTGTATAATTTACCTGGTTCAAGTGACAAATGAAATGTTTTTGTGTTTGTATAATTTACCTGGTTCAAGTGACAAATGAAATGTTTTTGAGTTTGTATAATTTACCTGGTTCAAGTGACAAATGAAATGTTTTGAGTTTGTAAAATTTACCTGGTTCAAATGACAAATGAAATGTTTTGAGTTTGTA
The DNA here is from genome assembly GCA_031216915.1 of Pictodentalium vernedei. Classification (NCBI taxonomy): domain Eukaryota; kingdom Metazoa; phylum Mollusca; class Scaphopoda; order Dentaliida; family Dentaliidae; genus Pictodentalium; species Pictodentalium vernedei. The sequence continues at coordinate 74,755,359 of CM062296.1, read as the reverse complement.
TAATTTACCTGGTTCAAGTGACAAATGAAATGTTTTTGAGTTTGTATAATTTACCTGGTTCAAGTGACAAATGAAATGTTTTTGAGTTTGTATAATTTACCTGGTTCAAATGACAAATGAAATGTTTTTGAGTTTGTATAATTTACCTGGTTCAAGTGACAAATGAAATGTTTTTGAGTTTGTATAATTTACCTGGTTCAAGTGACAAATGAAATGTTTTGAGTTTGTGTAATTTACCTGGTTCAAGTGACAAATGAAATGTTTTTGAGTTTGTATAATTTACCTGGTTCAAGTGACAAATGAAATGTTTTGAGTTTGTATAATTTACCTGGTTCAAGTGACAAATGAAATGTTTTTTGAGTTTGTATAATTTACCTGGTTCAAGTGACAAATGAAATGTTTTTGAGTTTGTATAATTTACCTGGTTCAAGTGACAAATGAAATGTTTTGAGTTTGTAAAATTTACCTGGTTCAAGTGACAAATGAAATGTTTTTGAGTTTGTATAATTTACCTGGTTCAAGTGACAAATGAAATGTTTTTGAGTTTGTATAATTTACCTGGTTCAAGTGACAAATGAAATGTTTTTGAGTTTGTATAATTTACCTGGTTCAAGTGACAAATGAAATGTTTTGAGTTTGTAAAATTTACCTGGTTCAAATGACAAATGAAATATTTTGAGTTTGTATAATTTACCTGGTTCAAATGACAAATGAAATGTTTTTGAGTTTGTATAATTTACCTGGTTCAAGTGACAAATGAAATGTTTTTGAGTTTGTATAATTTACCTGGTTCAAGTGACAAATGAAATGTTTTTGAGTTTGTATAATTTACCTGGTTCAAGTGACAAATGAAATGTTTTTGAGTTTGTATAATTTACCTGGTTCCAGTGACAAATGAAATGTTTTTGAGTTTGTATAATTTACCTGGTTCAAGTGACAAATGAAATGTTTTGAGTTTGTAAAATTTACCTGGTTCAAATGACAAATGAAATGTTTTGAGTTTGTATAATTTACCTGGTTCAAGTGACAAATGAAATGTTTTTGAGTTTGTATAATTTACCTGGTTCAAGTGACAAATGAAATGTTTTGAGTTTGTATAATTTACCTGGTTCAAGTGACAAATGAAATGTTTTTTGAGTTTGTATAATTTACCTGGTTCAAGTGACAAATGAAATGTTTTTGAGTTTGTATAATTTACCTGGTTCAAGTGACAAATGAAATGTTTTGAGTTTGTATAATTTACCTGCTTCAAATGACAAATGAAATGTTTTGAGTTTGTATAATTTACCTGGTTCAAGTGACAAATGAAATGTTTTTGAGTTTGTATAATTTACCTGGTTCAAGTGACAAATGAAATGTTTTGAGTTTGTAAAATTTACCTGGTTCAAATGACAAATGAAATGTTTTGAGTTTGTATAATTTACCTGGTTCAAGTGACAAATGAAATGTTTTTGAGTTTGTATAATTTACCTGGTTCAAGTGACAAATGAAATGTTTTTGAGTTTGTATAATTTACCTGGTTCAAATGACAAATGAAATGTTTTTGAGTTTGTATAATTTACCTGGTTCAAGTGACAAATGAAATGTTTTTGAGTTTGTATAATTTACCTGGTTCAAGTGACAAATGAAATGTTTTGAGTTTGTGTAATTTACCTGGTTCAAGTGACAAATGAAATGTTTTTGAGTTTGTATAATTTACCTGGTTCAAGTGACAAATGAAATGTTTTGAGTTTGTATAATTTACCTGGTTCAAGTGACAAATGAAATGTTTTTTGAGTTTGTATAATTTACCTGGTTCAAGTGACAAATGAAATGTTTTTGAGTTTGTATAATTTACCTGGTTCAAGTGACAAATGAAATGTTTTGAGTTTGTAAAATTTACCTGGTTCAAGTGACAAATGAAATGTTTTTGAGTTTGTATAATTTCCCTGGTTCAAGTGACAAATGAAATGTTTTTGAGTTTGTATAATTTACCTGGTTCAAGTGACAAATGAAATGTTTTTGAGTTTGTATAATTTACCTGGTTCAAGTGACAAATGAAATGTTTTGAGTTTGTAAAATTTACCTGGTTCAAATGACAAATGAAATATTTTGAGTTTGTATAATTTACCTGGTTCAAATGACAAATGAAATGTTTTTGAGTTTGTATAATTTACCTGGTTCAAGTGACAAATGAAATGTTTTTGAGTTTGTATAATTTACCTGGTTCAAGTGACAAATGAAATGTTTTTGAGTTTGTATAATTTACCTGGTTCAAGTGACAAATGAAATGTTTTTGAGTTTGTATAATTTACCTGGTTCAAGTGACAAATGAAATGTTTTTGAGTTTGTATAATTTACCTGGTTCAAGTGACAAATGAAATGTTTTGAGTTTGTAAAATTTACCTGGTTCAAATGACAAATGAAATGTTTTGAGTTTGTATAATTTATCTGGTTCAAGTGACAAATGAAATGTTTTTGAGTTTGTATAATTTACCTGGTTCAAGTGACAAATGAAATGTTTTGAGTTTGTAAAATTTACCTGGTTCAAGTGACAAATGAAATGTTTTGAGTTTGTATAATTTACCTGCTTCAAATGACAAATGAAATGTTTTGAGTTTGTATAATTTACCTGGTTTAAGTGACAAATGGAATGTTTTTGAGTTTGTATAATTTACCTGCTTCAAATGACAAATGAAATGTTTTGAGTTTGTAAAATTTACCTGGTTCAAGTGAAAAATGAAATGTTTTGAGTTTGTATAATTTACCTGCTTCAAATGACAAATGAAATGTTTTGAGTTTGTATAATTTACCTGGTTTAAGTGACAAATGGAATGTTTTTGAGTTTGTATAATTTACCTGGTTCAAGTGACAAATGAAATGTTTTGAGTTTGTATAATTTACCTGCTTCAAATGACAAATGAAATGTTTTTGAGTTTGTATAATTTACCTGGTTCAAGTGACAAATGAAATGTTTTGAGTTTGTAAAATTTACCTGGTTCAAGTGACAAATGAAATGTTTTGAGTTTGTATAATTTACCTGCTTCAAATGACAAATGAAATGTTTTTGAGTTTGTATAATTTACCTGGTTCAAGTGACAAATGAAATGTTTTGAGTTTGTAAAATTTACCTGGTTCAAGTGACAAATGAAATGTTTTGAGTTTGTATAATTTACCTGCTTCAAATGACAAATGAAATGTTTTGAGTTTGTATAATTTACCGGCTACAAGTGACAAATGAAATGTTTTTGAGTTTGTATAATTTACCTGGTTCAAGTGACAAATGAAATGTTTTTGAGTTTGTATAATTTACCTGGTTCAAGTGACAAATGAAATGTTTTGAGTTTGTATAATTTATCTGGTTCAAGTGACAAATGAAATGTTTTTGAGTTTGTATAATTTACCTGGTTCAAGTGACAAATGAAATGTTTTGAGTTTGTAAAATTTACCTGGTTCAAGTGACAAATGAAATGTTTTGAGTTTGTATAATTTACCTGCTTCAAATGACAAATGAAATGTTTTGAGTTTGTATAATTTACCTGGTTTAAGTGACAAATGGAATGTTTTTGAGTTTGTATAATTTACCTGCTTCAAATGACAAATGAAATGTTTTGAGTTTGTAAAATTTACCTGGTTCAAGTGAAAAATGAAATGTTTTGAGTTTGTATAATTTACCTGCTTCAAATGACAAATGAAATGTTTTGAGTTTGTATAATTTACCTGGTTTAAGTGACAAATGGAATGTTTTTGAGTTTGTATAATTTACCTGGTTCAAGTGACAAATGAAATGTTTTGAGTTTGTATAATTTACCTGCTTCAAATGACAAATGAAATGTTTTTGAGTTTGTATAATTTACCTGGTTCAAGTGACAAATGAAATGTTTTGAGTTTGTAAAATTTACCTGGTTCAAGTGACAAATGAAATGTTTTGAGTTTGTATAATTTACCTGCTTCAAATGACAAATGAAATGTTTTTGAGTTTGTATAATTTACCTGGTTCAAGTGACAAATGAAATGTTTTGAGTTTGTAAAATTTACCTGGTTCAAGTGACAAATGAAATGTTTTGAGTTTGTATAATTTACCTGCTTCAAATGACAAATGAAATGTTTTGAGTTTGTATAATTTACCTGGTTTAAGTGACAAATGGAATGTTTTTGAGTTTGTATAATTTACCTGCTTCAAATGACAAATGAAATGTTTTTTGAGTTTGTATAATTTACCTGGTTCACATGACAAATGAAATGTTTTGAGTTTGTAAAATTTACCTGGTTTAAGTGACAAATGGAATGTTTTTGAGTTTGTATAATTTACCTGGTTCAAGTGACAAATGAAATGCTTTGAGTTTGTAAAATTTACCTGGTTTAAGTGACAAATGGAATGTTTTTGAGTTTGTATAATTTACCTGCTTCAAATGACAAATGAAATGTTTTTAGTTTGTATAATTTACCTGGTTTAAGTGACAAATGGAATGTTTTTGAGTTTGTATAATTTACCTGCTTCAAATGACAAATGAAATGTTTTTTGAGTTTCTATAATTTACCTGGTTCAAGTGACAAATGAAATGTTTTGAGTTTGTAAAATTTACCTGGTTTAAGTGACAAATGGAATGTTTTTGAGTTTGTATAATTTACCTGGTTCAAGTGACAAATGAAATGTTTTGAGTTTGTATAATTTACCTGGTTTAAGTGACAAATGAAATGTTTTCAGTTTGTAAAATTTACCTGGTTTAAGTGACAAATGGAATGTTTTTGAGTTTGTATAATTTACCTGGTTCAAGTGACAAATGAAATGTTTTGAGTTTGTATAATTTACCTGGTTTAAGTGACAAATGGAATGTTTTTGAGTTTGTATAATTTACCTGGTTCAAGTGACAAATGAAATGTTTTTGAGTTTGTATAATTTACCTGCTTCAAATGACAAATGAAATGTTTTTTTTGAGTTTGTATAATTTACCTGGTTCAAGTGACAAATGAAATGTTTTGAGTTCGTATAATTTACCTGGTTTAAGTGACAAATGAAATGTTTTGAGTTTGTATAATTTACCTGGTTCAAGTGACAAATGAAATGTTTTGAGTTTGTAAAATTTACCTGGTTTAAGTGACAAATGGAATGTTTTTGAGTTTGTATAATTTACCTGGTTCAAGTGACAAATGAAATGTTTTTGAGTTTGTATAATTTACCTGGTTTAAGTGACAAATGAAATGTTTTGAGTTTGTATAATTTACTTGGTTCAAGTGACAAATGAAATGTTTTGAGTTTGTATAATTTACCTGGTTCAAGTGACAAATGAAATGTTTTGAGTTTGTTTTGAGTTTGTATAATTTACCGGCTACAAGTGACAAATGAAATGTTTTTGAGTTTGTATAATTTACCTGGTTCAAGTGACAAATGAAATGTTTTTGAGTGTATAATTTACCTGGTTCAAGTGACAAATGAAATGTTTTTGAGTTTGTATAATTTACCTGCTCCAAGTGTCAAATGAAATGTTTTGAGTTTGTATAATTTACCTGCTACAAGTGACAAATGAAATGTTTCGAGTTTGTATAATTTACCGGCTACAAGTGACAAATGAAATGTTTTGAGTTTGTATAATTTACCGGCTACAAGTGACAAATGAAATGTTTTTGAGTTTGTATAATTTACCTGGTTCAAGTGACAAATGAAATGTTTTTGAGTTTGTATAATTTACCTGGTTCAAGTGACAAATGAAATGTTTTGAGTTTGTATAATTTACCTGCTACAAGTGACAAATGAAATGTTTTTGAGTTTGTATAATTTACACATGTACCTGGTTCAAGTGACAAATGAAATGTTTTTGAGTTTGTATAATTTACCTGGTTCAAGCGACAAATGAAATGTTTTGAGTTTGTATAATTTACCTGGTTCAAGTGACAAATGAAATGTTTTTGAGTTTGTATAATTTACACATGTACCTGGTTCAAGTGACAAATGAAATGTTTTGAGTTTGTATAATTTACCTGGTTCAAGTGACAAATGAAATGTTTTTGAGTTTGTATAATTTACAAATGTACCTGGTTCAAGTGACAAATGAAATGTTTTTGAGTTTGTATAATTTACACATGTACCTGGTTCAACTGACAAATGAAATGTTTTTGAGTTTGTATAATTTACACATGTACCTGGTTCAAGTGACAAATGAAATGTTTTTGAGTTTGTATAATTTACCTGGTTTTAGTGACAGATGGAATGTTTTTGAGTTTGTATAATTTACCTGTTCCAAGTGACAAATGAAATGTTTTGAGTTTGTATAATTTACCTGGTTCAACTGACAAATGAAATGTTTTTGAGTTTGTATAATTTACACATGTACCTGGTTCAAGTGACAAATGAAATGTTTTGAGTTTGTATAATTTACCTGGTTTTAGTGACAGATGGAATGTTTTGAGTTTGTATAATTTACCTGGTTCAAGTGACAAATGAAATGTTTTGAGTTTGTATAATTTACCTGCTCCAAGTGACAAATGAAATGTTTTGAGTTTATATAATTTACCTGGTTCAAGTGACAAATGAAATGTTTTTGAGTTTGTATAATTTACCTGGTTTAAGTGACAGATGGAATGTTTTGAATTTGTAAAATTTACCTGGTTCAAGTGACAAATGAAATGTTTTGAGTTTGTGTAATTTACCTGGTTTAAGTGACAAATGAAATGTTTTCAGTTTGTAAAATTTACCTGGTTTAAGTGACAAATGAAATGTTTTGAGTTTGTATAATTTACCTGGTTTAAGTGACAAATGAAATGTTTTCAGTTTGTAAAATTTACCTGGTTTAAGTGACAAATGAAATGTTTTTGAGTTTGTATAATTTACCTGGTTCAAGTGACAAATGAAATGTTTTTGAGTTTGTATAATTTACCTGGTTTAAGTGACAAATGAAATGTTTTCAGTTTGTAAAATTTACCTGGTTTAAGTGACAAATGAAATGTTTTGAGTTTGTATAATTTACCTGCTTCAAATGACAAATGAAATGTTTTGAGTTTGTATAATTTACCTGGTTCAAGTGACAAATGAAATGTTCTTGAGTTTGTATAATTTACCTGGTTCAAGTGACAAATGAAATGTTTTTGAGTTTGTATAATTTACCTGGTTTCAGTGACAAATGAAATGTTTTGAGTTTGTATAATTTATCTGCTCCAAGTGACAAATGAAATGTTTTTGAGTTTGTATAATTTACCTAGTTCAAGTGACAAATGAAATGTTCTTGAGTTTGTATAATTTACCTGGTTCAAGTGACAAATGAAATGTTTTTGAGTTTGTATAATTTACCTGGTTCAAGTGACAAATGAAATGTTTTGAGTTTGTAAAATTTACCTGGTTCAAATGACAAATGAAATATTTTGAGTTTGTATAATTTACCTGGTTCAAATGACAAATGAAATGTTTTGAGTTTGTATAATTTACCTGGTTCAAGTGACAAATGAAATGTTTTTGAGTTTGTATAATTTACCTGGTTCAAGTGACAAATGAAATGTTTTGAGTTTGTAAAATTTACCTGGTTCAAATGACAAATGAAATATTTTGAGTTTGTATAATTTACCTGGTTCAAATGACAAATGAAATGTTTTGAGTTTGTAAAATTTACCTGGTTCAAATGACAAATGAAATATTTTGAGTTTGTATAATTTACCTGGTTCAAATGACAAATGAAATGTTTTGAGTTTGTATAATTTACCTAGTTCAAGTGACAAATGAAATGTTCTTGAGTTTGTATAATTTACCTGGTTCAAGTGACAAATGAAATGTTTTTGAGTTTGTATAATTTACCTGGTTCAAGTGACAAAGTTTTTGAGTTTGAATAATTTACCTGGTTTAAGTAACAGATGGAATGTTTTGAGTTTATATAATTTACCTGGTTCAAGTGACAGATGGAATGTTTTGAATTTGTAAAATTTACCTGGTTTAAGTGACAAATGAAATGTTTTTGAGTTTGTATAATTTACCTGGTTTAAGTGACAAATGAAATGTTTTGAGTTTGTGTAATTTACCTGGTTCAAGTGACAAATGAAATGTTTTTGAGTTTGTATAATTTACCTCGTTCAAGTGACAAATGAAATGTTTTGAGTTTGTGTAATTTACCTGGTTTAAGTGACAGATGGAATGTTTTGAATTTGTAAAATTTACCTGGTTTAAACGACAAATGAAATGTTTTTGAGTTTGTATAATTTACCTGGTTTAAGTGACAAATGAAATGTTTTGAGTTTGTGTAATTTACCTGGTTCAAGTGACAAATGAAATGTTTTTGAGTTTGTATAATTTACCTGGTTCAAATGACAAATGAAATGTTTTGAGTTTGTATAATTTACCTGGTCCAAGTGACAAATGACATGTTTTTGAGTTTATATAATTTACCTGGTTTAAGTGACAAATGAAATGTTTTTGAGTTTGTATAATTTACCTGGTTCAAGTGACAAATGAAATGTTTTTGAGTTTGTATAATTTACCTGGTTTAAGTAACAGATGGAATGTTTTGAGTTTATATAATTTACCTGGTTCAAGTGACAAATGAAATGTTTTTGAGTTTGTATAATTTACCTGGTTCAAGTGACAAATGGAATGTTTTGAGTTTGTATAATTTACCTGGTTTAAGTGACAAATGAAATGTTTTGAGTTTGTAAAATTTACCTGTTCCAAGTGACAAATGAAATGTTTTGAGTTTCTATAATTTACCTGGTTCAAGTGACAAATGAAATGTTTTGAGTTTGTGTAATTTACCTGCTCCAAGTGACAAATGAAATGTTTTTGAGTTTGTATAATTTACCTGGTTCAAGTGACAAATGAAATGTTTTGAGTTTATATAATTTACCTCGTTCAAGTGACAAATGAAATGTTTTGAGTTTGTGTAATTTACCTGGTTTTAGTGATAAATGACATGTTTTTGAGTTTGGATAATTTACCTGGTTTAAGTGACAAATAGAATGCTTGAGACTCTGTAGAGTTTGGATATCGGGTATGTGATTGAGATTCAGATCTGTCAAGTCAATACCAGACCGCCCAAGTAGCCAATAAAAACATCTGCTTATGTCACTCCCTCCATACTCCAATGTCAATCTGAAAACAAAATAAACGTGAACTCTTGAGTACCAATTATGATGCCCTCAGTGTAAACAGTAATCTCTGGTTAAGGCCCAATAAACAAAATACATTATTTCTCTGCCCTGTCCAGGTGGCCATTTTTCAAGCACACACAATCCATTTATCAGCTCAAAAAATTAAATTTTCAATTATTAATTGGTTTATGTCAAATAAAACCCTTACAAAAATGACCAGAGGCCTGAAATTTTCAACTGACAAAGGCCCAATGATTCTTCACAAAGTCATATAATCCTTTACCCAACGTAGACGTTATCAAAATTTTAAATACAATTTTCTCAAATATTTCAAAAAATTTCAACAAAATCATATCACATTATCCCCCATTGGAATGAGCTCGTTCCAGTGAGGAATCACACGATATGGTTTATTGAAATTTTTCGAACAATAATTTTTTTTCAACTGCTGAATTTGTCTCTTACAAGGGTAGATGTGGTCGATTCATTAGGTTAAAGGTTAGGCTTAAAAAAATAAAAAATATGTTTCTCAGACCATCCCGCATGGTCCTTTTGGCTGCCGCATGTTCTCTTTTCATAAGCAATGTAAACTTAAAAAAAATTAAAATTAAATGGTTTATGTCTGATATATTTACCCAAGTTAAAAAAATTGATGAATTTGTCCCTTGAGTGCAAGAAGGCTTTGCAATGCTTTAGCATTGCAAAGCCTTCTTGCACTCAAGGGATGAAATACACCACCACCCATGCTGTTCTGTAGATTATGAGGCATAAAACTCGAACCAAGAACATGAACTTTTGATGGCAAAAAAGTAATTACTGAATAAAAAAAATGCTCGCCAACATGCAATTTCACAAATAATGGCCTGAGAAACAGAAGATCTACTTTGTGTGGCCTTAAGGATTTATTTTAAAAGTTATTTGTCACTTATTTACTTTTATTTTTTTCCACTGACAGGGCCAGTGGTATGATGGAAGAGGTACTGTCAAACATTTCAGAGTTCCCACAAGGAAATTGCATTATTATAAATAATTCATATAAACAGAAAATTACCAATTTCCACAGAAGACAGAGTAATTAAGGTGAAAGGGTTAAAATGACCGAGGACCTAATTAAAAAGCACTTGATTTGAATATGACCTTACTTTGGATTTCATATACCAAATATCAACAGATTCTGATTGGTGGATCTTAATAAGATATTGAAAGAATTGTATCGCACTAAACTAAAATTCAGGCTCCTGTAGGGAGCCCAAATATGAATTCGGGCACTTGATTTGATCAATCTGAATCTGTCCCCCATAAAGATACTGTATACCAAATATTAAATGATTCTGATTGGAAGAAGAATAGTTCCTTATATTGTACAAATTTAAACTCCTGGCCCCCATAGGAGCCCAAATATAAACCCAGAGACTTGATTTGAACAAACTTGTATCAGACCCTCATAATGATTCTGTATTCTAAATATCAAAAGAATTTGACTGGGGGATCTGAGGTGATGATTTTCAAACCCAGGAACTTGATTAGAGCACACTTGAATCTGACCCAATAAGGGTGATGAATACTAAAGATTCTCACTGGTTTATCAACTGCATAGGGCACCCAAATATGAACCAGGGAACTTGATATGAAGAGCCTTGAACCTGTCCCCCCCCCCCCCCCCCCCCCCAAGAATGCTGTATAACAAAGAAATTTGACCCGTGGGTCTGTAGAAGATATTCAAACTGTATTCCTCATACCGCAATAAGTTAACTCCCTTCACTCTGATGTCAAAATATCCAAATTTCAAGTAGCCATTTTTCCCATAATGCAACTGGGAATTTAATGGAGCCCAAATATGAACCCAGGGACTCGATTTGAACAAACTTGAATCTGACTCCCATAAAGATGTTGTATACCAAATATCAAAAGATTCTAAATGGTGGATCAAAGAAGAAGATATTCAAACAATATTCCCCATATTGCACTAAGTTAAAAATCAAACTCCCACAGGGGACTCAAATATGAACCCAGAGACTTGATTTGAATACTTGAATCTGAACCCTTAAGGATGTTGAATACTAAATATCAAAAGAATCACCACAAATGGATCAGAAGAAGATTTTCAAAGAATGTTACCTCTTATCACACTAAGTTTAAATTTTGGCTCTGATGAGGAATCCAAATAAGAACCTAGGGACTCGATTTGAAGAAACTTGAATTTGACACCCACCCTGCCCCCACAAGGAGGTTGTATACCAAATATTAAAAGATTCTAACAGGTCAGGTGTATATCAGAAGAAATGATTTTCCAACAATAGTCCTTATACTGAACTAAATAAATTTTACGCTCCAACAGTGAGCCCAAATATGAACCCAGAAACATGACATAAACACCTTGAATCTGATCCTTCTAATTTTGTATAATCATTATCATTCACATGAAATTTTATGGGAATCTGTGCAGCAGATTGGGAGAAACCTCAAAACCTGACCTTTACAACAGATGGTGGACAAAGACTGATTACTACATCTCACCCTGAACTTCAGTCAGGTAAGCTAATAAATATACTATAGAAATCAACCAGGGATGGGGCTAGAGGGTTTCAGTTTGAAGGGGTTTGCCCCCTGTGAATTTCAAACTGTATCCCTCCACCTTGGCTGCCAAAAATGTAACTTTTAAGAAAACCATTTGCACCACCCACACCAATTTGCAAGAATTTTTAAAGCATTGCAGATGGTGGCATTATTGCCCTCAAAGGGCGAATATTCTTCACGCTGCATAACTTGCTAACTCAAGGTGAATGTAAATTTAAAACATTCAGTGTTGCAACTTACAGATAAAAGCAGCTGTAGCAAATGTGTTCATCATAAATGGAAGAGATTTCTTACAAGCATTGACAAGATGAAATTTCAGAATGTTCAGAACTTAAAACATATGGAAAAGTTCAAAATATGGAACAAAATACATTGCCGGTCAATGATTTTGGAAAAAATTAGAATGAAAAATGGGACCCAGAACAAAATCAAAAGCCAGAAATCTAGCAATAGATCAACTTCAAGTCTAAACATAGGCAGTGATGGCATAGAAAAACTGCTTTCAAAGTTAAGGAAACTAAACTAGAATATATAATGTTAACTTTTACCTAACATGACTGGCAGACAACACTTAAGGATGCAAGTGGGTTTTTCAACAGAATACAGGGCGGTTAGACCTTGGTCAGAGTCTGAATCATCTCAGATAAAGAAAGTTTCAATTATCAAAATCTAGAGGTCTGTATCAATCAGTGGCCAAATCATCAAAAACAGGGTACAAATCACCCAAGGTCTGAAACCTTTCACCCGATCACCACAAATAAGTACAAAGAACATAGCAGATAACACTTAGAGATGTAAGTGGGTTTTTCAACAGAATACAGGGCAGTTGGACCTTGGTCAGGGTTTGAAACATCTTAAGACGAAAGTTTGAATTATCTAAATCCAGAGGTCTGTATCATTCAGGGACCAATTCATCAAAAAATGGGTACAAATCACCCAAGGTCTGAAACCTTCACCTGATCACCACAAATACGTAATAAGAACAAAACAGACAACACTTAGGGATGTAAGTGGGTCTTTCAACAGAATAGTGGCAGTTGAACCGTTGACAAGGTCTGAATCATCCCAGATGAAAATCATCTAAATCTAGAGGTCTTTGTCATTCAGGAACCAAAACATGCAAAGGTCTGAAACTTTCACCCGATCACCACAAATATGTACAAAGAACATTCCCGGCCATATCTTCATTATACCTGGAATGAAAATCAATGCTGGTGCCCTCCTCCAATACCACTAGAATCTATTTTTACCCAACACAGACGATATCAAAATTTATTATTTTAAATATCGTCTTTTAAATTTTTTCAAAAAAATTTCAACAAAACCATATCATGTGACCCCTCATTGGAACGAGCTCGATCTCGATAAGCTCGTTCCAAAGAAGGATCACATGATATGGTTTTGTTGAAATTTTTTCGAAAAATAATATTTTTTCAGCTGCTGAATTTGCATATTACGCGGGCGGATGCAGGCGATTCGTTGGGTAAAGGGTTAACTTCATTACTCATGGTAAATTTAACCCTTAAGTCCTCGGATTAATTTTACGTTAATAACTACCATATTTACATTAACATAGCTGCAGATGACTATGACTTGCAGTGTTTCTATATTATTGTTGACTGCCTGTATGGGCAGCCAACAATGATGTAAAAATGCAGTCAAGATAAATAGAATCCTACCTGTTGATTTCACAGGGAATATGCTTGGAACAACTTTTTTAGGGCCATGTAAAAGGGGGAGTCTGTGGCTGTATGGTGATTTAACCCTTTACCCAACACAGACAATATCAAAATTTATAATTTTAATTAATATTTTTTTTAAATTAGAAAAAAAAATTTCCAACAAAACCATATCGTGTGACCCCTCATAGGAACAAGCTCAATGAGCTTGTTCCAATGAGGGGTCACATGATATGGTTTTGATGAAATATTTTGAAATTTTTTTTTTTTTCAACTGCTGAATTTCCAAATTACGCGGGCAATACCACTAGAATCTATTTTTCTGTGTGTTAACTCCATTACTAATGGTAAATTTAATCCTTAAGTCCTCAGATTAATTTTATGTTAATATTTATTTTATTTATTGGTGTTTAAGGTCACATATTTATACACAATGGTTAAGCATGACCGTGACAGTTTTACGGGTGGAGGAAGCCGGAGTACCCAGAGAGAACCACCGAGCAACGGCGGGCTACTGTCAGCTCCCCAATATACTAACTCCACACAAGCAGGGTTTGCTTTGGTTGAAGACAAGTGCACCATCGACGTGCAGTACGCCTTAGTACACAACGCCACCGTGCCCCAACGCGGGCAATGGAGATGAAGTGTCTTGCCCAAGGACACAACGCGGTTGCCGCAGGTGGGATTCGAAACGAGGACCTCTCAGCGTGCAGCCTGCACCTCTACCTACTGAGCCACCACGCTCCCTTTTACGTTAATAACTACCGTATATACATTAGCATAGCTACAGATGACCTATTGTGTTTCTACATTATTGTTGACTACCTGTACAGGCAGCCAACGATGTAAAAATGCTGTCAAGATAAATAGAATCCTACCTGTAGATTTCACAGGGAATACAATTGGAACAACTTTTTTAGAGCCATGTAAAAGGGGTAGACTGAGGCTGTATTGTGATTTAACCCTTTACCCACTGCAGACAATGTCAAAATTTATTATTTTAATTACCATTTTAAAAAAAAAATTTCAACAAAACCATATCATGTGACCCCTCATTGGAACAAGCTCAATGAGCTTGTTCCAATGAGGGGGTCACATGATATGGTTTTGTTGAAATATTTTGAAATTTTTTTTTTTTTTTTCAACTGCTGAATTTCCAAATTACGCGGGCGGATGCGGGCGATTTGTTAGGTAAAGGGTTAAGGGTGAAAACATTCAGTGCTGTAACTTACTAACAAAATAAACAGTTCCACATGTGTTTGTTATAAACAGAAGTTGGTTTCAGGCACAAGTTAGATGAAATTTCAGAATGCTCAGAACATGAAACACATAGAAAAGTTCAGAATACGGAACAGAATACACTGCCAGACAATGATTTTACCAAAAGGTGGAATGAAAAATGAAACCCAGAACAAAACAAAAAGCCAAAAATCTAAAAATAGCCAGAAAACTTACATCCCTGAATACTAGCAAATACTTTTCTTGAATATCGAAGAGTTCATTTTTACCTCAAAAACATAGTTATGACCCCTCACTGGAATACGTTATGCACCAATGAGACTAAAATCCTCGCCCTCTAATTGGATGAGAGCTCACAAAGTTTTTTTCTATGTTTACAGTTCCAGTAGCATATGTTACTGTTAGATGTCACCATGTAAAATATTTGAAATGAGGTTTGCCCGTATTGCAATGATTTCATGAACGGAGTGACTTGCAAACTGCATCATTTTTCTAGATCTTTCACACGTGCAGCAGATGATGTCTATTATTCAAAATTTATTACTTTCCAAAGTGTGATTTACTGGGATTTCCGGGTTTGATTATAAACGATAACTTCACAAGTGAATTATGCAATCAACTATTGTGTCATGTATCTGTGCATGCAAACGAACGCTTTGCCGTGGGTGTAATGGGGACTTCATTGTTTTTTTTTTTTGCTTTTATTGACCATTTACCTAACATGAAAGCAGATGACACTTGCAAAAAAATTTCTCGAATAACTATTATTTTCATTTTTTGTCTCCAAAACATAGGGTATGACCCCTCATTGGAACGAGCTTGACAAGCTCATTCCAATGAGGGGTCATAACCTATGTTTTAGAGACAAAAAATTATAAAATAATGAAAATTAATTGGAGATTTTTTAGAATAGTGCTGGCCAGTTTTGACCGTTACGTTAGGTAAAGGGTTAAATAATATAATTATCGTTAATAATGAAAAGTAATAAACAGAGTTACTGGACTGGTTACGTGAAATAATTCATTCGAGGCGAGGGACTAGATTGTAAAACACTTGTGCGCATTCGTGCACATATGTTTGTACAACGTCCCTCACCTCTCATGAATTATTTCATGTAACCAGTCCAGTCAAGTGATTACTCTCTATTAAATCAAATCAGTAGCATCTTGAAGATGACTGATGAGGTTGGAGTGCTATGAACCTGATTTGTTCCGATTGTGATGGCTCAAGTATGGACTGATAATATAATCCATCTGTTATTTATGTTAATGTAGTAGAAGTTACACTCAGTCTTGTATTTCATCATTACTTATATGTACAATTTCCATCTGAACTATACGTTTTGGAAGACGATGAAGATAACTGATTCCCAAATAATGACAAAGATTTGAGAGGAAACGAATTGGGCAGCCAATTTCGAATTGAACTGAATATCTACTTAAGATTGAAAACTGAATTGAATCTTGAAGCTTTGCAGGGCCCTATTACAGTTAAAACTAGAAGTCCTGTCATGAACTGTGTGCTTATCTAGGCTTAATTGCACATAGGAATTGCGCGCTATTGCCATATCGAATGGCATCCAAAGCACAGCAGGTTCTCCTGTTTACTCATAGCAAACACAGGCAATGTTTCTGCCAATGGACCTTCAGATCACCCGGAGGTCCATTGGCTGAAACATTGCTTGTGCACAGGCCATATGTACAGAATTTGATAGCCTTACTATGGTCATAAAATGTAGATTAACGTACAGATCGACATGCTGTATGATGTTTTTAAGGCAACAGTAACATGTTTTCGAGGCAAAGGAGAAAAATTAATAAAAACTTAATAGAGATTTTAATGACTAGCACTGGTCAGGTCTGACTATTAAATTGGGTAAAGGGTTAATAAAATCAATGAAGGACCTTGTTTTCTTTTGAGAAATCCCATCTTCCACACAGCAGATGCTTGTTTTCTGGTCTCCAATGTCTACAACACATGCAGAGGTAAGCCCAGCTCCAAAGGTTGCACATACAGATTCCTATAAAAAAATAAAAACATACAATCTGTATGAATGAATTGTTTCTTTCTACTGGAACAAATCCAACAAAAGCTTAATCCCTTGTGCAAGGCCCTCTTCCCACACCTATGCAACTCCATTTATTTTACAAGCACCAAGACCAGGGAGGCAGGGACATGGTAGTGGATGTCCATAAATTGACCTGGAAGAAAATTCTGAATTGCGGAAAAATCCTGAAAACTTATATCCTTTACTAACCAACAAATGAGTGACAACAGATATTAACAACATATTGATAATAATATTGAAACAATTGGTGAGAATACTTCAAAAACACTGTGCCCAGGTATACTGGTATTGAATATTTTAATATTTGTCTTCGGTCACCATTTCAATAATTATTCATCATTTTCCTATGAGCAGAGATGAGCACTCGACCAAGCCAGTTTACCATAAACAAGAAGGACGCCAACGCCCTATAGCTCACCAACATTCCTCTTTGATAGTAACTTTGGCAAACACAAGAACTGTATCAAACAGGCTCATAACATGCGACAAAGCTTACCTAAACACAACCTCTTAAAAGTAAAACACAGAAACTGACATAAACACTAAGTTAAACATGAAATTCTGAGCTAAACAGAAAACTAAACGCAAATAAAAATGTCAAGAAAAATGTTTAAAATGTAGGTTATGAGGAGTTAATCACGAAACAATGATACTGAGGAACATGTATGATGAATATAAGTGTCTTGGGAAGAGAAGGAGCAGAGCAGCTGACCTAAACACCAAGTTAAACTGAAATTCCGAGCTAAACAGAAAACTAAACACAACTAAAAATGTCAAGAAAAATGTTTAAAATGCAGGGTATGAGGGGTTAATCACGAAACAATGATACTGAGGAACATGTATGATGAATATAAGTGCCATGGGAAGAGAAGGAGCACAGCAGCTGACCTAAACACTTAGTTAAACATGAAATCTGAGCTAAACAGAAAACTAAACGCAACTAAAAATGTCAAGAAAAATGTTTAAAATGCAGGGTATGAGGGGTTAATCATGGAACAATGATACTGAGGAACATGTATGATGAATATAAGTGCCATGGGAAGAGAAGGAGCACAGCAGCTGACCTAAACACTTAGTTAAACATGAAATTCTGAGCTAAACAGAAAACTAAACGCAACTAAAAATGTCAAGAAAAATGTTTAAAATGTAGGGTATGAGGGGTTAAATCATGGTAAAATGATAATAATCATCATACAGCAGCATTATAAAAGCCATGATATGGAAATAGGACGAGTAAGTGACCTAAACAGAAGCTTTAACATTATTGGACACGTACGCTGATGCCGACGCCGACCGATCGAGCCATGCCATAAGCTCACATAACTAAAGTTGGTGAGCTAATAACAGGAGACACACAATTTGAGTCGCACAACCACTAACCCACCTTCAATGTCACTCACGCACTGGTTAGATATTTATGCACAAAGCATATTCTCTTCTTACACTTATTAAAATATTCAGAATTTACTGGAAGTTAGGCCTTAAAAAGTTAAAAATCTGTTTCTCAGGCCCTCCCATATGGTCCTCTTGGTTGCCGCTTGCTCTCTTTTTATAACCAAAGCAAACTTAAAAAAATAATAAAAGTGTCAATGACACTGTAGCTCAACTTGTGTAAGACATGTACATGTATAGTATGTGACACAGCAATGACACACATCTAGGTAATGACCTGAAA
Organism: Pictodentalium vernedei; assembly: GCA_031216915.1. Taxonomy (NCBI): domain Eukaryota; kingdom Metazoa; phylum Mollusca; class Scaphopoda; order Dentaliida; family Dentaliidae; genus Pictodentalium; species Pictodentalium vernedei. The sequence goes on along the minus strand of CM062296.1, from coordinate 74,737,076 downwards.
GGTCTGTACATAAATACGGACTATAGCCTGTAACAAATGTACAGGTAAAGTATTGTAAAGGTGGGTGACAGTTAGATGCTAAACTAGAAAAGAAATTTCCATGGGGTTAATGCTACAATGGGGATCCTTGTATGGTGCACCATAAGCCAAATGTTAGCAATTGTTGGCCTGTTTGATTCAAACCCTTCTAAGGTTGATTCATACTAATTAATAAATATTTGTCCAGTCCTTTTTAAAATATAAGTATTCAAATTTTCTATCTTTAGCTCATAGGGTTCCCACGGGTGAGGAGGTTTTATTTTTCACATTTCGAGATAGAAAATCGGGTTGTGCTAATAATGTTTACCCTCCCCAAACAAATCAAATATTAACACAGGAACTTGGCTTCAACACATTTGAATATAAAGATTTTTTAATTATCTCCCTTTTTGAGTCCCTGAGTGGGTCTGACTGAACCCAAAAATATTTGTTCTCATACCACAGTGATAACAAAGGCACCCAATAAATTTATAGCAAACATTACTGACATAAAAAAACCTTCTTTACAGGTTCTGTACAAAAAATGTAATACACACAATTCCCGTAAATATGACTGCCAACAGGCATTTTGAATTTTGGGCCGAGCCCAAAAGCACACGTTACCATCCCATGATGATAACAAATGTAGTCCTAGGAGTTAGGTACAAAAAACTGATTGCACCTAATTTTGGTACAAAATGGCCACTGGCAGCCATCTTGAATTTCGGACTGCACCCCAAAACACTCGTTCTAATAATAAAGGTACCCAAGAACTTTCGTGAAGATCGGTTCATAAATACAACCCCTAGCCAGAGCCGTATTGACATGTGCTCTTACTGTGTATAAGTAGCACCGAATAAATCAAAGTTCTTCTAATTTGCATAATTTCTGCACAAGAAAAAAACCTGTATTATATGTGATGTATTCCATGTTACTAAACATTCATACAAAAATTTATTCAAATCAGAACTTTCATACAGAAGTTCGGTACAAAAAACTGACTACAATAATTTTGGTACAAAATGGCTGCCAGTGGCCATCTTGAATTTTGGGCCGCACTCAAAAACACTCTTTCTTGTCCCACGGTGATAACAAAGGTACCCAAGAAGTTTCGTAAAGATCAGTTCATAAATATGGCCTCTAGCCCGAGCCATATTGAATTGATGACAGATGGACAGACGGACGACACTACTTCAAAGTTGAGCTAAAAATTAAATGGTTTATGTCTGATATTTTACCCAATGATAAATTTGACCCTTGAGTGCAACAAAGTTTTGCAATGCTTTATTAGTGTTGAAGGTCACATATTTCTGAACAATGGCTAATCCTGATCACAACATGAATATAAAGTCAAGACCAGCCAATCGTACATACCCATATTGCCCGTTTTAGTGGACTTCCATCTAGGGCTGTCACGATTTTTTAATTTAGGAATCGATTAATCGTTGCAAATAATCGATGATTAATCGTGCCTAAATGACCACCCCCCCCCCCCATCTCCCTCTCTTTGAAGTCGATAAAAATGAAGTTCATGTCAGTTGACCTATCTCAAGGAAACAACGAAGACGATCCTTTTTAGGTGCATTCAAAGCTTTGATGTTCTGAACTTTTGAACCGTCAGTGTAATAATCAAGACCGGTCGGCAGTTGTGAACTTTGCAACTGCCGACCGGTCTTGATTATTACACTGACGGTTCAAAAGTTCAGAACATCAAAGCTTTGATGAATGTACCTGGAAGACTATTGCTTCCAACAGCGTCTTGGGGGTTTAACATCGATGTTCTTTACTCTTTACCTTTAGAAACAATAGTTTTTTCATCAAATTTTCTTTTAATTATTAAACGTCTAGAACGGGATACAATTTACTGATTATTCGACAAGGAAAAATACTAATCAATTTCGCTGTGACCGATCAACAGTCGATAAATAGATTAATCGTGACAGCCCTACTTCCATCACAGGCGTTGGTGACTGGGTCCTATTTTACCAGTAAAACAGCTTGCTTACCACAGTAAACAAGACCTGCATCTCTTCCCAGAGTCCATCAGAAAATATAAGTAGAAAGTAGTTGCATTCTGTTTTAACTTTACCTGTTGAATAATAGCAGCACCAAAGCCCAGCTTTGTCATTAGTATATCAGTTAGTTCCTTGACTTGTTGATGTTTATAAACATCTGGTATTAACAAAAGAGCCCGATAATGCTGAAAAAGAAAAACACAAACTGTTAATATTCAGGGCTTAAAATTCATCTGAGAATCAAAATCATTTTTCGCAAATGCTTCCTGCAAAGAAAACAATGAAAATCAACTTTGATTCATGCGGCTGCAGTTTCGATCTTTTAAATAAACAAGGAGCCTTAATCTCTCACTGGCCAAAGTGGTTCAAAGAAGTATTTGGGGTCACATTCAGTTGGACAGGGTTCATCAACACAACAAAGAAATGAAGTCATGAGAGACAAATTTTATGGAACTAGGGACATGGCTTGAACAACTTGAATCTTACCCCCCTAAGGATGCTGCATACCAAATATCAAAAGCATTCATCTACTGGATCTGAAGAAGAAGATTTTTAAAGAAAATTCCTCATTTTGAACTAAGTTATCATTTGGGCTCCCACAGTGAGCCCAAATATGGACCTAGGGACATGGCTTGAACAAACTTGAATCTCACCCCCCTAAGGATGCTGCATATCAAACATCAAAACATTTCGACTGCTGGATCTGAAGAAGAAGATTTTTAAAGAAAATTCCTCATTTTGAACTAAGTTATAATTCGGGCTACCACAGTGAGCCCAAATATGAACCCAGGGACTTGGCTTGAACAAACTTGAATCTCACCCCCCTAAGCATGCTGCATACCCAATATCAAAAGATTCTGACTGCTGGATCTTGAGAAGATTTTTAAAGAAATTTGACTGAAATGCACTAAGTTCAAATTTGGGCTCCTATACTGAGCCCAAATATGAACCCAGGGGGCCAAGTTGAACAAACTTGAATCAGATCTACCCCACAATGTTGCATATCAAATATCAAAAGATACTGCCTGCTGGATCTGGAGAAGAAGATTTTATAAGAAATTTGCCTGAAATGCACTAAGTTCGAATTCGAGCTTCTATAGTGAGCCCAAATATAAATCCAGTGGGCCGATTTGAACAAACTTGAATCAGATCCACCCCACAATGTTGCATACCAAATATCAAAAGATTCTGCCTGCTGGATCTGGAGAAGAAGATTTTGCCTGAAATGCAGTAGGTTCAAATTTGGGCTTCTATAGTGAGCCCAAATATGAATCCAGGGGGCCAATTTGGACAAACTTGAATCAGATCCACTCCATAATGCTGTATACAAATATCAAATGATTCTGCCCCCTTGTGCTGGAGAAGAAGATTTTTTAGTAATTTCTCTAATATACATAGGGTGCTATCGGGCACGGCCATTTCATTTTGAACAAACTTGAATTGAAACACCATTTAATGAGTGCTGAAATCTTACTTCACTACTTGGCTCGATTGGCCAATGGGCAATGGAGCCAAGTAGCAATTAGCTGCTGACTGGTAACACTCCTACCCCAACACCTTAACAATTTGCACCCCGTCCTCCGCCATTCCCCATCGTGACAGATATATCAAACACCATTTAATGAGTGCTGAAATCTTACTGACCCTGATTACAGTTAATGTGTGACAACTTTGTACTGTCCCTGATGACACTCCTACCCCGTCAAAGCTGTGAAGCTTATCAAGTGATAGCAGGGACTAATTTTGTGTGCCAATCACAAGCTGATTCTGGTATCAATACCCAACTATCCATACATAGATGTATACTCTAGGTAATAATTATATTGAGAGAGAAGTTGAAGATTATGATGTGATATTCACTGCGTGGATCAACTGGCGATAAACAATGGAGTTAATTAGTTGATGGCTGATAAATCTTCACCCCACCCACCCCATAAATTGTACCCTTTTCACGATCCCTCATTTTGACTGACACATCAAGTCCTATTCCATGACATATTAAGTACGATTTTAAAGTGTGCCAACTCCATACTGTCCTTCTGACATATTTCAGGTACTAGCTATACCCACTAGTGCCTGATATATTTCATCTACCTTATATAATCTGATAATAATACCCACTTACCCCTACAAAACTTATAATCTTCACCCCACCCACCTCATAAATTGTACCCTTTTCACCATCCCTCATTCTGATTGATACATCACGTGCTATTCAATGACATATTAAGTACGATTTTAAAGTGTGCCAACTCCATACTGTCCTTCTGACATATTTCAGGTGCTAGCTATACTCACTAGTGCCTATTCTATTTCTTCTATTTATGCATGACTGGTCCAATAATATCCTCCCTGTAAGCTTTAACAATTGCTTTACATTGTATGAAAATCCAACAGGTATGATCACAAGTCAAAGTGGCAAAATCTATACAGGGAAACCGAGAACCAAGTTTTCCGCTGACCTTCCCTTACATACTTTTCCCCGAGCTTGGAATGAAATACCCCACGTTATCCAAGAATATAGTTGCCACAAATTTAAGAAGACAATATTTGAGAGTTATTTAAATAAGTATTCTGATATCGTAGTCTGTCGTAACCCCAGATGCCCTGATTGCATTGTAAACCCAGTGTAATTCAAACAAAAAATGAAACACAGAACTGTATGCAGACTTTGTATGTATATTTATATATATATATACGTATGTATGTGTATATGTATATATGTGCGTGTGTGTACACTTTCACACTTTTGTGTGTATTTTTTACACTGTTTGTATTTTTTTTACACTTGCTACACTTTTGTGTGAATTTGTATGTTTGTATGTTTGCGTGCATGAATTTGTTTGTGTAATCCAGGATCTCTCAGTCTCTGAGTTTAACTGTTTAACTGGTAGACATAACACTGGTTTCTCATATCCCGCAAAATGACTGTTAAGCTATCGATATAGACACGCGATGTAATCAACATTGTGTTAAATCGCCCACCACTCACTGACTTGTAAGTGTCTATAATGCTGCCAAGCATAAGTGAGTTCTTTATCAGTTCTTAAGTGAGTTTGAAATGCTGCCAACCTTTGGTACAGGGAGCGTCAGGAAGACAGCCAAATAGGCTATGGCACCCCCTACAGTATACAACAGTTTCTAATTTGTATATCTTTGTGTTTGTATTTTTTCTTTTGTATACTGTAAATAAAAAGAATTGAATTGAATTGAATTGACGTATGGGAATGAACATCCATACCAAGTTTTGAGCAAATCGACCTAGCGGTTTCAGAGGAGAAGTCGTTTGAAAAATGTTCATGACGACGAACGACGGCCGACGACGGATGGCAAGTGATAAGTTTAGCTCCCTACGGTGAGCTAAAAAACCTCAGTTTGCAGTTGTGGTTTTCGCTGTCCTAGAGCATATAGAAACTATTCGTATATACCATCAGACCGGCCCAATAATTACAACATCTTCCACTAACAACTAACAAGGCATCTTCTGTTGATTGTATCAGTTGAATAAATAATTATAACATATCTATGCTTGTAATGTTGTAAAATGTCAGGCCAGAAAAAAAACCCAAACTGTGTTTAGGATAACCCAACCGACCCTAAAAAATTATGCCGACCCTAAAAATTTTATCAAGTAACAGTTGCTCATTTAGGTCGTTGTAGCCCTAAATTTCCATCCGACTTCAACTGTGAATTTGAAACCGATTTTGATGTTCAAGCTTTCAAAATTACATGTAGAAATAAATATAACAGAGAGTATAAATGGTGAGAAAGTGTCAAGTTATAGTTCATTAAAGGAAATTGCATTTGATAAACTGATGAACATTTTCCAATACTTCAGCCTTGGTGTTGACAGGTCATGAGTATTGATGAATATCATGTTGAGTTTCATATATTGATACTGAAAGCCTCAAATCTTAGTTTACTGTGTTAAAAATGTCATTGGTGCAAGTATAGTGTACAGCAGTTTTGTTTTTTAATTTCATTTAAACATATACAGAAATTAATTGACGGTGGCCAGCAGATTCATAGATATTGCATAAATTATTATAAAGTGAATAATGTGGTCATTCTGGTAATTCGATATTAAGCGCAGTATCTTAAACAGCACTGGAATTTTAGAAACCGAATTTGCGGTTGTGTTTATTGGAGTGTGGTTGCATTCGTCGGTGGTCTCTCACTACTGATCCCGACCTGTGGTTGCGGTTAACTACCCTGCTCTACGTCATAGATTATGAAAGTGTTCTCAAAGGCCTGAAGAATTCTACTTTTGTTTTGGTCCCTCATAATAAGATACACTTTCTTAGCAGTGGTGTCAAGTGAAGTCTTGGCTGCCGATGCAGGCAGCCAAGACCTCACTGGAAACCACTGCGAGGGTACATCTGAACTGTAACTCCTATCAGCAATACCATCAAAAAAGTCTATATGTCAGAACAGAAACTCACAAAGATTGGAACTAGGACCTTAATATTTAAATACTAGGAAATATATAAAGAGGATTTGTTTTTCACTGTGGAATAAGTAGTAGTGATTGCATTCGCAGGGGTAAAACAGTACTAGTACTGAAATAGTTAACCGGATAAAGAAAATTAGAAAATCATCAACTGGTTATCCGAAATATTGGTAGTGATCGTCAATCCACGGTTAAAACATAGTAAATCTGCCTCTTCTCCTTTGGGATAGAATTCACCTCAAAGTCGAGTTGTATATAATAAGAAATAATTGACTTTGGCATTCAAGACTTCGAGTACTCGACAACATTCGTTTGTAGACACACTATGGAATAGTTTCTGTAAATACTGCTTTCCAGTCTCTATTATTTTGATCCAATATTCGGTGAAATAATGGGCATGGATAACCGGATATTATCCAGTTATAGCTATCGGTTAGTCGGTTGTGGAAATGAGCCAACCATTTCAGCTCTAAACAACACTCTCAAATTCTAAATTATTTTAGAACTGAAAATTGATTCTTGCATCAGTTTAAGAGGAGGAACAAAACAGATTCTCGTGATTTGTGACAAATTTTAAGGCCCGACATCCAGTGCTTAATTTCATCTTTACTCAAAGATGAGTAAAAAACAACTGCAAAAGACAATGTAGTATGAACAATGATGCGTGACAGAACAAGAAACATGAATTGCTCACAAATCAACCTGGTGAATTAAGTCTTGAAGACTCTAGTTTAAAATACAGTAGAATCCTCTTAATTGAATATCCATTTTGCCAGTGAAAATTATTCAATTAACAGGAGTATAATTAACAGGGATTTCGTCAGTTTCCTGTGTTCTGGAGGTAAACTGAGCATTTATTCTATTATATCTTGTTTGACAGAGCTCTTAGAGCTCTGTCAAACAAGATATAATAGAATAAATGTCTGTATTGGATGTATGAGGCCAAAAAGATTGATAAATAAGGGGAATTTGATGCGTGTCACAGCAATTTTTACAAAAATTTATATACAATTAACAGGAGTTTACTCTACAACCCATATGCAATTAACAGATCAAATTTGTACTGAAGGTATGGTAAATGGTTTTGTGTTTGAAAATTATATTCAATTAACAGGGATGAACAATTAAGAGATATCCAATTAAGTGGGCTCCACTGTAATAAAAATAATTTTAAAAGGTTGACTGATTTCAAAAATGAGAGTATCATATTCGGGCTTGTATGATAAAAAAGATCTCTTAGAGATCCTACGGAACAATACTGCCCTCTGACATGATTAAAATCAGTACAATGTAAAAGAATGTGTTCCACTGACAACACCTGCTGGCAGGGAACACACTCTGGTCACACAGTACCCTCCAACAAAAAGGAATGTGTTAGTCGTGTATGACCAATATGACATCGTGTCAAAACTGCAAGATCCTTTCTACAAAGGTTACTAGATGGGTAGTGATCAGAAATAGTTGGTCGGAAGCTGTAACCCTATTAGGCACCTTATTTGAAACTAAGGTACAGAAATTTGCTGCGAACTGAATCTGCATCTAAAAATGTCTATGCCGCACGCCAGGCCTAGCAGCACACAGAACCCAGGTGGGCCTAGGGTGTGACATAGAAATTATCAGATGCTTGTTCTTCTATCCCAAGATATGCCTGAGGCAAGATGGCATCTTACTTATTTATTTATTCATTTATTTATTTATTTATTTATTTATTGATGTTTAAGGTCGCATATTTATGCACAATGGCTAATCATGACCGGGACAGTTTTACGGGTGGAGGAAGCCGGAGTACCCGGAGAGAACCACTGAGCAACGATGAGCAGCTGCCATCTACCCAACATCGTAACTCCGCACTGCAGCACAGGCAGGGTTAGATTGGTTGAAGACATGCGTTCCATCGACGTGCAGTACGCCTTAGTACCCAGCGTCATCGTGCCCCCACATGGGCAATGGGGGTGAAGTGTCTTGCCCAAGGACACAACGCGGTTGCCGCAGGTGGAATTCGAAGCGAGGACCTCTCGGCTTGCAGCCTGCACCTCTACCTACTTAGCCACCACACCCCCAGATGCCGTCTTACAAAGACCATTTATTAAATAGATGTGGAACACTTGCTGATCGATTTCTTGTTGCAATCTTAGCACTAAAATTGGGATGTGGACTGGGCTTGGTCTAGTTCTGTGTAAATGCAGTCTGAAATATTCTGGTGCCTCATCTATTTGCATTTCACTCTTCATGTTGGACCAATTCCAAATATTCTGGTTCAGGACTAAATGTACAAAATGTTGTTGTTCTTTGATATTATATGTCAAACACTTTGAGGAAAGTGTATGAATTGAAGGATGTATATTGGAGGACACAATCATGTTTTTGAAGAATTTGGAATGTTGAATTCTGATCTCTGGCTAGGAATCAAACCGTCGGCAATCAAGCATGGCATTCAGAAGTCTAACACCCAGACCACTGAAACATTGCACACCATCAAAAAACAATGGCTGGAATCCAGCCTTTTAGATGATGTTCTCATAAATACTTGGTTCACTTTGCAGCAGCTACATGAAAGTGTGAAACACGCTGTCTGCAGTGCGACGAAAGTGCTGTGGTTGGCCTCAGATGAAGACTGGCCTGAGCCCGTCTGTGTAAATTGAAGGACAAGCTTTCCTCAAGTTTATGACTTTCACTCATTCTAATTTACAACCATGGCGGGAATCGTCTCAGTGATGTAACTTAATTTTTGTAGCATAAGATGACCTTCGCTGATATAGCTCATTACAACTATTATCAGTTCTGCAGGGCTCCAGACACTTACTGATTTCATATTTTGGGGTCCTACAGCCTTGCTGATTATGATAGACCCTCTCTCCCATCTGCTTCTTAGGGTTGCTTTGGATTAGTACAGTACAAGTCCCAATAAGTTGTAGGATACCTACTATAAACTATGTATCTTTCTCTTCCTTCACTGATAAGACCAGAAACTGACATCAATTTCTGGAAAGCTCTCACTGAGAGCTTTCCAGAAAATGATGTCAGATTCTGATCTTCTCAGTGCAGGAGCAGCAGTTTACTTAGTTTATTAAGGTTATGCTACAACTTATTTTGACTTGTACTGTAGGTATTCATTTTGCTCATATTTTCTAATGTATTAGGATGGGTTTTAGAACAGAACAATTAATACAGAAATATGCAGTAAATCAAATTTCAGTTGATAAACCTGGTCAAACCTTAAGGGCTCGGACATCGGTCATAAATTCTTATTCTTTCCACATTCTCTCTATATCTAATGGCTCAGCAGTGATTTCTAGTTAACCCTTTACCTAACGAATCGCCCGCATCCGCCCGCGTAACATTCAGATTCAGCAGTTGAAAAAATGTTAAAAAATTTATAGTAATTTATATATTTTTTATACTTACCAATGACCCAGACATAGCTGGTGCTAACTCTTAAAATATAGGGCCAAACACAAATTTTGCCCCCCAATCCCCAAAATTTGCATCTAAAACTAAAGAAAACATGTCCTGAAAGGCCCTCCACACTTCGCCCCTACTGCGCATGCGCAGTGTCAAGGACGTTCCGAAATTGGCGCCATTTATCATTCTAATAACCAGTGCCTGGTAAGCGCTATGTACTCAGCGGGGAGGCAAGAGTTCCCAACTCCTGGGAGGGCCATCCCCGTCTGGGTCATTGGTAAGTATAAAAAATATATAAATTACTATAAATTTTTTAACATTTTTATACTGTACCAATGACCCAGACATAGCTGAATAGTAAAAAGGCTGGAGGGCCAAGGACATAGAGCAAAATGGAATACGCTCAATAAAATAAAATAGAGTCATCCCCTGTAGGGAAAAGAAGTAATAGGCCTTACATGTATCTTTCTTATTTATGATAAATTAGAAAGATACAACACCTTCCAAAAATTGAGCTTCATACATCCATGTACTCTATTAATATCCAATAATCCTTATACTAATAATTTTTAAAGTAAGCCAATAATAAAGTAAGTCTAGAGAACAGAGACTCTTATACTCCTAAAAGTGTGTGAGAATTGCATAATCATGTCCGTTGACATATGCAATATTCAAAAGCTATACTTTAAAAACTAAGACTTGAATGAATTTTATAACTTAAACTTCTCACTAAACAACCATCCCAATAACAGCTCAGAATTACTAACTCCGGAGGAGGTATCCCCTTGTTTTCATAGTAAAAACAGGTGACCCAAGGGAACACCCTCCCCCCCCCCCCCCTTTTTCTTGCCCTGGGTCAAATAGCCCAGAGCGAAGAGGGCAGCCGAACGGAGACACTGCCGAAACAGACAGCCTACCTAGCTATAGTAGCAACTGTTAAGTGAATGACATTCTGAGCAGTAGATAATAGACCTAACAATAGAGGCCTCCAGAAATGGACTCGATATTTCTGAGATAAAATTCATGAATGGATGGCTGAGCGCAATGAGCAGCCTTCAAAAATCTATAATAGCAACACTATTAATGTAAGCCCAAGAAGTAGAAGAACTCTTACTTCATGAGCCGAAATCTTAAGCACAACTGCTAAGCCAATGATATACCATAAGCAGTACGCTAGTTAATAGAATCCATTAACAATAAAATGGAGCGTAACGTCCTTCTACTAGACATCAAAGACAGAAGAAGCTTACGCCCTTGTAATAAACAGATATCTGTTTATAAATACATAAACTGTACCCGGAAAGAGTAAAGGCCTATGCCCATACGAAGACGGAAGGACCTTAAAAAATAGGTTCCGGATAATAGGAGCCTAACTCTTATGCAACAATCCAACCTAAATAGTAACGGAAGTATTGGTTCCGAAACTATGAAAGTGAAAATCATCCATCGATAGTGCATGAAACTCACTGACTCTACAGTAAAAGAGAAATCAACTGAATTACTGTCTAAAAGGTCAGAATTTGAAAACTACTGTTTCCAGAGGCTCAAATAATTACTTAGCTAAATAAGAACCTGAAGTTAAAATCCGTATAGGAATTTAATCTAAAGATTCTAAGTCTATTTATCAAAAAGTTACTAACTGACTTAGATAAAGAGACAAAAGACTCAATTGTAAACTATCGTAGAGTGCATAGGTATGAGGTAACATAAACCTATAACCTAAATAACAACAGGCTGCAGTAGATCTTGTGAAACAAGTATACTAAAAAATAGCAATGAGTAGTATGGAGGGATCAACCATATGAAATAATGATCCCTACACCACGACGGAAGAGCCTCCACTTTAGTCGCATAGAATAGCGAAGAAGAGGATCTCCTATAGTAAGAAATCGCGTCCAAAGCTCGTCCAGTACAGTGCTTACAATGCAATACGGACCACACAACGGAATACATGAAGGTTGCGACCTTGCTGGTTGTGATAAAGATGACACGATTTACCCAGTGAAAAAAGATCCTCACATAGAGGAAGATTTCACGTTAAGATCCACAGTAGACAAGAGAGTAAATTACTCATGATCTCTGTGAAGATAGAGATGCTATCAACAGAAATGTATTGTGGTTGTTTATCTTAGCAATACCTGCTAAAACAACAGCGCCGGAGGATACGCGTATCCTATCATTCCGTCCTATAGATCAATAGAGCGTTAACAGTATTAGCTCAGAGATCTGGACAAGCCAACACATACGTCTGCAAATGATTAGCAAGCTGTGTCATAAATAAAACATCATTGGGCGCTCCCATAGATAGCAAATCTGATTGAATACTTGTTTGTTGAGAGTCCATTCTGACAGCAACAAGCGACCCGTAAGAGAACGGGAGTGCGATAAAACAATCAGACGACCCAGAATATGACGGAACAAAACTGAAATTGGTGTACTATAACCAACAGACGGATTCTTTCCATTAAATTGAATAACGGAAACGAAAGAGTGCCTCCCTGGTTCCGGAGATACGCCACTACTGTCGAATTAAAGGACAGGAATTTGGGCATGCGTTTCTGAATAATGTTCATGCAATGACATAAAGCAAGCCTAAAAAACATTATTCCGCGGAAGTTAAACTGATAGCTAAAAGACTGCGGAACCCAAAGACCCTGGCACTTCGAATCCGTAGGGATCAGTATAGATCCCAATCTGTTTGACTGGCAACCGTCATAACAGCCACACTCGGGTCCGGCAGCTGCGGCGGCACTCTCTGAGTCAACCACCGAATGTTTGCCCCAGTCTGAATCTCTTGTAACACTAGATAGACAAGAGAATGTATAAATCAAGCAATTCATGGATTGCCGGAAAGTTGCCGTCGAAGAGAAGCTCCTCCGAGAACGAAGCGACTCTGAGAGAGTTCTTAACCTACTATCCACGCGTGGATGTAGCTAGGGCTGCATCACGTCTAACCAACTCCAATCAGCCACTGAAGGGCGGAGTTATACGTGAACAAACTACTGCCCTCAAAAGAAATTACATTGAGAATAATATCCCGTAAATCTTTTCTTGAAGACGTAATGATAACGCCTCAGTAAGGCGGATTACGTATAATAAAGCGTCTAAGTTAAGTCTACTATACATAATGTCGTTCCCAACATTGAAATTGGAAAAGACATAAACGGCGAAAAAGAATATATGCAGTCTTTAATCACACCGTCTAGACGCATATGAACTCTCGGTATGCCCTGCTCTGCCAAAATAAACTATATGTAAAAAAGATAAAATGGCAGAAATGAGCCACGCGGACAAGAAACTAAACTATCATGCTTAGTAGCAGGCTTGTATATATATATAAATATATAGCGTCGAAAAATAAAACACATGTTGTAATGACAATATTGGACTGCGTCGGTAAGTCAGGGACAAGTCCCTGTACCGATCGAAAAATCCGAGTCCAATGACGCTATAAGTCTCTTATCCAAGATCGCAGCAATGAAGTCCGAAAAATAATCACTGGAAGAAATGCCAGAAGATATGAAAGGCATCTTCCGATACTACTAAAGGGAAAACTCGAAATCTTTCGAATCCCTTTCGCCATCCTGTCGGACCCTATAAAGCGTTCGGTCGTCCGTAGCTTGATGCAACCGCGGACCGCACCGACCCAGCGCCGTCGGATAATTCCTGATTCGACCGAGAAACCGTCAATTGCTGGGATGCTGCGAAACAACTGTGCTAACTCGGATAGCACGTCCGTCACTGAGGCCTGAGGAGCAGCGGTCTTACGATGCATTGCCGCAGGAAGCTCCGAGATCGATACCCCGTGCATACTTCCAATATGCGAGCGAACGGAGTGTATAGGCCTCGTGTCCCTTGGCTACCGGATGGCGCGACCTATTCGCTGTGGAATCACTGAATGCCGAAACTGATCGGATACTCGAGGTCACGTAGCCAATGTGCGGTCGTGTGCCCGGCTGTGAGGATGAGGAAGCATTAAAGACAGTCTCTCGGACTGTCAATATAACAGAGCGTCCCGAGCAACGGACATATGCTCCGAATGTAAAATATCTGAACCACAACATGCGGTCCCCTATGTTGTTGGCTTCCTCCGATCTGTCCTCAATCTGCCGTCACTGGGTGAGTACTAAAGTAATTAAAGTGCTCGCATCACCCAAATCTCCTTCCTAGACCGCAACGGACGAACCCGGCAGCCGAACCATTCGATGAATGTACACTACACCGGGTGAGCTAGCGAATGTCACTCCGTAAGCGATAGACATATTCCATGAGCACTTATTGCCGCTAACTCCTCATTAACTATGACGACAGAGGCACACTTTTGAAAGACATCTCCATAACTCTTCGAACAAGAAACCAGAAATGCTTGGATAGCAAGCATAAAATAATAATATATATAGCGTCGTTCAATAATTCGAAAGTTTATGTGACATTATTGGACTATGTCGGAACTGAGGGACGATGTCCCTGAACCGAACCAAAAAATTTCTAAGTCCACCGACGCTATCAGTTTCTTATCCGGCATCGCAGCATATGTTGTTCCGAAAGGGAAAGCTTGAAATCCACCGAATCCCTTTCGGTATCCCGTCGGACCGGATGAAACTTTCGGACGTCCGTACCCGCTTCCGCGGAGCGTCCCGACCCAGCATCGTCGGATAAAATATATGCGACAGATTCAGTTGATGCTGGGATGCTGCGATAAACTGTGCTATTAAGGAAAGCACGTCCGTTCCCGAGGCCTGTGCAGTAGCGGACTTACGATGCATTGCCGCTGGAAGCTCCGTGTACGTAGACTCCCGCACACTTCCTATGCGAACGTCCGGAGTCTGCAGGCCTCGAGTCCCCGGCTACCGACCCAGCGCTGTCGGATAATTCTCGATCCGACACCGTTTCTGTCGGGTGCTGGGATGCTGCGATAAGCTGTGCTATGTGCACAAGAATGTCCGGCGTCGAGACCTGCGGAGGCGCAGTCTATCGCTGCTTCGCCGAGGGCAGCTCCGCATCAGATGGCTCCCGCGTACTTTTCCTATGCGAACGTCCGGAGTCCATCGGTCTCGAATCCCTGGCTGCCGGATGGTGTGACCTGGTCGCCGAAGAATCCTTGATCGGCGAAGCTGGTAATATATATCGGCGGTCACGCAGCCAAGGTGCGGTCGTGTGCGCTGACGAGAAGAGGAAGCCTTAGCAGTCTCAGCGGACTGCCTATACAACGGAGCGTCCCGAGCGACGGACGTATGCTCCGCTAACGACACATTTGTACCACAACATCTGGGGCCAGATGTTGTTGAACGAGAGAGGGGCCTCTCTCGCTTGCCGTCCGGATGGACCGGAACGAGCTATGAACCGGACTAAAAGGCTTCCTCCGTTCTCCCTCCGATCTGCCGTCACTGGGTGTGCATTAAGTTAATTTTATAGTGCTCGCATCACCCCAAAATTCC
Source organism: Pictodentalium vernedei (assembly GCA_031216915.1). Lineage (NCBI taxonomy): Eukaryota > Metazoa > Mollusca > Scaphopoda > Dentaliida > Dentaliidae > Pictodentalium > Pictodentalium vernedei. Next base: position 74,721,753 of record CM062296.1, on the reverse strand, counting down.
TTCTAGACCGCAACGGACGAACCCGGCTGCCGAACCATTCGGTGAATGGACGCTACACCGGGCGAGCTAGCGGACGTCAAAGGCCGTCGAACCTACTAGGGTCCTCTTAGGCAATTGGCGTATTACATGAGCACTTTTCCGCTAGCCCTTCATTAATTGTGACGACGGAGGCACACTGTTGGAAGACATCACAGATACATCACCCTAATCTTGATCGTCTGAAATAGAAATTGATAAAGTAGAGTGACCCTGCGGGGAAAGGACCGGAGTGTCCAAATCCCCAACAACATACCGTGACATACGCTTCCCATATTGTCATCAAAATCATACGATACAGAACAGGAGTTAATGCGAGTACACTGACCACATATAGAATGATAATAAGGTCAGAGGAAGACTTCCTCTTAAAACAATTGATCAATATCCTTTCAATGTGAAAAGAAAACAAGTCCTGGTACTCGCACTAACCCCTGGCAATCAAAATACATAATAATAATATGATCCATTAATATAGAAAAAATAATTGAAATCAAAATATTTTGAAAAAATATTTTTTCAGAACAGCCCAAGTTTCTGAAAAGTAACGTTGAGCCCCAATGGATCCCAAGCCTAAGTGTGGACAAAAATTTTAAAAATATTTTAAACAATTTATTCAACACTTACGAACAATAATAATGTATCTAGTTATGATTAAAATAACATAAAGATATTATTATTTAGAAATCCCCCCCCTCACACAGAGGGCTGTTGTAAATGTAAACAATGAGTGTAAAAACACTAAAATAAGACTCCAGGCACCCAGGCCCGAAATCAGTTACCAAAAATACACCATCTGATGCAAAACAGAGACTTCCAGGGAAGAAACTGCAGAACATCAGATGGTAGATGCAGAACACAACGCCTAACCACCCGTAGGTGAAGACGTAAACATGGGGAAAGAACAGAATTCATTCTGTTATTCAGCTAAAACTCCCAAGAAATTTTAGTAATAATAATTACAGAAATTATGCCAAAAGCATGGGAGAATAGCAAGGGGGAACTTAAAGGACAGGGAGAGAGGAAAAACACTTGAAAAAACAGTGTAACTAAATAATCAGAATGACAACAAAATGGCTGCTGCCTTGAAAATAGGTAACTTAACATAATTTCATTAAAAAATTTTAAGTTACAGCCCTGATAATATTCTGTCACACATTCTTTTCCTCTCCTCCTTTTCTATCCTCCTTTGAATCACCATTTCACTAATATTTATGTGTCTGGCATCATTTAAACTGAGATTTAAAAGCACAAAGATCAGTCAGATGTTAACTGATGAAGGGCCAAACTTAGAATGATAAATGGCGCCAATTTCAGAACGTCCTTGACACTGCGCATGCGCAGTAGGGGCGAAGTGTGGAGGGCCTTTCAGGACATGTTTTCTTTAGTTTTAGATGCAAATTTTGGGGATTGGGGGGCAAAATTTGTGTTTGGCCCTATATTTTAAGAGTTAGCACCAGCTATGTCTGGGTCATTGGTACAGTATAAAAATATTATTTTTCAAAAAATTTCAAGAAAATCATATCATGTGACCCCTCATTGGAACGAGCTCCTCGAGCTCATTCCAACAAGGGGTCACATGATAAGGTTTTCTTGAAATATTTTGAAAAATTTTAAAAAATGGTATTTAAAATAATAAATTTTGATATCGTCTGCATTGGGTAAAGGGTTAAGTCATGATTGCCAAGACTTGACTAGAAACCACTGCTTAGGTAGTTCATCTATTGTCATCAGGACCTCCTCAAGATGGCACGTAAAGGGCACCTGCTCTGAGGTTGGAAAAAGTCAGCAATTAAGGGTTAAAATTGTTGCAGATTAAAAAATCTGGAATATGCGCATGTTCACTTGTTAGTTATGTTTGAGGGGGCATAGTGGGTCAGAAGGTAAAGGCGCAGGGTGCAAGGTCCTCGGTTTGAATCCCATCTGTGGCAACTGCATTGTGTCCTTGGGCAAGACACTTCATCCCCATTGCCCTCTTGGAGATACGGTGGCATTGTGTACTAAGGCGTACTGCACATCGATGGTGCACTTGTCTTCAACCAATGCTAACCCTGCTTGTGTGGGGTTAGTATGTTGGGGAGCCAGACAGTTGCCCGCCATTGCTCGGTGATTCTCTCCGGTACTCCGGCTTCCTCCACCCACAAAACTGTCTGACATGAGGTGACCCTGGCTGTCGAAAGTGTCATTAAACCCTAATAAATAAATATAGTCATGTTTGAGAAGATTCATCAAAATCAGTTCATAAATGTATGAGGAGTTGAGGAAACAAGAATCTAATATAGAAATCTATAGTAGATCTTCTAAGTTCAGGGGAGACAATGAGGTTGAAATCATTGCAGATTGGCATTATCACATTTTTGACACTGAGATCTTCCAATTTCTCCAGTCTCATTGACCTGTTGTTGAAACTGACTCTCTTATTCCGTAACAGAAATGGAAATCGGAGTAACCTAAATAGTACAAAGCTACAGTTATCGTGGACTAGTCATAAGCCATGCATGAGCAATGATGTCCATGCACGCATTTACCAGGTAAGAAAAATAGGCCGATGAAATCGTCAGATGTGTACCCATACGCGCAACTAGTAGAAAGCTGTATTACGGAGGGCCACCACGGATGCCGACAATATGTACACCATACAAGGTATGGGTACATATAGAAATGGATTGGAGGAGTGTCTAATTTGATGGATAAAGGGTTAATATCTCCGGATCAAATTATCAGATTTACATAAATGAAAGTGTCAATGACACTGTAGCTCAACTTGTCAAGACAAAGACATGTACATGTATAGTATGTGACACAGCAATGACAAACATCTAGGTAATGACCTGATAACAAAGGTACATATAAAGTATTGTAACGGTCTGTACATAAATACTGACCGTAGCCTGTAACAAATGTATAGGTAAAGTATTGTAAAGGTGGGTGACAGTCAGATGCTAAACTAGAAAAGAAATCTTAGTCCCAGAGTGGGTCTGACAGAACCCCAAAATATTTGTTCTCATAGCACAGTGATAACAAAGGCACCCCAAAACACACTCATTCCTGTCCCAAGGTGAAAACAAAGGTACCTAAGAAGTTTCATGAAGATCAGTTCACAAATATGAGCTGTGTAGAAGTTGTGACAAAAAACTGATTGGACCTAATTTCGGTACAAAATGGCCACTGGCAGCCATCTTGAATTTTGAACCGTGCCCAGAAACACTCGTTCTCGTCCCAAGGTGATAACAAAGGTACCCAAGAAGTTTTGTGAAGATCGGTTCATAAATACAGCCTCTAGCCCGAGCCGTATTGACATGTGCACTTACAGAGTATAAGTAGCATTGAATAAAACAAAGTTCATCTAATTTGCATAATTTCTGCATGAGAAAAAAACCCGTACTATATGTGATGTATTCCATGTTACTAAACATTCATACAAAAATTTATTCAAATCAGAACTTTCATACAGAAGTTCTGTACAAAAGACTGATTGCACTAATTTTGGTACAAAATAGCTGCTGGTGGCCATCTTGAATTTCGGACCACACCCAAAAACACTTGTTCTCATCCCACGGTAATAACAAAGGTACCCAAGAAGTTTCGTAAAGATCGGTTCATAAATACAGCATCTAGCCTGAGCTGTATAGAAGTTGTGTACAAAAAACTGATTAGACCTAATTTCGATACAAAATGGCCATTGGCAGCCATCTTGAATTTTGGACCGCACCCAGAAACACTCGTTCTCGTCCCAAGGTGATAACAAAGGTACCCAAGACGTTTCGTGAAGATCGGTTCATAAATACAGACTCTAGCCCGAGCCGTATTGACATGTGTACTTACTGTGTGTAAGCAGCACAGAAAAAATCAAAGTTCATCTAATTTGCATAATTTCTGCACGAGAAAAAAACCCGTATTATATGTGATGTATCCCATGGTACTAAACATTCACTAAAAAAATTATTCAAATCAGCGCTTTCATATGGAAGTTCTGTGCAAAAATCTGATTGCACCAAATTTCATACAAAATAGCTGCCATCGGCCATCTTGAATTTTGGACCGGACCCCAAAACACTCGTTCTCGTCCCATGGTGATAACAAAGGTACCCAAGAAGTTTCGTAAAGATTGGTTCATAAATACGGCCTCTAGCCTGAGCCGTATTGGCATTTGCACTTACAGTGCTGAAAGTAACACCAAAAAACATCAAAGTTAGTCTAATTTGCATAATTTACGCACGAGAAAAAAACCCGTATTATATGTGATGTATCCCATGGTACTAACCATTCATACAAAAAATTATTCAAATCAGAGCTTTCATATGGAAGTTCTGTACAAAAAACAGATTTCTGCATCGTCGGTACAAAATGGCAGCTGGCAGCCATCTTGAATTTCGGACCGCACCCAAAAACACTCGTTCCCGACCCACAGTCATAACAAAGGTACCCAAGAAGTTTCGTAAAGATCGGTTCATAAATACGACCTCTAGCCTGAGCCGTATCCAATTGTTGACGGACAGACGGCCAGACGGACAGACGGACGACGGGCCATGGCATAAGCTCAAATTTAGCTTCGCCAAAGTTGAGCTAAAAACTATACAGCACAGCACACCAGTAACCTGAATAAATATATAAAGTAACATGACAATCGGATTGATATTTTTTGAGTTATCTCATGCCAAAGGGATTGGAGGAATTTTCAATTTGAAGGATAAAGGGTTAATATCTCGGGATCAAATTATCAGATTAACAACAAAAACTATACAGCTCAGCACATCAGTAACCTGAACACAATTATAAAGTAACTTGACAATCCAAGCAATATTTTTCAAGTTATCAAATGCCAAAGGGATTGGAGGAATTTTCAATTTGAAGGATAAAGGGTTAATATCTCGGGATCAAATTATCAGATTAACAACAAAAACTATACAGCTCAGCACATCAGTAACCTGAACACAATTATAAAGTAACTTGACAATCCAAGCAATATTTTTCAAGTTATCAAATGCCAAAGGGATTGGAGGAATTTTCAATTTGAAGGATAAAGGGTTAATATCTCAGGATCAAATTATCCGATTTACACCAAAAACTATACAGCCCGGCACATCAGTAATCTGAACACAAATATAAAGTAACTTGACAATCCAAGCAATATTTTTCAAGTTATCGAATGCCAAAGAAATGGATACGGACGCCGGAGGGACAGACGAAAGGACGGACAGACAGACGGACAGACGGACGGACAAAGGATGGACGAACGACGGATGGTCACCCCGGATGCCGGCATTAAGTGTACCATACATAGTATGGGTACACATAAAAATCATCATTAGCAAAATTTTAATTAATGAAGCACCGGGTTGAACCTGGAGCTTCATTAATTAAATTTTTTATGCTTATTCCTATTAATCTAGTATTATTGCGTTCATGAAAATATTGCCCCCCCCCCCCCCCCCCACCCCCTGCCCATGGAAAGTGATCAGTCCACAGCAGTCATACTGTATATTTTCATATGCAATGGTGGAAACTACATGTTTCTTGAAAAATTCACAACATAAAATCATTCGGAGGCAAAATTTCACCAAGTGGACTATATATGCGAGTTATGCTCCAAAGTCATCTATAATACCGTCCTCTTACATTGGAAGTCGCTACAGTAAACACCTTTCACAAACTAATCATACCAAATTTTATTCCTTAACTGGTAGAGTGCTGGAAGCCCATATTTGGTCTTTACTCTGACGTGCAGGGACCGTAATGTAAAGGCCTCATGTTCAGTGGATATGCTTCATATTATCTTTGAAGTGAAATTATTTAGTCTGTATAGATTTGCCTTGTTACAATTACAATACTAAAGGCACTCTCCCATAAATGGTAACAAGGCAAAGACATGTGAACAAATTTTGATGGTCAAAAATAATTTAGCACTCTACCAGTTAATATATTTACTAAACTAACATAAGTGTCTATCCTACAGTTGAAAACAAGAGCACCGCTGGGCATTGCATCATACGCCCGTGAACTGTTCAAATTGTACCATTTTAACACATTTGCAATTTTTTTAGAGTGCGAGAAATTTATACTGGCATATATATATATGTTACGGTCAGACTTTGAAATCAGTGATTTTGTGAAATGACTAAATTTTTCAGTCATTTGAGAAAAAGACTAAAAATTAAGGGCAGTAGCTTCACAAAAGGACTCAATAATTTAATAATTTCAAAAAAAAATTCTTGATTTCACAGTTTGACTGTAACATATTTATATAGATATATATATATTAGAAATTTTATTTTGTTGTGATTAAACCACATGCCAAGTTTGAAGCTGATCGAAAAACAAGTACTAAAGTTATCATCCAGAAACCAAATATTTGACAAATTCCAAGTCCAACAGGGGCCATAATTGAGGCAAAAATTGTTCGGACCGACCCCATATTCGAACTTGACCTGTATTTTGTTGTGATTAAACCACATGTCAAGTTTGAAGTCAATCGAAAAACAAATACTAAAGTTATCATCCGGAAACAAAATATTTGACGAAGAATTCTAAGTCCAACAGGGGCCATAATTCAGGCAAAAATGGTTCATACTGACCCCATATTCGAACTTGACCTGTATTTTGTTGTGATTAAACCACATACCAAGTTTGGAGCCGATCGGAAAACAAATACTAAAGTTATCATCCGGAAACCAAATATTTGACGAATTCTAAGTCCAACAGGGGCCATAATTCAGGAAAAAAATTGTTCAGACCGACCCCATATTCGAACTTGACCTGTATTTTGTTGTGATTAAACCACATACCAAATTTGGAGCCGATCGGGAAACAAATACTAAAGTTATCATCCGGAAACCAAATATTTGACGAATTCTAAGTCCAACAGGGGCCATAATTCAGGCGAAAAATGTTTGGACCGACCCCATATTCAAACTTGACCTGTATTTTGTTGTGATTAAACCACATACCAAATTTGGAGCCGATCGGAAAACAAATACTAAAGTTATTGTTCGGAAACCAAACGGACGGACGGACAGATGGACAACGCCATACTAATACATCCCGTTTTTCAAACGGGCGTATAAAAATAGAAATCCTGTCACAATCAGCACAGAAAATGCTTGTTTCCTAATGGTGCTCCTTACTGCAGAAATACACAAGAGCATTAGTGCTGTGAAATGCAAAGTATAATGTGCTATCAGCAAGGTCGTAGTGAAGTCACAAACTGACCCGATCAAACAGAAAGAAAATATTGAGTCTACAGGATGTGGAGGGTGGATTACTACTGAGTCGCTGTGGGATAGATTTTTCACTCCACTCAGTACTTATTTCCAATTTCTGAGGGCAAAATACAAGAAGCACTTGCAAACTTTCATCACATGGACAACCTGGTTGCATCCCGTGGTCCATGTGATGAAAGTTTGCAAGTGTTTCTTGTGCTGTTATGAACAATTATAAATACTTTTTGAGTGGGGAATATATGGCACTGCAATTAAGTGGTAATCCACTCTCTTCATTCTGTAATCTGTATATGCAGTCATATTTTAATATCATTACATGTACATGTAACCCAGTTGAGGTTTGGAATAATGTTAATGATCTCTATTTACTAGTATAGAATTTTACAATGTTGGGCATGACGTTTTTTCTACAGGAATTAAGTTATGCTTATGGTGCAGTTTGACAGAGACTAAAGTGCACTTCGTGTGTAATAACTTCAAAATAGGACTTCTGGTTTCAACTGTAATATATAATTCCTCCTTGGAAATGAGCAATTTTTAATCTTCTCTAACAGAAAAATCCCATTAAAAACATGTTCTGCAAACGTGATTGTCTTATAAATACATACCAGACAAGTCTCCATCTTTCCTCTACTGGAATGCTATGTGTTTTGAGACTGAACTGTCAACTCTATGTATTAAAATTATATTTAACATACCTTCAAGTCTTTTAATGGAATATCCAAATACGTCTGTATTGCATTGCCCCATATTGTTTCTATATCACACAAGACTGAGGACTGAGATCCACCAATTCCCTCATGTACATTAAAATGCCCTCGCCTAAATGGCCACCTGACTGTGTAACAATCTGAATGATGAGTATACAAGGCCTGAAAAGAATAAGAGGAAGAAATATCTGTAGATTTGGCAATCAATTTGAGATGGGTTTGGATTCAGTTTTGGTATTTTGGTGGGCGTGTACTGAGTATTGGTTTGGTATTCGGCATCTGACTTGATTGACATTGGTTCAAAGGGGAATTCTCACAAAGAAAATACAGAATAATTTTGTTATATCATTCTACCACAGCGCCACAAATGCCATATCAATTGAGCTCAATATTTGTATTCTTTTGCCATCACCAATCCGATCTACAGTAATTTTGTGACTTATTCAAACGTACCTTAACCTTTAAAGGCCTATTTCAGCCTTTTGCCATCTCCAAATGTGTGCCCCTAACAAGTCATCACTAGAAGGCAAGTCTGAAAATAAGCAATCTGTCATTTGCAGAATGAGGTCCCCATACAGTGGGCCAATTTACCCTCTGGGTATCTCTTTGCAGGGTGGCATTACCAAATTCACCCTCTGGGTATCTCTTTGCAGGGTGGCATTACCAAATTCACCCTCTGGGGAACTCATTCTGCAGATGAAGTCTGCTTATTTCAGGCTTGCAAGGAGGTCCTGTTGATAATAGACAAATGACCTTAACCCTTTACCCAACGAATCGGCCGCATCCGCCCGCGTAATATTCAAATTCAGTAGTTGAAAAAAATATTATTTTTCAAAAAATTTCAACAAAACCATATCATGTGACCCCTCGTTGGAACGAGCTCGTCGAGCTCGTTCCAATGAGGGGTCACATGATATGGTTTGTTGAAATTTTTTGAAAAATTTGAAAAAATGATATTGAAAATAAATTTTGATATCGTCTGCATTGGGTAAAGGGTTAACAGGCAGACAAGACTTGACTTGAAATCACTACTATGCAAATGGACATGTACAGTTAAAACTAGAAGTCCTGTCATGAAATGCGCACAAATAGCACGTTGATCTGCGAGTTAATGTACACGTTATGGACATAGTAAAGGTATCAAATTCTGCACATATGGCCTGTGCACAAGCAATGTTTCAGCCAATGACCTCCGGGTAACCCGGAGGTCCATTGGCAGAAGCATTGCATGTGTTTGCTATAAGTAACCAGGAGAACCTGCCGTGCTTTGGATGCCATTCGATATGGCAATTGCGTGCAATTCCAACGCGCATTTAAGCCTAGATAAGCGCACTATTCGTGACAGGACTTCTAGTTTTAACTGTACACTGTACAGACAGTAGCCCAGTGAGAATTCAGAACAACTGTTCAGTCCCTTAAGAGTTAACAAAACTGAAAATAAAATAAGTGACTTCTTTCATGAAAATGAACATTTTAACTGCTATCAAACATCAACAAGGCCTTATAAGTAGCGAATTTTTCAGTATCCCCATGATACCTGTAACAGTTAAGATTTTCAGTGTATTTCCCATTTTGATTGTACTATCAGACCTTTACATTTGAAAAAAGCAGACACACAATAAAATGTCTGCCTGGTTTTGTAATACTGGCATGCCATTTTATTTTTGTGGACTACCAAGATTTGACTGAACTGATATCTTACCTACAGGTACAGTCGAAATCAGAAGTCCTGACACAATTAACTCAGAAAATGCTTGTTTATTAATGCGCTCCTTACTGCAGGACAATGAAGTAGTCTGAAATGCGGCGTACAATACAAAATATAATGTGCTATTAGCAAGGTCGTAGTGTAATCACAATCTGAACAGATCAAAGAAAATATTGAGACTACAGATGTGGAGGTTGCATTACTACTAGATTGTTATGAAATGGATTTTCACTTATTAATTATTCACAATTTCGGAGGACAAAACACAAGAACCACTAGCAAACTTTCATCACATGGACCAGTGGGTGCATCAGGGTGTTCCATGTGATGAAAGTTTGCTAGTGCTTCTTGTGGTGTTATGAACAATTATAAATTATAAATACTTTTTCGAGTGGACAATATATGGTGCTGCGATTAAGTAGTAAACCACTCTCTTCATTCTGAACATGCAGTTGATATTTATTATCTATTTACATCATTACATGTATAGAGGATATGGAATGAGTGTTTTTCTCATATAATATTTATGAAACGAGTCTAAGACTTTTCCATTTGGGCAAGCCCAAACGGAAAATTCGGATGAGTTTCATAAATATTATATGAGAAAACACTCATTTCATATTCTATTTATCATATGACACACACACACGCACAAATTAGCCATTCAGTATGACTTTTTAACCCATCACCTAACTTCAGTTGCAATCAGCACTTGGAAAAAACATCCTCGTATAACTAAAATTTGTCATTTTTTGCTTCCAAAACATAGGTTATGACCCCTCATTGGAACGAGCTCGACGAGCTCGTTCCAATGAGGGGTCATAACCTATGTTTTGGAAGCAACAAGTGAAAATATAAAAAAAAATGAACGGCGTTTTTCTTGTAGGTAAAAGATTAATACAATATAACCCACCCTAAATAGGACAGATAACGTAAATTCTCCCTACTGAAGTTATGCAAATGTGACCCAGTTGTATTTTGTTTAGCCAATCAAATTGTCCAGTTTTGAAATTGACCAATGAAAGCTCCCAACTCTAATTTTGCAAATTATGCAAATGTGCCCCAGTTGTATTTTGTTCAGCCAATCAAACTGTCTAGTTTTGAAATTGACCAATGAAATTGACGGAAGGCTTTATTTATCACTGATTAATATGAAAACAAAATATCTAATGTTTTAAAGTGAACAAAACGGACGAATCATATGATAAATATGTATTCCAGTAGAGGTAAGGAATGATGTTAGTGATCTCTATTTACTAGTATAGAATTGTACAGAGTTGGGTGGGGGCGCAGTGGCATGCCGTTTTTCTACATGAATTGATTTACGCAAATGGTGCAGTTTGACAGGGACAAAAGTGCACATAAATGCATTGTGAGTGATGATGTTGAAGTTAAATAACAATGCAGGCTTCAACGACATACAGTTGAAACTAGAAGTCTTGTCACAATTTGTGCAGAAAATGCCCATTAGTTAATGTGCTCCTTACTGTAGAAGAATGAAGTAGTCTGAAATACACAAGAGTGTTTGTGCTGTGCAGTGCAAAATAAAATGAGTTATTAGTGAGGTTGGTAGTTAAATCACGAACTGAACCAATCAAAAAGAAGATAAAAACAATTGAGACTACAGTATGTGGGAGGTGGATTAGTAATAAATCGTGGGGGTAGATTAAATCATTGTGGGGGTAGATTTTTCACTCAAAAATCATTTACAATTTTCGGAGAACAAAACACATGAAGCACATACAAACTTCCATCACATGGACCACTGTGTTGCGCCCGGTAGTCCAAGTGAAGAAAGTTTGCAAGTGTTTCTTGTGCTGTTATGAATAATTCTAAATACTTTTTGAGTGGAATATATGATGCTGTGATTAAGTAGTAATCCACTCTTTTCATTCTGTATATGCAATTGAATTTTAATATTGGCTTACGTCATTACATGTACATGTAATCCAGGCCTGGCAATCTAGAAAATCAAGGAGTGCAAAACAATAGCCTTCCTCAGATTGCTTGGGGGTGTAATTGCACCTGAAATTTTCAATGCAAACACTTGTGTGCTATTTTGGTTATATTCACTTCAAGGTATTAATATTGTGACTGAAAAATTGTAATACATTCAGCTGCATAGTGGAAAAATTGGCACACACATCTTCTCATTATTCAAAATGTTGCATCCAATTCTTATTTGACTGCCTTCTACACTCAAAATGTATTGAAATGCGACACAGAATGGGTCATGAATTATTGCGAGTCAATACAACATTGACAAATCGTCCCCTGAGTTCCAGTGTGTTCTCTGTGCCAGTAGGCACAGAGAACACATTGGAACTCAGGGGACGAAATGATAATAGATTTTAAAGGCAGTCCCAAACAGGTCTGGCATTCCAGAAAATCAAGGGGTGCAAAAAATTGCCCTCCTCAATTTTTTCTAGGCGTGCAGCACCCCTGCACTCCTAAAGAATGCCAGGCCTGGTAACCGAAGCATAAGCTTTGTATCAGCCATCAGGTCCAATGCCTGAAACTTAACTTGTGCATCAAATGCTTTTTCAGAGGGTTACTGCCTGGTGAAAACTCTATTCCATGGTTACTCAGGTTATGAAAGTGACAGAGGCTTTCAAAGGGATCTTTTCACATTCCTCTTGCAAGGGTACAGAATTCGAACATGCTCTCAAAAAGAAAAGTAATCAAATACTGAAATTTGTACACAAGTTTACTTTGTTGTTGTTTGGTAAAACTAAGTCAATAAACCTAACTGACCTGCATATCAAGATCAAGTATATTTTGAAATCAATTGTTCCACTCTCAGATGAAACAGAAACTCCTTTGAGGTTATGTTTTCAATCCAGTGAGTCATTCAAGACAAGAACACTGTGTTTCAGTTTGTGCATGATACAATAGTTCCTTGTTTGTGTGATGAGTTTGTCATTTTTTTATAGGGATATTTGGGGGCACGATAACGCTGTGTACTGAGGCGTACTGCACGTCGATGGTGCGCATGTCTTCAACCAATCTAACCCTGCCTGTGCTGCGGTGCAGAGTTCAGAGTTACGATGTTGGAGAGCTGACAGCTGCTCGTCGTTGCTCGGTGGTTCTCTCCGGGTACTCCGGCTTCCTCCACCCATAAAACTGTCACGGTCACGATTAGCCATTGTGCATAAGTATGTGACCTTAAACACCAATAAATACATAAATAGGGATATTAAAAATAAATTGGTCATTATCATCCTAGTTGGATCTGTGATGGTGAAGTCACAACATTTGGTATGGTGGTAATAAACTTGTTTCCAAATGGAATGAAATACTGATTTTTGATTGGCTGAGAGGAACGTTGCAATTTTTAGTCCACAGTATCTTAACTCTTAACCTGTTGAGTATTTTCTAAATATTTTTCATCAAATCTAGTCATGGCTGCTTTAAAGCAGCCATGGCTAGATTTGATGAAAAATTAATCCAAACTTAACTCCAGGAATCATTGGTGAACAACTCCAGACAATTTACAGAGGTAAAATTTGAGATTAAATATGCCCATATTATACATATTTCAGTGGCAAGAGAAATCCGTCCTTGGCAGGAATATCCGCCAAGGAGTTAACTACAGGGACCAGCCTAGAGGGTAATTTTACTCTTTTCAGATGGAAATTACTTTGTAAATTCTACGTGAATTCACCAAATTTCAAGGTAGGTCAAATGGGAATTTACAAATTACAGGGCGACACGATTTCGCTTTTTAGTGAAGTCAGAGCGAAGTTATGCAATCCAAGGCGACTTTTTCACCCCAGTCGCCTGGTCGGCTGGTCTCTGGTTAACTATGGAGTAAAAGCAGGAATACACAATAACTGGTAAAAAGGCTGAAAAAAGTCCTGTTTATTTATATTATTATAAATATTTGTGTACTATCTCATTCATGTTTGAAAGAAATCGCGACATCGACGCCGTAGCTGCGACGGGTGGTGCAATCTCACAAAATTCTAAGTTCATCAAGGGCCATAACTCCAAGAAAAATACTTGGAACAACACATGCATTGAACAGTGGCTAGACATCAATAAGATACACTTACATGCCAAATATAAAGTCATTTCATCAAGTATTTCAATAGTTATTGAGTTTTGAAACGACAGACCGACATTGCCACTTATAGAGCTGCTAGTCGCAGCTAAAAATAAAATATGGTTAAATGAAAATTTTGAAGTAAATTATTGCACAAATATTTTATTTATGGTGATATTTTTTTTGGCAGGGGTGTGATGCATTTGGTTGTGCCATCTGCTTAACTCTTAACCTATTGAGTATTTTTTAAACATTTTTCATCACATCGAGTCACGGCTGCTAAGAAGCAACTAGACTTATTTTGCTGGCAACTATTCCTTGTCCTGGACAGGAATATCCGCCAGCAGCAATTAAGGAGTTAATTAAAAATGGCTAAAATTAATTTTAGGAAATGCTTTGCAAGTCATACTGAAACTGATATTTTAGAAAAGTGAACAACAGTAAGGCCCCACAAAGTAGGTCTTCTGTTTCTCAGGCCATTATTTGTAAAACTGCATGTGGGCGAGCGTTTTTTTATTTTATTTTTTATTTCTGTAATTACTTCTTTGTCATCAAAAGTTTGTGTTCTTGGTTTATGTTTTAGGCCTCATAACCTATGGAATAGCATGGATGGTGGTGTATTTCGTCCCTTGAGAGCAAGAAGGCTTTGCAATGCTAAGGCATTGCAAAGCCTTCTTGCACTCAAGGAACAAATTTATCAATTTTTTAAATTGGGTAAAATATCAGACATAAACCATTTAATTTTTATTTACATTGGCTATAAAAAGAGAGCATGCGGCAGCCAAAAGAACCATGCGGGAGGGCCTGAGAAACAGATTTTTATTTTTTTTAGGCCTAACCAGTAAATACAGTCAAGTGCAACAAAAAGTGTGCCAATTTACTTGGAACATATTTATTGGAAAAAGGAGAAAATGTTGATTTTGAAAGCCATAACAGCTATTGGTTTAAACCTTTACCTAACAAGAAAGATAGATGGTACTTGCAAGCAAAATTCTTGAATAATTAGTTTTTTTCATGTTTTGAGCAAAAAACATAGCTTATGACCCCTCATTGGCACGAGCTCAAGGAGCTCGTTTCAATGAGAGACCATAAGCTATGTTTTTGAGACAAAAAATAAAACATAATGAAACTTTAATGGCGATTTTTTGTGAATAGCGCTGGCCGGTTTTGGTCATTACATTGGGTAAATGCTAAAGCATTGCAAAACTTTGTCGCACTCAAGGGACAAATTTATCAATTTTATTAACTTGGGGAAAAAATCAGACATAAACCATTTAATCTTTATTTTTGGAAGTTTGCATTGGTTTTAAAAAGAGAGCATGCAACAGCCAAAATGACCTTGCAGGAGGACCTGAGAAACAGATTCTTAACTTGCTTAGGCCTAAGTTCTATATTTTAAAATAAAAAATACCTCTTCTCCTATGATAAAAGGTGGGTGTCTGTCAGTATTTGTCCATAACAGTGGGCTTATGACATTCGTTTTTTCCCCTCTACTTATCATATTCAAAGCTGCTAACTGAAAAATATTACAGAAAAAACAGAAATAATGAAACTAAAAACATTTATGGCTAGTATTTTATTTTACTAGTCGACGGGACCCATGCTGTGCAAGGTTTTTTGTTAGGTGGCATTTCAAATTACCTCTCTTATACGATCAAAATCATAAAATGTTTTATCAACACCTACCTTAAAACACAAGTGCGGAAGATCGGTATATTAGGCCTAAAAAAATAAAAAATATGTTTCTCAGGCCCTCCCGCATGGTCTTTTTGGCTACCGCATGCTCTCTTTTTACAACCAATTTAAAGTTAAAAAAAATAAAAATTAATGGATTATGTTTTACCCAAGTTAAAAAAACTGATGAATTTGTCCCTTGAGTGCAAGAAGGCTTTGTAATGCTTTAGCATTGCAAAGTCTTCTTGCACTCAAGGGATAAAATACACCACCACCCATGCTATTCTGTAGATTATGAGGCCTAAAACTTGAACCAAGAACATGAACTTTTGATAGCAAAAAAGTAATTACTGAAATTAAAAATAAAATAAAAAACCACTCGCCCACATGCAATTTCACAAATAATGGCCCGACAAACAGAAGATCTACTTTGTGTGGCCTTAATGCAAAAAATTGCCACCAGGCATGTCCATTTAGTTATACTGGAAAGAAATATACACATAATCACAGGGATTCTTCTGGCCTCTTTTGGGAAATGGGGCCTATGCCATTGGGAAAATTTGAGTCATAGGGGCGGGGCAGGGGGGGGGGGGACAAATTGGGAATTTGTTTTGGAGAGGAAGAAAGATACAAAGACTAAGAAATTTTACATTCAAACTGAACAGAGAAAATTAAGGCTGCCGATACCTAACCAAACCACATGTATACTACAAGTAAGTTTTAAAACAAGAACTCACCAATGGAATCATGTTCATCTCAGTCTTTGTAGTCTTCATTAACTCTTAACCTGCTGAGTATTTTTAAGATATTTTTCATCAAATCTAAAAATTAATCTTAGTATAACACAAGAAATCTTTGATGAAAAAATTCATTCAATATACAAGGGAAAAATCTGACTAAATGTGTTCAAATTATATTAGTTTCAATGACAAGAGAACCCCCGTGTTGGGCAGGAATATCCACCAGCAGCATGCAGAGAGTTAAACTGTACTTATACTATTAACCCTTTACCCAATGAATCCCCTGCATCCACCCACGTAATATGCAAATTCAGCAGCCGAAAAAATATTCTTTTTTGAAAAATTTCAACAAAACCATATCATGTGACCCCTCTTTGGAACGAGCTCATCGAGCTTGTTCCAATCAGGGGTCACATGATATGGTTTTGTTGAAATTTTTTTTTAAATTTAAAAAATGATATTTCAAATAAATTTTGACATCGTCTGCGTTGGGTAAAGGGTTAAAGAAAAACTTGTCAATTACCTTTGAATTGAAACATTTCTAATCTTTGTGAGGTAACCAATTTAAATCTTAATGAACTGCACGGTTGGTACCCTGAACTGGTTTTCTGAGGCCTTACAACAACTCAGTTCAGGACATCAATTGTGTATTGAATGTTTCGCTGTGTGCGGACCGAGATCAGGAAATTTTGGCTTAGGGATTGCGAAATATCATGCCCAAACGCCATTGGGAAAGGGGCCCATATTTGGCCCCTGTAGACACCCAAAAGAATTCATGAATCAGCCAGTCGTCTGAGCCCATAGAAGCAGACGAGATAGTGCTATCACAACAAACAGACTAGAAACTGTTTTAGCACACTAAAACATATGTCTCCCCTTCCTTTCTATTTAATACACTGCAAATTATATATATATGAATAATATTGACAATCATACCAAATATCTAAGGTCTAGGTCAAAAGACAAAAAAGTTATGCCCCGGACAAAGTTTCCCTTAAAAAGCACATAAATCTGACCTTCAGGTCAATGGTCAAGGTCACATGAAGGTCAGTATGGTACGCGACACACCGGCTCATGGCAATACATCTACATGCCAAATATCTAAGGTCTAGGTCAAAAGACAGAAAAGTTATGCCCCGGACAAAGTTTCCCTTAAAAAGCACATAAATCTGACCTTCAGGTCAAAGGTCAAGGTCACATGAAGGCCACTATGGTATACTGCACACCGGCTCATGGTGATACATCCACATGCCAAGTATCTAAGTTCTAGGTCAAAAGACAAAAGAGTTATGCCCCAGACAATGTTTGTATGAGAAGAAGAGGAAGAAGAATATGCACTAAAACAATATGTCTCTCTTCTGGGAAGGGGAGACATAACAAGTTTTGGTCCGGACAAAGTTTTCTTGAAAAATGCACAAATCTGACCTTCAGCTCAAAGGTCAAGGTCACATGAAGGTCACAATGGTACGCTACACACCTGCTCATGAAGATACATCCACATGCCAAATATCTAAAGCCTGACTCGAAATACAAAAAAGTTCTGGTCCAGTTTCCCTTAAAAAAGCGCATAAATCTGACCTTCAGGTCAAAGGTCAAGGTCACACGAAGGTCACTATGGTACAGTGCACACCGGTTCATGGTGATACATCCACATGCCAAGTATCTAAGGTGTAGGTCAAAAGACAAAAAAGTTATGGCCCGGACAAAGTTTGTGTGATGTTTCCCTTAAAAAAACACATAAATCTTACCTTCAGGTCAAAGGTCAAGGTCACATGAAGGCCACTATGGTATACTGCACACCGGCTCATGGTGATACATCCACATGCCAAGCATCTAAGGTGTAGGTCAAAAGACAAAAATGTTATGGCCCGGACCACGTTTGTATGAGAAGAAGAAGAAGAAGAAGAAGAAGAAGAAGAAAAAGAAGAAGAAGAAGAAGAAGAATATGCACTAAAACAATATGTCTCCCTTCTGGGAAGGGGAGACATAATTAACTAAAATAAAACTATGATGATTCTCAATAAAATACACTTATAGAGGATATCTAGTGTTTTTGAGTGGATACCAAAAATTATCTCATGAGTGACCTAAACAAATATTCATTTTTCGCAACCGCCTTGCGCGAGTGAAAATAACCATTTGTCCCGGTCACGAGAGAGATAATTGTCAGTATCCACTCAAAAACAGTAGATTTTCTTTTTATTATATGCTTTTTATAGCAATCTGATCATCCCTATCAAGGCTCGAAATAAGTGGTGGGACAAGGACAATGACCGACACCAAACTTACTTTGAAGACACACTTTGAAATCAATAGGACATTTGAACCGATGCAAAATTCTGCTCATTTTTTTAGAATCTGAGTTTAAAGAACACTGGTAATTCACTATAAACTTAAATTCCTTTGTGAATTAACAAGTCATTTCCTCATTTAGTAGCAGGGCTTAAAATTACACGCGAATCCGCGAATCGATTCTCGTAATGATTCTGGCAAACTACACTGGCGCGAATCCAAGTGGATTCGCGTCAATTTACTGCTTGGATTCACTTTATGTATGATGTCGTTGATTCATGATGAAGTTCCGACCTGGGTTATCATAAAATATATAATTTTGAAAAACTGTCCATTGATATTTCTTGAGTTTGGTATCAAATCAAGTCATGGCTGCTGTAGCAGCCATGACTTGATTTGATACCAAACTCAAGAAAATGTGAAGCATGTGGTAAATCATGACTTGATTTGACACCAAACTCAAGAAAATGTGAAGCATGTGGTAAATCATGGGTGGAAATTTTGACAGCTTATTTCGTGATCTCACCAGCAACATTCAGCTAGTTTTTGCAGAATTTCATATCATTATTTATTTATTTATTTATTTAAGGGTGTTTAAGGTCACATAATTATGCACAATGGCTAATCATGACCGCAACATGGATATGAAGTCAAGGGTTTTCAATCATTTATACCCCATGTAGCACATTTTAGAGGATTTCCACCTCAATCATTGGCTTTACTTCCCGGGTTCCTACGGGGGATTTCATATCATGGTTTAAATGGATTCGCGTGAAAATATTTCGCGAGAATTATGTTAGATTCGCGTGATGCCAGACGAATTTTAAGCCCTGAGTAGTCACCATATGTGATATGTGAATTTACAATGAGTAAGGCAATATGTTGAAAATGACCTGCACTAAATTAAAATGACCTGCACTAACAACTTAGGGCATGACATTTAAACCTGAACTGGAAAAAAAATTATTTCAAGCCTTGATTCCTATCAATAATTCCACTCGTTTCAACCTTGAATTGATGCATGAAAGTAAACAGCGCATTGATACAGTTAAAACTAGAAGTCCTGTCACGAATTGTGCGCTTATCTAGGCTTAATTGCGCGTTGGAATTGCGCGCAATTGCCATATTGAATGGCATCCAAAGCACGGCAGGTTCTCCTGGTTACTCATAGCAAATACATGCAATGTTTCTGCCAATGGACCTCCGGGTTACCCGGAGGTCCATTGGCTGAAACATTGCTTGTGCACAGGCCATATGTACATAATTTGATAGTTTTACTTGGGCCATAACGCGCACAGTAACGCGCATATCAACGTGCTATTTCTGCGCATTTCATGACAGGACTTCTAGTTTTAACTGTATGCGTAAGTGATTTGAATGATACTCGGAACAGGTAGCTTCTTGTGATCGAATTCAGCTGGTGGGTTTCATGCATCAATTAAAGGTGAATATGTGTTGAATTATTGCTGGAAATGATCAGTACCCACTCAAAAACACTAGATTTTCTTTCTGAACAAACTGATCATTTCCAGTGATAATTTAACTTGTATTCACCTTGAAGTGATGCTTTGTCATTTTGACTGATACAATGAAAGTGAAAGTGAAAATTTCTATATCTTCACAGTGGGGGGGATACGATTTCTATCATTCCACAATTTTTTTGATAGTCTATCGTTTAGCATATAATAGGATAGGCTTGCCGTGATTATGCAAAAAGTCGACTAATCGTCGGTCGTGCCGATTGATCGACTTTAAATTTGAAAGTCGACTTTTTTTACCCCTGAATGTATAATGACACCACTGCCTTGCCTGAACGTGATCACGCTGTATATAAATAATGGAAACTTTTCTGGATGTATAAACAACAGTGGTAGACCATATGGAGGTGAAGGAGGACGGCCTCAAATAAATCGTCATTTTTCTAAGTCCGATTCAAAAATTTTTGCGGTAATTACCTCCCACTTTAATGATTTTTTTTTTTTGAAAATATGAAAGTTATTTTCAAGTATTACTGCTCTCGTCATGTCAACAACATGTCCGTATTTTAAACAACATCATTTCCAATAACCATTCTTTGCTCATAAATCTTTTATTTTGAACAACACGAAATGAAACTTGCTGTGTTTGATAAAATTTCAGTATTCTGCATCACAAAACTAGAGTTAGCTCCCTTGGGTCACTCTTTCGTGTTGGAAATCCGAAAATCACAACGTTTCTCACCATTGATAAATTATCGTGAGTGTGTGTGCAGAAGGGGAGGGGGTGTGTGACTTTTTACATCCTTAGTGCCCTTACAGGATCCAGCAGAATAGTCCTTGTAAGTTGTAAAATCCCTTATCCTCGGATCAGGCCTAGTTCCTTCTGGCTGCTTACTGTTATGTTTCATCTGAATTTTGGGCGTCAGGGTGTATTACTGTTTAATGGTATGGCAGATGATCGACCAACTTAACAGAATATGGTCAACGAAACGTTCATTCCGATGTTCACCAAGCCTTATACATGTAATGTGGGAATGATGGATCATTGACTATGTCGCCGTGTTATTTGAGATGTACATGGCCACACGCCTGGTTATACCTACCTTTAGGACCATTCAGCCATCTCATTTTAGTCGACCCTTTGTTCAAAAAACATCAAAAAAGTCTACTAATCGTCGATTTTGGGCTCTGATTAATCGACTATGGAATTTCATAACCGCGGCAAGCCTATAATAGGATAATAAAATTAGTAATCTCTTATTTAAACAGAGGCCACCACCCCACTCCCACAACCCATGGGGCCTGAGACGCTCACCTAACAAAGCTGTTTAACTCCTTGCATGCTGCTGGCGGATATTCCTGCCCAGCACAGGGTTTCTCTTGTCATTGAAATCAATATAATTCGGGCACACCTAATCACATTGTCTCTCTATAAATTTAATGAATTTTTTCACCCAAGATTTCTTGTGTTATACTTAAATTAATTTTTCATCAAATCTAGTCATGGCTGCTTCATGGCAGCCGTGACTAGATTTGATGAAAAATATCTTTTAAAATACTCAGCAGGTTAAGAGTTAAAGAGGGATTTAAGTAGCAACTACTGCTAGTAAGCACTACAGAGAAATGAAATCATGTAACTATTTAAAACTGTGTTGTTAAATAAGACGATTTTTTCTGATACTGAGATGCTACCACACAAATAATGGCCAGATTTCCAATGATGGAAAATAGGTCCAAATATCAATCTAAGGACTTAATTTGAACAAACTTGAACTAAGTGCCCCCTTCCAGGCCTGGCATTCTGAAAAATGCAGGAGGGTAAAAAATCGCTCCCCTCAATCAGCTTAGGAGAGCAATTAGCTTTACACAGCTTTTTAAGTATCCAGTTCAACAAACTCATTGAAACTGAAACCAACAGACTACATCAGTGATTTTATTAACTTTACTAAGGTAAAGCGAAATAGACATCTAGATGTCTCACTCAACAACTGAACACACACTTGACAAGACCTGTGTGTGTACCCAGACCTGTTGTCCAAGAAAGTCATACGCCTACCACTACCACCTTCAACCCCCCAAGGGGGGGGGGGGGGGGGGTTGAAGGTGGTGGTGGTAGGCGTATGACTTTCTTGGACAACAGGTCTGCTTGAATCTACAGTCACATCCTGGTGCAAGTGCTTCAAGTGACAGGATAGTAGCAATGGTAGTATATTATAGTGTCAATATTCCTTGAATAATTACCCCTCAAACTGTGATGTCAGTTGTTGAACTTGAAACTGACAGAATAAAAAATATTCCCGTGACCCATTTTGCTTCAAATGATTGCAACTGTGTTTGTGTATGGTTGCAGCCACTACCTTTTACCACTAAACCACTTTCAAAATGAAATTACATGATGTTATGTGTCTTCGAAGTTAAATTACATTTTTGCTTTACAACAAAAATTTAATGTGAGCATAATACATGTAATCTCAATCATCCCAGACCAAAATATTTAGGAGGGCAATTTTTTGCTCTCCTTAATTCTTTCAGGAGGGCAGTAAGGAGAGCTAAAAAATTGCTCTCCTGAAATTGCCAAGCCTGCCCTTCCCCCATGCCTCACCAAATCAGGATTTTGACTATTGGAACAGAAGAAGCAGATTTTCAAAGATTATTGCTTGTACTGGACTTAGCTAAAGAGCTAAATATTACCGTATTTACTCTATGTATTGGGACAGCTAAAAATAAATATTTTCACAGATGTCCCACATCATAGAAAACGGGGAAAAAACACAATCTGGTCTTGTTTTGATGTTGAATCAAGTTGTGAGTGATTCGTTTTCCATCACTATATATGAAAATCGCCATCCAATTTTTTTTTAGATTTTCATTTTTTGCTTCCAAAACATAGCTTATGCCCCTCATTAGAACGAGCGCATTGCGCACATTCTAATGAGGGGTCATAAGCTATGTTTTGGAAGCAAAAAATGAAAATTTTAAGTTACACAAGAATTCTTTTTATGAGTGTCATCTTCCACTAGCGTTCAGTAAAGGGTTGAAGACTGTCACAATGTAATATTAAATAGTCTTCCTCATGTCAGTCCGATCTGTAAATAATAAAACTTAGGAACAGCTTTAAATAAAAATAACACAAATCAGTATGTATTATCAATTTTTTATTGTTTAAAAAGGAAAATTAAACACAAACTTAGCTTTAATATTGAGCATTTTGCACCGTTTTCAGGTGACTGGGCCAACTGGAAACAAGTCTCCTGGGTGTCCCAAACATTGGAGCATAAAAAAAAATATTTTTTCTGGAAAAAATGTGTGTCCCAAATTATAGAGTGTCTCAATATATAGAGTAAATACGGTAACCAAACGACTTGATTTTTACAAACGTGTATACCATATATCAAAAGATGATGATTGGGGCTTCGTGGGAAGAATATTCTGCATATTGCACCAAGTTAAAAATTGGGCTCAACTGAGGAGCCTAAATATTAATGTTCAGCCAATTACCAAAAATGACCACTGACCTATTACCGGTTATTTGAGCTCACAATCAGCCAATTCCGATGTTGATTCCGCCTGTAATACTGTACACTACTGGACGAGTCGAGGCTTGAAAGAACTACATTAAATTGAACATATTTCAGTATTAAATGTCTTTGACTCAGATCACAGTGCATTGACCAGACACGCACACTTTGGCGGTATACATGGCTCTCAGAGCCACATTACTGCCCAAATATACGCAACTGGTTATTTTACTGCAACCTGAGTCAATGGAGTGCAACCTTCAATTTTTCTGGTATGAACTGGTGACTGCCACAAGTTTGCCACTCAGTTGTAAGCTTTACATGTTGTTTAACTTGTATATCCCGTAAAGGGGTGTTCAGAGAAATTAAGAATACACATTGTGGTTGTTTCCCAACTTTATTGAATGGTATCATTGACATCATTTTACATTAACAATTGCAGAAGATAATAAAATGTGGTTAATGAATCATCACAAAATGCTTGGCAACAATCGGTTGAACCGATGTTCCAGGAGCAATTGCCGTTGTCATCCGATTGCCCACAATAGGCCAATTGTGTTGGCCGATTCCGATCATCAGTTGAACACTACTTAATATTAATCAACGGACTTGATTTGAACAACCTTTAATCTGGACACTGTAAGGAAGCTACATACCAAACATCAAAAGATTCTGACAGGTGGATCTGAGGAAGATTTTTTAAGATTATTCTCCATATTGCACTTAGTTAAAATTTATGCTCTCATAGAGAGCTCAATTATTAACCAATGGGCTTGTTTTGAACAAATTTGAATCCGACCCAAATAAGGATTCTGTATACCATATATTAAAAGATTCTGACTAGTGGTTCTGGAGAAGAAATTTAAAGATTATTCCTCATACTCAGGCCCAGTATTCTTTAGGGGTGCAGGAGTGGTGCATTCCTACTGCACGCATATAAAAAATTGAGGAGGGCAGTTTTTTGCACCCCTTGATTTTCTGGAATGCCAGATCTGTTTGGGACTGCCTTTAAAATCTATTATCATTTGTCAATGTTGCATTGATTCACAGTAATTCATGACCCATTCTGTGTTGCATTTTGATACATTTTGTGTGCAGAAGACAGTCACATAATAACTGAATGCCACATTTTTAACAATGAGAAGATGTGTGTGCCAATTTTCCACTATGTAGCTGAAAGTAGAACAACTTTTCTGTCACAATAGTAATTCCTTGAAGTGAATATAACCAAAATAGCACACAAGTATACGCATTAAAACTTCCAGGTGCAATTACACTCCCAAGCAATCTGAGGAGGGCAATGGTTTTCTAGAATGCCAGGCCTGCTTAATGGACTAAGATAAAATTTGGGCTCCAATAGAGAGCCCAAATATTAACCCAGACACATGGTTTGAACAAATCCAGGAAAGTGTATAAATGAATACTCCTGTTAATTGAAGATTTTTCACTGGCAAAATAGCTATTCAGTTAAACAAGCTCTTAACTGAAAATTCAATATGCTTTAATCTTTGAAATTCACTTTAAAAAATATTCTACTATCCAGTATAAGTATTTCCACTAGTTCCTTTAATCCTGCACCCTATGTAACAAGTAACCAACCAACCCTGTGCATTTTTACAGCCTCAATTATATTTTCATGTAATGTATGATATGGCAGTGATCAATTTGTTATAACCAGAAAGTGAAACTAACCCTGTGCACTGCACAGGGTTAGTCACACTTTCTGGTTATAAAAAAAATTCATTATTAACTGAGCAACTAACTCTGTCCAGTGTACAGCCTTGGTGTAAATCTCATCTATAGCAACTCATTTTATTTTTTTGCATTAAGGTTTAGCGACACATTAACAGCCAGGGTCATATCGTGTCGGTGACAGTTTTATGGGTGAAGGAAGCCAGAGTACACAGAGAGAACCACCAAGCAACACTGAGCAGCTGCCAGCTCCTCAACATCGTAACTCTGCACTGCAGCATAGGCAGGGTTAGATTGGTTGAAGACATGTGCACCATCAACGTGCAGTAAGCCTTAGTACACGGCATCATCGTGCCCTCATGTGGACAATCGGGGTGAAGTGCCTTGTCCAAGGACACAATGTGGGAGTCCGAATCGATCGCTTAGATGGTCACCCATCCAAGGACTAACCGGACTCGACGTTGCTTAACTTCGGTGATCTGATGAGAACCGGCTACCGCAATGCCACCACGCCCCCATAGCAACTCATTACCCAATGTAATGTCCAAAACAAGCCAGTAGTATTCTTGAAAAAGCCTTCAAACTTAGCTTATGACCTCGCATTGGAATGAATTGTGGCAATGTTTTTAGTGAATTCTAAAAATGAAAACACATTCTATTTTCAATTAACCCTTCACCCATTGCACAGAATATCAAAATTTATTATTTTAAATATTATTTTTTCAACAAATTTCAGCAAAACCATATCATGTGTCCTCTCATTGGAATGAGCTCAACAACCTTCTTTCAATAAGGGCTCACATGATATGGTTTTCTTTAAATTTTGTGAAGAAAACTTTTTTTCAACCCCTCAACTTGTAAATTATGTGGGGGATTCATTAGCTAAAGGGTTAATAGTTTGTTTGTATTGTTCAAGTACACCAATAAAATACTATCAAATAACGTAAAATATTAAGGAACAAAAAATCTTCATAAGTGAAAGAGAAAGAGATGGGTGGTTAACTGAAAATTTGGTTCGGTTTTGTTATCAAAACCGAAACCAAAACAATTACAGAAAACCCATCGTCATGGTTTTCAAAGATATTACATGTAGTTACACAATTTCTTGATGTCCTAATATGATGTCAGTTAATTCCATATTGGATGAGAGCATGGAATATGCAGCAACAGTTAATTCCATATTGGATGAAAGTATGGAACATGCAGAAATAGTTAATTCCATATTGGATGAGAGCTTGGAATATACAGCAACAGTTAATTCCATATTGGATGAGAGCATGGAATATACAGCAATAGTTAATTCCATATTGGATGAGAGCATGGAATATGCAGCAACAGTTAATTCCATATTGGATGACAGCATGGAATATGCAGCAACAGTTAATTCCATATTGGATGACAGCGTGGAATATGCAGCAACAGCTAATTCCATATTGGATGAGAGCATGGAATATGCAACAACAGTTAATTCCATATTGGATGAGAGCATGGAATATACATGTACAGCAACAGTTAATTCCGTATTGGCTGATAGCATGAAATATACAGCAAAATGCTTGTTAGTTAATGCACTCCTTTTTGCAGAAGAATGAAGTCATCTAAAATACACAAGAGCATTTGCGCTGTGCAATGCAAAATGTAATGCACTAATATTAGTGAGGTCAGTAGTGAAATCAAGAACTGAACGGATGAAATGTAAAGAAAATATTGGCACTACAATATGTTGATGGTGGATTACAACTAAATTACTGTGGGATAGGATTTTTCACTTCGTAATTATTAACAACTTCTGAGGACAAAACACAAGAAGCACTTGCAAACTTCTATCACATGGACCACTGGTTCCATGTGATAGAAAGTTTGCAAATGTCTCTTGTGCCATTACGAACAATTATAAATACTTTTTGAGTGGGGAATATATGGCGCTGCGATTAAGTAGTAATCCACTCTCTTCATTCTGTAATCTATATATGCAGTTGTATTTCAATATCTATATACATCATTACATGTACATGTATCCCAGTAGAGGTTAGGAATGATGTTAATGATCTCTATTTACCAGTATAGAATTGTACAGAGTTGGGCACGCTATTTTTCTGCAGAGATTGAGTTATGCTAATGGTGCAGTTTGATAGGGACAAAAAGTGCACTTACTCAGTGAGTTATTATTACTTCAAAATAGTGCATAAGACAGTCACAGAACTTCTAGTTTCTTTCAACTGTAAATGAAACAAAACAAAGAATTATTACCTGTTTACAGGATACTTGTTGTCTGAACTCCCCCGAGCTATTTGGTCTGTTAATAACAGCATCTTCAGCTTTCTTTAGTCCCTGTCTCTGTTGATATCTCACATCATGGTGCTGAAAATAGTATATTTTTATAATGATGGTGTGAGCTATTTTTTGCATTCACTCAAAACTTTGGTTTTCTTTACCAACAAGTTTTACTCATAACAGGATTTATATTATGATGAGAATCCAAGAATCAAGATTCGCAAAACAAAACTGCAAAACAAAACCAGGGAGAATCCATGTCGATTCTTGCTGCACCTCTAAAATTCACATGAGAATCAATTTAGCCCTTTAACTAACATTGCAGCAGCAAATTAACCAATACAGGCAGTGAGCAAAATTTAAAAAATGACTCTAAACAACTGACCATTCACGTGGTTTGGAGATGGCTAACCAAACACTTGGCTATGTAAAAATTCTTAGGATTGTTTTTTTATCATTAACAAGTACAGTAAAACCTGTCTTGAGAGACCACTGTCTTGAGAGACCACCTGTCTTGAGAGACCACATCTGCCAGGCACCAATTGGTTTTACTCTATAATGGACCTGGTATGAGAGACTACCTGTCTTGAGAGACCACTGTGACCTGGTACCAACTTGTATTTTTATGCCATAATAGACCTGTCTTGAGAGAACGCCCCTTTGAAGACTGAAACCATGACAAAAAATTTTTACCTGTTCCAGAATTGGAAAATCCATTGTGGTTATACGAGCATAATTAAAAGTATTAAAAGCTCTTAATTGGGTTTCAATTGCTAACTCATTAAAGATTGAGATGTTTTTTAGGATTATTCCTGTTCAGCCGGCAGGCTGTATTAATTAACAGGGAAAGGCTGACATATAGTCAGTATCTAATTAACTGTATTGACTTGTTTGCCAGATGATGTTGTTTTAGCCAGCTACCAATACCTTGTTGGATGAACAGAATTAAGTTAATCCGTGGCAAACATATTTCGTTATTAGAACCGTTAGTAAAAAACAGTATATTATAACAAACAAATTTTGTGATTACATCACTGACTACTGGGTAGAAGGTTCCCAAGGTCGTGAAATGTGGAACCACTTCAACACCAATGGACCCAGAACCACAAATCACGCCGAGGGATGGCATCGCAAGCTACAGCTCTTTCTGGCAGGTTCTCATCCGAATATCTTTCGGATGATCGAGTTCATCCAACGAGAGCAGGCATTCCAGGAAACCAGCATTTTACAACTGTGTAATGGGGGCAGTCTGATGCCACGCAAAAAGAAGTACAGATCTATAGATAACAGACTTCGCCATTGTCAGAGATTGTAGAGAGAAGGAAGGAGCAGCCTCATGGAGTATCTGGATTCTGTATCCCACATTACAGGCTATTAGTCACTTTGTATATATCTGTCACTACAACTAAATGGAATATGATAATTCTAACCCGATTTTTCATGTAAAATGACTCAATGAGCCAGTTCCAATAGCATCCAATTATTATGTTCTATGTTTTATGTATTTATTTGATTATTATTGTATTTATTTGATTATTATGATTATTTATATTTGACAATACAACACTACACAATAAAATAATATATGGAAAGAAATTTTAATCTTAGTCATGTAAAATGACTCAATGAGCCGGTTCCGATAGCAGCCAATTATTATGTTCTATGTTTTATGTATTTATTTGATTATTATTGTATTTATTTGATTATTATGATTATTTTTATTTGACAATACAACACTACACAATAAAATAATATATGGAATGAAATTTTAATCTTAGTCATGTATTTGCTCATGAATATATATATATTCCAGTTTCCAATTTCCCTATTCAGCTGACAAATAGTTGATAATCTACATTAACAAGAAGTCGAATGAGGTCCACCTTTAATGAACCAAACTATAGTCGGTTTTTCTTTGATGTCACGGATTATCACACTTCTACCCGAAACAATAGCTGCCGGGTGAACAGGAAGACCCCGTTTTTAATAAGACCTCTGTGAAAAGATTAGGATTATTGCTGAATAAACAATTTCATACAAACCTGAAATGTGACAGATAGGAATAAAAATAAATTTGTGTTGAAAATCTTTTTGTAACAAATTGAAATGGACTGATATAAAAATTATAAAAAATAAATTAGTGTTGAAAATCTTCAATGAAGATTTTCAACACTAATTTATTTTTATAATTTTTATAACAGTCCATTTCAATTTGTTACAAAAACTTCATAAAAAAGAACTACAAAGTAATTACAAAAATCCATTCTTCTCCATTTCTGAATTTTGTGGTTGGTTATTCACTGACTTGAGAAAACCTGAAACCTGTTATGAGAGACCACCTGTCTTGAGAGACCACTTTTGTGTGGCCCAAAGGGTGGTCTCTCAAGACAGGTTCTACTGTATTCATATATTGCATGGAATTGATATATATATAGCCTCTAAAAATCACTCAACAAGACACAAGAAAGGCTGGTTACCTGGTAGAGTGCTAGAAGCCCATAGTTGGGCTTTATTCTTAACTGCCGGTACCCAAAGTTAAAGGCTTCATATTCTGTGGATGTCCATCTTATTCTCTTGGAAGTAAAATTACTTCTCCAGCGATTTGCACTGTTACATTTATGGGAGAGTGCCTATAGCACTCTCCCATAAACTGTAACAAGACAAAAATGTGGGAAGAAATTTTGAGGCTGAGAAAAAAATTAGAACTCTACCACTTAAGTTACTCAGACTTTAGCATTTAAGATTCAACCATTTGCTAACTAGTCATCCATTTGATTTAAATTTGCATAACCACCGTGCGAATGAAAGGAGTTCTTGTCAAATTTTGCACACACTACAAGGGTAGAGTGACCTCAAATATTCTGACACCGTGTCTATAAAATTGTACAAATATGGCCATCAATGAGCCGGTTCCAAGGACAACCATATTTGTAAGGTTTTATTGGTAAATATTATCAATTTTTTAAAAAATTATCAAATTCAGTTTATGTTTTAAAAATTAAAAAGCTGTGTTGGGTAGAGCTGTGCGGTATCGGTATTTTGAGTTCGGTATCGGTTTCGGTATTTTCTACTGCAATACCTCGGTTACGGTTTCGGTATCGGTATTCAGTGAGAGATTCAAAACGTAGTGAAATAAAGTCAGATAATTTCAGTCATAAGCTTATAGTAGACATTTTGTCGCCTCAGACCTACAATGTTCTATGTCCCACTGGGACATAGAACACTGTAGCATTCAAAGTTCAAACGAGGATTTGTTACAAGATATTGGCTTTGTCAGTCTGGAAGTCTTGTGGACTCAACAGGGATGTTTGATGACCGATTACAGTATATTTATAAATTATATTTGTTTGTATTCTTCATTGATACATTCAATAATGTGTCGTATTTATTAAAAGATATATGTCAACTGTGTTTGTTATTACTCGTGTATCGTATTTATTAAAAGATATATGTCAACTGTGTTTGTTATTACTCACGCCAGTAAAAGAAGGAATGCTCCGGTGCATGTGTTCAGGTAAGAACGAGGTAAGTTGAATTCAAATGGTAAATCCAAATGTAAAACTACAAAGAAAAATGCTTTATTCCCATGCCATTTAAACGAATTGCACGTGCGAACAAATAGGTCATGAAGTCGGGATGCGACGGAAATTCCCGAAAGTGTGAATGTAAAGTAAAAGGGAAGTAACTGCATGATTCTTGTTAATCTTCTTCAAAGGGAATTCCCCTTAAAAAACGCATGTGGTGTGCTGTGTAAACAATTTGATTGCCTTGCGAATTTCGTAAATAACTCATACCAATATCCAAAATATGTTGAGATATACAACTATGGAATATTCTATTGTGAATTATTACTGGAGATGTTGAAGACATGAACAGGTACCGTAATTATTTTGAAGGAAATTAATTGCATGCGGTTTCGAATTTTCGATTGTTCACCACCCCTCCACTCACCGGGTCACCGAGAAAAAAAAAATCAACAAGAACACATTGAGTATAATCTCCTATTTTTATTTTATTTTTTTTATATTTATTTTTGTTTAAATTTTATTTTGTGATCAAGTTAATGCACAACACAGAAATAAGAAATAAAGAGGTGAAATAAAATAAACAAATTTTCAAAGCAGGTGAATCGCTGTGATACAAACCGTCGACATGGGCCGATCTGGTGTCCGTTCAGTCCTCATATCACTGTTGAAAACTTGCTGAAAAATAATTACCTTTGTATAAGTCTCCCCCCAATTTTGGTCCCGTTTTTCCAAGCAAAAAGATGCGACTTATACACGGACATATACGGTACGTTCGTAATTTCGTAAAAATACTAAAACACCCGTGATTCTGGGTGAGTATAAAGTGCAGTCTGTTCTCATACCGTTCGCGTCCGGTATTACGGTATTTCGTCCGAGGTCGGTTCGGTTTGCCGGTATTGGCTAAAACCGCGGTATACGGTTTCGGTTTCGGTATACCGCACAGCTCTAGTGTTGGGTAAAGGGTTAACATGTGTTATCAGTATACAACAAACCATGGTGGCCTCATGAGATCCTGGGACACTCCTAGCAGGTATAGATTCTTGTGACCATTTTTGCGGGATACTAAATGCATTCACCCCAATTTAAATGAAATATAAGTCCTGCATAATTTAACAAAATTGCTAAGACCAAAAATATTTACCGAAAACCGCAAAAAAAATGTTTTTCCTCTGAAATTTTTTCATTCAAAAGATATGATCTTGTTCCAATAAAGTGTCATTGATAATGTTTTCAAGGTTGAATAAAATTTCCTTTGACTTTTCTGTATTGATATTGATAATTACATAAATACAGTTAAAGCTAGAAGTCCTGTCATGAAATGCGCACAAATAACACGCTGATATGCGCGTTAATGTGCACGTTATAGCCCAAGTAAAGCTATCATATTCTGTACATACAGCCTGTGTACAAGCAATGTTTCAGCCAATGGACCTCCGGGTAACCCGGAGGTCCATTGGCAGAAACATTGCATGTGTTTGCTACGAGTAACCAGGAGAACCTGCCATGCTTTGGATGCCATTCGATATGGCAATTGCGCGCAATTCCAACGCGCAATTAAGCCTAGATAAGCACACTATTCGTGACAGGACTTCTAGTTTTAACTGTAGATACTGCCTAAACGAATTTATTTATTTATTCTTACGTCATGTGGTTTTGTCATGATCGTCTGTGTGAGCGGGTATGTGTCATCATTACCATGGTGATAAGTGGTATCACTGCACCTGCACAGCACGTGTTGCTAGGATGATATGTGTTTCCGTCATCCATTTTGTTTTCTGGAGGCCACCATCTTGGTTTCCATGGTGGCAACTGGCTACTATGTAACTCAAAAGCATCCAGTAGGACTAGGTATGTTCAGAGGGTATGTTCGATTGAGCGGGAGTGTATCTAATTACCCATATTGACCCAACACCAGCAATGTTCCACAGAGTCTCCTTCTACATGTAACAGTAGCATAGTATCTGTGTGGTAGTGCTGAAACAGTTAGCCGGATAACCAGTTTGCAACCGGTTATCAATGTAACTGGTTGGAAAAGCTGTCAACCGGAGAACCGCTATACCTATATTTTACGGGATAGCATTGGGAAAATGAATAGCATTTGACAGCGAGACGTTAGAATTCTTTTGCCGACACAAGCATTGTCAAAGCTACCAAACATTTGTCGATTACAATGATGTGTAGTCGATGTAACATGAAAGGGTTATGATGTAGGAATGTTGAATGAACAGTTATTTCGGTCGCTTGGGATGTCAAGTTGTGGATAAATGTCTTTTACTTTGTATCAAACTGCCAACAGTTGAGAGCACTGTTGTTTTCTACGTGGACAGCAGTGAGCACGTGCCTGTCAGTGTAAAAAATTTGACATTCTAACTAATAACAATGCCTAACTACAATTTACAAACTGGTTGGAAAATTCTTAACTAATATCACTGACATTTGTCTCTTCACTTCAAATGCACGCCCGTGGGAACAAATTGCACATATGATTTTTGTTTCAGGTGTACTGCATGCCGTGCACCTGTGATTTTCACATTTAGGCCTCTTTTAGTGACCAGGCAATGAAGGGTGACCATAGTTACGATGTATCATCACTATCATGTGGGACCATTGCAGTCATATAAACTGTTAACGATCGTTTGCACATTGGCGATTCCTGTTGGCACACGATGATGTTCGTTTGTATACGTTTTGCGAAAGTCAGGTGGCAGTGTTTTGAACTGTTTTCTCGCCATTTCTTACTGATTTTGTGTCGTAGAAAATGTAATAATACCAACGGTTAAAATTAATGGATATCCGGTTGAAATCCGGTTATGCCTGACGGTTGGCCGGTTACAAAAATGGGCCAGCCGTTTCAGCAGTACTGTGTGGGTGTGGTTCCTCTGTTTCAGAGTATCTTCACTGGCTCGGATTCCTGCAGAATATTTGTTTCCTTCCTCTTATAGGTGCAATTCTAGCTAATCTACAGTTAAAACTAGAAGTCCTGTCATGAAATGCGCACAAATAGCACGTTGATATGCGCGTTAATGTGCGCGTTATGACCCAAGTAAAGCTATCAAATTATGTACATATGGCCTGTGCACAAGCAATGTTTCAGTCAATGGACCTCCGGGTAACCCGGAGGTCCATTGGCAGAAACATTGCATGTGTTTGCTATGAGTAACCAGTAGAACACGCCGTGTTTTGGATGCCATTCAATATGGCATTTGCGCGCAATTCCAACGCGCAATTAAGCCAAAATAAGCGCACTATTCGTGACAGGACTTCAAGTTTTAACTGTAACCCTAGCAGCCTTTCTATTCCTAGCTACTCTTGACAACCCCTCATTCCAACCTCTATCCTTGCCCAAGTCTTATAATCACCAGTCAAATTGCTTGATTTCCCATAATCTTTACTTACCTATAAGAGTTATCTCCCCTGTGTATAACAAAGGCATCTATGATTTTAAACATGAAAGTCAATCAGGCAGGAACAGCTACTGCTTGAACGACTCAAATCTTATCATGCAAATAAGCTATCGCGTAGTGGCCTGAAAGTCATCGCTCGAATCACTAGAATGTTAACAAGCAAAATAAGCTGAGGAGGAATTGCTCAAATGAGCAGCGCCACATGCAACCCATCTCTGTATTTGGAGACTGAGACATTGGGAATTTGGGGGACTAGTGCAGGCTATTTGGAGGATACCTTTTGGTTTATACTAGCCCATGCCTTCTACCTCTGCTTCTACGTTCTCTACCACACCACAAACCTTCCACCTCTACTATTTGATAAGTAACTAAGTACTATCTGTAATCCCCACTGTTGTTTGACCTACAGTTAAAACTAGAAGTCCTGATACGAATTGTGCGCTTATCTTGGCTTAATTGCACGTTGGAATTGCGCGCAATTGCCATACTGAATGGCATCCAAAACACAGCGTGTTCTCTTGGTTACTCATAGCAAACACATGTAATGTTTCTGCCAATGGACCTCCGGGTTACCCGGAGGTCCAATGACTGAAACATTGCTTGTGCACAGGCCATATGTACAGAATTTGATAGCTTTACTTGGGCCATAACGCGCACATTAACGTGCATATCAACATGCTATTTCTGTGCATTTCATGACAGGACTTCTAGTTTTAACTGTACCAATCCTATGCTTGTCCCCACCCTGCTACTACTATGTATCCATAATGGCAGTACAGTGGTGCCCACTTAATTGGATATCTCTTAAATGAATAACCCTGTTAATTGAATATAATTTCCAACACAAAATCACTTACCATACCTCCAGTACAAATTTGAACTGTTAATTGAATATAGGTTATAGAGTAAACTCCTGTTAATAGAATAAAAAATCTTGTAAACTGTCGAGAAAATACCCTGACTCTCACAAGTTTTCCTTTGTTTATAGACCCATTTGGCCTCAGTACATCCAAAACAGGTATTTAATCTATTATATGTTGTTTGACAGAGCTCATAGAGCTCTGTCAAACAAGATATAATAGAATAAATGAGAAATTTATCTCTGGAATACAGGAAAGTGACACAATCTCTGTTAATTGAATATTCCTGTTAATTGAATAATATTCATTGGCAAAGTGACTATTCAATTAACATGGTTCCACTGTACTACCACTACGGGTCCCATTTCATATCACTATTACACTTGGCTTTCACTACTACCAGCAGTCAAATTTAGTCTAAGGGTAAAAAGAAGGATTCTACGAACATAGAGAGACTGAAAAAAAAGATTCTGTAATTTGGATTCCTGGCCTATTTTGTAAAATGAGATTCTGTGATTTGACATAAACTCTGAGGGTGGGAAAAGGGGCTGATCACACCCAATGAACTGTAATGAAATATTAGAGTAATTCAACAATGGAGCCATGTCAAACTTAACCCTTTATCCAATGTAACGGCCAAAACTGGCCAGCACTACTTACAGAAATCGCCAATTAATTTCCATTATTTTTTCATTTTTTGTCTCAAAAACATAGGTTATGACACCTCTTTCCAACGAGCTCACCGAGCTCGTTCCAATGAGGGGTCATAACCTATGTTTTTCAGACAAAAAATGAAAAATATTAGTTATTCAAGAATTTTATTTGTCGTCTGCTTTTCATGTTAGGTAAAGGGTTAAACAGTTGAAAAACATACAGGTGGTACACTTATATATATAATGACGATTCTGGAAGAATCTGAGTGTTCTGTAGTTTTGGAACATTGGGTTCATTAGGGTAATTAGATATACTCCCACTCAATCAAACATGAACACATCCAGTTTTATTAGAGGCTAGAAACCAAGATGCTGGCTTCCAGTATACATAATGCAACTAACAACATTAGTTAACATACATTAACATGCCCATTGACACCAAACATCACTATGGCAATGACGTCACAACATTGCCACACATGATGTAACTGGGTCATGTGGCTATGATGTTACATGAGATCCACTGATGGAATCCACATAATTAGGGTCATCCAGATAATGATATACTACTTTTGATGACAACCCGTACCCCATTCTTTTCAACCTCTCCGATTAGCATACTAACCCTCTCCTTTGTGTTACACACCAACAACATGTCCTTCATTCTCCCATCTCTCTTCCCCATTATACTCCCAATAAATCTTATTCTGTTAAACTGGTATTTTGAACATTCTAACAGAAAGTGTTCCAGGGTCTACACTACTATACATCTAAATTACACATTTGGCGCTCCTTTTCACCGTCTGTCCCAATTTTAAT
Source organism: Pictodentalium vernedei (assembly GCA_031216915.1). Taxonomy (NCBI): domain Eukaryota; kingdom Metazoa; phylum Mollusca; class Scaphopoda; order Dentaliida; family Dentaliidae; genus Pictodentalium; species Pictodentalium vernedei. Next base: position 74,685,103 of record CM062296.1, on the reverse strand, counting down.
GATCGTGACTTCAGCTTAAACAGCAGTGACACCTCACACCCTGGCTTCCCTTTATCATGCGAGCTACCCAAAGACCCCTTTGCTTTGATCTCCTCTCGCCAATTTCTGTTACAATCCTCCAGGACTCTTTTGCAGACATTTTTTTTTACCCTGGGTTGTCCCTAATTCTAAGTCAGAGATCTCTATTGAATAGTTCTCTATTAAGTCCTACCAACACTACAGTTAATTATTCATAACTAAATTTCCAAGAACAATGAGCTATGAACTACCATCCTGGAGGTCCAACATTCCAACTACATCAAAAAAGAATGCCTGTGTTACTTTGATTGGGTAGCATATATACATGTATGGCCGACACCGTGTAAACATCCAAACCTATTACAAGTTTCCAAACACTGCAAGTTGTATTTGTGTGGACTCAGTAATCTCCAACTGTGATACTGGTAAAAGATAGTGTGGCCACAAGTAATGGTTAATGATATAATGATAAGACCAATAAAGTAAATAAAAATATTTGCCTGATAATCCACTCACACAGTGAAAGAAGTCTGGTGCTGATTAAATTAATTTCTGAAAGACTGGCACTGATAATGAAATAACTTGTTTTTATTTATTTATTTATTGGGGTTTAACGACACTTTTGACAGCCAGGGTCACCTCATGTCGGACAGTTTTTTGGGTAGAGGAAGTCAGAGTACCCAGAGAGAACAACCGAGCAAAGATGAGCAACTGTCAGGCTCCCCAGTATTCTAAATCCACACAAGCTGGGTTGGCATTGGTTGAAGACAAGTGTGCCATCGATGTGCAATACGCCTTAGTTCACAATGCCACTGTGCCCCCACGAGGAAAATGAGATGAAGTGTCTTGCCCAAGGACACAACGTGGTTGCCACAGGTGGGATTCGAACAGAGGACCTCTTGGCTTGCAGTCTGCACCTCAACCTACCGGTACTGAGCCATCGCGCCTCCTAACTTGTTTTTAAAATAAATAGATAAAAAATAGAGATACTAGCAGCTGATACTAGGCTGGTAAAAAATGCAGTACTTCAGACATCCACCACATCTATGCATGCTCCATTTTATATTTCTCCTGAATTTGGGAACCCCCAACTACCACAAGATGTAATTCTGACAGAGTTTGTATTGCATTTCGAGAAGTATCTCTCAAAATTTAGAATAGGCTGTTGGTGGTCTAAGTTTAAAATTTCTAACCGTTGAAGTTTTTTTTCTTCTGGTGGGGGTGGGGGGGGTGGGGGGGGGTGGGGGGTGGATGGGGTGAAGGGGGTGGGGTGGTGTCTCCCTTCAGTGGTGGCTCAAGGGTCTTTACAGCCTCCCCCAACCCACATGACAACTTTGCCTTTATTGTGGGCTGGCAGGGAATATCCATCCACCACCCCCAAATTCCTGGTGCCACCACTGCCTCACCTCGCTCATTCCATTAACATTGTCAAGGTATAGGAAAACCAAGCATTCACGTCATTGAGCAACATGATTTTTCTTTGACATTGTAGGTAACAGGGCATCTAAAACTATACTATGATTACAACTCCATTTCCTGAACCAAGAGGGCGACAACTGCCCCCTCGTCTCATATGCCTATGGTTCTCAGAAAAAATTCAAATGATTTCCTGCCATTTAATGATATGTATTGGTTCCCATGTAATAGTTTAACTTTCTCACTTGATACGACCTACCATCCAAGAGATAAAATATCTGAGTTCCCTCTCCCTAAACATAAAAATCATTTACTTTTAAAAAGTGTCTTTTTTAGCTGTCAAGCCAGCCACTTGTGACCGAGACAAATGGTTATTTTCGCTCGCACAAGTGCTCGCGAAAAATAAACATTTGTCTCGGTCACTCATGAGATAATTTTCGGTATCCACTCAAAAACACTAGATATCCTCTATGTATCTTTGCTGAAATTGATTTGATTTGCTTCAATAAATTCTAACAAAATATACATGGTGAAAAAATATGATTTGCTATCAGTGACTGCTGGGAAGAGAATGCAGGCGAGAGTGAATAATCACTCTCCTCATTTTGATTTTCCAAGAATGAAAAATTCAGGAGAGTGTGTTTAACCCCTTACTTAAAATGACAGCCCAAACTGACTAGCACCATACACATAAATGGCCACACAACTTTTGTTATTTTTACATTGTTCCCTAAAAACATAGCTTATGACCTTCACTGGAATGAGCTCATTGAGCTCGTTCCAATGAGGTGACATAAGGTATGTTTTAAGCAAAAAATGAAAGATTTTAGTTATGCATGATGATTCTTTGCAAGTATCATCTCCTAGTTGGGTCAGATAAGGGCTGATTGAAGTGCAATATATAATTTCCACACACACATCATGAAGGTGAGTGATTAAATGCACCCCCAGTGAAACTTTTAGGAGGTTGATGACGTGGGAAAGTGATCACTCTGCTTTCCCCAACAGTCCCTGTGCTATGTTTTTAGGCAAAAAACAAAAAGAAAATTTGAAGGGCAATTTATTTTTAAAGAGCAACAACCAATTTTAGCAATCATGTTGGGTAAAGGGTTAACCTTTTACCCAATGATTCAACCACATCCACCAACGTAATATGCAGATGAAAAAATATTATTTTTCAAAAAGTTTCGAGGGGTTACATAAAATGGTTTTGATAAAATTTTGGGAAAAATTTGAAAAAATGATCGGTATCATCTGCGTTGGGTAAAGTGTTAAACATTGGTTAAAATGAATTATTGTATTCAGTGAATTACTAGTTACCTGGCATTCAGATCTCAGTAACCATGAATCTGTATAGTTTGTAGAATTATGTGCCTTGTTTCTTCTGGCTATACAATGAGGAATAGTTACAGGAAAGGCATCTGATGCTCGACCTAACCTCAAGTTGAATGATCCTGGATGGATGACAACTACAGTTGCAGGCTGTGTAGGTTTCTGTTGCTGAAAATAGAAATGTGGTAGTGATCACTGAAGCAAAGAGAGAATTTCAACTGAATCATGAGTCATGACTGGTTTATGATCCAGTCAAAATTACAGATGAAAGTAAATGTTGAATGACTGTATTGGGTACTATTTTGAACTAATAGCAGATTGAGTAAGTGTTCAACTCTGTATAATTCTATACTAGTAAATAGAGATCATTAACATCATTCCTAACCTCTACTGGGATACATGTACATGTAATGACGTAAATAGACGTAAATAGATATTAAAATTCAACTACATATACAGAATGAAGAGAGTGGATTACTGCTTAATCTTAGCGACATATATTCTCCACTCAAAAAGTATTTTTAATTATTCATAACAGTACAAGAAACACTTGTAAACTTCCATCACCTGGACCACTGGGTGCAACCCGGTGGTCCATGTGATGGAAGTTTGCAAGTGCTTCTTGCGTTTTGTCCTCAGAAATTGTAAATAATTACTAAATGAACAAGTGCACCGCCTGGCAGTGGATCAATATACGTCCGCCTATGAAGAAATTGTGCTTGTGAAGAAATTTTTAGTTGAACAAAAGGTCAATAATTCCTTCAAAAATAATTGTATATTCCTGGCTTACGACCCATTAAAGTTGAATATATAGTTTTCAAGTTATTGCGTTAACTCCCAGATGGTTGCCATGGCGGCCATATTGGACATGCCAGAATGCTGGTTATCGAAAGGAACCATCCTCTAGTCTTGACAAATCAACCATAAACAAGAGGCCCCAAGGAGCCTTAATCGCTCACCGGCCAAAGTGGTTCAAAGAAGTATTTGAGGTCACATTCAGTTAGACATGGTTCATCAACACTACAAAGGAATGAAATCATGAGAGACAAATTTTTTGGAACTAGGGACATGGCTTGAACAAACTTGAATCTTACCCCCCCTAAGGATGCTGCATACCAAATATCAAAAGCATTCATCTACTGGATCTGAAGAAGATTTTTAAAGAAAATTCCTCATTTTGAACTAAGTTATAATTCAGGCTCCAACAGGGAGCCCAGATATGGACCCAGGGACTTGGCTTTAACAAACTTGAATCTCACCCCCTAAGGATGCTACACACCACATATCAAAACATTCTGACTGCTGGATCTGAAGAAGAAGATTTTTTAAGAAAATTCCTCATTTCGAACTAAGTTACAATTCAAGCTCCTACAGTGAGCCCAAATATGGACCTAGGGACATGGTTTGAACAAACTTGAATCTTACCCCCCTAAGGATGCTGCATTCCAAATATCAAAACATTCTGACTGCTGGATCTGAAGAAGAAGATTTTTAAAGAAAATTCCTCATTTTGAACTAAGTTATAATTCGGGCTACCACAGTGAGCCCAAATATGAACCCAGGGACTTGGCTTGAACAAACTTGAATCTCATCCCCCTAAGCATGCTGCATACCCAATATCAAACGATTCTGTGTGCTGGATCTTGAGAAGAAGATTTTTAAAGAAATTTGCATGAAATGCACTAAGTTCAAATTTGGGCTCCTATACTGAGCCCAAACATGAACCCGGGGGCCAATTTGAACAAACTTGAATCAGATCCACCCCACAATGTTGCATACCAAATATCAAAAGATTCTGCCTGCTGGATCTGGAGAAGAAGATTTTTTAAGAAATTTGTCTGAAATGCAATAAGTTCGAATTCGGGCTTCTATACTGAGCCCAAATGTGAATCCAGGGGGCCGATTTGAACAAACTTGAATCAGATCCACCCCACAATGTTGCATACCAAATATCAAAAGATTCTGCCTGCTGGATCTGGAGAAGATTTTTTAAGAAATTTGCCTGAAATGCACTAAGTTCGAATTCGGGCTTCTATACTGAGCCCAAATAGGAATCCAGGGGGCCGCTTTGTACAAACTTGAATCAGATCCACCCCATAATGCCGTATACCAAATATCAAATGATTCTGCCCACTTGTGCGGGAGAAGATTTTTTAGTAATTTCTCTAATGTACATAGGGTGCTATCAGAGTTATTCCCCCTATGGAGCCCCAAGTGGGCATGTCCATTTCATTTGAACAAACTTGAATTGATAGATGGTAATGAACATCCATATCAAGTTTCGAGCAAATCGACCTAGCGGTTTCAGAGGAGAAGTCGTTTGAAAAATGTTCACAACGACGGACGGACGGCAAGTGATAAGTTTAGCTCCCTTCGGTGAGCTAAAAAAACAGTATCTGTTGGATGTATTGTTTTCAAGTTATAGCATGGATAAATAAAAGTTAATGGATGGATGGATGGACAGACAGACAAATGGGTGGACGGACGGACAATGATGCTGGTTATCGAAAGGAACCATCCTCTAGTCATGACTAATCAACCATAAAAAAACAGTATCTGTTGGATTATTGTTTTCAAATTATCACATGGTCAAACAAAAGTTAACAGACGGATGGATGGACAGACAGACAGACAAATGGGTGGACGGATGGACAATGATGCTGGTTGTCAAAAGGAACCATCCTCTAGTCATCACTAATCAACCATAAAAAACATCTGTTGGATTAACAAATGGACAATCAAAAGTCCCTAAAAATCCAAGATGGTGGCCATCTTGGATATGCCAGAATGCTGGTTATCGAAAGGAATCATCCTCTAGTCATGACTAATCAACCATAAAAAAATAGTATCTGTTGGATGTATTGTTTTCAAGTTATCGCGTGGACAAACAAAAGCTAATGGACGGATGGGAGGATGGACAGATGCACATTGCCATACCACAATACGGCCTGCTCATATGAGTGGGCCGTAAAAAAAATCTATCCCACAGCGATTTAGTAGTAATCCAACCTCCATATACTGTAGCCTCACTGTTTTCTTTCTGTTTGCTTGGTTCAGTTCGTGATTTCACAACTGACTTTGCTAATAGCGCATTACATTTTGCATTGCACAGCATAAACGCTCGTGTCTTTCAGACCACTTCATTGTTGTAGAGTGAGTAAACAAATGAAGTCAACTTTTGGAAGCTGATTATGTGTGCTACCAATCATTAGTCAACTTCTCAATTAACTGTGCCAATCCTAGTTGAAACGATTAATCAACTATCGATATTGACTATATTTTCATTATTAATCAATAACAAAATTGCCAATTGATTTGTCCCCTCCCCCTCTCCACAACCACATATATTGCCCATATGCCTATTGTTACCAACATGGAGCATTATTCAATCATAATTTACTTCGTAAAACACCTGTGGACTAGGGCTGCAATGATTCGGATGTTCACAATGCAATACGCATCGCGATTATTTGCTCATGATGTGATGCACATCATGATGGTAGTATAACATGGAAAAGCTCTGATCTTGTAAGATCTGTATGTTCAGTAGAATGGTAATTACCCTCAGTACATTATTTTTCATCTCAGATTTGCTCAAAATAAGAAAGAATTTATGTTAATCTTACTTTAATCAAACATGAATACAAATTATACTCTATCAAAATGATATACAGTTAAAACTAGAAGTCCTGTCACGAATAGTGCGCTTATGTAGGCTTAATTGTGCATTGGAATTGCGCGCAATTGCCATATCGAATGGCATCCAAAGCATGGCAGGTTCTTCTGGTTACTCATAGAAAACACATGCAATGTTTCTGCCAATGGACCTCCGGGTTACCCAGAGGTCCATTGGCTGAAACATTGCTTGTGCATAGGCCATATGTACAGAATTTGATAGCTTTACTTGGGCCATAACGCGCACATTAACGTGCATATCAACGTGCTATTTGTGCGCATTTCCTGACAGGACTTCTAGTTTTAACTGTATTGTGTTTTAATAATGTTTTCAACCTTCTCAAGGTTCTTCCATTAATAATCCCTATGACCTGAGCATCATGATGCATCTCTTGTCATGATGCAATGCATCGCAGAGTTCAAGAATCGTGATGCATTGAAAGTCTGATGCATCGTTGCAGGCCTACTGCTGACAGAGAAGGTTAATAGATTCCTGAGTCACTACTGCTCTCTGCTCTTTGATGTTCTGACCACACGCACTGACATACAGTGAATTGTCATCGCCTTTTGAGTGCATCTGCAAATTTTTGTCTGCACCATTTTTGTTCAATCAAATTGTCTGATATAATTATTATCTTGTCACTGGACTCACCACTGGCATGGGCTGGTGTCATATTTTAAGAGAAATTATTCAGTGGGTCCTTCATTTCGTCAATTATCATGGCTACAATGAACAGTAAGTTACCGGCTGTTTGATTATCGATGTACGTTTGAAATATGTGAAAAGACATTTGTCATTTAGCAGTTGATTCCAGTGCATTGCACAGATTATTCCCAACTAAAAACATGCTTTTAATTACAAAGTTAGAAGCAGAAAATCATCAGTATTTCATCGTCAAGTTAGGTGTAATGAGAAGTGCTGCCTGATACTATACTATAGTGCTGTGGTGATGGGTGTCGACTAGTCATCAAGTAATGGCCGCTGTCTAGTTGACTAAGAAATTCCCTTATCGTTTCAATACTACTTACATGTAGGCCCCACAAGGTAGATCTTCTGGTTCTCAGGCCATTTTTTGTAACATTGCATATGGGCAGGCAGTTTTTTATTTTTGTAATTATTTTTTGACCATCAAAAGTTCATGTCCTTGGTTTGTTTTAATGATTTAGGCCTCATAATCTACAGAATAGCATGGGTGGTGGTTTATTTCGTCCTTGAGTGCCAGAAGACTTTGCAATGCTAAAGCACTGCAAAGCCTTCTTGCACTCAAGGGACAAATTTATCAATTTTATCAACTTGGGTAAAATATCAGACATAAACCTTTTTTATGTTTGCATTGATTATAAAAAGAAAGCAGGCGGCAGCCAAAGGGACCATACAGGATGGCCTGAGAAACATATTTTTATTTTTTTAGGCCTTAAATGAAAAGTTTTTAACTCATTAAGTGCTAATTGAAAACAAAAATCCACCATACCTATCGATATAGGAAAGCTGAGCAATTTCTTAAGAGAATACCAGACACACACATGAATGTTGCTTAATGCTTCCTGAATGAACAGACATGGCAGATTTTTGTTTTCAATGAGCACTTTGATTGCCTAAAACATCTTGTTTATCAGATAATCTGAAGGCCATTTGTATCTTATAGCAAAGTTGATGACGGAAGTATACAATACTGTGATGACTATTTATTTATTGGGAATTTAGGACACATTCGACATTCGACAGTCAGGGTAACCTCATGTTGGACAGTTTGATGGAGGGAGGAAGCCAGAAGCAATTGTCAGACTCACCAATGTACTACAGTTAAATCTGTCTGTCATGTTACCACCTGAATCTCTTAGATGCTTACAGTTAAAACTAGAAGTCATGCAGGGTTGGGGCGAATACATTGTAAATGTATTGAATACGAATACGAATACTTTGAAATTTTATGAATACGAATACGAATACACAAATTTCAAATGTATTGAATACGAATACGAATACTTTACAATGTATTCATAAATACAAATATGAATACTTGAATACTTTTCAAAATTATTTCTTGTAAATGGATGATAATTTGATCATTCTTATTGGGATTAAGGGTATAAGGGATTATAGGTGAAGAATTAGTTTTTCAGAGGGTGGATCTCTTAATCCTTTAGAATCCAATCAACAGACATAAGTTGGTATTAATGACAATCAAAAGAAAGAAAGAAAAAATTTCAAATATCAAATTATTTAGAAAACAATTAGCAAAATGTGCACAGTACTCATCCAATGTTTGTTGTTCAGTGCATACACAGTAATCATTAAATAGAGAACTGTGAGAAATTTACACAATTTTGGGGGTATTTTTTAAAGTTTTTTTCTTCTAAACTGCATTTTATGACCCCCAATAATGTCTATTAATTGTGGCTTCTTTGCTTCATGTCTTTTATTAATATTTAAACATACTTTGCTGGTGAGAATAAAAAAAACTGGCCAGTGCTATTCACAAAAATCAATTAAGCAATCACTGCACTATTGGAAAAATGTTCTAATTCAAGCACAATAATTTTACAGATCTATCAGTCTACACCTTATTTCTACTATAACTGTAGAAAAATATTAGATTAGTATTAATTGGATAATGGAGTTGTTTAGGGATTAAAAATCAATACTTTGGCCAGACTGATATCCTTTGTCCAAAGAATAATCTGTACAATTACAATGTTCAGTTTACAATGAAACAAATATTGAACAATGAAGAGCTATCAAAAGGCAGATAAATAATTGAACTTACCTTCATGTGTAGTATGAAGTTTGATGTACTATTTGATGGACCTGATATGTGCACTTCAAATGTATTAATTTAATTCTTTACTACTTTCTAATAGAGATAATCACAATATTTTTTTTACAAATACTGCATACATGTGTATTAAAAACAAGAAAAGTATTCAAAAAGTATTCATGAATACACCTCAAATTTGACTGTATTCGAATACGAATACGAATACGAATACTTTAAAATTGCATGAATACTGAATACATTTGAATACTTGAAAAAATGTATTGAATACGACTGAATACCGAATACGAATATGAATACCCCAACCCTGAAGTCATGTCATGAATTGTGTGCTTATCTAGGCTTAATTGCGTGTAGGAATTGCGAGCAATTACCATATCGAATGGCATCCAAAGCATGGCAGGTTCTCCTGGTTAGTCATAGCAAACACAGGCAATGTTTCTGCCAATAGACCTCCGGGTTATTCATTACTGAAACATTGCTTGTGCATCGGCCATATGTACAGAATTTGATAGCCTTACTATGATCATAACGTGCAGATCGACGTGCTGTTTGTGTGCATTTCATGACAAGACTTCTAGTTTTAACTGTAACTCCATGCAAGAACAATCCTATGATTCTGAGGCATGCAATTGCACTCGCACACCTAAATTTATCATGAGTGCGAAAAACAGCATGCCTCATTCCTTCCAAACCACATGCCTCAACGACTGGCTTGAATGCAATGACGACTCACTGATTATCCGTCAGTGAATCAAATGTTTCCTTACACAATTATTTTTGTTTCCACAGCCTTCACTACTGTTTATGATGACTGTGTTCTGTGAATCACCAAACACAGTGATCATAACAGTATCGATGTCATCATGGCACAGCAGTCAGCAGTGAATGATGCGAATATAACTTGGAAAAAAAAAATGCAATTCACTAACTTGGAATACTGTACAGGCACACTGAGGTTGAAATATTTGTCAGTACAGGCTGGGGACAGCACATTTTCATAACAAAAGAACAATATAAACATTTTATCTTACAATCAACATGTATTTTGTCTGTATTAACTCCGCAACTGTCATGTATCCGACCCCCTGATACAGATGTTTGTATCAGGGGGGTCGGATACAAGCATGTTCCTTTTGCGTGAGTTCTATTCTTTTCTTTCTGTTCATCCGTACGAATAAATAGTTTGTTATATATTTGTCTACATTCTTGACTTATCCCCAATATATTGTAAGATAAAATGATTATTACCATTATGTGAATGTACAAAATATGTATCCGAGTCGAGCTCTAGGTTCTAAGGGTAGATCACGACTCGTCTTCGACTCGTCGTGATCTGCCCTTAGAACCTGGAGCTTGACTCGGATACATATTTTGTACATCCACATAATGGTAATAATCTCTATATATCAACATTAAAATTTGACAAAAAGAATATCCATAAAAGTTTCAAATACCAATACAGATACATGTACAAGATACAGTACAGTCGCCATGAAGGGATCATAATAAATGTTTGGGCAGTGATGTCCACACATGTGTTTACCAAATAATAAAAATCATCATCTGCAAAATTTTAATTAATGAAGCACTGGGTTGTCCCCGGTGCTTCATTAATTAACTTTTTTATGAGTATTCCTATAGTTTTTTTTTAACCCTTTACCTAACATGAAAAGCAGACGACACTTGCAAAAAAATTCTTGAATAACTATTTTTTTCATTTTTTGTCTCAAAAACATAGGTTATGGCCCCTCATTGGAACGGATCGACAAGCTCGTTCCAATGAGGGATCATGACCTATGTTTTTGAGAGAAAAAATGAATAAATAATTAAAATTAACAGGCGATTTTTGAGAATAGCGCTGGCTGTTTTTGATCGTTACTTTTGGTAAAGGGGTAAACTAATCTTATTGCGTGTGTGGAAATATTGTCTACCTGTAGAAAGTGGCCAGTCCACGGCGGCCATACGGTATGCATCACAAGTAATCTCCCTTTATATACATAAATATTAAATATTCAAACAAAGTCAATCTCTAAAATGGAACATAAAACCTGAAAGCATGTTTTGTTACTCCAACAAATTCAGAAAAACACATCTAACGATGTATGTAAATACTTAACAGATACTTCGGATATCCATTTTTATTTTTTCATTACATTGTATCATATCAGAACAAATATTTGGGGCACCCTAGAATTCTGCCTAACAGAATTTTTTATATACAATCTCCAGACAATCTGCTCTGTTCCAAAGTCAAGGTAAAGTGTGTTTGGGGTTCACATGTGAGAACGTCCCCCAGAACAAGTAAAATATTTGTGAGTCAAGCAACAGGTTACTCACATCGCTCTCTTTAGAGGTGAAGAAACAAATGCTTTATTTTCATGAAGACAAGTCGGGAGTGATGGTCTTTATATAAAATCCAACTCAACAACAGGCATTAGTCAGTGTTGTGAGCATGGAATGCATGTAGCGTGTCACTGTTATGAGATTAAGTCACGATTGTACATCTCGGATAATGCACACATTTAATTTCGGCACGGTATATCGATAAACCGATATATATCGGTATTCAAACCTATATCGATTGAATACCGGTGTAATTACAAAAATATTGGTTTATCGTCATTAGTTATTTACCCACAATTTAATTTTCAAGATGTCTTGAGTTTTTTTAACTGTAGCTCAGAATGAACAATATTATCGCTTTACCCAAGGAGTCGTCTGCATGTGCCCACATAATATATCAGCAGCTGATAAAATAATTTTCAAAAATTGCAACAAAACTATATCGTGTGACCCCTCAATGGAACGAGCTTGTTGAGCTCGTTCCAATGAGGGGGTCACATGATATCGTTTTGTAGAAATTTTTGGAAAAATTTGATAAACTAATATTTAAAATAATAAATTTTGATATTGTCTGTGTTGAGAAAGGTTTTTCGAACCGCATCATCAAGGCATGATGATTCGTTCTGACTGTGATGCCTCAAGTCTTAATTGTGGAATGTATGTTCAGTTATCTGAACAGTTTTCGATGTACCGGTATACCGCGGTATTTTTTTGGAATACCGATACCAGTATTCTGTTTTGAATATCGCGCAGCTCTAAAGATGGGTGGTTATGACTGCCAGCAGGTCATAAAAAGTTTACACTCTGCTTCCCTCCTTCATTTATTTATGCATTTCCATGGTTACCAATGAAATCTTTCAAGCAATGCCCGCATAATAAGTCCCTTTTGTGCGAAACTGCCTACCTGGGTCCGAAGATGAGTTCATGTTTGTGTATCATCCATATCACCTGTAATTTCTACTGTTGCCATATGTAAAAGTAGCCTTTTGTCATTTTCGCCATTTTGCAAATAAATTTGAGGGTACCTTCCTTCACCCCCATCTACAGCAAAATCTAGCGATAGAGCTGTAGGTTAACCGAAACCGAACTGAGGTTTTTTTATTTTTTTAAAAACCGAAACCGAAAAAGTCGACACCCCGTAATCTAAGGTTTTTCTTTTTTTTATTAAAATACTCTCTTGCTGCAGAAATTTACAGAATGTAGCCACCCCAGAGTAGTGAGAGTACCCAGACACTGCCAATGGCAGTGTCTGGGTACTCTCACTACTCAGGGAAGGCTACATTCTGTGAATTTCCGACATTTCAGTTTAGTTGTGTTTGCAGCTTTCCTCAAGTTGTGTGTAGGTGTCAGACCTCGAAAAATGGCCAAGCACAATAAAAGTTCTGTATATTTACAGTAGTAGGTGACTCTTCATGTAGTTTATAGTTTATTTCGGGCATTCATTGAGTTTCATTCAATTTCAACGCCATTCAGTTATGATTCCGGACATAAGAATGAGTTTTATTGAATTTTATTTGGCCTCATGAACAAACCGAAAACCAAACCGAGGTTTTACTCCACCTGAAAAACCAAAACCGAAAGAAACCGAACAAGAAATTTAAAAACCAACAGCTCTATCTAGCGACAACATGTTTTGGGTTTTTTACATTTTCTGTTAGGGTATAAAATGAGCTATCAATTGCTGATCATTTTTTAAAAAATCGCTCCTGGCATTCCAACAAACAAGCATGTTGAAATAAGGTAAGTTTTGGTCCATTTATGTATATAAAGGGAGATAACTTGTGATGCATACTGTATAGCTACCGTGGACTGGTCACTTTCCACGGATAGACACTATTTCCACGGACGCAATAAGATTAGTTTCCAAAAACTATAGGAATAATCATAAGAAGTTAAGTTGACTGATATAACCATTAATTTGAGCATGGATTACCATATTTTTTGGATTGAATATTTGATTGTGAGAATTATGACTTTGACAAAAGTCTAATAGAACTTACTACTGATCACTGGAGGAATGATCTCATGCGAGTACATTCCGTTCTATCTGTCTAAATTGAAACCGAGTAATCTTACAGACTTGGGGGACAGTTCACATAAAATTTCAACTAGAGCTGAAATTGTTAAGGGGTTTTCTTGATCAATATATCATCTACATTCTTAGGGCCTATAGGCAGCTCTCACTCTGTGCATGGATGCGGTGCCCCGGCTCGGCACGTGGCTTATGATAAAGCTGGTGCTGGTGATCAACCACAGGCCATGGGTTTCAGGCGGTGATATATGAGTCCATCTACTATATTATACCACCTTTTTTGTGTAAATGTATGAATGACCGCGAGAGATGATCAACATAAACACCCAGCTTTCTGTCAGATCCCCCATTACATACTAATTTGGTATTTTGTTAGCATATGTTATATTCTTGATGTTCTCTATATATACTTTCACTTTTTTTGGTGTTCAATATTGTAACATTTTGCATATTTATTGAATAAATATTGCTTAAACTAATTAATCATGTGGATTAACTTTGGTTAACCAATTAATCACTTGTCCAAAATATATCTGAATATAAACTGACATACTGTTGATGATTTACAGCATGAACCCTTTACCCAACGTAACAAACAAAACCGACTAGGCCTATACATGTATTCAAAAATCTCCATTCAAATTTTTATGTTTTCAGTTTTTTTCTCAAAAACATAGCTTATGACCCCTCATTGGAACGATCTCCTGGAGCTCGTTCCAATGAGGGGTCATTTAAGCTATGTTTTTGAGACAAAAATTGAAATTTTTTAGTAATTCATGAATTTATTTTGCAAGTATCGTCTGTTTTAAGGTGCTATATAAGTAATGAAATTTTGTTTATTTTGAAATTCTCACCTCTGATATTCCTTAAATTCAGATTAAATATACACAGTTATACATCAAAATGAAGGTTGGGATATATAGAACATGAAACACATATATAATCAATTCATAGAGTTGACAGCAGGCCCCAATGGTTCCTGGAATTCTGCTACCGTATTCGTACCAGAACTGAAAATAAAACAATATTTTGCGAGAACAACTTGTGGCCAAATGTACTTCAGATATTCAATAACAAAGCCAGGCATTCAAAACATTTCGAGTGCAGTAATGGGAATGCATTTTGGAAACTGACAACACTGTCTGCATTTTTTATTGAAGATGGTTTCCATGTTCGACAGACATGCGCAAATCAATCGATACCACGAATTTCTATCGAAAAAACAAAATCGTAATTCTAAGAAATTTCAACAGGTATCATGATACTTTGCATTGAATGTGGCAACTGTGCAGTCTCTATATAATAATAGTATACTGTACTAAGGCAATCTTTCTTACTATTCAATTTTAGACGGCGTTGTATATCAATGATTTTTCCGTCCCATGATGTCGACCGGAAATCAAAAGTAAAATCATATGTAAACAAAAGCGAAGGTTTTGGAATGTACCCCCATGCAGCTCTGTTGCTGTGTTTTGAAGAACTTTGATACCCTAGCTTTGTTCTAGGATATGTAAAGCACATTTGTCCACACATACTTCTCGCGAAATATTATTAAATTATCAGTTCTCAACTTCTGGTACGAATACAGCAGCAGACTTCCAGGAACCAGTGTTGCCTTCAGTCAACTCTATGAGTTGATTACACATGTGTTTCGTGTTCTATACATGATCTCAATCTTCATTTTGATGTACAATTTGTGTATATTTAATTTGAATTCAAGGTATATCAGAGGTGAGCATTTTCAAAATAAACAAAATTTCATTACAGTTTGTGTGCCAATAACAGGACACTTTTTGTATTTTCCTGTATTTCAGTGCAAACAATAAACTTTCCCTGAAAGTTTTTCCTTGTATGTGGAGACAGTTATATACTTAACATTATCCAGTTGGATTTATTTGTGTTGAACAGCTCGTTGTTTCAAAAAATAATAAAATCAAAGTAATTTGTATATTTTTTATACTTACCAATAGCCCAGACTAGCTGGTGCTACATGTAACTCAAAAATATCCAGGGCCAAACACAAATTTTGCCCCCCCCCCCCCCCTCAATCCCCAAAATTTGCATGCAAAACCGAAAAAAAATTATGTCCTAACTGGTCCTCCATACTTTTGCGAACTGAGCATGCGCAGTATCCAGTAAGACACCAAAATTGGCACCAACCATCATTCTTTGTTTGGCCCTTCTGTCAGTAACAACAAACTGACATCTGTGCTTTTAAATCTCAGTTTTATTGACGCCAGACACAAATAAATGGTAAACTTGGTGGATCCAAGAACACATTTGGATGATGGAAGACAGAAATGGTGGTTGGAAATGTTCAGGGCTGTAACTTTATAATTTTTACAAAAATTATTTCATGTTTCCCAATTTCGGGACATGGGCCTGACGTCATCATTCTTGCTAATAATTTTTCCACTGTTTGTTAAGTGCTCCTTCCCTATCAGGTTGCAAGGCACTGATAGTTTTAATTTACTAACTACTAAAATGGAAGGGAGCGCGGTAGCTCAGTAGTAAACTGTTGGACTTCTATGCTAGACATCCCGAGTTCCATCCCCATCCGGGACAACCTGTGTTGTGTCCTTGGGCAAGGCACTTTATCCTGGTTGCTTACATGGGGGCACGTTGACGCTGTGTACAAAGGTGTACTGTGAGTCGATGGTGCACATGTATTCAACCGCTGTAACCCTGCTTGAGCGGAGCTTGAACAGAGTTAGAATGTTGAGGAGCTGACAGTTGCTTGTCGATGCTCAGTGGTTCTCTTCAGGTACTCCGGCTTTCCCCACCTGTAAAACGGTCACGATTAGCCATCGTGCATAGGTATGTGACCTTAAACACCAAGCAATAAATAAATAAATAAATAACTAAAATGGAAAAAAATGCGCAAAAATGTAATGTTTTAATAAATTGAGATATGTGTTTTTGTACATTCCTCACACTAAGGAACATAAAAAATGCATGGAAGATAAAAAATTCTTAACATTTTGGAATATGTCACACAAGTTCTGGAACAAATTTTCTTGGTTTGCATTTGATTCCAGTAAGCTCTGTCGACCCGTTATTGGCCACTCAAGTTGGTCCAAAGATTGCGATGTTTCTGATGGACAGGGAATGACAATCAAAATTCTATTTTGGTCACATAAAGTGTAATGGTAGGTTTATAATAAAAAAAATGCCGCTCAGGATCACCGATCCAATGTCGAGTTGTGACAACAGTTCCTCGCACCAAGGCCAACACACCTATGAAGTTTCATGACTCTAGGTTGAACCACTATCAAGTTCTCATCCGGAAACCAATTGTTGCAATATACTATGTTCAAGGTCACTGTGACCTTGACCTTTGACCTGGTGAGTCCAACATCAATAGGGTTCTTCCTCGCACCAAGGCCAACACGCCTGTAAAGTTTCATGACTCTAGGTTGAACCACTATCAAGTTATCATCCGGAAACCAATTGTTGCGATATACTATGTTCAAGGTCACTGTGACCTTGACCTTTGATCTGGTGAGTCCAAGATCAATAGAGTTCTTCCTCGCACCAAGGCCAACCCACCTATGAAGTTTCATGAATGTAGGTTGAACTACTATCAAGTTATCATCCGGAAAGGAATTGTTGCGATTTACTATGTTCACGGTCACGTTGACCTTGACCTTTGACGTAGCGAGTCCAAAATCAATAGGGTTCTTCCCCTCACCAAGGCCAATCTACCTATGAAGTTTCATGAATGTGAGTTGAACCATTATCAAGTTATCATCCGGAAACCAATTGTTTAAGATTTACTACGTTCAAGGTCACTGTGACCTTGACCTTCGACGTAGCATGTCCAAAATCAATAGGGTTCTTCCTCCCACCAAGACCAACCTATGTATGCAGTTTAATGAATGTGAGTTCAACCACTATCAAGTTATCATCCGGAAACCAATTGTTTACGCCCGCCCGCCCGCCCACCCACCTGCCCGCCCGACCGCCCGCCCGCCCGCCCGAAAACCCACCCGCCCGCCCGCCCGCCCGCCCGCCCGCCATTCACCAAACTATAAGTCGAGTTTGACTTCGTCACAACTCGACTAAAAAAGTACTTTCCTTTTGTAGGAATGATCCATAACCATCTTTAAACTTAAAAAAATGCTCTGCATTGACTTGCCTAATTTCGTTTTGGGACGACTATGTACACAGTTAAAAAAATTAAATTCCAGACACCTAATTCAAAACAAACTGCATGATATATTGCAACAAATTCCCTGCCTTATAATTCTGAGATACATGTGTTAGTTACCAACATATCACAACAGAAACACGGTTTGGCTCGTTATAGGCACAGACCCATTACAGGCACACTAACTGTACTTATATAGCACCTTAAGGGCCTATTTTAGTCATGAAATTTTGTTTGTTTCGATATATCTCACCTCTGATATTCCTTCATTTCAAATTAAATATACACAAAATGTACATCAAAATGAAGGTTGGGATGTATAGAACACGAAATACATGTGTAATCAACTCATAGAGTTGACTGTAGGCACCACTGGTTCCTGGAAGTCTGCTGCTGTATTCGCACCAGAACTGATAATTTAATAACATTTCACGAAAGATAAAAAATTTATAGTAATTTATATATTTTTTATACTTACCAATGACCCAGACTTAGCTGGTGCTAATCTCCTTAATTCAGGGCCAAACACAAATTTTGCCCCCCCAATCCCCAAAATTTGCATCAAAAACCGAAAAATACATGTCCTATATGGCCCTCCATACATCGACTCCTCTGCGCATGCGCAGTGTCAAGGAGGTCCCGAAATTGGCGCCAATCATCATTCTTACAACCAGTGCCTGGTAAGCGCTATGTACTCAGCGGGGAGGTATGAGTTCCCAACTCCTGGGAGGGCCTTCCCCGTCTGGGTCATTGGTAAGTATAAAAAATATATAAATTACTATAAATTTTTTAACATTTTTATACTGTACCAATGACCCAGACTTAGCTGAATAGTAAATAGGCTGGAGGGCCTAGGACATAAAGGAAAATCCAATAAGCTCAATTATGTATAATAGAATATCCTCTCCAGGAGAAGAGAAGAGATAGGCTTTACATGTATCTTTCCTATTTATAATTTAGAAGAAAGACACAACACCGATCAGTAATTGAGCATAATAATCAATGATCTCTATTAACATCCAGTATAACCCTTTATACTAATATTTTTAAAGGTAAGCCAATAAATAAAGGAAGTCCAGAGAAATGAGACTCTTTATATTCATTAAAAGTGTCCGAGGATTGTATATTAACGCTCGTTTGACACATGACATATACAAATGCTTCACACCGAGCTACACTTTAAAAATATTACATGGATGATTAAACATTATCTTTACACTTTAAAACCATCCCGGTACCGACTCGGAATTACTGACTCTGGGGGGGGTATTCCCTTGCTTTTCACTATAAAGCAGGTGACCTAAGGGAACACCCCCCCCCCCCCCCTTCCCCTTGTCCTGGGTCAAATACCCCAGAGCGAAGAGGGCAGCAGGACAGAGTCACTGCCGGAACAGAAAGCCTACATAACTATAGTTGCAACTGTTTAGTGGACGATATTCTGAGCAACTGATAACGGACCTAAACAATGGAGGTCTCCAGAAATGGACTCAATATTTCTGAGATAAAAATTAGTGAATGTGGAAGGTTGAGACCAATATGCACCCTTCATTAGATCAGTAATAGCAATACAATTAGCATAGGCCCAAGAAGTAGAAAGAGCTCTTACTTCATGAGCTGAGATCTTGAGTGCCGACTGCTGAGAAGAAGATAATTTTTCATAAGCAGTTCGAATAGTTAATTGAATCCATCTAGCAATAGAATGAACCATAATATCCTTTCTATTAGGCATCAAAGACAGAAAGAAATGCTTACGTCCCTTTCTGATGAACTCAGATCTACGTCTGTAAATACGTATTGCTCTAACAGGACACGGTAGAGGCCTACGCCCATCAGATGATGGAAGGGCCTTAATAATAATAGGTTCAGGATACTTATTAGGAGCCTGATTCTTAGCCAAAAATCCAACATTAGTGGTAAAGGTAATAGTATTACCGACACTACGGTAGTGAGAATCCTCCACAGATAGTGCATGAAGCTCACTAACTCTTCTAGCAGAAGAGAAAGCTAAGAGAAAAGCTGTCTTATATGTTAAGAATTTGAAGTCAACTGTGTCAAGAGGCTCAAAAGGCGCTTCTTTTAGCTTAAGAAGAACCCAGGCCAAATTCCACTTCGGAATTAATCTAAGGGTTCTAGGTCTATTTATCGAAAAATTTCTAACTAACTTAGATAAAGAGACATTAGTTCCAATCCTCAAGCTATCATGATGTGCATAGGTATCAGATAGCATAGACCTATAACCCTTAATGGTGATAGGCTGCAGATTAATCTCATCAAACAAGTATACTAGAAAGTTTTCTATGTCTGGAATGGAGGGATCATAAATATCTACTGAATGATCCTCACACCACTGACAAAAGACCCTCCACTTAGCAGCATAGTTTAGCGAAGAGGAGGTCCTCCTGCAGTTAGAAATCGCGTCCACTGCTCGTCCTGTAAATGTTTTCCATGCAAGAAAGACCGCACAATGGAAATACATGAAGGTTTAGACCTTGCGGATTGTGATGGAGGATGCGCGATTTCCCTTGCGAAAGAAGATCTTCCCGTTGAGGAAGCTTCCTCGGCATGTCCCACAACAGACACCTGAGTAGATTTATCCACGGTCTCTGTGGAGACAGAGATGCTACCAACAGAATCTTGCATTGCGATTGTTTTATCTTGAGCAATATCTGCTGAATCAACGGCACTGGAGGATACGCATATCCTATCATTCCGTCCCAAGAGATCGAGAGAGCGTCTACTGCAAACGCTCGAGGATCCGGACAAGGTGACACATACGTCTGCAACTGATTGTTGAGATGTGTCACAAATAAATCTATCATTGGCCGTTCCCATTGGTAGCAAATCTGATTGAATACTTGCTTGTTGAGAGTCCATTCTGACGGCAACAGGCGACCCCTCCGTGAAAGGGAGTCTGCTAAGACGTTCAGACGACCCGGAATATGACGGACGGAGAGAAGAATCTGATGTTCTAATACAAACAGAAGAATTCTTTCCGTTAGATTGAGCAACGGAATGGAATGAGTGCCACCTTGGTTCCGAATATACACAACTACTGTCGTATTGTCGGACATAATTTGCACATGTGCATTCTGAATAACGTCTATCCAATGACGTAGAGCAAGCCAAATCGACATCATCTCTTTGATGTTGATGTGCTTGCTTAGAAACTGCGGATCCCAAAGACCCTGGCACTTCAAATCCGATGGGCTCAGTGTCGCGTCCCAGCCTGTTTGACTGGCATCCGTCATAATCGTAAAACTTGGATGTGGCAACTGCAGTGGAACTCCCTGAGTTAACCACTGTATGTCTGCCCAAGTCTGAATCTCTTGTTTCACTTGGCCTGACAAGAGTATGTCCGTTTCGAGTGAATGAATCTTCACTCTCCAATTCTGAGTCAGATAGACCTGGAGAGGACGAGTGCGTAGCCGCCCCATCGGAATGAGATCCGAAGCAGCTCCGCACAGACCTAATAGTCTCATGAATTCTCTCGCTGACACTTTGTCTGAGTGAAGACAATAGCGAGCATAACAACTGACTAATTTCGCTCTGGTTAACGGCAGACGAACGAGATTGTTGTGCGTCTCGAAGCTCATTCCCAGGTGGGTAAACGACTTGGACGGCACCAGATCCGACTTCTCTTCGTTTACTATAAAACCGAGATGTCGGAGAAATAGAAGCAGATTGTGCATGTCGTTCTGAAGCGTTAACTCGTTGCCTTTATTTTTGAAGAATATCGTCCAGGTAAGCCGACGTTACCGCAGACGAATGAGCTCGGAAATGAGTCATTACCGAGTTCATTACTCGAGTGAATGCCCAGGGCGCTAGATTCAGACCAAAGCACATCGCTCGGAACTGATAAACAACACCTAGGACAGCGAAGCGAAGATACTTTCTGAATGCCGGATGTACCATGACGTGAAAGTATGCATCCTTGAGGTCTATGCTCGCAGCATAGTTGTTCACTCGAATGCTCGCTCTGACCGATCGAATGGTCTCCATATAAAACTTTGGAGCCACGATCAGCTTGTTTATCCAGCTTAAGTCGATCACTGGACGGAACGAGCCGTCTGGCTTCGGAACCAGAAAAAGATGGCTGTAGAAACCTGGAGATTCCTGGTTTTCTACGACCTCTATCGCGTTCTTCGTTAAAAGAGACCGGACTTCTGATAGAAGTGCCGTTCTTTTCTGACAATTTGACGGAAGCTGAGTCCATCTTGGACTTCGAGTTAATGGAGGCTTGCCTTTGAAGGACAGTTTTAGTCCTTCTGAAATAACCCCTAGAACCCAAAGGTCCTCCGTAATTGATTCCCAATTGCTTGAGAAACTCGACAGTCTTCTGCCCACCGGAATGCGACAGAGGTCTAGACCATCACTTCCTGGATCCGCGAGGCTTGCGGTAGGAGAAACCACGTCCTCCGCGACCCGCACCTCGCCCCGTCGGCCTAGGGGCGTCTGACCGGTTATTTCAGCCAGCATAACGGCCCCTAGTCGAGTCGCTACTCTGCCGGTCTCTAGAGTAAGACCTAGAGGACGCATAGGAACCTCTATAGGAACTTCCCCTGGACGAACTCGTCCCGGAAGTGCCTGGCCTACTCCTGTCTGCTGGTTCCGATTTCTTGGAAGCAGACTTAAACAACAGAGAGTCCGAAGCTTTCTTTGTTAATTTATCATATATATCAGAAAGCTGGCCACTGAAGAGAAACTCTCCAGAGACCGGAGCGACTCTAAGAGAGTTTTTCACCTTACTGTCCACGCGTGTGGAAGTAGCCAAGGCCGCATCACGTCGAGCTAACTCCAGATTTGCCACTGAAAGGGCGGAGTTATAAGTGGAAAACGCTATGGCCCTGGACAGAACTATTAAAGACGTTTGTACGTCTTGAAATTCAGGTCCTTCAAAGCGTAATGACAACGCTCTAGTAAGGTGATCTGCGTAGGAAAGAGCGTCTAAACTAGCTCTATTAGACGATATCGTCGTTTCCATCGTAGACGACGGAAGTGACATAGACGACGGCATGGATATATCAAGGTCTTCAGTCTGGTCGTCTAAACGCAGAGGAACTCTCTGGATGTCCTGACCTGCCGTATCAAATTTGTTCCTTTGATTAATAAACGGCAGCAGTAGAGCAGATGCCGGTAGGAAGGCTGACCTGCCCGTCTTGTTGGCAAGTTTATCAATAGCGTCATTCAATAACTCAAAAATCCGAGAGACATTCTTGGATTGTGACGGAAATTCCGGGACAATGTCCCTAAACCGATTAAAAAACTTGGTGTCCAGTGGTGCTATCACCCTCCTATCCGGCTGCGCAGCATTTTGGTCTGGCGGAACAACTTCTGGAAGGTAATACCGGATGAATTCTACGGCTATTTTATGTTGTTCCGAAAGGGAAATATCTAATTCATCAGAATCCCTTTCGCCATTCTGCCGGACCTCATGTAAATCACGGTCGTCCGCACCGGATCCAGCGGCGGAACCTACCGACCCAGCATCTTCTGACATTTCATGTTCCGACAGAGGCTCTGACGGTTGCTGGGATGCTGCGATTAACTTTGCTATCTGTGATAGCACATCCGTTACAGAGGCCTGGGGAGCGGCGGTCTTACTGGATTTAGCCGCCGGAAGCTCCCTGGACGTTGCATCCTGCATACATCTTTTATGCGAACGTCTGGATGAAGAAGGCCTCGAATCCCTGGCTACCGGATGGCGTGACCTGGTCGCCGAGGAATCCCTGGTCGGCGAAGCTGACTGTAATTCACTGGTCACATAGCCAAGGTGCGGTTGAGTGTGCTGCTGAGAGGATATGGAAGCCTTATAGGTAGCCTAGGCGGACTGCCTATATACCGGAGCATCCCGAGCGGCGGACGTATGCTCCGACTGCGTAACATTACGGACTACAACATCTGGTCCCAGATGCTGTTGTATGAGAGAGGGACCTCTCTCGCAGCCCGTGTCGAACTGGACAAGCTAAACACCGGACCTTCAGGCTTCCTCCGATCCATCCTCCTTTCCGTCGTCACTGGGTGTGCACGTGGATGTTTTATAGTGCTCGCAATACCCGACTCTCTCTGCTGGACCGCAACGGATGAACCCGAGTGCTGCCCCATTCGGTGAATGGACGCAACCCCGGTCGAGCTAGCGGACGTCAACCCCTTCGGGTTCCTTTCAGGGAATTGACGAATCTCCATGAGCACTTTTGCCGCTAGCTCTTCGCTTGTATGTGACGACGGAGGCACACTTTTGGACACCATCACGGAAACATCACCCTGTTCTTGTTCCTCTGAAAAAGAGAGTGAAACACTAGAGTGACTCTGAGGAGAAAGAACCGGAATGGACCTTTCTCCAGGAACAACATACCGTGACACACGTTTCCAACGTTTTTCATCCCATTTGAAACACACAGAACAAAGATCAGTGCGAGTACAGAGAGAACAATTAATACAGAGATCATGAGAATCATAGGAAGACTTCCTCCTATTACAATTTGAACAATAATCATTCATAGTGAAATGTAAACAATCAAAGTACTCGCACTAATCCTTGAAAATAAAGATACATAATACAACAATCCATTATATTCATTAATAAATAATGATTTGAAAAGAAAAAAAAATTTTTTTTTTAAGAATCCCAAAAAAAAAATTTTTTTCAGAAGAGCCCAAGTTCCCAAAGGGAACCCTGAGCCCAATGGATCCCAAAAAAGCCTAAGTGTGGACAAAAATTTAAATTCATTTTGAAAAAATTAATGAGACACTTATGGACAATAATAATGTATCTTACTATGAATAAGAGATGCAGAAGACAAAAAATCACTATCAGCAGTAACTGTTGTCAACCTAAGCAAAAGTGTCAACAAACCGGAAACATGACTCCAGGCACTGAAACAAACATGGCCCGAAATCAGTCACCAATTAAAACAATATCTGATGCAAAACAGAGGCTTCCAGAGAAGAAACTGTAGAACATCAGATGGTAGATGCAGACCAAAACGCCTAAACACCCCTAGGGTGAGGACGTAAACATGGGGAAAAAACAGAAATAAATCTGTTACCAAGCCAAAACTCCCAAGAAATTTTAGTAATAAACATTACAAAAAATTAAGCCAAAACATGGGAGAACAGCTAGGGGGGAATAAGGAAGGTAGAGAGGAAACACTGATCAAACAATGGTACTTCATAGCAAGAATGACAACATCAGGGCTGTGCCTTGAAAAAAGGCAACTAGAAATAATTTCATAAAAAATTATAAGTTACAGCCCTGAACATTTTCTTGCACTAAATATTTTCATCTCCTCCTAATGTATCCTCTTTATTTCCACCATTTCACTCATGAATATGTGTCTGGCATCATGAAAACTGAGATTTGGAAACACAAATAACAGAGAAGTGTGACTGTTTTGAGGGCCAAACTAAGAATGATGATTGGCGCCAATTTCGGGACCTCCTTGACACTGCGCATGCGCAGAGGAGTCGATGTATGGAGGGCCATATAGGACATGTATTTTTCGGTTTCTGATGCAAATTTTGGGGATTGGGGGGGGCAAAATTTGTGTTTGGCCCTGAATTAAGGAGATTAGCACCAGCTAAGTCTGGGTCATTGGTACAGTATAAAAATACAACTTGTGGCCAAATGTGCTTTACATATCCAAGAATAAAGCTAGAGGGTCAAAATTCTTCAAGACACGGCGACAGAGCTGCATGGGGAAAAATTCCAAAGCCTTTGCTTTTGTTTACGCATGAGTATACTTTCGATTTCCGATCAATGTCATCGGATGGAAAAAGCATGTAAAAACAACGTCGTCTAAAATCAAATCATGAAAAAGATCGCCTTCATACAGTATACTGTTATTAGATAGAGATTGCGCAGTTGCCATATTCAATGCAAGGTATCATGATACCTGTTGAAATTTCTTAGAATTACGATTTTGTTTTTCGATGGAAATTTGTGGTATCGAGTGATTTGCGCATGTCTGTCGAGCATGGAAACCATCTTCAATAAAAAATGCAGACAGTGTTGTCATTTTCCTAAATGAAGTCCTGTCGCTGCACTAGAAAGTGTTTTGAATGCCTAGCTTTGTTACTGAATATCTGAAGCACATTCGGCCACGAGTTCTTCTTGCGAAAATTATTTTATTATTAGTTCTGGTGCGAATGCGATAGCGGACTTCCAGGAACCAGTGGTACCTACTGTCAACTCTAGGAGTTGATTACATATGTGTTTCGTGTTCTATACATCACAACCTTCATTTTGATATATAATTTGTGTACATTTAATCTGAATTTTAGGAATATGAGAGGTGAGAATTTCAAAATAAACAAAATTCCATTACTTATATAGCCCCTTAATTGATAAAGGTCATTACCCATTATTTCTAAACATAAACTATGCGTTGTTGTTTATGGATCTCTACCCTCGAAATTACCAATGGGCCGAAGTGACTGGGGCCAAAATAACTAGGCCTAGGGACGATTTTATTTGTAGTAGCCCCCCCCCCCCCCCCCCCATCCCCACCCGGTCTTAAACCTAGTAGTAATTTGATAAACTGTATACTGTTATGCACTCAGCAAAATTTGCTATGCATTAATTGAAATAATAATGTTTACTTAAGAGGACGACCTATTCTGAATGTCCTTTTGGTAAAATATTTGGGCTGTTCTGGTTCTTTGGTCGGAAGCAATGCTTTGTTTGGGACACACTAAAAACTGTAGCCCGAGCCCGAGCCCAAGCTGAGAATATGGTGTAGCTGAGAAATAAAGTTTCTTTTTCTTTCTTATTTTTCGTTACATTTCAGTTATTTTTGGTATATAAATCACTGGTAGCCAAATGAATCTAGACAAAGTGAAATGGGTATTTTTAAGGCCTAAAAAAATAAAAAATCTGTTTCTCAGGCCCTCCCGCATGGTCCTTTTGGCTGCCGCATGCTCTCTTTTTATAACCAATTTAAACTTAAAAAATATAAAAATTAAATGGTTTATGTCTGATATTTTACCCAAGTTGAAAAAATTGTTGAATTTGTCCCTTGAGTGCAAGAAGGCTTTGCAATGCTTTAGCATTGCAAAGCCTTCTTGCACTCAGGGGATGAAATATACCACCACCCATGCTATTCTGTAGATTTTGAGGCCTAAAACTTGAACCAAGAACATGAACTTTTGACGGCAAAGAAGTAATTACTGAAATAAAAAAATAAAATAAAAAACCGCTCGCCCGCATGCAATTTTACAAATAATGGCCTGAGAAACAGAAGATCTACTTTGTGTGGCCTAAACGTATATTTCGTGAAATATACGAAAACATTACTCCGAGAGACACTAAAAAGTGTAGCCGAGAATCTGGTGTAGCCGAGTAATAAAGTGTCATTTTCTCGTTTGTTTATCAATTAATTTCAATAATTTTTGGTATATGTATTAGTGATAGACAAGCGAATCCAGGCAAAGTGAAATGGATATTTTAAACAGTATATTTTGAGAGAAATACGAAAAAATAATTCCGAGAGACAATGACAAGTGTAGCTGAATTTCCGAGCCAGTTAATTAACTGGCCCGGCTCCGATATACACTTGAAAGAGGATCTAGATTGCCGAGCTAGTTAATTAACACAGGCGAGTATGGATTGTGTCAGAACAAGAATTTCAACGGGCGATTGAATTGACTTGCTGGGTTATGAGTTAAGAAACAACAACGACCGGTTAAAGCCATCTTTTATTCTAGATAATCACTTAAAAATGAATAAAACGAGGTTACAGAAAAGTCTTCAAAGTGAAGTACAGTTAAAACTAGAAGTCCTGTCCTGAAATGCGCACAAATAGCACGTCGATTTGCGCGTTAATCTACGTGTTATGACGATGGTAAGGCTATCAAATTCTGCACATACGTCCTGTGCACAAGCACAGTTTCAGCCAATGGACCTCCGGGTAACCCGGAGGTCCATTGGCAGGAACATTGCTTGTGTTTGCTATGGGTAACAAGGAGAACCTGCCATGCTTTGGGTGCCATTCGATATGGCAATTGCGCGCAATTCCTACGCGCAATTAAGCCTAGATAAGCGCACAGTTCGTGACAGGACTTCTAGTTTCAACTGTAGATAGACATGACATAAAACAAGCGATAAACAGCATAGCACTCGACAACAGTTAAAAATAAAGTAGCGTGAAAAAAGTTTATAACATATAACATAAACTAAAAACAAAAAATAGAATAGCCATGAAGAATAATCACCAAGACTATTGTTAGGATTACTGTTAATTGCCTTTGTTGTGAAAATAATGGCAATATACTAGTTAATTAACCGGCTCAGCAATTCAGCTACACTTGTTAGTATTTCTCAGAGTTATTTTTTTCGTATTTCTCATAAAATATACTGTTTAAAATATCTGTTTCTTTTTATCTGGATTTGCCTGGCTGTCACTAATATATATACCAAAAATTATTGAAATTGAGCGATAAACAAACGAGAAAACGACACTTTATTACTCGGCTACACCAGATTCTCGGCTACACTTTTTAGTGTCTCTCAGAGCAATTTTATCGTATATTTCACTAAATAAACGTTTAAAGAAAACCATTCACTTTGTCTAGATTCATTTGTCTACAAATGATTTATATACCAAAAATAACTGAAATCTAACCATAAATAAGAAAGAAAACGAAACTTTATTTCTCAACTACACCATATTCTCAGCTCTGGCTCAGGGGTTTCTAGACAACTCGTACCCACGGCAACTCGTACCAGTCAAGTCGAACCCAAAATTGGACGACTCATACCCATTTTTGGCTGGACAACTCGTACCCACAATTGGACAACTCGTACCTAAGGTTGGACAACTCGTATCCATGGCTGGTCAACTTGTACTTGGTGTTTCATTGTATGGGCGAAGGCCGTTAATGGCCTAAGAACTATAGAAGCGGGGTTTTTGCTTTTGTTTGATCCGTTTAAGGTGCAATAATAGTAATGGAAATCAGTTTACTTTGAAATTCCTTTGTCAGATATTCCATGAATATGAATGAAATATACACAAATTTTACGACTAAATGACGGCTATGATACACAGAACAGGAAACATATATTCATTGACCGTACTTTGTTGATAGCAGGCACCAGTGGTTCCTGAAAGTCTGCAATCGTATTCGTACGAGAACTGGGGTAAATGACACCCATTCCCCCCCCACCAACCCCGACACCCGGTTTCTGTGCTTCAATATTGGGAAATAGAGTACTGGAAAAAACTAAAAGGCCTCGCATCTAGGCCTAGGCTCTGCAAATTATCACCGTGAAAACCATAGCCTTCGTCGCATTAACTCTTGCCTTTCCTAATTAATAATGCCACCCTCCACCTTTAGATTATTTTTCGTGTGGCAAAGTTACATCACTGGTGAGGCGCCACTCCGGTCAGGCGAGAAAGGATTTCATTGTAAATTGAGAGTCCAGCCAGATTTTGTACTTGAAGCGTAGCACATTTACTCGCTCGGAAGAAAAACGGCAAACAATGACCAGTGATAGACTGAATCAAGAAGATCACAAATGATGTTCATTTAAAAAAAAATCCAATTAAAAAGCTCTAATACATCTCTCTCTATGAGTCCACCAGCTCGCATCAACTGATTTCTGTCGGAAATTTTATGGTCAACACTGACACACCTGAAAACTCGACAGTCATTTAATTTAGACTTACCCGACAGTGACAGGTGTGAGATCATGAAGAATTATTTTCTATCGTCTATTACCTTATAGTCGATTGGTGTTTACTTTTCTTCCAATTATCTGTGCATATTATTATCGCCAATTAAGTTAATCTTCCAGTTGGGAGGTGTGTTTTTCTAACAATTATCTTCCATGACAATCATGAAAATTAAATGATAATTAGCATTTTTGTAAGGTTTGCAATTAGACTATAAATGTGAATAAAAGTGAATCTCTCTCTCTCTAGGCACCTGACTCTCAATTGGCAGAGGTCTATATAGATGTAATTTGACCAGGAATGGACTTCTGATGGGCCACGATCGCGTCCGACATCGCGTTAATCCTTCAACCAATGAAGGGGTGGGGTGGGATGGGGGAATGAGCCCCGATCGCATCTGATTTTGCATTAACACTGTGACACGTGAACTGCTGGGTATGACTACCAGTACAACAAAATATTACGTAGAAAAGCCCTCAGAAGTTTAACGAAGAGCCAAAGATTACCCGATTTGGGAGTGGGAGTGGGGCGGGGGGAGGGGCGTCTCCCATATCTACACCACTGTACTAATATATAATTTAAATATTTCCTGTTTCTTTTTTCGAATTGCTCTCTTGATGAAATGTTCATACCGGCGAAATTGACTTTCGGCGAAGTCTGTTCAGACTGTTCTGCTGAGATAAATGCTAAAAATGGAGTTTTTGCCTCTATGCACACCCATTGAAAGCAGACACTCATCTTCTCAAGTCCTTCAGCCAATATTCGCCTTCACCCATACAATTAAAGCAACAGGTCCAGACAACATCCCAAATAGAGTACTCAAGGAATGCGCACACCAACTAGCACCAATCCTAACAATTATCTTTCAACACTCAGTAGATAATGGAGCACTACCAAAGGACTGGTTAAATGCCAATATATCAAGTATATTTAAGAAAGGCGATAGACACCTAGCAGAAAATTACAGACCAGTCTCACTGACATCTGTCTCCTGCAAAACTACTAGAGCATATAATATGTAAACACCTACTTAAACACCTTGAATCAAATAACATCCTTACATCATTAAACCATGGCTTCAGATCGGGATACTCCTGCGAAACGCAGCTCGTAGTGACGGTTCAAAATCTACTCAAGTCTTTTGAAAAAGGGAAACAAGTCGACATCGCCATACTTGACTTTTCAAAAGCCTTTGATACAGTTCCGCACGACAGACTATTACACAAGTTGGATAGGTATGGCATTAGAGGGAGCATACACTCGTGGTTGACGACGTTCCTCACAAACCGGAACATGAGAGTCGCACTAGAAGGGGAGCTCTCCGAAGATGCAAGGGTGGAATCTGGTGTCCCTCAAGGCACAGTACTAGGACCCTTGCTCTTCCTATGTCATATAAATGACCTACCAAACTCTGTCAAATCAAAAGTCAGATTATTTGCCGACGACTGTCTACTGTACCGAGAAATCAATAATCCTAAAGACCAAGATATGTTACAACAGGATCTACATGGTCTTGAAAAATGGGCGGATGACTGGGGAATGAGGTTCAACGCCAAAAAATGTTATATCCTCAGCACAAAGAAGACCAAAAGCAAATTTTACGGCCTGAACAACCACATCCTGGGGGAAGTAACTTCAAACCCATACCTAGGCTTACAAATCCAAAACAATCTGAAGTGGAAAGAACAAGTAAACAGCACAAGTACAAAAGCCAGTTCCACACTTGGCTTCCTAAGAAGAAATGTACAACACTGCCCAATTGAGTGCAGAAAAATGGCCTATATTGCACTGGTAAGGTCAGTATTGGAATACGGTGCCATCATCTGGGACCCCTATAGCAAATTAGATATCAACAAGCTCGAGAACATCCAACGAAGGGGAGCCCGATTCATCACGAAAGACTACAAGTCCAGAACACCAGGATGCATGACGGAAATGTTGCAGAAGCTGGAACTCCCTGAATTAGAACAACGGAGGAAAGAACTCAGCTTAGCTTTTTTTATAAAGTGGTTGAGGGGAAGATACCAGCAATACCCCCTGAAGAATACTTACACTTCACAAAAAACCAAAGACAAATAAAAGTAAAACACTACACAGACTGTGAAAATTCCAACATTCTAAATAAATTTGTTAAAAACAATTCAAAATCAGTGACTGTAATAACACCAAAAACAGATCAGTACAAGTATTCCTTCTTCCCAAGAACCTCGATTGAGTGGAACCACTTACACGAAGAGGTAGTCCAAGCCAACACCATAGAGGCTTTTAAGAAGGCAATTACCACCAACCGGGACTAAAAGCGCCCTCCTCCCGTCGTATTAAAGCCTAACAAGGATTCTACGACTATTCATACAGATACAGAGACCAACTGTGGGTACGAGTTGTCCAACCTTGGGTACGAGTTGTCCAACTGTAGGTACGAGTTGTCCAGCCGAAAATGGGATTGAGTCGTCCAATTTTGGGTACCACTTCACTGGTACGAGTTGCCGTGGGTACGAGTTGTCCTGATACCGGCTCGGGCTCCACTTTTTAGTGTGTCCCCTATGTTTTGGGTAAATCGATGGACCCAAAATGGTGTATTTCTGCCGATTTTTTAACAAATTCCAATTTAAGAAGAGACGGGAAAATAGCAACGTTTTGCTCCGTGGGGTAACTATTTACTTCGGCAGTAACTTCGGGTGTCTGTTGTGCAAACAGCGTTTTTGTAGCCGTCGGTGGCATGTCTTGAACTATTCGGAAGCCTTCGATATTGAAATCGAGGCGCACACACCTGTTAAACAAAAGAGTTACGAGAACATAGACACACACATTCAGACAAAATCTGGGTTTTTTTAAAAAAGTTCTGAAAAATTTGCAGACACAAGTCTGAAAAAAATGAATAGACTAGAGTGAGAACAATTCTTGGAACAAAAACAAAAAAAATTTTAACGATTTAATCAATGTAAATAAATTGTTTTCGGTGGAAGTCTTTTGAAACAAGTTTGTATTTTGGAAAACGACCCCCACCAATCAGTATGCGGCCATGAGACTTTCACAACATCTGGGTTCAGACTAAATAAATATTGGCAGATCACACAGTATACATACCACGAATGATGTACCCTCTCCTTCGGCGCAGCCAGATATATCAACCTGGTTCCCCTTTAGCTCTCCCAAGCGAATCACGAGGAGAGCTTTAGTGATCACTTTCCGTCCGTCCGTCCGTCCGCCCATCAGTCCATCCGTCAATTCAAGTTTGTTCAAATAAAGTTGCCACGCCTAAAAGGGACACCACAAGGGGTATAACTCTATTAGCACCGACAATATCTTTTTTACAAAATTAAAAAAAAATCTTCTCCAGAACTATCAATTACAATATTTTGATACTTGGTGTACAATAAACTTAAAGAGGTCAGATTCGGATTTGTTCCAAACTAGTCACTGGGATCACATTTGGGCTCCCTATGGGAACCCGAATTTTAACTTTGTGCAATATGTGGAAAATTTTTTAAAGTCTTCTTCTTCAGATCTACTGGTCAGAATCTCTTCATATTTGATACCAATGGCGGATACAGAGGGGGGCGGTGGGGCTGTCGCCCCCCCCCCCCCCTTTAGCTCGTGTTTTGTCTCGCATGCAGGGTGTAGCCAGGATTTTCATTTGGGGACAATACATGAATTGAAGTAAAAACATACAACGACATTTATTTCCTTCATCACCATTCGCTATGGAAAACAAATATACCGTTGAAATTATGCAAAATATATCTACTGGTCGCCTTCATTTATAGCGTCACCGACACAGCATGATTCTGAGGTGTTACATGCCCCTAGCCTCAGGTACCCCATGGCTCCCTTATAAAAAAGTACCATGGTAAACCATGGTAAATCCCAAAATACCCTGGTAATACCATGGTATTACCAGGGTATTTTGGGATTTACCATGGTTTACCATGGTACTTTTTTATAAGGGCTATGCCAATTATGGGTCAGGATCTTAATTGGCATAGTCATGGGGTACCTAAGCCTAGAGGGCTGACTGCCGAAAACTTTCAAACGCTGGCAGATCGCAATGTTCTCCTGAGGTTAAGTCGGTTATGACTGTAAACAGTGTGTCCAAAATACAATATTATGGTAAACGGATCTGAAGTGCATCTTTCAAATTTTCTAATTCTGTCTTGAACGTATGACAGAATTTGAAATTCTGAAACATGCTGTTTAAAAAGTGTTAATTAGCCGTTTAAAATTCAAGAGGATTTCCACCCCAGAAGCCACCAGAATGCCCCATTTGGTCGCTCATTTCCAAAAAATTTCTGGGGGAGAACCCCCCTAGACCCCCCTACAAAAGCTCGTGCCTTCGGCAATCGCGGCAGATGCCTTCGGCATCTGCACGATTCGCCCCCCCCCCCCCCCCCTTTGAGAATTCCTGTATCCGCCACTGTTTGATACTGCATCCTTGGGAGGGGGAGGGTGTAAAGTTTGTTCAAATCCAGTCCCTTGTCTGATATTTGTGCTCACTGTGAGAGCTAGAATTTTAACTTAGTGTAATATGAGGAATATTTTTCAAAAATCTTCATCTTCAGATCCATTAGTCTGAATCTGTTTATATTTGGTATGTAGCATATTTAGTAGGGTGAGATTCAAATGTGTTCAAATTAAGTCACGGGGTTCATATTTGGGTTCCCTATGGGAGCCCGATGAGAAACCGAATTTCACTTCCGTCCAATACAATACATGGTTGTTTTTTTTTTTTAAATTTTCTTGACAGAACTTTTTGGTTATTCGTATATGGAGTATGCTGGGGGGGGGGGGGGGGCAGATTTAAATTTGTTCACATTAAGACCCGGGTGTCATATTTGGGATCTCTATGGGAACTCGAACTTTAGCTTAGTGAAATATGTCAAATATTCTTTAAACTCTTCTTCAGATCTATCAATCAGAATGTTTTGATATTGATATGATGCCGCATCTTCAGGAGGTTCAGATTCAAGTTTGTTCAAATCAAGTCCCAAGGGCCATATTTAGACTCCTTATGGCAGCCATTTTAACTTGGTACAATATGAGAAACACTCTTTATCTCTGTCAGAATCTTTTGACATTTCTTTTTGCAGTATCTTTAGTGGGGTCAGATTGTAATTTATTCAAATGAAGTCCCTGGATTCATATTTGAGCTCTCTATGGCAACCTAAATTTTAACTTAAAATCATCTTCTTTAGGTCCACTAGTGAGACCTCTATGATATTTGATACGTAGCAACCATAGGCGGTTCAGATTCCAGTATGTTCAAATCTATTCCCCTGGGTCATATTTGAGCTGCATATGGGATCCCATATTTTAACTTAGTGCAATATAAGGACTATTCTTTAAAAAATCTTCACATTCACGAGTCAGATTCTCTTGTTACACGGTACTGGCATCCTTAATGTTGGGAGATTCAAGTTTGTTCAATTCAAATCACTGAGCTCATATTTGGGCTTCCTGTGAGAGTCCGAATTTTGACTTAGTGCATTGTAAGGCATATTCGTCAAAGAGTTTCTTCAAACCAACACGACAGAATCTTTTGAGATTTGATATAGAGCATTACTATGACTCCTAGATTAAAGTGTTATACTTGACTGATTTTAGTGGGCACCACATGGGGTTGAAATTAAACACAGAACCCAATTGAGAATTTATTATTTATTTAAATGAATTGTGCCCACACGTGACGGTTCTGATTGTGGTAAAAGTTAGTTCAATGTAAATGTGAGTGTACATTAGATGAACGTTTGTTGAAATGGGGATCATCAGACAAATAAAGGGCCCGGGAGAGGATCCTTTGGGCATTTTTTGCTTGAAAAGAAGATTTGAGATGATCTTGGGAGATGTCAAAAAATTAACTTTCATTTTCTTGCGGGGTGGGTGGTTGGAAGGGGTCCCTGGGTGATTTTTCTTTCTTTGTTTCAAACTGCGTTTTGAAAGGGTTTAATTTTACGCAAAAAATTCACCCAGCAGACCCTTCTCCACCAACCACACTCCCAAAGCTAAATTAGATTAACTGTATTAACATGTAGATGACGAATGTGACCTTAAATACTTCTTTAACCACTTTTATCGGGCGTGCGACTGAAGCCCCATGGGGCCTCTTGTTAATGAAAAAATTTGATTAGCTTCGAAAATCTCTGTCGGTGACAAATTTCACTTAAACTGGGTCCTAGATCGCCAAAAGAAAACAATTATTTCAACAGCTTTTCTGGCGATTATTCAATGGATGAAAATTAACCACACCTTTCAATTTGGAGAACTAAATAGGTTTTGTCACTTAGCATTAATCAATGAATGTCTTGGCCCAATTCATGATTGTTTTCTCTCACTAAATTAAATTTACTATCCCCTGTCACTTACCGCTATATATGCGTCTTACTAGCCTGTGAATAATTGTTTTAAATACAAAATTTAGTAATTAAGTCATCCAAGCGTGGTGGCTCAGTAGTAGACTGCTGGACATCTATGCTAAAGGTCCTGAGTTCGATCCCAGTCCGGAACGACCCGCGTTGCGTCCTTGGGCAAGGCACTTTATCCCGGTTCCTTACATGGGGGCACGTTGACGCCGTGTACTAAGGCATACTGCACGTCGATGGTGTACATGTCTTCAACCGCTGTAACCCTGCTTGAGCGGAGCTTGAACAGAGTTAGAATGTTACGGAGCTGACAGTTGCTCGTCGCTGCTGTCGGTATTCCGGCTTCCTCCACCCGTAAAACTGTCACGGTCACGATTAGCCATTGTGCATAAGTACGCGACCTTACACACCAATAAATAAATAAATTAAGTCATTCACTTTCCCATTTGCCGAATCACGGCCACAATTTTTAACGGATTCTCGCGAAATTTGGCACAAATGTTAAGAACTTTCCGGCGTGGAATATAATGGAGCCCGGTTTTTGATTTTCGACCTCTATCCAAAACAATACCGAATTATTACGTTTTTCTTCGTCTTTTAATATCGGCGCCTGTACCAAGCCTTCCACTTTTAAATTTTGGATATATCACCTCTGACCAAAAAAATGCGGTAACAAGTCTGACCTCAGTATCGACGTAACGTCACAAAAATTAAATGTCGGACGATTTTCATGAAATTTTATTCTTTTTGTTTAAATTATTTTATGATATTTCGCCATTTTTTTTATCTTTTTTCGTCACTTCAATCTTAGGGGTCATCTTGCACACTTGGGAACGCGGTGGCTCAGTGGTTACAACATTGAACTTCAAATCAAAAGGTCCACGGCTCGACCCCTGCCAGGGGTAACTGCATTGTGTCATTGGGCAAGGCACTTCATCCCGACCTCCCGCGTGGAGGCACGGTGTCGCTGTTGACTAAGGCGTACTGCACGTCAATGATGCACTTGTCATCAACCAATTCTAACCTTGTTTGTGTGAAATTAGTACGTTGGGGAGTCTAGTAGTTGCTCGCCGTTGCTCTGTGGTTCTCTCCGGGTACTCCGTCTTCCTCCACCCATAAAACTGTCCACACGAGGTGACCCTGGCTGTCGAAAGTGTCGTTAAATCTCAATAAATAAATAAATCTTTCACATTTCTCATTGAACAGACTGATTTCCAATAACGCACAGATCCGCATAATTACAACACACAGCTATAAAAATTCATACACTTTTACCTTGATCGTGACTATATTAAAGGCAACTGTTACAATTTCAAAGTTAACCCTTTATCCAAAATAACGTCAATGTGTCATTTTTTCATGAACGTTTAACCCTTTACCCAACGTAACGGCCAAAACCGGCCAGCGCTATTCCCAAATATCGCCAATTAATTTTCAAAATATTTACATTTTTTGTCTCAAAAACATAGGTTGTGACCCCTCGTTGGAACGAGCTCTTCGAGCTCGTTCCAACGAGGGGTCATAACCTATGTTTTTGAGACAAAAAATGAAAAAAATTAGTTATTCAAGAATTTTTTTTGCAAGTGTCGTCTGCTTTTCATGTTAGGTAAAGGGTTAATATCTGTCCACTTGTTAAACATTCATATCTATAATGCAATTAGTTTTCAGCCGACGAACAATTCGTCTGTGGCTGCCGTTGGGGTGATGGTAGGGCGTTAACATCCAAATAAATAAAATTTGTCCGAATTCCTTAAAAAATTAGTATATTGTACAGCTCGAAAATAAAAAAAATATTTGTCTTTAGGTTTTTTGATTTAACGTCATTTTCGACGTTTTTAGGTCAGTCTATGTTTTTTACACCACAACCATTTCGTCCCAAGCCTACGTCAAAAACTGCAAAAGACAACTTTTGTGTTTGGTTTGTTGACTGGTCAGTCTATTGCACAAGAGAGGAGAGTGCACCGTACTTTCAGATAGCCCTTAGAACGTTTGAGTAGCGACTTTCTTTGTGTTAGATTTGTTGCGGCATGAGCGAAGTGCAGAAACTCAGAAGCACATCTTATAGCAGTAGTGATGGATTTAACAGCAATGGTGGCGGAATAAGCCAGGATAAACGGTAATAGTGCTGGAAGCTGAAGTCAGTAGTAGAGGTGATGAATTACTTTAGTACTATGCTAACTCTTTACCTAACCTGAAAAGCAGACGACACTTGCAAACAAAATTCTTGAACTAATTTTTTTCATCTCTTGTCTCCAAAACATGGGTTATGACACCTCGTTGGCACGAGCTCTACGAGCTCGTTCCAACGAGGGGTCATAACCTATGTTTTTGAGACAAAAAATGGTTGACTTATGTGGTTGAAAGACCTTATATTTTTATGTGGAAAGGCACAAAGGATCACAAAAACAAATGATGAAAAGGGGATTCTAAAGCGTAGAAAGATCACCGAAGGGATTCCCGTTTCCAAAGTAATAACAGATGTGCACACACATGGGCAGTAACCGGCTTTTAGACCCCAAACAATCTGCATATTGTCTTCGTCACTCACCAGAATAAGTGTTCAAATTTAAAATGAAGTGCTGGAGAGTTTGACTCACAGAAAAGTAGTTGCCTTATTTTTTTTTTTCTGATCTCTCAGCTGCGTTCGACAATATCAATCGTCAGATCCTATCTGATAGGCTTTTCACCTTGCTATAGATGGCCTTGCCCTGGAATGGTTTCTGTCTTACATGACAGAAAGAACACAGAGTGCTCAGTGGCGTAACATTAATATTGGGGTCCCTTAAGCCACATACTGTAATTATTCAGTACATTATAATGTTATATTCTAGCACACTGATTGGGTACAAACATTCTGGTTAGAATAAAATCCACCCAGTCCTGATTAGCTTAATACGTTCTAGTGATGGTTAGTGATTACAGTATGGCCGTCATGGACTGGTCACTTTCCATGGATGGGCGATATTTCCGCAGACGCAATAATTTTAGATTCCAAACATTAATTATAGGAATAACAGTAAAACATTTAATAAATGAAGCAACGGGTACATCCCGGTGTTTCATTAATTAAAATTTTCGTGATGGTGATTTTTGTTCGTCCTTTTGTTCAAAACCCACACTTCAAACATATTAGAAAAGACGTTTGTATGTCTCGAAAAAAGTCAGCCCAATAGGAGCTAACTTCAGGTGGTAATTGACTTGGTCCCAGTCTCTCTCCACCTGAAGTTATCTCCCAATGGACTGACTTTTTCCGAGTCACACAAACGTTTGGAGAACACCACGAAAGGTAACTCTAATTGTTTTGGTAATATTTGCGTTCCAAAACATCAAAAGCTAAGTCTGATTGGTAGGTCAGCACGGAGGCCAGATATTATTCGGGTTTTCCGTAAAAAAGCAAATAATAATGGAATAAAAGGATAAAGTCATAACGTTTGTCGCTCACATTTATTACAACGTATGTCTTATATTGAGATAACAATGCAGTGTCGTGACAGAAATATTGGGGGCCCTTAGACTACATACTGTAATTATTCAGTACATTATAATGTAATATTCTGGCACACTGACTGGGTTCAAACATTCTATTCAGTGTAATAACCATCCTGCCTTGACTAGCTTAAGAAGTTCTAGTGGTGGTTCGTGGTTACAGTATGGTCGTGGAGGACTGGTCACTTTCCACGGGTGGGCAATATTTCCGCGGACGCAATAATATTAGATTCCAAACACTAAGTACATGAGTTGCAGTCAAAATTTAATTAATGAAGCACCGGGTACAACCTGGTGCTTCATTAATTAAATTTTTCCTTATGGCGATTTTTGTTCGTCCTTTCGTTCGTTTCTGTGTTCGTTCATTCGTTAGTTTATCAGCACCTTACTCTTGAAGGAGTCACGTTGGCATTGGTTGGTTTCGGATACTGCTTCGGCGGTTTGATGTAACAGCTTGTACAGAATGCATCCGCATTTGTAAATGAATTAAAATTAAAATTGTTTCGTCATTTGAACTACTGTCTTATGTTGTCATGTGCCACGTACACAACACCGTAATTGTCCTCAGAGAATATCGACCCGATTATTTATGCAATCTAGTATTAAAGCATCAAACCGCAATGCTTCAATTGAGACTCAATATTGATTTTTCTCAAAATGTTGGAATTGTAGGGCGCCTCTAAAAACGTGCATTGTTGGGATTCTCAGGAGACGCCCCAGCCTCGTTGTATGGGCGTTATGCCACTGAGAATGGTGTCTCACTGTCCAAATCCTATATATAAGTCTCAAATTAACCACCAATAGTTGGATATTTCAGACCATACAGTAGTAGATATAGTGCCATTTTATTTGTTTTGGTGACAGTTTTTAACCAGTTTTTAACCCTTTATTAACATGAAAAGCAGACGACACTTGCGGGAGCGCAGTGGCTCAGTAGGTAGAGGTGCAGGCTGCAAGCCGAGAGGTCCTCGGTTCGAAACCCACCTGTGGCAACTGCGTTGTGTCCTTGGCCAAGACACTTCATCTCCATTGCCCGCGTGGGGGCGCGGTGGCGTTGTGTACTAAGGCGTACTGCACGTCGATGGTGCACTTGTCTTCAACCAATGCTAACCCTGCTTGTGTGGAGTTAGTATGTTGGGGAGCTGACAGTTGCTCGCCGTTGCTCGGTGGTTCTCTCCGGCTTCCTCCACCCGTAAAACTGTCACGGTCATGATTAGCCATTGTGCATAAATATGTGACCTTAAACACCAATAAATAAATAAATAAATAAATAAACGACACTTGCAAAAAAAAATCTTGAATAACTAATTTACTTCATTTTTTAGCTCGTTCCAACGAGGGGTCATAACCTATGTTTTTAAGACAAAACATTTAAAAAAAATAAATTAATTGGCGATTTTTGAAAATAGGGCTGGCCGGTTTTGGCCGTTACGTTAGGTAAAGGGTTAAGAGATATTTACTGATTTTACATTTCAGGGGATTTTCTAACCAGAATAAACACTTCAACCATAGAACCCCAAAATCATACATTTCGACCACAAGGGGAGAAGGTGCATTCGAATTTCTTCAATAGACGGAAATTCACAGATTGCAGATGGAAAATTCTCGCTCAAGGGTGGTGCAAACTCTCTTCTCAACAGTTGGATGTTCGGTTTGCCGGGGACTGGGAGTGAGTTAGAAATTCGTAGGCGATAATACTCCAAACAAAACCTCTCTAGCCTCTGGATATCGTTAACCCTTTACCTAACGTAACGCTCAAAACCGGCCAACGCTATTCATAAAAATCGCTAATTAATTTTCATTATTTTTTTTCATTTTTTGGCTCAAAAACATAGGTTATGGCCCCTCGTTGGAACGAACTCATCCAGCTCGTTCCAATAAGGGGTCATACCCTATGTTTTTGAGACAAAAAAAATGAAAAAAGTAGTTATTCAAGAATTTTGTTTGCAAGTGTCGTCTGCTTTTCATGTTAGGTAAAGGTTTAAAGGATTTCTCTGTGGCGTGACGTGTTGACTAACATCAGATCACACTTTGAACTTCTGTTTACACGGTGGATGTTTAGGCCGCCCTGGGGGGAATTTGGGTGAGATTCACGGTGGGGGAATCCCAAAGAACGTGCGAGTAGTGTAGCGGTCGAGGTATAAAAGCCATTTACCAACAAGATCTCTTGGTCTCGTGATAAATCGGTCGCTTTGTTTGACGAGCCTCGGCTCCCACACATCTCTCTCGGCCTGCAACAGATGAAACATAGTTGTCTGGGCAATGTTCTCGAGAAGCCACGCTGCTTCATCGTTTATGTTGAAATACTCGATGGGGTGTGGGGGTGGTTTGCATTAAGAGACTCGAGGTGAGGTATCTTGGAATTTCCTTATTACTCACCGAACCTGACCGAACCTGAAAATCCAGTATCAACCGTGGTATGTAATGTGGTTATAATCCATTGTCAGGTGGACCCCGAAATTCACGACATATGCCACGTGACTAATGACGTAATATCGGTTGCTATGTCACCAGCGAAAGTGGCATCATCTATTACGTCATCACGGATGATATTGCCCATAGATATCGGATATAAAAAAGACCTTTTTATCCGATTTCTATGATATTGCCAACAAGATCATAGGCCTGTGACTAACACATCTATAACAGCCACTGGATAGTACGGTATAGGACTTAGGATAAATCAGAAGGTAAAAACCTAAAAATAGTAACAATATGGATACAGGAAGTCCATACTATACGTTCGGCGATGACTTAATTCGTGATGTCATAATGAAGGAACCTGCTATTACATAAAGATGGACGTCCCATAAAATAAAAAGAACGACGCAAACATGAGCTACGGACACGCAATATCACCATATTATTACCACTTTAGCGTGCGTTCTCTTATATATTAACACAATTTATCTTATACCTGTTGAAGATATAGCCCATGTGTTATAGATTATCTATAACACATACCCCTATGTCATATAGATTGGAGAACATTTTGAGTCGACATTTTGACACGAAATCATCCCCAAAACCCTTTTAAAAATGCAGAAAAGAACAAAAATGGTCGGTATAAGATAAATACAACAATACCATAGTGTGTTTTGATATGTTTGATATCTCAACTCGTTGAAAGTGAGTTTTTTTCGCTCGGCAAGCCTCGCGAAAAAAACTCACTTTCAACTCGTTGAGATATCAAACATATCAAAACACACTATGGTATTATCGTATATTTTACCTTTACGGTAAAAGTGCATAATGCACAGACTTAAACCAGAAGATGTGTGTTAACGTGGTTAACAGCCCGGGGCTAAATGTTTCGTTAACAGCCCCGGCTCCGGTTACAGTTTATGTAATCCGTCACACCAGACGCGCCACTGGTTCCGAGATGATGAAACGCGCTTAACTGCAATGAATGTTAAAAAAACACG
Source organism: Pictodentalium vernedei (assembly GCA_031216915.1). Taxonomy (NCBI): domain Eukaryota; kingdom Metazoa; phylum Mollusca; class Scaphopoda; order Dentaliida; family Dentaliidae; genus Pictodentalium; species Pictodentalium vernedei. The sequence continues at coordinate 74,642,421 of CM062296.1, read as the reverse complement.
TGAAATTTGTGTGATTTCCCCATTACTTCGGTGATGAAGCATTCGAATTATCAAGGTGAGTCTAATTAATCCATTACGGTAGGTTTTTGTTAGTAGATTTCGGGAGAAGGCTAATTTTTCGTGGCAAACAAAAATATTTAAATTAAGCTATCATGTGATTGACCACGTGACGTTTTATTTATCTAGAAACAGACGACACATGAGTTTTGGTTAAATGTCATTGCGAAAACTCGGGATGTCACAATCAAGTGAACTTGATGAAGAACCTTTGGATTTAACCATTTTAGAAGTGGTAATAATAGTAATAACAAGATTTTGTTGGGAGTCCCTGTTTATTAACGGCCCTCCAGGAATGATTAACAGAGTCATTCTTCAATTGGGGTATCTTTTCAAATTACGAAAGCCAACTTTTTTTTCTTCTCTTAAAAACATTTTTTTCCAATTTAAAAAGATATGGGAAATAACAAATGAGAAAATATACAAAGTAGAGCTTATCCGCCCATTGTTAACAGGAAAATGCATTACTTTTGTGTGAGTGTGCACACAACTTGGTCATTGGTGTTACAGACAATTCATTCATTCTTTCTTGTGTAAGATGAAGACTTTTGACATCTTTTCCTACTTTATGTAATGTGTTTCTTGTCCACCAAATGCGTGGAAGTAAAATTATTTGAAACTACATCCATCATGTTCCATTATAATGGCATTCAAACAGGCTCTCTTTAAAAACGGAAGAGCAAAACTATACACTTCAATGCGACAAATTCACAATAAACATGCATAATAGTTTATTTTTCAGTCATCATTTTGGTCAATTTTAAAGAAATCAGAAATAAAACAGTGCATATTTCAGTTACAACTGACTTGTGCAAAATATGTTACTCGAAGATGGATAACACCAATGACACATAAATAACACAAATGACAGTGTGTAACACCAATGACAGCAAAAAGATAATAAAAACAAAACGGTGCCTCAAAGCAGACACTTGCCTTGCATATGCTTTTTATAAAGAGAAACAACCAACTAACTTTAATGCATCATACATTGTGTGGAAGATATGGTTCCCGCTGAATCTTTGTAGCAAGCTAAACACAAATTATAACTTAAAAATATACCGTATTTTAATCATTTAATTTGCGAACAATAAATTTCAAATTTTGTCACAATGAACCTGATGATACACAATATTAATGCTCATGAAACTAATCATTATCAAACATTACTTAGCAAGTATTAAATTCTAGATCAGTTTCAATCAATTTCCAAACAGGGGCTGAGATCATGTGTGTTCTACGGTTGGCTTGCTGGGGTTCGGGGATCAAACAGAGAATGTCACCTTCAGGGTACCAATTGACATCATCTCTCAGACTCGGCCAGTAAAATTTATTACGGCCTATGCTTGCCATACATTTAATCTTTACATCACCCTCCTCAACTGACAAAATTTTACCTGGATATGGTTGTTCGTCATAAACAACAACACAGTAAAGACCAACGTGATGTGGTCGTGTAAACTCTGGTCGGTCAAGGACTGAACCCAACCTTTCATTTTGTCCTACATTTGTATTGAGGTCTGTATTTGAAGACTTGGTTGTCTCTTGTTTGGATGGCTGGGGATAAATAAATAATTTCATACCATAGCACTGACAGTCAAATATTCCCTTATGCATTTTGCACACACAACTTATATTTCTGTATTGTAATTGCCCAGGCTTAGTGCACACAATCTGGTGTATTTGCATAGTTCCTTTGATTGTTGGTAAGTTCAGACTCATAAATTCATTTGATTTTTGCTCAATCACTGAAGAGTCAATGTAAAATAATAAAACTGAGGTCCCTTCGGCTTTAAGCATGTTGTGTAAAGCTGGGGCGTGTGGGATATCTTTTCCCCAATTTAATTAATCTGTCAGCTTTACGTTTAGGGGCCCCACCAATCCCATCAGCAGCACCTTTACCGTGGGAGGCTTCGAAAAAATTCTATGTTATCTGCAAAAATCCCATTTTGAAAGGATCCATTGAAAGGAGGAAGAAATTGCCATTTTGTTTGTATTGGGTGGTCGGTCCGTCTGAAAAGAAATGTAACACATTGACAAGTGGGTAGTTTTGTTTAACCATTTCCAACACTGGTTTTAAGTGGCACCATATGGCAGAGGGATCATGCTGAAGTGACTGGGAAATTGATGCAAATGGTATTATTTCATCGACGACATACAGGACGCCCGTGTGAAGGGATGCCTGCTGATGCGAACCCCAAAAATGCACTGACTGTACTTCATTGGTGTATTTACATGTATAATTTTCGCTAAAATCAACATGAATGATACAGGTGTTTGGTATTAAATTTTGCCTAATTGTTCTGTATATTTTGAATAGCCAGAAAATATTGAAATGGTGTCTTTTAAACCTGTGCAAAAGGTTTTGAAAATCATCTATGAATTTATCTAAATTTGATGTAACCTCTTCTTTCTGCGTAACAGTGATTGTGTCTGTGCAGTTTTCGATACTTTTTGTATTTTTAGAAACTTTCGGTAACCTACTGATGGCATTGAACCTCAGTGTTCCCTGGCAATGCTTGCTCAATGATTTCCATGGGGTACAAATTGGTTTTGCAAAGGTCACATTGGCCATAAGCACAGTCAGTAGAATGTGGGTCACACATTATCTGACTGACTAGATCGCCAAGATCTTTACTTTTAATTAAGTTCATTTTTTTCAATTTATTGGCCATGAACTGCAAATTTCCATGCAGTTTACACTGACATGTTTGAAAAATGAACATTTAAAGTTCTTTTCAGTTCCTTGGGTTTTCTTTTCCAGTTTTGAAGCAAAGTCCTTGTTCTTGTCCTTGGGCTTGCAGTTGCTTGTGTGGCGATATTTAGTTTTGCTGCCAATCTTTCATATCGTTTCCTAAACATTTCTTCTCTCTTGTATATGTTTCTATTTTCTGTTAACAGTCTTTTATTTTCTTTATAACACAGCGCCCTATCCCTTGCTACTAGTAGTTTGCGACCACAGGTTTTTTGTTGACTAAAATGAGAAGAAGAAAAAATAATTGCCAATACTCTAAGGGGCACATGAATCCCAAAAGTGAAGTTGTTGAGTGCGTGGGGTGGGGGCGGGGGTGAGTGGGGGCGGGGACACAACTTTGGACAGGGCAAGTTCATCAGATCAAATAGACATGCAATTTTAGATATATATCCCAACCATGTAGTTTTTGCAGGATGTTTTCTCTGTCAATGCATTTCAAAAATCTAGTTTTGATTCGGTCAGTGAGTCAACTGAATATTTCGTTGCACAGGATCACACAACCAGAAGAGGAATTTCTCTCCGGACATTTTTCCCCAAGAAGAACCCCTCCCGTCCCCTCCAGGATGAGATCCTTCCTTCTCTGAGTCCTTTTTTTAAATTAAAAAAAGGATATGAAAATAGAACACTAGGTATAATGGGCGAAGTGATAATATTAACCATTTCCAACATTCAAAAAAGCTAGAGTGTGCGTATAGGGAAGTTCAATAAGAAAATACGGGTGGGGGTGACCCTGAGACCTCTGTAACTTCGGACCAAGTGACTTCTGTACAATTTGGTGGTGACTTCGGACCACAAAAAGCGATCTCGAACTGAGGGAACATGTTCGGACACAGTGAAAATGATTTCGTCCCAGACTTATTGAGCCCTTGACAAGGTGATTTGGGAACTCCCAAGTATTTTGGGCCTATGGAATTGCAATAGGGTTTAAATCCGAAATCTCCAAAAATGGGTCACGTTACTTAGATCGATGTGACAGAGGTTCGAGTCACTACAGCTTGAAAATAGGCATTCAGTTAACTGGATTGAGAGCCGCCCAATAACTCAGTTTGTACGAGAAAGCAAAAACAGATTCTATTCGTCCTGATCGTCACTTGACGCAGAGGCTGTCAAGTTCTCGCCAGATCATTTCCGTGATGATGACGGCACACTGCTCTCGTCCGCCATTGCTACCAAATAGAGATGATGGTTGATTAACGATGATGTTGGTGTAGGTATTCAAATATAATTAATGACAGTGATGTCATATCTCGTTAGCAATTACATGTAAAAGTGATGGAGATCTTTTCACCAAAGTTAAGAAGTGTCATCATTATTATTTGAAAAGTGAGAGTCGTGCGAATGCTGACCTCAAAACGCTAGGCTTCAGTGGCGGCGCTACAAGAGGGGCCAGAGCCCCCCCCCCCCTAAATGTGAACTCCCCCCCTCCCCAGTCCATCACACACACATTTTCAACGACCTAAAAATGTGGATATTTAACCTAAAAGCCACCCGAAAACTTAGTTTGGAAAATTCAATTTTTTAGTCATCTGGGAGGATAAACCCGCCCCACCTCCCAGGGAGCTTCTCCTCCCAAATACAAAAAATAAAATCCCCCCCCCCCCCCCTCCAGGAGAATAAAACTCTTCAGCAAACCTCCTTGGTCTATACGTGCACTAAAAATATAATGATATGATACACAGACCCCCCCCCCCCCCCCAACGCAACATGCATTAGAAATGTAATGATATGATACATCACGGACACCCCCCCCCCCCTCCATGGGGAGAATGCACCCCACCCCCCACCCCCACCCCAGGTATCTCCACAACACACACACATACAAACCCTCACACCCCCTAAACACACTATTGTAGAGATATTTACAAAAAAATATCATTGGTGTTAAAGAGTGTCATTGGTGTAACAAAAAAGAGATAACACCAATGACAGATAACACCAATGACAAAATACGACAATAATAATAATTTCTCCTTTTACCTATGCACAAGTTACAAATGGAGGGAAATACAATGTTTGAAAACATGATTCCAAACCTTGTAATATTTTTATAATTTGTTCTGTCAAATTTTTAATTTGTTTACTGCTGTTACACCACTGACATTTAAAAAACCTAACTACTAAATATTGTCCAAGCAAGGCTGTTAATTTTTTTAAAAGTTACAAATACTCACCTCAAGTTTTTTTTGTTTCATCAAGTGGATAAGCTAGCTCCATCTAGCAGTCACAGAGCCCAAAAATAGGGAGATGCAATTATTTTGCCCAGGTTTTCTTCTTCTGTTACTCCAATGACATAAAACTTCTGGACCAAAATATCCAACGCGATATCTCTTACAAAATGTGTTACAACCATTCAATATTGAACATAACATTTAATCCAGAATAAGTATTGACAAAAAATGGCTACTATTTTATTAACACAGTGGCATTTATCAGAAACATAACATATCAAGTTTTGTTAACATTAACCAGGACATGTAACACCAATGACATCCCCCCACGACCATACACAAAATCTCAGAAATGATACAGAAAACACTCTTAATTTATGTTGTGATCTCTTTTTAATATTAATTTCATTGTTACCACACTCTCCAAAATAATAATTTTGCAAAATATTTAAAGTTAATGACATAGGACAGAAAAGCTACCCCAATTGAAGAGTGACTCAACAGACTTCGGGCCGTTAACAGCGATCGACTTCGTCTCGGCTGATGATGGACCCTCTGGCTGTTAACTATTCCTGTCGGACCGTTAATAAACCGTAACGCCCTCCAAAATCATGTTATTGGTATATTAACAACAGACAATAATATAGCGCTGATGATGTCACTGATGATGTCACACTGATGATGTCACTGACAACATCATCGATGACCACACAAGAGTATTACCATAGCAATCAACATCACGTCACTAGCCACATGATCTATAACTTCCACGAGACACTACCGGGTTCAACCCAATATGGAATGATTACCACATCATTATCCATGCAACGTAATTCTAGTCATCGTCTACCTTTTACATCTTAATCAAGGGCATCGGAAGGGAGGGCAGCTGTCTCCCATACAGTAAGGAGTGAGCAAGTTGGGTAGCGTGCTGCACTTTTTTCACATTACTTTCCGAGAACTGTAACTGAAAAACTTTCGTTCCTAACAAAGTAACATATTTTACGTGTGTCAGCCATTTTGGGTGTGTGTGTAAGGGGGTGGGGGTAGGTCAGGTATAATGACGGAGTTTAGTCGGTAATTACTAAACAAAGAAGATATTAAATCGGCCGGTGATTTCTAAAGCTTTATAATTCGTCCCTTGAGTGGAACAAGATGCCATCTGCAATGCTCTAGCATCTGCAATTGCAGGTGGCAACCTGTTCCTCTCAAGGGAGGATGATCTATATAATCTTAATAATATTAGGTGTCACATTACAATTTGTGATACATTGTAAACCACCAGTCTTACCTAATACCCAGAGTCGAGTGCCTTTTTGATACCTCAGCCTCCTTGCCCTCGGAGGCTTCCGGCACCCTTGCAGATGCATTATGGGGAAAATTGTTACTTGATATCAGTGTACAGTTGTTAAGGAAAGAAATAGTCATCGCTTTGTAGAAAAATAGTCACTCACATTTTATTACTTTTTACTGCCGCGAGAACCGTTACTTATTCCCAGTTCTGTGGTTCGACATTCGTTATCAACCGATTTTCGGTTGATAACAAATGTCGAACAAGGAACCGGGAATAAATAACGATTGCCACGACCTCTATTTTTTCACTTTTTATCCCCAAAACATGGTTTCTAAATTCTAACCCTCATTGGAACGAGCTCATTGAGAGACACGAGGTGAATTGCTTTGCTATGGAATTTGTGAGAAAATTCAAGTCACTCGAGAAATTGTTCATAGGCGGATCCGGGGACGCCCTCCTATTTTTGTTACTCAGTTATCATACATTATGAATTACCTGTCTTACCCCATAGCCAGAGTCGAGTGTCATTTTTTGATATCCCTGCCCCCTTTGCCCTCGTGTGTTTTCAGCGCCCTTGCATATAATTATATTTTGAAGCATTACGATGCAGAAAACAGCGATGCAATATCTCGCAGCCGTCCACTAATTCAGGTGGCGTTGCTTTGCGTTGTGGATATATATTGGAATTTTAGGTTTTAGAACTGTAAAAGGTTTTCTGTCTCATCACCAGCTGAAAGAGCGTTCTACCCCGCAGGGGCCAGAGTTTAACACATACACGGGGATTCGACTTGCATCTGGTTGATGTTGTCAAGTGGGATCCCATCCAACAATAATCAGAGGTAGGCACGTTGCGATAGGGTGTGTGGGTATGTGTTGTGGGCGGAGATGGGAGGGGTAGGGCTGTCACGATTTTTTAATTTCGGAATCGATTAATCGTCGCAAATAATCGATGATAATCGATTGATCGTACCTAGATGACCCCCATCTCCTTTAAAAATGAAGTTGAAGTCAGTTGACCTACCTCAAGTAAACAACGAAGACGATCGTCTTTTAGTTATATTCAAAGCTTTGATGTTCTGAACTTTTGAACCGTCAGTGTAATAATCAAGACCGGTCGGCAGTTGCGAACTTCGCAACTGCCGACCGGTCTTGATTATTACACTGACGGTTCAAAAGTTCAGAACATCAAAGCTTTGATGAATGTACCTGAAAGACAAATGCTTCCAATAGCTTATTGGGGTTTAACATCGATGTTCTTAACTCTTTACCTTTAGAAACAATAGTGTTTTCAACATATTTTCTTTTAATTATTAAACGTCTAAAACGGGATATAATTTACCGATTATTCGACAACGAAAAATACTAATCGATTTCGCCGTGACCGATCAACAATCGATTAATCGTGACAGCCTTAGGGCGGGGAGGTCCCCAAATCATTCAGCAAATTTACAATAGCTGGAAACTCGAAGCCCTATATTAGAAAAAGTTGGAAATTTCAGACAGGGCGTAAGTGGACCTTTTCCAAACATGTTTAGAATTTGGCCAAAATAAGGAGATTTTAGACTAAAAAGGAGTAAAAGTCATCGAAATATTGATTGAAAAGTAGTAAAAAATCTCCAAATATAGATTTGCAGTTGGAATTTGTGACTACCACGAGCCTCGTTTTGGATACTTTACAGTCAAAGGGGGTGTACAAGTGGAATTACGCAACTTAACCATCGACCTAACAAAACGGCCGCCTTCGCCCGTGGAATTTACTAATTCATCAGTTACAAAAATTCAAGCAATTGCAACAAAACCTAATGTGACTCCATCTTTGGAACGAGCCCGCCTAGCTCGTTCCAATGAGGGGGTCACATGATATGGTTTTGTTTAATTTTTTTTTTTTTTTTTTTTTGAAAAATAATTATTTATCATTTATTTGGGTTTAACGACACATTAACAGCCAGGGTCATATCATGTCGATGACAGTGTTACGGGTGGAGGAAGCCGGAGTACCCGGAGAGAACCACCGAGCAACGACGAGCAACTGTCAGCTCTGCAACATCGTAACTCTGAACTCTGCACCGCGGCACAGACAGGGTTAGATTGGTTGAAGACATGCGCACCACCGACGTGCAGTACGCCTTTGTACACAGCGTCATCGTGCCCCCATGTAGGCAGTCGGGGTTAAGTGCCCTGCCCAAGGACACAACGCGGGAGCACGAAACATTCGTAAAAAATTTATAGCGTGTGGTGTGTTGGGTTTAAAATCTATAATTGGAAAATTTTACTCGGGCTTGGGAGAGGGTGTGCTAACGAATTTTCCACATGTTGGAAATTACCTTGTGGTAGTCGAAATTTTGTCAAACTAGGGGGAGGGGTGGGGTTGGGGTTGAGGTGGGGGTGGGGTGTGCAGTAAAAAATCTAGAGCTAGACACTTCACCCGAAACCCCTTAGCAATGTTCCTGATCACAAGGTATCCGAATAAAGAAAGTGCGACTGCGTGACTGATTGATGCAGTATATTCAATTCTGAAGTCGATTCAGTTGACTTTGGAAACACAAAAACGAATCCTTACTTTTACTGGATCGTCTAATATCATACGTAAACTTCGTTATTCCTATCCTGCTTTTACGTAAAATGTTTCTATATTGCGCAAGCTTTAGTGTTTTATGGTTTTAGTGGATTTGGAAAATGTGACATGTTTTGAATTTGATAACTGAGTTGAAGAAAATTCGCATTTGAAGAGAGTGTATTACATGTCATTTGGGGAAATGCAGGGACGTGGCGACAGGGGGGGGGGGGGGTAACCCCTCCCCTCCAATCCAGGCAAAAAAATTCCTATAGTTGGAAATTCGGAGGGCAAGTCACGAGTAGTTGGAAATTCCATCTATCTGGATTTTAGAGCTTCTTTGGTGATGCTGTCTTCTTTGCTTCCCAAAATTTCAACTTGGTTTCGAATCGGCAAAAAATCTAACTGTTACAATTTACAACTGCAGAGTACGCAATATCGAGCTTCATAAGTATGCATGATGTCAATCGGTACGAGATTTCTATAGTACGTTACTTATTGTAACAAAATAAAATCCTCGAAATGCACTTCAAGAAAATCACATCATTTAAAATCATTATTCTGAGTTAATTCCATCATTCACAGTTACAAAATGATAAAACATCGAAAATTGATCTGGTTTAATGTTATAGGACAGTGTGAATTGCTCAAAGTTCTCAGCTTGAGCATTTGTTTAGCACATATTCAATTCCCAAAATAATAACAACCTGATAATTCTATCATAAATGTGTTGGCATTTCAGTTACTAGAATCAGTTTTATGCCCCCTTTCATGGCTTCGTTTTCAAAATGTTTCTAGGTAGTGAATTTCCAGCTTGGGGGAAGGGACCGGTATAGGGGTTTCCCCCGCTCGGTCCCTCCCCGTTGTTGGAAATTCACTACCTTACAACCCTACAACCCCCCCCCCCCCCCCCCCCCCTCCAAACCGAAAACATCTAGTCACGTCCCTGGGGAATTGCCTGGAAAACTGTGGAGCGAAACCTTAAGAGTGTGAACAAGTTTCTCCTATTTCCTTCGTCTCATTCCTCACCCTAACGCGGGCGGGATAATGCAGTTCTCTTTTCCTTCCGTCAATATTTACTCATTTATCGGTTATGACTTTAGGCTAAATTTTATCTTCCATCACAATCTGACCTGAGTCTTACGATTTTCATCGCCCCAACCTGTTATTAAAACATCTCCTTTTTAACCGAAAACGTGTTTCACCAACTGAGCCCACGGTTGTTGGAGAAGTGTAGCGTTATCAAAACTCTCCATAGGAACAATCTGCGACAGCTTGTAATTTTTATTTTCAGTTTATTTAAACAATGTATCGTCGACAGCTGTCTCCCAATTCATCTTATTTTTGACACATGTGACTTGGAATTGAATCTTGGATGTCCCGTTATTCTCTCACTATGAGCACAATCGCGTCCCAGATATTCAGTTTGTAGGGAAGACCAGGGTTGCAGTCAAGACTAAATTATAGGGGAGTACTGGGCCAGAAACGTTTTCGGGAAATGCGCTAGGGGTGGGAGGGGGTGGGAGTTGGGTAATGCAGGTTCCTGAGAAAATTTTGATTTTTCAAACTGAAAGAACGCTGCTTCCTTACATCTGAACGACCAATGGCAGCCCGCATAGAGCACATTTCAATGAAATGTTTGTATTATCCCCATTGTTCAATCGTGTGTGGATGTGTATCGGGGGAGGGGGGAGCATAAAGCCGACCACAGTTCGACCTAATGGGAGAAATTTTGATTGGGCAAACTGAAAGAACCCTTTTCCTTTCATCTGAGTTATCAATTGCAGGTTAGGCTACTGATATATCGAAATGTCCTCTGCGTGGACTGCCAATAGCAGCAATTCCACACAGAGAGCATTTCGACATACCTGCACGGGCTTCACTGTATGCAGTAGGATTCATTTCGCCTTTTGGGCATTTTTACGAAATCTCATGCACAAACAGGTGTTGGGCTGCATCAGTTTTGGGGGATCCCAGTGTATCCCCAGAAGATGGCCCATAGGGATTTTCCCGTTTGACCATACGGTCAGTCCGCCTCTGCTAAATTAACCTTTTACATAACATGAAAAGCCAACGACACTTGCATAAAAATTCTTGAATAACTAATTTTTTCATTTTTTGTCTCAAAAACATAGGTTATGACCCCTCATTGGAACGAGCTCGTTCCAATGAGGGGTCATAACCTATGTTTTAGAGACAAAAAATTAAAAAATAATGAAAATTAATTGGCGATTTTTGAGAATAGCGCTGGCCGGTTTTGGCCGTTCCGTTAGGTAAAAGATTAAGTGGGTGAGATGACAAAATATTTTTCTACCGCCAAAGAGTAGAAAAATACTTCCCAGCCTCCCGCCCACCTCCTCACTTCATTTCATCACGTGTTGGGTTAAGACTGTGTAGTCCCCGTAGGTGAAGCTTCAGGGTCTTCACCGGGGTGGGGTGAAGTGGAGCTGTTAAAGCACCTGTGTATTCCCTGGAGGTTCAAATACCCAGAAAGTGAAGTAATACCTACAGCAAAATAGTCCAAGAAATGATTGGGAAAGAATGGACGCGACAACCGTTACTTATTCCCACTTCCTTATTCGACATTCGCTATCAACTGATTTTATCGGTTGATAGCGAATGTCGAATATGGAACTGGGAATAAATAACGGCTGTCACGAACCCTGAGTACGAGTTCATCAAACAGGTTTAGCGATTCAGGCGTGAATACACACATTAGGTTGACTTTTTCAGAAAAAGGGATACACATGAGGGTGACATTTATCAGGAAAAGTGTGGGAGGACAACTCTTCCAACCCTCCCCCCCTCCACGTGACAGCGCTACCCAGGAAGGTGAAGTGACTAAAGGTTAACTGAAATATATTCCAGGCATTTGCTCTCAGGTAAACTTTTGTTTAAGATTTTATAAGTAAGAGAAAGACAAGGTGACACCAGGCGCGTAGCTATAGGATTCTATAATAGAATGTGCCCTAGACATTGTTGTTGTTTTTGGTTTTTTGGGTTTTTTTTTTTGTTGGGGGGGGGACAAACATGATATTTGGAAGGCCATTGCGTATGTGTGTGGGGGGGGGGAGGAGCGGGGACCTTCTTGGTCCTAACTAGGACCCTCCGGTCTTTACTCCTTTGCGGAGGGTTTAACAAACGGAGGGTTCTAGTTAGGACTAGGCCACCCCACCCCCACCCCCCACTCCAAAAAAAAAAAAAATTTGCAAAATTCAGTGCGCTAAGAGCGAACCTGTGGCTTTTGTGACGTGTGTAGCTAGGTGTAACCCTATATTAACTCATTGAACTCCAGAGGCCGTTTTCCGGCCAGGTCACAAGCTGTCATGACATCATTAAGGGGGGTGACTGCAAGGTAAATGTGTGGTGTAGACCATTCAATATTTTCAACGTGCAGCTCTGAGGCTGCACGTTGAAATTATTAATTGGTCTACCACCAAATAATGTATATGGACTCTACCTATTGCTACCATGGAACTGACATGGAAGATACCACCAGGGTTCAAAGAGTTAAAAAAAAACATTTTACAACTCAAAATGCCATGTGAAAGTTGCATTGAACCAATGTTGGGGGGAAGGAGGTGGGGGGGGGGGGGGTCGCCATGTTTCTTTTTTTGCGAACGCATGTTTATATTCAGAAAAATTAAATTTTCTGCTCCATATTTAAAAACCTTCCCGATCGGAGTCAATGGGCATGTTTCTCGATTTCAAAATCTGTAGTAGATAAAAATCAAACCAGGGGACTTTCGGTCACATCTTAATAATAAATCGTTTGTGTCGACAGGCTCCTGTGGATCTATGAACTATATTTTGGAAGAAACATTGCCGTCGCTTGTAAAGTATATTTCTTGTGTAAAGTTCCCGGGAATTTTCACATATTTGTAGCCGCAGAACCACCCTTGAATATAAATTTTTGCGCTCAAATTGCCCTTTTGTCTGATATGCCAGTTCCTATCGACGGTTGCCTTGCTATGGGGTGGGTCTACCTCAAAATCTCCGTTAGGCCTACACCCCACCCCTACTCCCATTTGCATTAGCGCAGCAAGTTATTAAATTACTAGAGCTGTAGGTTAACCGAACCGAACCGAGGTTTTTAGTTTTTTTAAAAAACCGAAACCGAAATCGTTGACATCCCGTAATCTAAGGTTTTTCGTTTTTTATTAATACTCTCTTGCTGCAGAAGTTCACAGAATGTAGCCATCCCAGAGTAGTGAGAGTACCCAGACACTGCCAATGGCAGTGTCTGGGTACTCTCACTACTCTGGGAAGGCTACATTCTGTGAATTTCCGACATTTCAGTTTAGTTGTGTTTGCAGCTTTCCTCAAGTTGCGTGTAGGTGTCAGACCTCGAAAAATGGCCAAGCACAATAAAAGTTCTGTACATTTAGGTAATTATTATATTGGCCTTCCTGATTCTTCATGTATTATAGCTTATTTCGGGCATTCAGTGAGTTTCACTCAATTTCACTGCCATTCAGTTATGACTCCGGACATAAGAATGAGTTTTATTGAATTTTATTTGGCCTCATGAACAAACCGAAAACCGAACCGAACCGAGGTTTTATTCCACCTGAAAAACCAAAACCGAAACCGAACAAGAAATTTAAAAACCTACAGCTCTAAAAATTACAGATAAAAAAGCGCATTTTTAGTCTAAATACCACATTTAAAATATCAACATAAACTCAAAATGTCCCCAGATTCGGCCTGTGACATTTGTAGCGTGTAGCGTGCATAACCCGAAATTGGAGACCATTTTTGGGCCCCATGTTATGTGAAACTTGCATTGAGCCAATGTGTTTGAGGGAAGCGAACATGCCAAGGCCCTCAACCCCATCCTCATGGCTACGCCACTGCCGTTAACATCTTCGAATGGATTCTGTTAACTCTTTACCCAACGTAACGGCACAAACCGGCCAGCGCTATTCTCAAAAATCGTCAATTAATTTTCATTACTTTTTCATTTTTTTGGTCTAAAAAACTTTGGTTATGACCCCTCGTTGGAATGAGCTCTTCGAGCTCATTCTAATGAGGGGTCAGAACCTATGTTTTTGAGTCAAAAAATAAAAAAAAATTAGTTATTCAAGAATTTGTTTTGCAAGTGTCGTCTGCTTTTCATGTTAGTAAAGGGTTGAAGGAAAGCCTGTGGTATACCAGGTACAGGGTTTCCGCATCAAAGTGAAATGACTGTTATATATTATGGGGCAGTTACTTTCCTCAACCTTGTCATGGGAAGGCTTTAGTCGCCCTTCCGTGGTTTTCAATCCGACAGGCTCGAACAATGTACGACACGCGTTTCCTTTCAACAAAGCTCTTTTTGTAGCCATGCTGATTTGGTGATCAGTGGTGGATCCAGGATTTTTGGTTGAGGAGGGGTCACATTTCAATTATATGTCGTGATGGGATACATCATCCGTCGCGATTAGCGGTGAGTTAGGATCCAGCCCGAGAGGAGTGGGGGGGGGGGTCCCATTCTCATCGACCGGCCCAAGGGCCGATGCGGGAAAAATGTTGGAAAATAGAAAGTTAGTTTATTCCTCCGTTGTCTTCTTTGCACGTGACCGCACGTGACCGCAATGTTTTACAGGCAAAATATTTTAGCACTTTTAAATGGACTCAATCAAATTTTGAAGGAAGGAAGCCAAGTTGGAACGGCTCACTGGAGACACGAGCAGGAGTTATAGCGGTATGGATGGGTTACTGTACTATCTATGATAGTAGTATCGGTACTTGTGAAAAGAATTTTTTTAAAAATAGCAGGAGTGCCTGGGAGTGCGATATAATTCCCCCAACCCACCCGACTCACCAATGGTGTTGGATATCTAAAACAATGAGAAGGTACTATCACAGACTGCGCGGGTCTTGTAACGTTAGGTCTTTAGAATGGTCAAGCTAGGGTATCTTACAGACTCTCGTGTTGTAAGTTACCAATCAGCCTCATTGAAGAAAACTTCTGTACTGCCATTTTTCATACTTATTCTGGCTTGATTGGTGTATCAGAATATATTTCTGAGCGTCAATTGCCTAATTCCGAATTTTATTACCTTTAAAGCAACAGAGCAGGTGTCCCAACACGCAAACATGTAGTCGAATATTTATTTATTTATTTATTTATTTATTTATTTATTTATTTATTTATTTATTTATTTATGTGTGTTCAACTGTTTGCATCCTGCTAGCGGATATTCCTGCATGCCGGGACTGGAAATCGCCAACTGCTAAAATAAGTACAACTTGAGTATATTTAACCGAAATTTCTCCAGCAAATTGTCCCGACCTTTTTATCAGAGGTTTTTTAAGACAAATTTTAATGCATTTTTCATCAAATCTAGTCATGGCTGCTTTAAAGCAGCCATGACTAGATTCAATTAAAATTTTTTTAGAAACACTCAGCGGGTTAAGAATTAAGGTCACATATTTCTGCTCAATGGCTAATCTTGACCAATGTAGTCTCTGGATATATTCGAAGTTGCAAGGACTTTGCATGGCAGTTGTTTCTCGGCAATTGTTGGCTGCCTATTCGGAGAGTCAACAATTGTCTATAGAAACACCTGCGGAGCCAAGAGATTTAGACTGGAAATGAGATATAGACTGGAAATGCATAAAAAATAGAAATTAAATTATCTGTTATGCCCCCTCATATTTTTTTAATTTGGGGACATCGGGGTATAATTAGCCACCCCATTCCACTGTGCCGGGCCGCGTTTACGATTGTGCACTTAATTGACTGAGTTTCCAGTCGTTACTCATTTTCGTGTCACCGTATGGTCAGTCATAGTTCAGCGATCTGAACGTAGTGGAGGGGGCGCGGTGGCTCAGTTGGTAGAGGTGCAGGCTGCAAGCCGAGAGGTCCTCGGTTCAAATCCCACCTGCGGCAACCGCGTTGTGTCCTTGTGCAAGACACTTCACCCCCATTGCCTACGTGGGGGCACGGTGACGTTGTTTACTCAGGCGTACTGCACGTCGATGGTGCACCTGTCTTCAACCAATGCTAACCCTGTTTGTGTGGAGTTGGTATGTTGAGGAGCTGACAGTTGCTCGCCGTCGCTCGGTGGTTCTCTCCGAGTACTCCGGCTTCCTCCACCCGTAAAACTGTTACGGTCATGGTTAGTCATTGCGCAGAAATATGTGACCTTAAACAGCAATAAATAAATAAATACTGCTGAACGTAGTGGCTTGCTATCCCTGAAAGGAGGGGGGGGGGGGGGGTAGACACTACGTTCAGATCGCTAAACTGGGTCATTCGTGGTGTCCGACGTGATAAAACTTTTGATTCAAAAAAACCTCGTAAAACTCCAAATGACAAAAACAGTGATATATGAAAGAAGTATGGCCTCAGTAATACTGATGCCTCGAGGCTATATGTAAGTTTGTTTCGTGCGTTTGTACATCTTTCTGTTCAAATAATCGTGTTTCATCCTATTTGACAGTACCGGCAACCGATTGTTGACGACACATGTTATTGTATTCAGTTAGGGCATGAATATTGAAAATGCACTGTTAGGGGCCGTCTTCCTTCACTCATGCATTGCTTCATTTACCGCACACAAGACTGGAGAAGGTTGACGAATCAAACAATCCTTCGGCGATTTTTGGGCGGGTTTTGAAAGATGACAGAAATTTTTCGTTTTTGCAACATACTTGCCAAGAAAGGGCTTTATTGGCTGGAGGGTGTTTTTGCTTGTATTTACGATGATTACCTTTTTCTGGTTTTTTAACTGCTTGAGAGAGTTTGGCATTGAATTGAAAATTTAAAAAAATAATTCACGTAGCCGCAGGACTTAATTATTCCTAAATGTACCTTAGAGCTTTTCCGTGAACTTAAATCTTTTCCTGACAAAACTGAAGTTTGTGCCAGCATGCATTTCATTTGGATGGGGTTGGGCCAGGTATAAACCCAAAGCAATTCGGGACCATGGAGTGACTCACCTGACGAAACATTACCAACTGAATAAAACACAGGAATGCCACAAGTTAATTTTTATCACTTTTCCTTCTGTTGATATTTCCAATGGTTCAGGTCATTTCTTGAGAGGAAATATCAACAAATTATCAACAAAGCAAAAAAGTGACAGATTTTCAGGTTATCTTGGATATTTTTGAAGTACATTATGAAATTAAACAGATGTGCAGAATAGTTCTAGATGGCACACTGTGGGGCCTATGTCCGATTCCTTTGAGGATCCAGAGTGGTATCCAACGCACGCCATCTCTTTTTGTGACTCACTTTTTCTTTAACAGCACTGAGACCGGGGGACACGTATAGGGCCTGCGGTATTATGCGATAACACATGGACCACAACCTCCGTTTGCGGATGTCCATGTTTTATCGCCGATAAGACCATGTGCTATGTACCCTAAACGAGTTTCCCATGAGCGTTTATAAATTGGCTTTCCTTTTTAAAAATTTGAATGGGTCTATAAAAAATTGCTGGAATATTTTAGCGGGAAAACATATCAGCCAGAAGTAAAGAAACAATCTGAGGGCCACACTGAATGTCCTTTTTCCAAACCATTCCCTGTGGAGAGTCACACACACCCCACCGACGGGAATTGGTTTTCCCCCTTCTCTCGTGCTCACCCCAAACCCACGACTACAAATGTTGGATCATCCTACGCGTAATGACCCATGATTGAAACAAGAATCCTGAATGTGAGTGTGTGTGTGGGGGGGGGGGGGGGGGGTGTCAGGGCGATCACCAGTGGAAGATACTTCCTCCCCGCCCAACCCAGTGTTTCATACTTCATGATATATGTCAGTTGCATGCAATGTCAGCATCCTTATCAGAAACATTAAACTGCCCGTCTCTCATGGAGAAGACATTTATTAAAAGATAAGTATAACAGTTAGGATAACACACTAATTGTAATTAAGTTCTGTGGTTACCGTTTATATTACGTAACCTGAAGGGATTAAACTGAGTGCGTGTTAATAATAATTAGGCTTCAGAAAATTAATTTTTGGATTCTCAGGCACCGACGCATTCGTTTTTTCGGCCCGCGTTCATCTATTTTGGAGGCAAAATTCAAAATGTATAAGACTATCATAGGGTGTGATTTTAGCGGTATCTCATCGCGATTTGCGATGCAATCTGTCGTATACATTGATACAATATTGTTATATATTCTCCTCGCGAAATGCGACACGATTCTCAAATGTATGTACAAAATAAATATTTATTCAACTGGTTGAGAGCTAGATTAGTTTTAGTAGTCTAAATTTGTTCCACAAAAATTGTTTTATTACAAATTATTGAAGAGCGCCAACAGGCACTCTCCAATAATTTGTTATAGAACAAATTTGTATAAACAAACTATTATTTACGTTTGACTGGCCACGAAACATGGGTAAGGAAATGTTGGTTTTTGCACTGGTACCCTCATTTATTTTAAAGGTCTGATTCTGGCTTCTAGCATTCAACCAGTCTCATTATTTTTTATCTCCATTTTTGTTCTATTTTGATTTTGTGGATGAGGTCCCCAGAGGGTGGATTTGATGATGCTATCCCATACAGTGGGCCAAGTTATCCTCTGGGTACCTCTTTCTGTTCAGTTTTAAGAACCTGTTTCAGATTGAGGTTCACAAAGGGTAAATCAAGTGATGCTTCCCTGCTATGCAGGGTAGCATCACTAAATTCACCCTCTGGGGACCTCATCTTGCAGATGACAGTCTGCTTATTTTCTGCCTTGTGCCCGGGGCAGCTCAAGGACAGCACTATTTTCCTATCTCTACACAGTGAAAGAGATCGAGGGCGCCAGAAGGTGGGGGAGTTGTCCCCTGATGGAAGGGGGCAGCGCATGCCCTTTTCGCCAGAAGTGCACTAGTGGGAAAGCCTTTACTTTCCGAGAACTGTTACCGAGAAAGAAACTCTCGAGTATGGCACCTTGATCCTCTCAAGGGACGATATTTATATTATGTCAATAGATCTAGTACTATTGAGCGTTACATTACAATTTATGATGCATTGGACATTCTCTATCTTGAATCCTTCCGAGAGTTGTCTGCCCTTTTGATGACCATGCCTCTTGACCTCCGATGCTTTCGGTACCCTTGAAAGAGAAGCTTTCCTCAAACCAGGTCTTCTGACTGGTAAAATGTAAGTGCGATTTTTGCCACAAGCGCCAATTTGTATTTATAGTTTAGTTCAGTGGAACTTTTGAAATGGGTTTAAAAGGGCAATAACCGCGTGTTTAATGCATATAATTAATGGTGTAGGCCTTTTGGACCAACTCTGCTGCGATCATGGAAGTGGGCAGAATATTTCGACCGGATCGCGATATTCGTTTTTGTGATCACAAGACTATAAAATTAATAAAAGTTTGTATTTTTTAGATCTACAGAGGCCTGTAAAGACAGAAAAAACGAATTCATGAAGTCGATGGTGTTGAGTTTAACTATATTTTGTACGGCCAACATATCTGTGTAAACCGTTATTGACGAAGACATGTAAATGTGTTAAATTTCTTTAAAATACTCTGTATGGAGTTTCCTACATATTTCTCTGTGCTATTACAGGTGTTGATGCCATTTGACCTTTGTCGATTTTTAGAAAAAGCACGTATTAGCCAAGTAGCCTACCTTACAAAATCTTTTTTTCCACGGCGCTGGGTTAACAGCGCTCTCACTCATCTCTTTTGAAGTACCGTAAAATGCAAGCGCTGCCGCACGCCTCATTTGAAGGCCTGCCCCCCCCCCCCCCCCCCACACACACACCACCACCAACCCAGAGGCGTCTCTAAGGGTACAGGAGCGCTGACACCCACCCCCTGTCAATAGGCCTACTTTTCAGGACAGAACATTATCGAAAGGATTGACCAGAGTCAAATCTTTCTGGCTATAGAAATCATGTACTGTAGGCTACCCCTACTTTTTTTACCAGACTAGATTTGATATTTTGACTTTTGTCACACGTGTAGATCCATAGATTTCAAAAGAAGGCCTTCCCGATTTGGGCTGTTGTCGCGCTAGTGGGGAGGGGGGGGGGGGGGTAGCATCAGTCATCGTCAAACGGGAGCAAGCCTACCGGAACGGTATGTGTTAATTAGCCTAAATAAGAAGCTGCGCCACAATTACTAGCCTCAAGTGGGAGGGTGGGGGTGATGCAACAGCCCAAATCGGAGAGGTCTTCTTTTGTAGGCCTAGCCTGTGGCATACAGACATATATTTTTATTTATTCGCTACCGAACGGTACTTAATAAATTCCCTGCTCACACCTCTACATCTTTTCATCCACCCCCCCCCCCCCTCCAATCCTCCCGTCCTACATCGGCGGCGGACCTATGGCACTTGAGAGAAAATTTGAATACTTATAGATCCGCTAATCAGCATGGTCGGCGGGTGAATTGTTTCATTTCATCGAATTAGCCTACCTGTGAGCACTGACAACTGGTTTTCAAACGTGTTATCACACTTTTCGGGCGATTTTGTCGAAAACGGCGAGTCGCAGGCCATATTTTTCTGCAGCCGGCTAAACGCGCTGGAACGTGCATACGATGAAGAACGATCAACCAATAGAAACTTTCCAAGTTGATTACGCGAATTTGACCTGTTATCATCGTGTTGGCTGAAAGCATGGTCGTGGTATCATTTCCATTGGATGAATCTTTCGGGTCGAGGAAGCTACTCCTCTGCCAACCAAGTCTTTGACAGCACGTTGTGGAAGTTGATACTGCCGTCATTCACATTCCATCGCCGGAAGAGCTGCTGATTTTTTTAAATTCGTAAAGAAACTTCAGGGATGCGGCACAAATTTTTATTCACGGGAATATTGTGCCTTATTTTTATTTCGGGTAAGACTGTAGTCATTGCATGTACTCACTTTTGAAGAGTTTACCTTAACAAGACACCGGTACATCGAATCCCCGAAATAAACACGACTAAACAAGCCTAAACTGCAAAAGAATAAGGGAAGGAAGAGAGAAATACACTAACTTGAGCAACCAAATCAAACTTTGCCTAGCTGTATATTATATATACGATAATACCATAGTGTGTTTTGATATGTTTGATATCTCAACGAGTTGAAAGTGAGTTTTTTTTCGCGAGGGCTTGCCGAGCGAAAAAAACTCACTTTCAACGAGTTGAGATATCAAACATATCAAAACACACTATGATATTGTTGTATTTATCTTATACCGACCATTTTTGTTCTTTTCTGCATTTTTAAAAGGGTTTTGGGGATGATTTCGTGTCTCCAATCGTTCTCCAATCTATATGACATAGGGGTATGTGTTATAGATAATCTATAACACATGGGCTATATCTTCAACAGGTATAAGATAAATTTGTGTGTAATGTTATCTGGAAATTTTTGTTCATTGCTCAAATTATGCTCAAATTGACTAATTTTTTTCAGAAATTTTAAATTTCATTCAAAAATCAAATCGTATTCGAATTTCGAAATGTAACTGTAAGTTGTAACCCTTTAACCAACGTAACAACAGGCAAAACCGGCCAGCGCTATTCTCAAAAAATCGCCAATTAATTTTTCATTTTTGTCTCAAAAACAAATTATGACACCCTTTGCCTTTGGAATGAGCTTGTTCCAATGAGGGGTCATAACCTATGTTTTTGAAACAAAAAATGAAAAAATAAGTTATTCAAGAATTTTGTTTGCAAGTGTCGTATGCTTTCATGTTAGGTAAAGGGTTAACACTATAGTCTATAATCAGGCACATGGCGGAAGCTGTGGGTGTGTCGGTGCCACCCCTTATTCAGGCTGTACTCTGAAAATGTTGAGGTCTGGGCGAGGGTTCTGTTTTATTACCAGTACTAAGACTTAACGTAAGTGCCCCCCTTTCATCCCCTCTCGATCACCAACCCCTGCCAAAAAATAAATAATAGATGTGTTTGCCCTTTTCCTCATGCTATAAAAAATAGGGGAGGAAAGTGAATGTTTTTTACCCCTTTCTAAACTCTAGCACAAATTTGTGCTCAAGGAAGGCTGTATGGGTCAGTTCAGCCTTGACTCAGGCTTGAGTCATTTCAGCCTTAGTCAATTTGACCTTGAGTCAATTCGGCCCTTGAGTCAGTTGTCAGCCTGACAACTAGTGTGCCAATTGAGTTTGATGCACGCCGTGTGAGAGTGTGCCAAATCTGTAATTGATTTTTATGAGGAACAGAGACCCTGGAACATTCCATTTTAGAATGCCCTGAACAGGGAACAAAATTAACATATTCTCGATTATCACAGTTAATTGTATTATTTCATAAATCTTTCATAAACATTGAACATTATCCTTCCCATCAAACACTACACACAGTCAAGTTAAGGTACACTTTCATTGAACTCTTCACCCTCCCTCCCCCCCCCCCCCCCCTTTTTTTAAAAATACCAAAATAATGGAGACATTTTTTGTTGTTTCCATCAGACCTTGCAGGTAGAGACTGAGACCCTGGTTCCAGGTCAGGAAATGAGTCGAGAACAGTAGGAAGGGTAGGACAATTCCAGAAACCATAACCTGAGAACCATTTGCGGTCAATCTTGACCTTTAAGGCCTTAAAGGAACTGAAAAGTGTCCTTCACTGTACTGTTCCATCCCATTGTAGGCCTATACTATCTAGTTGTTGTCTACAGAGTGTGGCTGGGCCATATTGGAAGAAATAAAATTATTTTTGGGACGTCATGAGTAGAGATGGGCAATATACCGAAAAACCCGAACCGATACCGATATCATGGGGACAACCGAAAAACCCGAACCGACCCAATCTTTGAATACCGAAACCAACGGTATTTTCAATTTTCCCCGTGCATTCGCTATTTATAAGGCCTTGATGAGGACTGATAGCAGTTGAAGTGATCATTTTCATGAAAGAAGTGACTGATTTTATTTTTCAGTTTTGTTAAGCCTTAAGGACCAGAGCAGTTGTACTGAATTATCAATAGTCTATGACCTGTACATGTCAAGTTGCTTAGCAGTGATTTCTAGCCAAGTCTTGGCTGCCTTAACAGGCAGCCAAGACTTGGCTAGAAATCACTGACCAGATTAATTTTACTACTGTCATCAGGCCACCTAAAGATGACATCTTTAGGACGCACATTCTATGATTACAGACGCCTTAAGTGGAGCTTGAAAAGTTAAGGCGTATTTAGAAACAAGTCACCAAATTACTGTAGATATGATCTGTGTAGACAAAAGAATGACAATGTTGAGCCCATCAACAATGACAAGTGTAGCACTGTGATAGAATGATATAAGAACAACTTATTCTGTATTTTTCTGACATGGATTCCCCTTTGGTACTATCTGTGAATCTGAAGTCACATACCGAATACCGAACCGATACCGCGGTATGCCCACACAAAAATACCGAAACCGATACCGAACTCAAAATTCCAATACCGCCCATCTCTAGTCATGAGGATTATTTTGTATTACGACTTTAGCGGGCATACTCTAGTACCCGTATATCACAAAGTTTAGTGGGGTGCTATAACTCGGTAATTCATGGCGTTAGGAAGTGAGAAGCAGTAGTGCTGCTTGTGGTTATCCGGATAACCGGTTAACCTGTGGTTAAAACTTTGACCGGTCAAGAAAATGTTTTAACCGGTTAACCTTACATTCTCTATACTCACCGTATATGTCCGTGTATAAGTCGCACCCCAAACTCACACCTGGAATTCCTCCCTTTTGCCTAAACCCCATGTATAAGTCACACCCCACCCCCACCCATTTTTAAATATATGCAGTCAAAAAGAATTGGTTGCAAGTTACGTTTTGCCAATTTGGGGCAGTTTGGGATGCAACAGAAATAGGTAAGTTTTGACGAGTTACCACATGGTGAATAAGATAAAAAGAATAAAGGAAAATTATTACTAAAGATTTAAAAAATACTCGCATTTATTTGTTTTTCGTTGTTTATCACCCCAATGTCTTTCTTCATCCCTGTCAAGAAAATCCAACGCTCGTTTGTGACTGAAAGTTCATAGTTTCAGAAGCAAAGCACCATTTGCGCCGTAACCTGCGCAGTTGTTGTGATTAAGTTGTTTTTTCCGGAACGCGAGAATGTTCCGGAAAAACCAATAAAAATACAACAAATGTGCAGGTTACAGCGCAAATTGTTTTCAAATTGTTGTCCCACTTAAGCATTGTTGGTGCTATTGAAACTAACTTTTCCTGGTGAACGTGTGCATAATTTATAACCGGACATTACACACCAGTGAATTGGAGTTCATGGAATAAATAAATACGTCTCTCCAGGTATATCTGGCAAACATTTAATGTGTTATTATTTTTTATTTTTTCGTTGTTATTTTGATGATTTTGTATTTTTTATGGTTTCATCCATATTGGCCCCAGAAACCTGTTGATTTCCGGTACACGCACTGATGTAAACACATGGGCGATTGAACTAAATAGAATACATCTTTATTATTATTTAAGGTCAATGTAAATAACATTGGCCGGCCCAATATAATAGTTACAGTTGAAGCAAGAACACACTACAAATATAGGTACCTTAAATGCGGTTAACCACGGTCAAACACGCTGGTTAACCGGTCAGAAAATAGTCTTAACCGCGGCAGCACTAAGAAGCCGCCGGCAGGCCATTAATGAAAACAAAATTCATTAACGACCCATCACTTGCTTCCGGTCATGGCCAGTGACACAGTGGAGAGGCGTGCAATAGCTCAAGCAAAAATTGTCCAAGGTGCCTGAATAATCACCCACCTCTATTCTTGGGTATGTTTTCATCCTTTTGAGTTGCGTCAACAGAAACATTCAATTAAGTTTTGATGTTGGGAAAGAATCCCTCACAATTTGAAGCATTTAAAGTACTATTCCAAACAATTTTCCTTTCCGTCTGTTTGAACATGACACACAGTAGTTCGCTTATACATCCACACACGACATGACAACAGTACAAGGGTTGTACATTGACAACTTGCCTAGAGCTTACTCCCGCCACAAAACGAACATGCATGTTCAGATAAAAAAAAACGGTGGCCATTCTGTGATCTGAGAAACGTTTTAATACTTCCGTATTTTTTTTTTTTATCAAAGCCATGCAGAATATTGCCCCGTTCCTTATTTTCTTTTATACACATGACACCTTTCGCTCCAATTCACCAGTAACATGAATTAATGTGCCCGATTTGGAATTTATGCATCTATTTTCCACGATTTTAATAATCTGCCATTTGAAATCCAGAACTAATTTTGGTGGGTTACATATATTTATATATACACTCTCAATCAAAATCACTCTCCTCCCATTTTTCATAGAGCTGTAGGTTAACCGAAACCGAACCAAGGTTTTTAGTTTTTTTAAAAAACCGAAACTGTCGACATCCCGTAATCTAAGGTTTTTCGTTTTTTATTAAATACTCTCTTGCTGCAGAAATTCACAGAATGTAGCCATTCCAGAGTAGTGAGAGTACCCAGGCACTGCCAATGGCAGTGTCTGGGTACTCCCACTACAGTTAAAACTAGAAGTCCTGTCACGAATAGTGCGCTTATCTAGGCTTAATTGCACGTTGGAATTGCACGCAATTGCCATATCGAATGGCATCCAAAGCACGGCAGGTTCTCCTGGTTACTTATAGCAAACACATGCAATGTTTCTGCCAATGGACCTTCGGGTTACCCGGAGGTCCATTGTCTGAAACATTGCTTGTGCACAGGCGATATCAGGCCTCGAAATAAGAGGCAAACGATCGTACCGTTCGCCTATCGTTTACGCAGATTTGTTTTCAGGCGAACGCTCTATCGGTTAAACAAAAATCATGCCGATGGCCGACGAAGTTAATTGTTACATGATGAGAAAAGTTTTCAACGTTTCTCCTCCCACTGATTTAAAAGAAGGCTTTAAGAAGCACTGCAGTGAACAACACGAGAACAAAATGCTCGTGCTTATCATACAGCGTGTTTCAATCATTACTGTACTTGTGGGGGGTATAAATCTATAGTATTAGCGGTACTCAAGATCTGCAGTACCAACTCGCGGCGTCCTCTGGCTCTCGAAACAATTAATTTGTTTCGATTCTGAGAAAGACGATTGTCTGTTACAGTTAAAGGGAGCTAACTGCCTTAATACATTTACCGCACATGAGGTTTTAACTCTCGCACTGCGCGAAGCTGAAAAAAAGTCTTCAATACAATAAAAATGAGACATATTGAAAATCAAATGAGCTGTTAATTATTTGCATTCCGCCCCTTTTTACTCTACCAATCCATGATAAAAATTTTCAAACACATTACGGAAACGTCTTTTATTCACCAATGCAGACTTCTTGTTTACGTGCTTATTCCATTTGAATAAACAGCCAGCATGGTTGTGAACATGGGTTTTTCCAAATGATTTCAAACACTGTGGCACAAATGAAGTTTTAGTTTGGAATTTTGGATTACATTCTCCGGATTCCGAAATGTAGGGGAAGGTAGATACGATTTACAATTATTTCTTTTCCATTGTTAATCAGAGACTGCCAATGCAACTCCCATGCCCTAAAGTTCAATGTATTCGTAATACAGACATCCCTCGACGGTATTTGACCCCATCCCCACACAATTGCCCAATTCCCACACCCAGTTTGAGACAAATGTGTTTGGGCTTCTGAAATAATAAGCCACGCAGCAAAATAAACAATTACAATTCTTTAATTTTCATTAGACACAAAAATCATATAAAGCAAAGAACAACAAATGTTAATGCATGCACACGTGAATGTGTATGGGGGGGGGGGGGGGGGAGGGGGCGTGTGTATGTACCTGTTTTGTACTTTGCCTGCCTTGTGTCTAAACGCCAAACTAATTTGGGAGGAAGTGTAGTTGGGTATGTCAGAAGCTTTGTCAGTATTAATCCTTTTAATGCAATGGTTAACCAATAGGTTTATGAAAAAAATCTAGGTAACCGATCAACAGGTTAACCATTGTCAAATGAGGCAACCTGCTGGAAGGTTTATCAGAATCTTGTTATTTCGAGGCCTGGGCGATATGTACATAATTTGATAGCCATACAATGGTCATAACGCGTAGATTACATGTAACACGCAGATCAACGTGCTATTTGTGCACATTTCAGGACAGGACTTCTAGTTTTAACTGTACTCTGGGAAGGCTACATTCTGTGAATTTCCGACATTTCAGTTTAGTTGTGTTTGCAGCTTTCCTCAAGTTGCGTGTAGGTGTCAGACCTCGAAAAATGGCCAAGCACAATAAAAGTTCTGTATATTTAGGTAATTATTATATTGGTCTTCCTGATTCTTCATGTATTAGAGCTTATTTTGGGCATTCATTGAGTTTCACTCAATTTCACTACCATTCAGTTATGATTCCGGACATAAGAATGAGTTTTATTGAATTTTACTTGGCCTCATGAACAAACCGAAAACCGAACCGAACCGAGGTTTTACTCCACCTGAAAAACCAAAACCGAAACCGAACAAGAAATTAAAAAACCTACAGCTCTAATTTTTCATTCTCTCAAACTTTATTTGAGGTGAGCAGTTTTCCACTTGCCTCCATTTTGCTCCGATTCGTCATTGCATGGCAATAACAGTAATAACATAATTTTGTCAGTTGTCCCGGTTTATTAATGGCACTCGAGGACTGCATCTCGTGTTGCTAATATACCCTTGCACTGTTATTCATTCCTCTCTGGCCGTTAATATAACAATAACATAATTTGGAGGGCATTACGGTTTATTAACAGCCCGAGGGTTTACCGGCCCGAAATGAAGTCGAGGACTGCTACAGTTAAAACTAGAAGTCCTGTCCTGAAATGCGCACAAATAGCACGTTGATATGCACGTTAATGTACGCGTTATGGCCCAAGTAAAGCTATCAAATTCTGTACATATGGCCTGTGCACAAGCAATGTTTCAGCCAATGGACCTCCGGGTAACCCGGAGGTCCATTGGCAGAAACATTGCATGTATTTGCTATGAGTAACCAAGAGAACCTGCCGTGCTTTGGATGCCATTCGATATGGCAATTGCGCGCAATTCCAACGCGCATTTAAGCCTAGATAAGCGCACTATTCGTGACAGGACTTCTAGTTTTAACTGTACATGACATAAAGTTTTCAATTTCGACAGAATATTATCGTCTGTTGTCAAACAAACTGGTGTCACATGATTATCACGTGATCGGTTTCAATTGCAGTAAGTTAGAAAACTTAAAAACAGGCCCTATATTTACCGCTTTTAAGTCAGGAATAAAGGCTTAAAATATAATCAGATTTACTTAATATATACAGCTGCTTGTTCTTATGGGGCTAGCTTTGCTGGACATTTTACATATTTAATAATTTAAATGAAATCACATTGTTTACTACAGTTAAAACTAGAAGTCCTGTCACAAATAGTGCGTTTATCTAGGCTTAATTGCGCGTTGGAATTGCGCGCAATTGCCATATCGAATGGCATCCAAAGCACGGCAGGTTCTCTTGGTTACTCATAGCAAACACATGCAATGTTTCTGCCAATGGACCTCCGGGTTACCCGGAGGTCCATTGGCTGAAACATTGCTTGTGCACAGGCCATATGTACAGAATTTGATAGCTTTACTTGGGCCATAACGCGTACATTAACGCGCATATCAACGTGCTATTTGTGCGCATTTCATGACAGGACTTCTAGTTTTAACTGTAGTTGAAGCTTTTTCCATTTCAGAATGTATGGCAGCAAAGGAACAAAAATTGTGACGTGTCAGGCTGTTAATGCGAGTTTTCCCCCATTAACGGCCCGACATGTCATGTGACTTTTTGAAGTTGAGCAATGCATTCTTGTATTGCCTTATTAAACTTTGTTAATGTACTAGAAAACGCCCGATAAAGTGGTAATAATATAACATTAAGATGAGTTTGGAGGGCGTTAGGGCTTATTAGCAACCCGAGAGGAATGAATAACAGAGGGTTGATTACCGGCCCGAGACAAAGTCAAGGGCTGTTATTCAGCCCTCAAGGGCCATTCATAACTAGGTCGCCTGATAAAATTATGTCATTACTATTATTACAATGACTGACAGCGGTGACAGGCTGTTAATGAATTTTGTTTTCATTAAAGCCTGCTTCAGGTTGCATGATGTCATGAATTACTGAGTTTTACTGCCCCGGTAAACTCTGTTGATATACTAGAAAACACCTACTAAAATGGTAATAATAAAACGTAATGCCATCCAGACTCATGTTATTGTTTTATTGTGGTACCATATACAGTACTTATGGTTTGCAGGGGCCATTTTGTTTCAGCCTGCTGGGTAGGCAACTAATATCATTTTAAGGTACATGGTTTGTGTAATTATCATGTACGTCATCACTAGGGTTGGGTGGTTTTTCGGGTTTTTTTTTTCTTTTTCAAAACCAAAACCGAACCACAGCCTTAACAAAAAAAACGAGACTTTTGGTTTCAACATATTTCCCAGAATTGGTAAGTTAATGACTCTCAATCACATGCTTTCCGTATGCCAAAGGTTAAAATGTGGGATAAAGGTAAATGCTGTGCCATTATGCTTACTTTGAAAGGATTGACAACAAATCCCCCCAAAATAGTGGTAGCAAATTTCTTATATCTTAAACGATATCTTCAGAATCACCACCAGAAAGAATTTGAAAAATTAAGTCTTGCATAAGAATCCACACATGCGATTTAAGAATCGTTAAGTACATTTAATGCACCGGGCACAGCCTCAGACACGCTCATATTAGACCAAATAGGTATTGAAAGTTACCTGTCAATATATGGTGTAAAAGTAATATAAATTATCTTTCACCCAAATTAATCTGCGTGCGGCGTGTAGTAGATTAGATTGGAGGTAAACATTAAATTTATTGAGTTTTAAAACCTCTAAGTTCACATGGGAAAAATGACAGGTGAATTATGTAAATTGGCCAACTTCTGGCACATTCTCTGAAAGAGTCACATGCTCAGAGATAAAGCTGCGCAGTTCTGTGTTTTTGTCAAAAATAAAATGGTTAAATTAAAATAAAACATATCCTGTTAAATGGACCGCAGGTAACTATTGAAAGTTTTTTAAACTTATTGCGAATTGTTTGTATACTATTTGAACTTACTTTAAGGAATCGCGCAGTACTCCAGGTCTGTCATATATAAACTGTCAAGTTAACACTGCATTCCCAATACACAGTTGTTATAATCAACACATGTTTTCCCATGTACATTTTGTGTACACAACAAATCCCAAGATGCAATATTGCATACTTTCAAATCCCATTATGCAGCCATCTCCCTTCATTGGAGTGTGAGTTACCAAAAAAAGTGATTCATATATTACAACTTACTTCAATAATAGTTATCAAATTCACAAGAACTATGATTTGCTCACCTTTTATTCCACTGTCATTTGAAGCAGGAACCATTTAGAAACCAGTCTAGTCTATTTTGAAGCTATGTGATAATTACTGGAATAAGCACAACAATTGCATATTATCCACCAGGGAGAGAGCTCAGAGACTCCTTAGAAAATAAGGAAATGTTGATTTCTGCTAAAATGTAGCTTTTCTTGTAAATTTTTGCATTTGGACAAGGCTCCAAATCTCAATGACAGAATAAGGCAGATCCCATCAATGCTGGAGCCATAGTTTGAAATTCTGGAGGACCATGCTGATGAAGAGTGTGTGTGTGGGGGGGGAGAATCCGTATCTACTATGAGTGTCCCAGGATTCCAGGACGCCACCATGGTTCAACCACTGTTGTATACTGATAACACATGTTAACCTTTTACCCAACACATCTTTTTAATTTTTAAAACTAAATTTGATAATTTGATAATTTTTAAACAATGAATAATAAATAAATGATAAAATAATTAAATGAACAATATTTACCAATAAAATCTTACAAATATGGCTGTCATTGGAACTGGCTCAATGAGCCGGTTCCAATGACAGCCATATTTGTAAGATTTTATTGACAAAGTGTCAGGATATTTCAGGTCATGTTTGCCTTCTATTAATTAATTTATTGTGTTAGATAAAGGGTTAAGTTGACTCAATTCCTCTCATGCGAATCCTAGCAGAGGTGCAGCGAGAATCTACATGGATTCTCGGCGGTTTTATTGCGCGAATCGATTCTCGGAATCTCGTCGAAATATAAGCCCTGGGGTGGGGTGGGGGGGGGGGGGGGGGGGGGGGGGAGGGAGGAATCTCAGGACTGATGGTACTTGTACTTGGCAGGATATCAAAAAGAATCTTTTCAAATTTGGGGATGGGAGGAGCAAGTGGAATTGGGAGAGGGACTGGGCATCCTAGATACCCCATGGCTCCACCGCTGTAGCCCACTACAGTAGTCCACCACAATATGTCCATTAGCTGAGAAGAGAGTTGAGCACTGAGTAACCCGGGTGACTCAGCATGCTGTAGGAACCTCATGACGTGGATGATAAATAGACATGTGTACATTACCATCAAAAATGTGGATTTGTACAATATATTTTGAAAAACCAAAAGCAGAGTTTCTGTGCGAAACCGAATCGAAATGCAAATTTCAAAACCACCCAGCCCCAGTCGTGCGTTACAATTCTGCAGAAATCGCTATACACTACCATGCATCAGATGTGATTCTATGGTGATTTGCTGTGCTTAACGCCCTATTATTTCAAATTATTAATTTCACCTGAATGAGGGCAGTTCTTTTTTTATTAAAGCCAAGATTGTTGACCTCGATCAGATGAAAATCAGCACTACGACAAATTAAAATCGTGAAATGCGCAGGTTCTGCCTCAGTGGAGAAACGTACTCAGTAAAATATGTACCGATTTAGCAACGTTTTCTGGTTTATGGTGCTAGATGAAGGTCATGATTTTGGAAAGGCCGATAAAATGTCTGGAGTCTCTGTGGAATGGCCGTAATCCACACGTGGGCAGTTACAGTTAAAACTAGAAGTCCTGTCATGAAATGCGCACAAATAGCATGTTGATATGCACGTTAATGTGCGCGTTATAGCCCAAGTAAAGCTATCATATTCTGTACATATGGCCTGTGCACAAGCAATGTTTCAGCCAATGGACCTCCGGGTAACCCGGAGGTCCATTGGCAGAAACATTGCATGTGTTTGCTATGAGTAACCAGAAGAACCTGCCGTGCTTTGAATGCCATTCGATATGGCAATTGCACGCAATTCCAACGCGCAATTAAGCCTAGATAAGCGCACTATTCGTGACAGGACTTCTAGTTTTAACTGTATGTCCATGCATCTGTTTACCAGGTAGTAAAAATCATCATCATTGTACCCGGTGCTTCATTAATTAAATTTTTGATGATTATTCCTGTAATTAGTGTTTGGAATCGAATATTATTGCGTCCATGGAAATATTGCCCACGCGTGGAAAGTGAACCAGTCCATGGCGACTGTACTGTATTACTTCAAAATAGTAGACAATCACAGGACATCCGTTTCAACTGTACCAAATCAGAATTTTCTACATGGCAGAAATAAAATATTTCTGAAAAATATGTAGATGACCAGTTGAGATGTTGATGGATTTGAAGAAAAAAGATTGAAATTCAAATACTTTTGATGTCGTTCTACGTTCAGATTCAGTAATTCTTATTTAGTTCCAGAAATGATTACCTCTTGTTGGTATTGGCCTTATGAACAGAGATGGTCCAGGAAACTTTTGGGAACACCTGTTTTTCAATTGAGGATGTCCCCAAATAAACTGAAATGTCTTAATACAGATTATTAGGCCATTGCATGTGTCTTGAAGTGATTTTTATCAACTGCAGATTGTATAGATTCAGGGCATTTAATTTGGAAATTTGCCCCGAAAAAAAATTCCCAAGGAAAATGGTGTTTCCTCAGCAAAAAACACCATTTGCCTAGTAAATTAGGGTTTATTTTTTATTGTTTAACTGTTTACCAAAACTGGTCACTGACCGATTACCGGTTATTTGTGATCAGTTGGCTGAAAGAACTACATTACATGTAATCTGAACATTTTTCACAGTGTTAACCTTCGTTGACTGGGGTCACAGTAAAATTACCAGATGCATACACTTGGGCGGTAAGCGTAGCTCTCGGAGCCACGTGTACCGCCCAAGTGCATGGGACAGTATTGGGACTAGTAATTTTATTGCGACCCGAGTTAGTGGAGTGCAACCATCACTTTTCCATTATGAACTGGCTATTGCCATAAGTACGCTTAATTGTAAGCTTTATATGTCATTGAACTTGTATATCCCGTAAAGGGGCGTGTAGAGAGATTAAGAATACACATTGTTGTAATTTCTCAAATTATTGAATGGTATCATTGACATCATTTTATATTAACAATTGCAGACGATAATAAAATGTGGTTTATGAATCATCTCTAAATGTTTGGCAACAATCGGTTGAACCGATGTTCCAGGAGTCATTGCCGTTGTCATCCGACTGCCGACAATCGGCCAAATGTGGTGGCAGGGTCCGATCATCGGTTGAAAACTACTTGGTCTACACATCACCGTCAACCCCACATTGTGACAACAGTGTTTGAGTGACATTTTCATTCCTGTCTTTACTCTTAACCTGCTGAGTAATTTTAAAATATTTTTCATCAAATCTTGTCATGGATGCTGTAAAGCAGCCATGACTAGATTGAACTAAAAATTCAACTCAGGGCTTAAATTTCGACGAGAACCCGAGAATCGTTTCGCACAAAGTTTCGTGTAGTAAAACCAACGAGAATCCATGTAGATTTTCACTGCACCTCTGCTAGGATTCGCGTGAAAAGAATTGAGTCAATTTAACCCTTTATCTAACACAGCGGCAACAAATTAACCAATAGAAGGCTAACATGACCTGAAATATCCTGATACTTCGTCAATAAAATTGGACAAATATGGCTGTCATTGGATCCGGCTCATTGAGCCGGTTCCATCGACAGTCATATTTGTAAGATTTTATTGGTAAATATTGTTCATTTAATTATTTTATCATTTATTTATTATTTATTGTTTAAAAATTATCAAATTTAGTTTTAAAAATTAAAAAGGTGTGTTGTGTAAAAGGTTAACATGTGTTATCAGTATACAACAGTGGTTGAACCATGGTGGCGTCATGGGATCCTGAGACTCATAGTAGGAAATAGATTCTCACAAATTTAGATGAAATATAAGCCCTGCAACTAAATTTAACACAAATCATTTGGGAAAGAATCCATTCAATTTACAGGGGAAAATTTGATTAAATGTGCCCAGATTATACATTTTTCAGTGGCACAAGGAATCATGTCCTCGGCAGCAATATCCGCCGGCAGCATGCAAAGAGTTAACTCAGTACAATCGCCGTGGATTGGTCGTAATCCACACATGGGCAGTTATGTCCAGGTATCTGTTTACCAGGTAGTAAAAATCATCATTAGCAAAATTTTAATTAATGATGATTATTCCTGTAATTAGTGTTTGGAATGTAAAATTACATGCATTGCGTCAGAGGAAATATTGCTCACGCATGGAAAGTGACCAGTCCACGGCGACTGTACTGTTATCATGGGCAAATAAAACAATACACTTTCAATACAGTTTCAATACAATTTCTCCATCTTCCCCTTCG
Source organism: Pictodentalium vernedei (assembly GCA_031216915.1). Lineage (NCBI taxonomy): Eukaryota > Metazoa > Mollusca > Scaphopoda > Dentaliida > Dentaliidae > Pictodentalium > Pictodentalium vernedei. The sequence goes on along the minus strand of CM062296.1, from coordinate 74,608,097 downwards.
TATTTAATCCCCAACCCCAACCATTGACCATTTTTTGTTTCACGGTCACCATTCTCAAAATTCAGTCATGAATGACACATGAAAACAAATGTTTATACTGTCCTCCGTGAGTCGACTGCACTACTATGGAAATAGAACTCGAGAAAGTGGGTTGCATCACTTTAAATAATCCCAATACATGTTGTGACACTGTTGTTTCGTTCCCTTCTGTGATATTCAGTGACAATCCTTTTATTCGTGTAACACCTCACACACAATGAGTAAATTGTTTATTATTGAATACAATAGCCAGGGCGCGGTGGCTCAGTTGGTAGAGGTGCAGGCTGCAAGCCGAGAGGTCCTCGGTTCGAATCCCACCTGCGGCAACCGCGTTGTCCTTGGGCAAGACACTTCACTCCCATTGCCCATGTGGGGGGCACGGTGACGCTGTGTACTAAGGCGTACTGCACGTCGATAGTGCACCTGTCTTCAACCAATGCTAACCCTGCTTGTGTGGAGTTGGTATGTTGGGGAGCTGACAGTTGCTCGGTGGTTCTCTCCGGGGTATTCCGGCTTCCTCCACCCATAAAACTGTCACGGTCATGGTTAGCCATTGTGCAGAGACATGTGACCTTAAACACCAATAAATAAATAAATAAATATGAATACAATAGCCATATAAGATAATTGAATGAATATAAGGGTCGATGTATTAGCGCTGCACGATATTCAAAACTCAAAAAAATACCGTGGTATACCGGTATATCGAAAACTGTTCAGATCTATGAACACAAGTACCACAATTGAGACTCGAAGCATCACAGTCAGAATGATTTAGCATACATTGATGATGCGGTTCGAAAAACCTTTTTCCAACACAGATGATATCAAAATTTATTATTTTCAAAATTAATTTATCAGATTTTCCCAAAAATTTCAACAAAACTATATTATGTGACCCCCTCATTGGAACGAGCTCAACAAGCTCGTTCCAATGAGGGGGTCACATGATATAGTTTTGTTGAAATTTTTTAAAATTATTTTTTCAACTGCTGAATTTGCATATTACGAGGGCACAAACGGACGATTCCTTGGATAAAGAATAATATTATTCATTCGGGGCTACAGTTAAAAAACTCCCAACATCTTGAAAATTAAATTGCGGGTAAATAAATAATGACAATAAACCAATATTTTTATAATTACACCGGTATTCAATCAATATTGGTTTGAATACCGGTATATATCTGTTTATCGATATACCGTGCAGCCCTACGATGTATTTGACAATAAACTTCTTAAAGAGTTTTTAAGATTTCTTTAGACTAATACTAGTAGCACAGTCAGTTAGTGGCACCAAGTGCAGATAACGTTTGTTTTCAGAACATTCAGTGGATTTGCCTCAAATGTCAAGGCACTGCGAATTGTGTTTAGATTAAACATTGACATATAAACATCGACCTCAAGTCAATACCCATTTTTAATGGAATGATCTTTCAAGTTTAGTGTTCATTCCTACAGCAAAAATTCCAACGTGCTTAAAAATCGCAACATTCATGAAAGTGCCCCCGGCAAATTTATTGCCGATCAAAAATGGAGTTTAGGTCAGTAAATACCTCGGCAATACCGTTTGCCAAGGGTTAATTAAATGCCCTTTAGATTTGTACTAAATATTGGAAATAATTGCTTCAAATGGGTAGATTTAAAAGTTGAATGATATTTTCCTGCAGAAATTTGGGGTCATTTGGGCTCCTGAGTTTAGGCACCCATACCTGTAACAAGTATCAAATCGGCTCTGGATCCATCTCTGCTTATGAACATTATGAACACAAAATACATTGCAAATAAGGCTGTCACGAATGATCGAAAAATCGATCAACTGTCGATTGAGGTCATAATCAACGATTTTTTTCAATTATCGATTATTTGACTGGACATGTGCTGTCATACCTTTTTGTTAAACAAAGGGGAAATATTGATTCACAAGCTATTGTTTCACATAAAGGACCTATTTCAACAACAAATGTGTGTGTGAACAGGGTTAAAACATAAAACCAATATATAGCTTCAAGTCGCGGCACCACGTGAGTTAAGTTAGCCAAAACCCAGTCATCATCGTATGCGTGATCACTCAGTTCCCAATACTTCTCATTCCTTTGATGTGAGTCATGTGACCTGCCAAAAAAACATCGTTGTTACGAGGTTGTACAGTTAAGATTAGAAGTCCTGTCCTGAAATCACTCAAATGCGCACAAATAGCACGTCGATTTGTGCGTTAATCTACACGGTATGACGATGGTGAGGCTATCAAATTCTGCACATACGACCTGTGCACAAGCAAAGTTTCAGCCAATGGACCTCCGGGTAACCCGGAGGTCCATTGGCAGGAACATTGCTTGTGTTTACTATGGGTAACAAGGAGAACCTGCCATGCTTTGGGTGTCATTCGATATGACAATTGCGCGCAATTCCTACGCGCAATTAAGCCTAGGTAAGCGCACAGTCCGTGACAGGACTTCTAGTTTTAACTGTATTCTTCTGCCGAATATCAAAAGCATGCTGTCGATTGCATGTCTTTGATCTTCATCGAGTGTTGAATTGTTTTTGTTATCAATTTGATACTTGATAAGCAATTTTAACATTCGGAAAGTAAAGAGGGAAAAACTTCGAAATGCCATGTTATATATTTTTAAAGTATGATGATTTATTTTGTTATCCGACACACCACAACCGGAAGTTTCATTTCCAAGTGTAAAGCTTTGTTGACTTGACATTACCTGAGGCTAAATTCATAATTATTATGCATTGAGTGCGGATGGGGCCATTAGTGAGTTTAGTATGCTTTTTTCTATGATTTGAAGTTTGAATCTATGCGATCTAGATTCTGTTTTGTCAAATTTTTCAAGGTTTGGTGTTCGTTTGCTTCATTTACGATTAGTATATTTTAATTTTTAACGCCTCCCAAGTTATTTCATAGACGAAGTTCTAGGAAACGAGACACAAATATTAACCATAAATAATCGAATAACCGTCGATTTTTATGACAAAATAATCGATTACATGTATGAAAATTCATAATCGTGACAGCCTTAATTGCAAAATGTGGAGTTATTGCTGTTTGTTGATTTCATAGAATTTAACCAAAGGTGTTTCTCTCTTACTCTCAAAACACGACAAAAATATAAATAAAATTGTACAATTTGGACAGCTTACTGCAGATGTATTATGCAATGCCCAGCCACGCTCTTGTTTTATGGTGACAGTCTGTAATTTGAGGATGATCGGTATTATGTTATCTTAGAAGGCAGTGAATATTTTTGCTTTTTCCGACATTGATCTGCACGTAGACAAATCGTGTGGGGATCTCCACTAAAAGAAAAGAAAGGGGGTTAGTTTTCCCAGACGGGACATTTTCATGTGGATTGGAGTATTGGATATCAATTTGCTCTTGTAACTTAGATGTACATCAGGGCTTATATTTCAACGAGAATCCAAGAATCGGTTTGCACAAAGATTCGCGCAATAAAACCGACGAGAATCCATGTAGATTCTCGCTGCACCTCTGCTAGGATTTGCATGAAAAGAATTGAGTCAGTTTAACCCTTTATCTAATGCAGCTGCAACAAATTAACCAATAGAAGGCTAACATGACCTGAAATATCCTGACACTTTGTCAATAAAATCTTACAAATATGGCTGTCATTGGAACCGGCTCATTGAGCCGATTCCAACGACAGCCATATTTGTAAGATTTTATTTGTAAATATTATTCATTTAATTATTTTATCATTTATTATGTCTCCCCTTCCCAGAAGGGAGACATATTGTTTTAGTGCATATTCTTCTTCTTCTTCTCCTCCTTTTCCTTCTTCTTCTTCTTCTTCTTCTTCTTCTCATACAAACTTTGTCCGGGCCATAACGTTTTTGTCTTTTGACCTACACCTTAGATACTTGGCATGTGGATGTATCACCATGAGCTGGTGTGCAGTGTATCATAGTGACCTTCATGTGACCTTGACCTTTGACCTGAAGGTCAGATTTATGCACTTTTTTAAGGGAAACTGTCTGGACCAGAACTTTTTTGTATTTCGAGTCAGTCTTTAGATATTTTGCATGTGGATGTATCACCATGAGCAGGTGTGCAGCGTATCAGTGTGACCTTCATGTGACTTTGACCTTTGATCTGAAAGTCAGATTTGTGCTTTTTTCAAGGAAACTTTGTCCGGACCAAAACTTGTTTGTCTTTTGAGCCAGGCCTTAGATATTTGGCACGTGGATGTATCACCATGAGCCGGAGTGTAGCATACCGTTGTGACCTTCATGTGTCCTTGACCTCAAGGTCAAATTTGTGTACTTCAAATAGGGAGTAATTGTCCAGACCAGAATTTTTGTTTTTTGACCTAGGACTTGGTTATTTGACATGTGGATGTGTCACCATGAGCCCGCATGTCGTCTACCTCGATGACCTTCATGTGACCGTGACCTCTGACTTTAAGGTCAAATTTATGTACTTCAAATAGGGAATGATTATCCAGACCAGAACTTTTTTGTTTTTTGACCTAGGACTTAGATATTTGACATGTGGATGTATCACAATTAGACCATATGTCACATGTAATCATGACCTTCATGTGACCTTGACCTCAGGGTCAAATTTATGTACTTTAAATAGGGAGTAATTGTCCAGACCAGATTTTTTTTTGTTTGGACTTTTGGACATGTGGATGTGTCACCATGAAACCGCATGTCCACTACCTTGATGAACTGCATGTGACCTTGACCTCTGACCTCAAGGTCAAATTTATGTACTTCAAATAGGGAATAATTGTCCAGATCAGAACTTTTTTGTTTTTTGACCTAGGACTTAGATGATTGATATGTGGATGTATCACAATGAGACCACATGTCATCATGACCTTCATGTGATCTTGACCCCAGGGTCAAATTTATGTACTTTAAATAGGGAGTAATTGTCCAGACCAGATTTTTTTTTTTTGACATGTAGATGTGTCACCATGAAACCGCATGTCCGCTACCTTGATGAACTGCATGTGAGCTTGACCTCTGACCTCAAAAGGAAGGGGAGACATATGTTTTAATGTGCTAAAACACTTTCTAGTTACATATTGTTTACAAATTATCAAATTTAGTTTTAAAAATTAAAAAGGTGTGTTGGGTAAAAGGTTAACATGTGTTATGAGTATACAACAGAGGTTGAACCATGGTGGCGTCACGGGATCCTGAGACACTTGTAGTAGGTATGGATTCTCGCAACCATTTTCACGAGAATCCAAATGGATTCTCACAAATTTAGACGAAATATAAGCCCTGTACATAGCATGTACTTGCTTACAAGACAAGATTTGATACTTATACTTACGTCACACAGTCGGTCATAAAATGGAGGTCTGGGTTTGAGGTGGAGAGAGCAGTATGACCAACTTTGGACTACTCTTCCTGCACATGTTAATTAAATAAGGAGTGTGGTGACTTGGTGGTTATGGCATTGGACTTCAAACCAGAAGGTCCACCGTCCGATCCCCACCAGGGGCAACTGCATTGTACCTTGGGCAAGGTACAGTTGAAACTAGAAGTCCTATCAAAATTTGCACAGAAAATGCTCATTCGTCTGCACTTACAGTTAAAACTAGAAGTCCTGTCTTGAAATGCGCACAAATAGCACGTTGATATGCGCATTAATGTGCGCGTTATGGCCCAAGTAAAGCTATCATATTCTGTACATATGGCCTGTGCACGAGCAATGTTTCAGCCAATGGACCTCCGGGTAACCCGGAGGTCCATTGGCAGAAACATTGCATGTGTTTGCTATGAGTAACCAGGAGGACCTGCCGTGCTTTGGATGCCATTCGATATGGCAATTGCACGCAATTCCAACGCGCAATTAAGCCGAGATAAGCACACAATTTGTGACAGGACTTCTACTTTTAACTGTAGCTACAGACAGTTATTGCCTGTCACTTTTAGTAAAGCCCAAATTAGGGCTTCCAGCACTCTACCAGTTAAATAAGGAGTGTGGTGACTCGGTGGTTATGGCATTGGATTTCAAACCAGAAGGTCCACCGTCCGATCCCCACCAGGGGCAACTGCATTGTACCTTGGGCAAGGTACAGTTGAAACTAGAAGTCCTATCAAAATTTGCACAGAAAATGCTCATTCGTCCGCACTTACATGTAACTGCAGAAGAATGGAGTATGAAATACACCAGCATTTGAGCTGGTGCAGTGCAAAATGCAATGCCCTATAAGCCAGGTTGCCAGTGAAATCAAACTGAACCAATCAACAGGGAAGAAAATATTGAGACTACAGTATGTGGAGGGGGATTACCACTAAATCGCCGCGGGATAGATTTTTGTAATTATTTACAATTTCTGAGGACAAAACACAAGAAGCAATTGCAACCTTTCATCTCATGGACAACCGGGTTGCACCTGGTGGTCCAGGTGATGGAAGTTTGCAAGTGTTTCTTGTACTGATATGAATAATTAAAAATACTTTTTGAGTGGAGAATATATGGCGCTGAGATTAAGCAGTAATCCACTCTCTTCATTCTGTATATGTAGTTGAATTTTAATATCGATTTACGTCATTACATGTACACATATCCCAGTAGAGGTTAGGAATGATGTTGCACCTGGTGGTCCATGTGATGAAAGCTTGCAAGTGTTTCTTACGCTGTTATAAACAATTTTAAATACTCTTCGAGTGGAGAAAATATGGCATTGCGAATAAGTAGAAAACCACTCTTCGTTCTACATATGCAGTCAAATTTTAATATCTGTTCACATTATTACGTATATACAGTACATAGAGAGTGTATTTTTGTCAATAAATCACCAGTGCTTTCATTTTGACGGGGCCGATCGGCCCCAGCCCAGTAAACAGCCCCTGAAAAAGAAATTACGCGGGCGATTAATCGGCCCGGCAAAAAAAGTTAAATCCCAAACACGTTATTGACAAATTGAACGGGTTGTCTCCATTTCGGTTTTTGTACGTAACATTGGTGTGAAATTCTAAGAACTCTGGTGTTGAACGCAACCCGAGTACATAAAAATTGATAACTTTGAGACTGTCATCAGTGTCGAAATTTAATGCAAATAAAACAATTCTTGTTATTACATTCAATAAATTTTCATTCGCAAATCAGTATGAAGTTGAAACGCAACAGAATGGTGATGGGAAATCATATGTTTCAAAAGTTACCTGCAAACTTTGCAGCAGACATCAACAGGCAGTGATGCAGGCGACTCCCAAAGGGAAAATATGTACAGTTAAAACTAGAAGTCCTGTCATGAAATGCGCACAAATAGCATGTTGATATGCGCGTTATGGCCCAAGTAAAGCTGTCAAAATCTGTACATGTCGCCTGTGCACAGGCAATGTTTCAGCCAATTCCGGAGGTCCATTGGCAGAAACATTGCATGCGTTTGCTATGAGTAACCAGGAGAACCTGCCATGCTTTGGATGCCATTCGATATGGCAATTGCGTGCAATTCCAATGCGCAATTAAGCCTAGATAAGCGCACTATTCGTGACAGGACTTCTAGTTTTAACTGTACTATTCTTTCAATTAAATTTATTTTCTGAAGTAACTGCAACCACAAATGACAAGTATGATTTTTGGGCCCAGTATTTCTGTGCAGTTGCAGTAATGACCCCACCGCCCCAGATTAACAAAATCTTTATACGGAAAATTTAAATTGTGCGTGCACTGTTGACCTTGCCAAACAGTTCACTGGTTGTCAGGGAAACCGAGCATAGGTCGTTTTGCTCGGTGTTCAACTCGCCCCGAAGTCAATTCGTCCCAATTTCTTGCACCTGTTCATTTTGCCCCAACTTCCACAAACGGGTAGTTTTGTTATAAACTTTTGATAGTATTATTTGGGGGCGCGGTGGCTCAGTTGGTAGAGTTGCAGGCTGTAAGCCGGGAGGTCCTCGGTTCGAATCCCACCTGCGACAGCCGCGTTGTGTCCTTGGGCAAGACACTTCACCCCGATTGACTACATGGGGGCACGATGACGCTGTGTACTGAGGCGTACTGCACGTCGATGGTGCGCAATCTAACCCTGCCTGTGCTGTGGTGCAGAGTTCAGAGTTACGATGTTGGAGAGCTGACAGCTGCTCGGTGGTTCTCTCCGGGTACTCCGGCTTCCTCCACCCGTAAAACTGTCACGGTCACGATTAGCCATTGTGCATAAGTATGTGACCTTAAACACCAATAAACAATAAATAATAAATGATAGTATTTTTAGCTCAACTTTGACGAAGTCAAATTTGAGCTACTGTCATGGCCCGTCTGTCCATACATGTTGATTTATTTAGTGTTACTTTCAGAGCTGTAAGTGCCAAGCTGCTATGGCTCGGGCTAGAGGCCGTATTTATGAACCGATCTTTACGAAACTTCTTGGGTACCTTTGTTATGACCGTGGGACGAGAACGAGTGTTTTTGGGTGCGGTCCGAAATTCAAGATGGCTGCCAGCCGCCATTTTGTACCGATGATGCAGAAATCTGTTTTTTGTACAAAACTTCCATATGAAAGCTCTGATTTGAATAATTTTTTGTATGAATGTTTAGTACCATGGGATACATCACATATAGTACGGGTTTTTTTCTCGTACATAAATTGTGCAAATTAGACTAATTTTGATGTTTTTTGGGGTTACTTTCAGCACTGTAAGTGCAAATGCCAATACGGTTTGGGCTAGAGGCCGTATTTATGAACCGATCTTTACGAAACTTCTTGGGTACCTTTGGTATCACCGTGGGACGAGAACGAGTGTTTTGGGGTCCGGTCCGAAATTCAAGATGGCCGATGGCAGCCATTTTGTACAAAATTAGGTGCAATCAGATTTTTGCACAGAACTTCCATATGAAAGCCCTGATTTGAATAATTTTTTTGTGTGAATGTTTAGTACCATGGGATGCATCACATATAATACGGGTTTTTTTCTCGTGCAGAAATTATGCAAATTAGATGAACTTTGATTTTTTCAGTGCGACTTACACACAGTAAGTACACATGTCAATACGGCTCAGACTAGAGTATGTATTTATGAACTGATCTTCACGAAATGTCTTGGGTACCTTTGTTATCACCTTGGGACGAGAACGAGTGTTTCTTGGTGTGGTCTAAAATTAAAGATGGCTGCCAGTGGCCATTTTGTACCGAAATTAGGTCTAATCAGTTTTTTGTACACATCTTCTATACAGCTCAGACTAGAGGCCATATTTATGAACCAATCTTTACGAAACTTCTTGGGTACCTTTGTTATCACCGTGGGATGAGAGCGAGTGTTTTTGGGTGTGGTCCGAAATTCAAGATGGTCACCAGCAGCCATTTTGTACCAAAATTAGTGCAATCAGTCTTTTGTATAGAACTTCTGTATGAAAGTTCTGATTTGAATAAATTTTTGTATGAATGTTTAGTAACATGGAATACATCACATATTGTAAGGGTTTTTTTTTCGTGCAGAAATTATGCAAATTAGATGAACTTTGATTTATTCAGTGCTACTTACACAATGTAAGCACACATGTCAATACGGCTCAGGGTAGAGGCTGTATTTATGAACCGATCTTCACAAAACTTCTTGGGTACCTTTGTTATCTCCTTGGGATGAGAATGAGTGTTTCTGGGTACGATCCAAAATTCAAGATGGCTGCCAGTGGCCATTTTGTACCGAAATTAGGTCCAATCAGTTTTTTGTCACAAGTTCTATACAGCTCGTATTTATGAACTGATCTTCACAAAACTTCTTGAGTACTTTTGTTTTCACCTTGGGACAGGAACGAGTGTGTTTTGGGGTGCCTTTGTTATCACTGTGCTATGAGAACAAATATTTTGGGGTTCAGTCAGACCCACTCTGGGACTCAAAGATTTCTTTTCTAGTTCAGCATCTGCCTGTCACCCACCTTTACAATACTTTACCTATACATTTGTTACAGGCAACGGTCAGTATTTATGTACAGACCGTTACAATACTTTATATGTACCTTTGTTATCAGGTCATTACCTAGATGTTTGTCATTGCTGTGTCACATACTATACATGTACATGTCTTTGTCTTGACAAGTTGAGCTACAGTGTCATTGACACTTTCATTTGACTCTGTGTCTGTTTGTCATTATGGCACCTTCTACCCCCCTCATCCCATTACCTTTTTATTTATCTTGGTCATTTTTTATATGGCATTTATATTACATATAATTTACCATATCATTTCCAACATATATATTCGAAATGATCTGGTAATATATATGTCATATAAATACCATATAAAAAACTACATGTCATGCTGAATATAAGGTACTTAGGAGAAATCAGCCCTCACCTATAAAAATAGGCCCCGTAAGTGCTTTTATAGGGCCGATTTTTAGGCCTCATTACTATTTTAAAATGCAAGGCCTGAATCACCCGTGGAGTGATGATTTCTCTCAAGCAATAAATGCTAATTTGATGCAAAGCGTAATTAGCATAAGCACAGTTTCAGCCAGTGCACCTCCAGGTTAAACCTGGAGGTCCATTGGTTGAAATTTGGCTTCTGCTTCATGTGTTTCTGTACGGTAGTACCTTGAGTGATACCTCCACTCCATGGGTGATTGGGTGACAATCCACCCTCCACGTACTGTATGTTTCCCAATAGAGAGGTTAGGAATGATGTTAATAATCTCTATTTACTAATATAGAATTGTTGGGCACACTTTTTTTCTACGGGAATTGAATTTCACTAATGAGGCTGTTTGAGTTTGATAGGGACAAAAAGTGCACTTACATGGCACACTATTACTTCAAAATAGTGCACAATACAGTGACAGGACGTTTAGTTTTAGCTGTTCTTAATTCCAGTCACTCACGGGGAAGGGAGGGGGCATTGTACACTAAGGCATACTGCATGTCGATGGAGCACTTGTCTTCAACCAATGCTGTGAAGTTAGCAAGTTGGGGAGTCTTGACAGTTGCTCGGTGGTTCTTTCCGGGTACTCCTGCTTCCCCCACCCATAAAACTGCCTAACCTGAGGTGCCAGGCTTGGTCCTGTACTTTCTGCCATAAAATGATCTGCTTCACAATGATTGATCAACAGATTCTTCATAAAACAGCTCCACATGGTAACCTCGGGAATTGAAGCAGTCCTTCTTGATTACACTGTTCAGTTTAAACAAGATTTGTTTTACTGGTAAAATCTGACCCGGTCTGGTCACCAATGCCAGAGGTGGAAGTCCTCTAAAATGTGCAATATGATATAAATGATTGGCTTAACTTGACTTTGTTCTCCATCTTGCGCTCACGATTAGCCATTGTGCAGAAATAAGTGACCTTCAACACCAAAAAATTAAATTCATTAAACTCCCGAGATTAGGCTCCTAAGATTACAAGCTGTCCAGAGTTGAAATGTTTTTCATCTGGCCTGTCATTTTAAGGAGGGCGACCACTCATGCTCTCAAGCTCTCCCAAACTAAAATTTACGACGACTGTAAGCGCCCTGCTTACCACATACATGTACAAGGAGAGCCACAAAAGTTAACATTGTTTATTAATGGTGATCTGTATCCCTCACCTTATATGTGATCGTGAACTTCGGAAAAGCTTACTGGTAGCTAGTCTCTGCAAGGTCCCTATGCCTACAGTTAAAACTAGAAGTCCTGTCCTGAAATGCGCACAAATAGCACGTCGATTTGCACGTTAATCTATGCGTTATGACGATGGTAAGGCTATCAAATTCTGCACATACGGCCTGTGCACAAGCAAAGTTTCAGCCAATGGACCTCCAGGTAACCTGGAGGTCCATTGGCAAGAACATTACTTGTGTTTGCTATGGGTTACAAGGAGAACCTGCCATGCTTTGGCTGCCATTCGATATGGCAATTTTGCGCAATTCCTACGCGCAATTGAGCCTAGATAAGCGCACAGTTCGTGACAGGACTTCTAGTTTTAACTGTAGCCTCTGGCACAGAGTTTGACTGGTAACAATTTTGCTTACATAACGAATACTGACAATAAATGGAACCGTCTGACTACCAGTACATGCGGTGAGTGGCTTGTAACTAAATCACTTGGGGAGTGGAGTTATCACTGAAAGTACCACTTTCAAATTCTGAAATGTGGACAAAAAACACAAGCAACGTTTCAGCCAATGTTATACCCAGAGGTCCATTGGCTGGAACTTTGCTTGTGCTTGTTATGCTTTGTAACAAATTGGCGATTATTACTTGGGTGGAATCTCCACTCTGCAGGTGATTTTGTGATAATACACTCTCCACATACTGTACATAATTCAGGTAGAAATTCTGACATGCTTTGTAAGAAATTATTGCATTTTTCAAAGTTTTCATACATTTACTTGCAGAATAGAAACTTTCCTCTTAAGATTGGGGTCATTGCTTATTTCTTGTTTGGGTCATTGCTTCTTTATCAGAGTGCACATTGCTGCAGGATCAGTTTTAGATGGCACATACTTGCTATTCCAATGGTACCAACACTTCTCTATATATACATTCCAGACATCTTGGTTTACAGGTTCAAGGTGTCATTATGTGGTTCTGTTTTAGATTGCTTTCACTCTCCCAGCATGCTAATAGCATTCTTCCTGTTACTTTTGGTTTGATATCTTTGATCTAAAGGAGTTCATTACTAGCCTATGAACAGTTATGGTGATAAGTATGTAGGTTGAAAACACTACACACTGGTGTTGTTAGGTGGTGGAGTGCAACTTCATTAACTTGCTGGGAACTAATGTCCATACATTGTATACTGAATTTTCATGCAGGAACTTCTTCCCATAATGCAACTGGGAATTTAACCCCCCAAAATCTTTTTTGACAGAGCTCAATGCAATATCTATAGCATAACCAAAGTCTGAGGATTGTAAATCTAAACAGTGGATAGAGTTCACATTCTGAAAGCTTTGTCAATTTCACATAACAAATTTTCCTGCTGAAGCCTTAAATTTGGCTGCAATTTGAGCGACGTGTTTGAAACGCCCATTTTGTTTACAAAAATGCACACAGCATCAGAAGATTTTATTTAATGTTCATTGTTATACGGCCGCTCATATGAGCGGGCCATATTATGGCATGGCAATGCCTGTTTGTCTGTCCATCCATCCGTACGTCCCTCCGTCCATCCCTCTGTCCGTCCGCCCGTCCCTCTGTCCGTCCACCCATTAGCTTTTGTTTGCCCACGTGATAACTTGAAAACAATACATCCAACAGATACTATTTTTTATGGTTGATTAGTCATGACTAGAGGATGGTCCCTTTCGATAACCAGCATTCTGGCGTATCCAATATGGCCACCACGGCAGCCATCTTGGATTTTCAGAGACTTTTGATTGTCCATGCGATAACTTGAACCCTACAGATCCAACAGATGCTGTTTTTTTTATGGTTGATTAATCATGACTAGAGGATGGAACCAGCATTCTGGCATATCCTAGATGGCCACCATGGCAGCCATCTTGGATTTTTAGGGACTTTTGATTGTCCATTTGTCATGGTTGATTAGTCATGACTAGAGGATGGTTCCTTACGATAACCAGCATTCTGGCATTTCCAATATGGCCACCATTGCAACCATCTGGGAGTTTGGGTGATTTTTGATTCTCCACGCAATAACTGGAAAACAATATATTCAACTTTAATGGGTCGTACATGTAAACCAGGAATGTACAATTATTTTTGAAGGAATTATTGACCTTTTGTTCAACTCAAAATTTCTTCACAAGCGCAATTTTTTCATAGACGGCTGTATATTGATCCACCGCCTGGCAGTGTACTTGTGTAAACTTGTAGCACATCGGCACGGGAGCAGAATCTCTAATTACTGTATCCTGACATAACTTTGTGCAAAAGAAATTTCAGATTACAAGGCATTATCATTTTTATGGTGAATAATGTTACTGCTTTCTGATACATTGCAGCACTCTGCGTTTAGAGCTTCATTCTTGGCCCACTAATTTGTTCATTAACTGGTGGAGTGCTAGAAGCCACTATCAGGGCTTTCAAAAAAATGAGGGCACTCCCTTGATGTGTTTCTTTAGTGGTGACATGCCATAAAATGATCTTGAAAAACTGAAAATGTGTTTGTGACGGTCAAAAGTTGGATATAGAACTGAAAATTCCTTGGGTACAAAACGTCTAGAAATTTGGGTATGAAGCAACCAAATATTGGGGTACCAAAAGTCCAAAAGAATACGAAACATCCAGATACGAAACGTCCAAAGTACAAAACGTCCAGATCCCCTACAGGCAACCGACTGAACACATTTTATTAAAACATGTACCAAAAGCAACGTTGTACAGCACCATGATTGAAGACCAGTGACTTCGGTTAGCTGGGAATAGTGGCGATCTTGTACCGAATTCAGATGGTAAATTCCGTAATATCTCGGCTCTGCAAATCCTTAAATATTCTGATATGCACTCCACATGTTTTTAATGTGGAAACTTAATTGAAAAGGCCAGATATCAAAGAGTTTTCAATAATCAGTGTTAAATATAGAATAACCGGAAACTGCCGGTTGTCATAATCGCCCGATGCCCCATAACCGGCTGGTTCTGATTGCCAATTCCAATTATCGGTTCATTATTATATCGTTCAAAACACATTCAATGTTGATGTAACATGAGTGAGATGGTTTTGAATTGAATTGAATAAATCTGAATTTTCTTCTGTCTACCCAAAACAAATAGACGACATTTGCAGAAAACACTAAATAACTATCTTCATTTTTAGCTCAACTTTGGCGAAGCCAAATTTGAGCTTATGCCATGGCCAGTTGTCCGTCGTCCGTCTGGCCATCTGTCCGTCAACAATTCAATACGGCTTGGGCTAGAGGCCGTATTTATGAACCGATCTTTACGAAACTTCTTGGGTACCTTTGTTATGACTGTGGGATGAAAACGAGTTTTTTGGGGTCCGATCCGAAATTCAAGTTGGCCGCCAGCTGCCATTTTGTACCGACGATGCAGAAGTCTGTTTTTTGTACAGAACTTCCATATGAAAGCGCTGATTTGAATAATTTTTTGTATGAATGTTTAGTACCATGGGATACATCACATATAATACAGGTTTTTTTCTCATACGTAAATTATGCAAATTAGATGAACTTTGATTTTTTCAGTGCTACTTACACACAGTAAGTGCACATGTCAATACGGCTCGGGCTAGAGGCTGTATTTATCAACCGATCTTGACAAAACTTCTTGGGTACCTCTGTTATCACCTTGGGACGAGAACGAGTGTTTGAGTGCGGTCCAAAATTCAAGATGGCTGCCAGTGGCCATTTCGTACCGAAATTAGGTCTAATCAGTTTTTTGTACACAACTTCTATACGGCTCAGGCTAGAGGCCGTATTTATGAACCAATCTTTACGAAACATCTTGGGTACCTTTGTTATTACCATGGAATGAGAACGAGTGTTTTTGGGTGTGGTCCAAAATTCAAGATGGCCACCAGCAACCATTGTGTACCAAAATTAATGCAATCAGTCTTTTGTACAGAACTTCTGTATGAAGTTCTGATTTGAATAAATTTTTATATGAATGTTTAGTAAAATGGAATACATCACATATAGTACGGGTTTTTTTCTCATGCAGAAATTATGCAAATTAGATGAATTTTGATTTATTTAGTGCTACTTATACACTGTAAGTGCACATGTCAATACGGCTCGGGCTAGAGGCTGTATTTATCAACCAATCTTCACGAAACTTTTTGGGTACCTTTGTTATCACCTTGGGACGAGAACGAGTGTTCCTGAGTGCGGTCCAAAATTCAAGATGGCTGCCAGTGGCCATTTTGTACCGAAATTTGGTCCAATCAGTTTTTTGTCACAACTTCTATACAGCTCGTATTTATGAACTGATCTTCACGAAACTTCTCGGGTAACTTTGTTTTCACCTTGGGACAGGAATGAGTGTGTTTTGGGGTGCCTTTGTTATCACTGTGCTATGAGAACAAATATTTTGGGGTTCAGTCAGACCCACTCTGGGACTCAAAGATTACTTTTCTAGTTTAGCATCTGACTGTCACCCACCTTCACAATACTTTACCTATACATTTGTTACAGGCTACGGCCAGTATTTATGTACAGACCGTTACAATACTTTATATGTACATTTGTTATCAGGTCATTACTTAGATGTTTGTCATTGCTGTGTCACATACTATACATGTACATGTCTTGACAAGTTGAGCTACAGTGTCATTGACACTTTCATTAGCTCAACTTTGGCAAATTTGAAGTATTGTCAAGGGCCCAAAACTTGTAGCACAGTCTGCAGGTCATATTTAATATGGAGGGATTTCATTGTAACTTGGTAGGATGACTTCTTATGATGTCTAGATGAGAACTTCCCCATTTGGTCGCGATCTGTCAGCCGTGATGACCAGGCCTCGAAGTGTTGAAAATTTTCCACCTGTCACAGGCGACAGGTAAATATATTTTCTACCTGTCACCTCCATAAAACTACCTGAACAAAAGGTATCTGACAGTGGAAGCCCGCCGTGCGAGCAAAGGAGATGCGAAGCCACAAGTGCCGAAGGCACGAAGCTGCGAGCACCAAAGGCGCAAAGCATTTGGCCAAGGGTCTGGGTCCTCCCCCAGAAAATTTTGAAAAATTGTTGTGCTCACATGCGTTTTCCTGTGTACTGGCAATGGTTATAAGGCTAATTTTCGGTTCCATTTCATGTGATTTTTTTTGTAGGGAAACATTTTTAATGCGAATAATTTTCAATATGCTCCCACCCCACGCACACACTGTAATGGCGTAATACCGCCTAAGACATTGATCGTCGTTTCTATTAGGGCTGTCGCGATTATTCGATTAGTCGACTAACCGTCGACTATTGAAGTATTCGACATTTTTTATTTTTAGTCGATCGTCGTTCATTTTCAAGGTGGTACACGTTTACTACACGTCGGGCTAAATTGCTTTGTTTTGTGAGGTGAATGATCAATGAAGGTGAATAACTTTAAATATCTAACCATAGTTAACATTCATATCCGGAAGACTGTACGACTGTCACTGACTGTGTAAGAAAGAACACTCACAGTTACTCGAGAAGAATAGATTCTTCTGAATTTCTCCAGTCTTGTACACACGAATGCACCCATTGGAAAACCCAAAGCGCGGAAGTGACAAAATTATGACGAAAGTCAGAACGTCAGATCACTTCTCAAAGTTCGGAACTTCAGACTAAGATCCAATTTTAACAACTGACGAGGGAATGCATAGATCTCAATGTTCAAAATTTCAAGAAACTTATTGCAGAAAGGAAACATATGCAGGAACGTTCTTTGGTCAATTCATTTTAATTCATCGGCTTCAATCTAGTTCAAACCTGGACCCGCAGTCAGTAATATTATTTTTGGGGTTGGTACGTCCTACAGGACGTACCAACCCCAAAAATTATATTACGGACTGTGGATCCAAGATTGGACTACATGTAGCTTCAGTCGGGACCGATTTGTTGTTCCCACAACCCCACTTCGTCTGAACACACTGGTGCCATTGTCATTTTCAGAGTTTTACGAACAGAAGAATGATTTGCTAAAAAATCATGGGAAGCGACTATTAATCGACTAACCGTCGATTACTGGTCACGATTAGTCGATTATAAAAAATGATAGTCGCGACAGCCCTAGTTTCTATCACGTCTTTAAAACATGTGATCATGTTGAACCATAGGCTTACACTGTACCAATCTTTTTCAGCACATATGTGGGGCGCGGTGGCTCAGTTGGTAGAGGTGCTGGCTGCAAGCCGAGAGGTCCTCGGTTCGAATCCCACCTGCGTCAACCGCGTTGTGTCCTTGGGCAAGACACTTCACCCCGATTGCCTACATGGGGGCACGATGACGCTGTGTACTGAGGCGTACTGCACGTCAATGGTGCGCATGTCTTCAACCAATCTAACCCTGCCTGTGCTGCGGTGCAGAGTTCAGAGTTACGATGTTGGGGAGCTGACAGCTGCTTGTCGTTGCTCGGTGGTTCTCTCCGGGTACTCCGGCTTCCTCCACCCGTAAAACTGTCACGGTCACGATTACCCATTGTGCATAAGTATGTGACCTTAAGCACCAATAAATAAATAAATAAATCAGCACATATGTAAATTTTAATAAAAGTTTACCTTGTTTCTTCCCAAGTGTTTTGTGTTCTTCCTAGCCCTGTTCTTCCTTCCAAAATTGTAATTCTTTTGAGATCACGCCGAAATACAACTTTTCGATGTTCCGACGAGATGTTCAATTGGCACAACTAGAAGAACCGGAAAGCACTGGCAGGTATATGCGACTGATGCAAAATACATTATTCACTGACTCACCCATTATTTGTGAACAGGTAGGCCTATTATTTCTTTACGGCAGGTAAGAGAAGGTGGGAGGAGGTAGCGGCCAGCTGAGGGAGAGGCTGTTTACATATGTTATTTTTTTATCAAGTGTTGAAAATTAGCGGCAGTCATTTTCAGTGCATAATAACAAAATAATATTTGTGAACAGGCATTATTTCTTCACAGGATGGGGGGGGGGGGGGATTTTAGGTGGGGAGGGGCAGGGTTGATTTTATTCAACATGTTATAAAAATCTTAGAAACACTCTTATAGTTATAAAAATAATTATCTCATTGAATGGCTGGCACAAAGTGTCAGAAAAAAACTTATTCCCAGGACAATAAAAGTTGTGCGCGAAGTCAAATTGGCCTTTCCTACATTGGGTCCTTTGGGGTTTTCTTTGACACTCAATAAATTTTGAATACTCAAATTACTGTACAAAATTTGGGAATAAAATATCCGTAGCCTATAATTTATATAGATATTTTTCGAATTTCAAAATTTTGTACAGTAATTTGGTATAAAATGGAAAGTACACGTAATTTGGAAAAATGAATGCTATTCAAAGTGCCATCAAATATTGTATGTCATAATTTGTCGTAATACGGCTCTTACCGTCTTACGTACTTCTCTATTTATTTGGGAACCTGAGCTATTAAGAATTTCTGGAAGTACATTGAAAAACGCCATGAATGGATGAACAGTTTACATGCCAACACGAGCGAGACGATTCTTGGCATGCATGCACATTTCGTCGGTTTGGCTCGTAAATGCAATGACAGAACGAATTCCGTAGTCGGATGTAATCGAGGATGTCCGGCAGCAAACACGTCGGTGGAACCGTGGAAAACAGACTGGCCGCCGCCATTTGCGATTTTTCAACTGCCGATTCGATGAAGGCAAACACGCGAAGGTTGGTTGGTGGTTTGGGGGGGGGGGGGGGCGATACAGCTATGAAATGAGAACGGAGGTGCATTCCCGTATTTATTTGTTCTCTCTGACACACGCATCCGGTAGAAACAATGCACTGGGCCCAAGATTCGCAGCCGCAACCGCAAGCATGTGCACCCAGCTTAAAACAACTTCACAAGTTGCAAATATTTCACCGAAGGCCCAAAATGAAAAGTAGCAAATACAAGTTTGACGTCATATGTGAAGGAACATTATTTGATTGACAGTAATTGTCGGCCATTTGCAATCGCAGCGTTTCAAATAAAATCCCACAGAGCACAAAAACACTTCTGTGCGTGTTCGAGATGCGGTGGGGGGGGGGGGGGGGAGGGGGGGGGTGGCGGCACAATATGAGTGGGAATGGTAAGTGCTTCTTAAACATTTGTTGATCTTTAGTTGAACATTTTAAGACTGACTGATGCTTATTGACAATAGAAATATACCTGGCACAAACAATGCCATTTTTGTCCCTTTTCGCGCGTTGCCAGATATTTGAGCTCACCTGTCGCCGGCGACAGGTAACCACTATTTCTACCTGTCGCATGGCGACAAACACCTGTCGGCGACAGGCAGACAGGTGTACATTTCGAGCCCTGGTGATGACTGGCCGAGCCCAAAACCCGAAAACCTTTAGCACAGTCTACAGGTCATATTTATGGAGAGATTTGATTGTAACTTGGTAGGTTGACTTCATATAATGTCTAGATGAGAACGTCCCTTTTTGGACACGATTGGGTAACTGTGATGGCTACAGGGGCCCAAAGCCCAAAAACCTTTAGCACAGTCTACAGGTCGTATTTATGAAGGGATTTCATTGTAACTTGGTAGGATGACTCCATATAATATCTAGATGAGAACGTCCCCTTTTGGTCGCGATCATTCAGCCTTGATGGCTGCCCGAGCCCAAAACACCAAAATCTTTAGCATAGTCTATAGGTCATATTTATGGAAGATTTTCATTGTAACTTGTTAGGTTGACTCCATATAATGCCTATATGATGACATCCCCTTTTGGTCGTGTTTGGTCAGCTGTGACAGCTTCAGGTGCCCAAAGCCTGAAAACCTTGAGCACAGTATACAGGTCATATGTATGAAGGGTTTTCATTGTAACTTCGTAGGGTCATTCCAGATGAGAACTTACCCTTTTGGTCACGATCATTCAACCATGATTGCTGCCCGAGCCCAAAACCTGAAAAACTTTAGTATAGACTACAGGTCGTATTTGTGAAGGGATTTCATTGTAACTTGGTAGAATGACTCGGTATAATGTCAAGATGAGGACATCCCCTTTTAGTTGCAATCGGTCAACCGTGATGGCTACACAGGCCTGAAGCCCAAAAACCTTTACAGTTAAAACTAGAAGTCCTGTCACGAATAGTGTACTTATCTTGGCTTAATTGCGCGTTGGAATTGCGCGCAATTGCCATATCGAATGGCATCCAAAGCACGGCAGGTTCTCCTGGTTACTCATAGCAAACACATGCAATGTTTCTGCCAATGTACCTCCGGGTTACCCGGAGGTCCATTGGCTGAAACATTGCTTGTGCACAGGCCATATGTACAGAATTTGATAGCTTTACTTGGGCCATAACGCGCACATTAACGCACATATGAACGTGCTATTTGTGCACATTTCATGACAGGACTTCTAGCTTTAACTGTAGCACAGTCTACAGGCCATTTTATGAAGGGATTTCAATGTAACTTGATGGGATGACTCATTTTGGAATAATTTCACTGTAACTTGGTAACTTTCGTTGACATATGTTAACTGTGAGGGTTACATTAACCCACCCCCCAGTTTAGTACAGTCTATACCTCATATTATTTTTATAAAACATAGCATACAGGGAACAGAAATTAACACATTCCCAATTATCACAATTCTTGTCTTATTTCATAATCCTTTCATAAACATTGAACATTACCTTTTCATCGAACACAACACAACACACAGACAAGTTAAGCTACAGTGTCATTGACACTTTCATTTTTTTTTTTAAAACATCGGACACTTATTTCAGGACTAAGAAAACAGCTCATGGAGGGCAAAAGCAGCCTCGCATATGAATCTGTGGGGCCTCTTTGGCAGCCTCGCAGTGATTTTCAGAACACCATCACTGACCATGTGTATGTACTACAAGGTACAGATACATGTTTAGTCAAACTTATGTCATTGTGTACATATACAGTACAGTCGTTGTGGACTGGTCATAATCTATGTGTAGGCAGTGATGTCCACTCATGTGTTTACCAGGTAATAAAAATCATGAGGAAAATTTTAATTAATGAAGCACCGGATTGTACCCTGTGCTTCATTAATTAAATTTTTAATGATTAGTTCTATAATTAGTGTTTGGAATCTAATATTGCATCCGTGCAAATATTGCCCATCTGTCGAAAATGACCAGTGCATCAGACCTGGCATTCTTGAAAATGCAGGAGGGCTAAAAATCGCTCCTCTTGCATGGCCTAAGGGACCGATTAGCTCTCCTCAAGCTTAAAAAATCTAAAAGTGGCAAAATTAAGTTTTACTCAATGAATTCAGCCTAGTGGGCTTTGTACATTTTATTTTGTGCTACTGACAAGGTAGTCTATGTGAGGTGACTACACTGCCTCTTCCACACCTCTGGGCCTTGGCAAGTCCCAGAGGTGTGGGTGGGGCAGTGGGTCTGTCTTAAACGCCCACTAACACAGCCGAGATCCAAAGAAGATGTAGGTTTTAGAAATAGGATATTATGGTAATCTTTATTTTCTAAGGCCAGGAGGGCTAGTTTTCGCCTTCCTTAATTTTTTTTAAGGCGAGCAGTAGACAAGCGAATAAATCGCTCTCCTGAAAATGCCTAACTAAATGTACTAACATACAGTTAAAACTAGAAGTCCTGTCCTGAAATGTGCACAAATAGCACGTCGATTTGCACGTTAATCTACGCGTATGACGATGGTAAAGCTATCAAATTCTGCACATACGGCCTGTGCACAAGCAAATTTTCAGCCAATGGACCTCTGGGTAACCCGGAGGTCCATTGGCAGGAACATTGCTTGTGATTGCTATGGTAACAAGGAGAACCTGCCATGCATTGGGTGCCATTTGATATGGCAATTGCACACAATTCCTACACGCAATTAAGCCTACAGTTAAAACTAGAAGTCCTGTCATGAAATGCACACAAATAACACGTTGATATGCGCGTTAATGTACGCGTTATGGCCAAAGTAAAGCTATCAAATTCTGTACTCAAGCAATGTTTCAGCCAAATGTTCTAACATGCAGTTAAAACTAGAAGTCCTGTCCTGAAATGCGCACAAATAGCACGTCAATTTGCACGTTAATCTACGCGTTATGACAATGGTGAGGCTATCAAATTCTGCACAAACGGCCTGTGCTCAAGCAATGTTTCAGCCAATGGACCTCCGGGTAACCCGGAGGTACACTGGCAGAAACATTGCATGTGTTTGCTATGGGTAACGAAGAAAACCTGCTTTGGATGCCATTTGATATGGCAATTGCGCGCAATTCCAACGTGCAATTAAGCCTATATAAGCGCACAGTTCGTGACAGGGCTTCTAGTTTTAACTGTAGATAAGCGCACAGTTCGTGACAGGGCTTCTAGTTTTAACTGTAGCTAAGCGCACTATTCCTGACAGGACTTCTAGTTTTAACTGTAGATAAGCGCACTATTCGTGACGGAACTTCTAGTTTTAACTGTAGATAAGCGCACTATTCGTGACAGGACTTCTAGTTTTAACTGTAGATAAGCGCACTATTCGTGACAGGGCTTCTAGTTTTAACTGTAGATAAGCGCACAGTTCGTGACAGGACTTCTAGTTTTAACTGTAGATAAGCGCAATATTCGTGACAGGACTTCTAGTTTTAACTGTAGATAAGCACACAGTTCGTGACAGGACTTCTAGTTTTAACTATACTTCGATATCTAATGAAACAATGATCGCAGTGAAGCAGTTATACATGTTCATCTGTCTGCATCCATTGGTTTGAATGTACATGTACATGTAGTTATGTAATGCTAAATTGAACATGTAAATCCATGATTATGTAGCTTCTGATGTTGTTGCCAAAATTATGAGATGAGAATTACCAAACAGTGGGAAAAAAAATACGAACAGTGTCTCCTAATGTTTAAGTTACATCTGTTGTTTGTATATCATAAGACTTCATAGTACCTCACCAATGTTACATGCACAGATACAAAGTATGAAAATTTGCTATTCTTGTCTTCGGACTAGATTCCACTGTTTGTTCTGAAATGTCAGGTTTTTTTCTGTTATCATTTGTATCTGAATTCTTTCCAGAACTGATGTGCATGAATTTTGTTTGAAATAAAAAAAAACCCATGGATTACCACCAGTGTTGAAAGAATTAATCAATTAACAAGTGCCACAAACAATACTTACTTTAACTTTTTTAAGTTACAATTTTTGCTACTAGTTCGAAACTCATTCATGGCAGAATTATGTATTGGAGGATTCAGGCGATGGAACATATGCAGAATGCAGCTTATGCAATTCTTGCATTAAAAACTCCCACCTGGTCATCAATGATCATGAGTATTTTGATATTCACTTAACTGGTTGTGAACTTAACTGGTTGAGTGCTAAATATTTTTCGTACAGTTGAAACTAGAAGTACTGTCACAATTAGTGCAGAACCACGTAAGAAGTACTTCCAAATTTGCATCTCATGGACCAACAGGTTGCACCTGGTGGTCCATGTGATAAAAGTTTGTAAGTGTTTCTTGTGCTGTTATGAACAATTATAAATACTTTTTGAGTGGAGGAGTATATGGCGCTGCGATTAAGTGGTAATCCTCTCTCTTCATTCTGTATATGCAGTCAAATTTTAATATCTGTTTACGTCATTTCATGTACATGTATCCCAGTAAAGGTTAGGAATGATGTTAGTGATTTCGATTGAGAAAAATATGAGTGTCTTATTTTTGTGGGTAATAAGGGCTGGAAATGTATGTGGCCATTAAGCAGGGCTGGAAATGAACAAAATTGATGCGTGCAGTTTTAAGCTCCTGTGAATAAGAGACGGGAGTAAACTGCACCCATAAAATGTTAGTATATGAATTTTCGAGGGAATACTGTAACCAAAAATCCGAAACCGTAACCCTTTGAACTCTAGTGGTATATTCCATGCGGGTTCAATGGCAGCAATCAGAAGAGTCCATATTCATTATTTGGGGTAGAGCAATCAATATTTTCAACGTGCAGCCTCAGGGCTGCACGTTGAAAATATTGATTGCTCTACCCCACACATTTACTGAACAGCCAGTTAATGACGTTATGACGCACATGGGCCATGTTCCTGTCCAGAAAAGCGGCCGATCAGGTTCAAGGGGCTAAATGTATAAGGAACTGCTGAATTGACAGTCACTGGCTGCAGAGTGCTGCTTTTTCAAAAGAACACACATTTATATGCCTTAAAGTATATTAGTGCTCCACAATATTTTTGGACAAGTGCATTTTTTAGCTCCCATAAAATAGAAAACACGGGTGCTGGCAGGAGCTACAGTTAAAACTAGAAGTCCTGTCACGAACTGTGCGCTTAACTAGGCTTAATTGCGTGTAGGAATTGTGCGCAATTGCCATATCGAATGGCACCCAAAGTATGGCAGGTTCTCCTTGTTACCCATAACAAACACAATGAATGTTCCTGCCAATGGACCTCCGGGTTACCCAGAGGTCCATTGGCTGAAATTTTGCTTGTGCACAGGCCGTATGTGCAGAATTTGATAGCCTTACCATCGTCATTATGCGTAGATTAACGCGCAAATCGACGCGCTATTTGTGCGCATTTCAGGACAGGACTTCTAGTTTTAACTGTATTGCACTCGCACCTGTCTCGTTTCCAGGACTGCCATTAAGTTAAGTGTAGGGTTAAACAGACAGCTTCGCCTTATAATCAGATTTCAAGAGGTTATCATTAGTTATAACTATGCTGGGAGTAGGTCTGTCACGATTTTTTAATTTAGGAATCGATTAATCGTTGCAAATAATCAATAATAATCGATTAAGCGTACCTAGATGACCCCCCCCTCTCTCCACTCTCTTTGAAGTTGTTAAAAATGAAGTTCAAGTTAGTTGACTTACCTCAAGTAAACAACGAAGACGATCCTCTTTGGATACATTCAAAGCTTTGATGTTCTGAAATTTTGAACCGAAGTGTAATAATCAAGACTGGTCGTCAGTTGCGAACTTCACAACTGCCGACCGATCTTGATTATTACACTGACGGTTCAAAAGTTCAGAACATCAAAGCGTTCAATGTTCCTAAAAGACAAATGCTTCTAATGGCTTCTTGAGGTTTAACGCCGACGTTCTTGACCTTTTACCTTTAGAAATCAAAGTTTTTTCATCAAATTTTTTTTTAATTAAACATCTAAAACGGGATCAAATTCACCGATTCAACAACCAAAAATATTAATCGATTTTGGCGTGACCGATCAACAATCGATTAATCATGGCAGCCCTAGCCAGGAGCATGGTAGCTCAGTGGCAGGCCTTTAAATTCATTTCTTTTGGGGACACTGTTTTGCCCCAATTTGGGGACATTAGAACTAGAAATAACCGTCTTATCCTGTTACGTTTTATTGCCATGCCTTTCTTTGTGCTTCTATGGTCATATTATGATGGAAGTTATTCTAAAATGCAGAACAGGCACAGAATTTATATATTTTTCTTGATGCCTTCACACCTTCTCTAATTTGGGAACACCTGTAAAAGGTGTGAAATTGGGGTAATCTGAAGGCCTGCTCAGTTGTTACAGAACTATATTGTCCTTTGGCAAGACACTTAACCCTTTACCCAACGCAGACGATATCAAAATTTATTATTTTTAATTTTTTCAATAAGTTTCAGCAAAACCATATCATGCGACCTCTATGGAACGAGCTCAACAAGCTCGTTCCAAAGAGGGGCCACATGATATGGTGTTGTTGAAATTTTTCGAAAAATATTTTTTCAGCTGCTGAATTTGCATATTACACGAGCAGATGCAGGCGATTTGTTGGGTAAAGGGTTAATCTTGATTGCGCACATTGGCATATTGGTGCTGTCCACTAAGGCATACTGCACATCGATGATGCACTTATCTTCAACCAATAGCAACCTTGCTTCTTCACCAGAGTTACAGTTAAAACTAGAAGTCCTGTCACGAATAGTGCGCTTGTCTAGGCTTAATTGCGCGTTGGAATTGCGCGCAATTGCCATATCGAATGGCATCCAAAGCACGGCAGGTTCTCCTGGTTACTCATAGCAAACACATGCAATGTTTCTGCCAATGGACCTCCGGGTTACCCGGAGGTCCATTGGCTGAAACATTGCATGTGCACAGGCCATATGTACAAAATTTGATAGCTTTACTTGGGCCATAACGCGCACATTAACGCGCAAATCAACGTGCTATTTGTGCGCATTTCATGACAGGACGTCTAGTTTTAACTGTAGTAAGTTTTGGAGTACAACACTTACATGCCCCTCCTCACTGGTTCTCCTTCCAGGTACACTGTACTCTGGCTTCCTTGACCTGTAAAACTGTCAGTCACGAGGTGACTCTGGCTGTCGAGTGTCATTAACCCTTTGCCTAATGAACCCCAAGCTTCCACCCTCATAATTTGCAAATTAAGTACTGGTAGTTGAATAAAAATATATTTGAAAAAAATTTAAACAAATCCATATCATGTGACCCCCTCACTGGAATGAGCCCATCGAACTCATTCCAATGAGGATCACATGATACATGTATGGTTCTGTTGAAATTTTTTAAAAATTGGAGAAAATAACAACAAAAATACAAAATTTTGATATCCTGCACATTGGGTAGAGGGTTAACTCCTTGCAGTTAAAACTAGGAAGTCCTGTCACGAATTGTGCGCTTATCTATGCTTAATTGCGCGTATGAATTGCGCGCATTTGCCATATCGAATGGCATCCAAAGCACTGCAGGTTCTTTTGGTTACTCATAGCAAACACAGGCAATGTTTCTGCCAGTGGACCTCCGGGATACCCGGAGGTCCATTGGCTGAAACATTGCTTGTGCACAGGCCATATGTACAGTTAAAACTAGAAGTCCTGTCATGAAATGCGCACAAATAGCACGTTGATATGCACGTTAATGTGTGCGTTATGGCCCAAGAAAAGCTGTCAAATTCTGTACATATCGCCTGTGCACAAGCAATGTTTCAGCCAATGGACCTCCGGGTTACCCGGAGGTCCATTGGCAGAAACATTGCATGTGTTTGCTATGATTAACCAGGAGAACCTGCCGTGCTTTGGATGCCATTCGATATGGCAATTGCGTGCAATTAAGCCTAGATAAGCGCACTATTCGTGACAGGACTTCTAGTTTTAACTGTAAAGAATTTGATAGCCTTAGTTTGGTCATAATGCGTACATTAATGCGCAGATCAACATGCTAATTATGGACATTTCATGACAGGGTTTCTAATTTTAACTGTACATGCTCAGTCATGCTGCTGGCAGATATTCCTGCCAGGACACATCTCTTACAGTTAAAACTAGAAGTCCTGTCACGAATTGTGCGCTTATCTAGGCTTAATTGCGCGTTGGAATTGCGCGCAATTGCCATATTGAATGGCATCCAAAGCACGGCAGGTCCTCCTGGTTACTCATAGCAAACACATGCAATGTTTCTGCCAATGGACCTCCGGGTTACCCGGGGGTCCATTGGCTGAAACATTGCTTGTGCACAGGCCATATGTACAGAATTTGATAGCTTTACTTGGGCCATAACGCGCACATTAACGCGCATATCAACGTGCTATTTCTGCGCATTTCATGACAGGACTTCTAATTTTAACTGTACCTCAGACATAAGTACAATTTGGGCACATTTAATGAAATTCCTCCCCCAGTAAACTGAATGGAACTTTTGATCAGCGATTGCTTGAGTTAAATTTAGATGAATTTTTCATCAAATCTAGTCATGGCTGCTTGACAGCAGGCATGACTAGATCTGATGAAAAATATTTGAAAATACTCGGCAGGTTAAGAGTTAAACCCCAGTGAAAAAATAACTATGCTGAGTAGGATTTATTTTAATGTCAATACAGTTAAAACTAGAAGTCCTGTCACCAACTGTGCGCTTATCTAAGCTTAATTGCATGCAGGAATTGCGCGCAATTGCCATATCGAATTGCATCCAAAGCACGGCAGGTTCTCAAGGTTTCTCATAGTCCATTGGCTGAAACATTGCTTGTGCACAGGCCATATGTACAGAATTTGATAGCCTTACTAGGGTCATAATGCGTAGATTAACGCGCAGATCAACATGCTATTTTTGCGCATTTCATGACAGGACTTCTAGTTTTAACTGTATGTTAGTATTAAATTTTCCATGTCATTTAATTATCTATGCAATCCTCTTACTGCTAGAGAAGCTTATCATTCTTTTATATGTATGATTGGCAAAACATCTGCTTCAGAATACTCTCCTCAAAACAATCCATTAACCCCTAGCTCACTGGTAGTGCAACAGAATTTTCTTCAATCACTCTTTTTCTCCTGTTTAACCCTTTACCCAACATAATGGCCAAAACCGGTCAGCGTCATTCTTAAAAATTGCCAATTAATTTTCATTACATGTATATTTTCATTTTTGGCTTCAAAAACATAAGTTACAGTTAAAACTAGAAGTCCTGTCACGAATAGTGCGCTTATCTAAGCTTAATTGCGCCTTGGAATTGCGCGCAATTGCCATATCGAATGGCATCCAAAGCACGGCAGGTTCTCCTGGTTACTCATAGCAAACACATGCAATGTTTCTGCCAATGGACTTCCGGGTTACCCGGAGGTCCATTGGCTGAAACATTGCTTGTGCACAGGCCACATGTACATAATTTGGTAGCTTTACTGTGACCATAACGCGTACATTAACGCGCAGATCAACGTGCTATTTGTGCGCATTTCATGACAGGACTTCTAGTTTTAACTGTATGACCCCTCTTTGGAACGAGCTCGTCAAGCTTGTTCCAATGGGGGGTCATACAGTTAAAACTAGAAGTCCTGTCACGAATAGTGCGCTTATCTAGGCTTAATTGCGCGTTGGAATTGCGCGCAATTGCCATATCGAATGGCATCCAAAGCACGGCCGGTTCTCCTGGTTACTCATGGCAAACTCATGCAATGTTTCTGCCAATGGAGGTTACCTGGAGGTCCATTGGCTGAAACATTGCCTGTGCACAGACCATATGTACAGAATATGATAACTTTGATTGGGCCATAACGCGCACATTAACGCGCATATCGGCGCATATCAAGATTTTGTAATTATTTGGTTTGGTTTAATAAATAAAGAGGTTATTTGCATAGTTTCATATCATCTTGAGATATATCGGCTCTCAGTGTAACTTCACATCAGGTTTCGACCTTGGCTGATAACTATTACCTGTAACAAGGTCCGACATAAGCCGTAACCTTTTGGTTAGGTTATGGGGGAGGTTACGTGTTTCTATAAACTCGAGACCTATTATTAGGTTACGAGAGAAAACCGATTACCTTAATTTACCTTATATCTGCACTACGGAAACCTACAGGTTACGGTATGCTAGGCACACCGTAATCTATTTTAAGGTTATGGTGTATGAGGTCTATATCAGTCCCTGCTGTAATCAGCCCATCACTAGTTAGGTTGGGTAACAAGGTGCCTGGGGGCGCGGTGGCTCAGTAGGTAGAGGTGCAGGCTGCAAGCCGAGAGGTCCTCCATTCGAATCCCACCTGCGGCAACCACGTTGTGCCCTAGGGCAAGACACTTCCATTGCCCATGTGGGGGCACGGTGACGCTGTGTACTAAGGCGTACTGCACGTCGATGGTGCACCTGTCTTCAACCAATGCTAACCCTGCTTGTGTGGAGTTAATATGTTGGGGAGCTGACAGTTGCTCGCCGTAGTTCAGTGGTTCTCTCTGAGTACTCAGGCTTCCTCCACCCGTAAAACTGTTGTGGTCATGATTAGCCATTGTGCAGAAATATGTGACCTTAAACACCAATAAATATATAAATATAACAAGGTGCCTGATGACTGTGTCACATAGAAAAATGCTATTCAAAAGTGTCCAATTGATAACCAATTTATTTCCTTTAAGCCTTATGTTCCCTATTTCTCATCACTTCTTGAAAGCCAAGATGAAAATATTGAAAACCCTTACACTAGTGTTCAACCAATGATCGGAATCGGCCACCACAATCTGCTGATTGTGGGCAATCGGATGACAATGGCAACAGCTCCTGGAACATCAGTTCAACCAATTGTTGCCCAGCATTTTGTGAAGATTCATAAACTGCATTTTATAATATTCTGCAATTGTTCAGTTGTTAATGTAAAATGATGTCAATGATCCCATTCAATAAAGATGAGAAACAACCACAATGTGTATTATTAATCTCTCTAGATGCCCCTTTATGGAATATACAGGTTAAACGACATGTAATGCTTACAATTGAGTGTACTTGCAGCAGTCGCCAGTTCATACTGGAAATGTGAAGGTTGCACTCCATTGATTCAGGTTGCAGTAAACATTCCAGTCGCACTCACTTGGGCAGAACACGTGGCTCTGTGCATTACGAGTCAAAACAACGACTGGGCATCATTTTGTGTGTTTGAGAGTCTCAGAGGGATCGGTTGGGAATGGCTGAAAAATTTTTCAGCCATTCCCCACCCATCCCTCTTGCTCAAACACAATGCAGTCCAGTCGTTGTTTTCACTTGTGCACGGTATAACAATCGGAATTGGCCAATTGTGAGTTCAACTGGTAATCGGTCAGCGGCCATTTTTGGTAATTACCTGACACCCTGGGTAAAGGGTTTAATGATAAACATGTAGCTTACATGTATTTCAACAAATACTTACTGAATATTATCTTAATAAACTGCAGATTAGCAAGAGAATATACATGTGATGAGAATGAAGAATGTACACACACTGATGAAATGCCAGTATAAATATTATTGTCTTTGATTATCAGCATTCTTTAGTTGTATAACAGATGTACACATGAACATACATGAAACTGAAGCTTCAAGAACCTCAGTTTATTCCTCAACTATTCCACTTGTAGAGGTCACATTCATGAGAGCTATGTATCTTTCTTACCCACAAGAAACTACCTGTTTTCTATGGGTATAAACAATAGACTTGGCTTGACTAGGGCTGTCACGATTAATCTATTAATTGACTGTTGATCGGTCACGGCAAAATCGATTAGTATTTTTCGTTGTCGAATAATCGGTAAATTGTATCCCGTTCTAGACGTTTAATAATTAAAAGAAAATTTGATGAAAAAACTATTGTTTCTAAAGGTAAAGAGTTAAGAACATCGATGTTAAACCCCCAAGACGCTGTTGGAAGCAATAGTCTTCCAGGTACATTCATCAAAGCTTTGATGTTCTGAACTTTTGAACCGTCAGTGTAATAATCAAGACCGGTCGGCAGTTGCGAAGTTCGCAACTGCCGACCGGTCTTGATTATTACACTGACGGTTCAAAAGTTCAGAACATTAAAGCTTTGAATGCACCTAAAAAGGATCGTCTTTGTTGTTTTCTTGAGGTAGGTCAACTGACTTGAACTTTATTTTTATCGACTTCAAAGAGAGGGAGATGAGGGGGGGGGGGGGGGGGGGGGGGGGGCTCATTTAGGTACGATTAATCGTCGATTATTTGCGGCGATTAATCTATTCCTAAATTAAAAAATCGTGACAGCCCTAGGCTTGACTTAGTTTTACACTTGGGTTGTCAACTTTGTAATAACCATGGAGTCTGAGTGATTGAGTCGGACTCCCATGTTGTGCCCATGGGCAAGGCACTTCACCCCGATTGTCCACATGGGAGCACGATGACACCGTGTACTAAGCCGTACTGCACATCAATAGTGTGCATGTCTTCAACCAATCTAATCCCGTCTGTGCTGCTGTGTGGAGTTACGATGTTGGGGAGCTGGCAGCTGCTCGTCGTTGCGCAGTGGTTCTCTCCAGGTACTCCGGCTTCCTCCACTCGTAAAACTGTCACCTACACAATATGACCTCTTGGCTGTTCAAGTGTCATTAAACTCTGATAAAAAAAAAATAACCATGGATGGTGAAAGTAATTACCGTAGATTGGTCACTTTCCATGCGTGGGAAATCATGCCTCTAATTTTTTCCCCCATAACGACGGTAAACACTGTGTCCAAATAAGATAATTGCGCCCAAATTATGCAGAGTTTTTGGCAATATATATTTTGGCAAGGTTTTCCTGATGCTTGCAATAGAGCTTAGAGCTGGCTTTTGAATCAAACTATGCAACAGATAAATAATTTAAAAAAAACAAAAAAACACAGAATTCGCCATAAAAAGCAATCGGTGTCGACAGTGTCATTACACTATCGACGCCAATTGCTTTTTTGGCAAATTCTGTGTGATCATAATAAAACTGGAAATCTATTATATTCATTTTTGTGGCATTTCCTATTAAATGTCCTGCATAATTTACATTCAAATAGAACTTTGGCTCGACACTGAGAAACTAAGAAGACTTCTCAAGTCAACTTAACATCCAGGGGTGGTGGGAACCAGTGATAATGGTGAAGTCCTATAACAAGGGGTTGTAAACTATCATTTTAAGAGGGTGACCTGAAACCTAAAACAGATGCCAAGAAGAAGAAAATACCTGCGCTTTTTCTCCAACCATGCAGGCCACAATACGGCTGATCCATACATGTACACTACTGCGCAAGCGACCGTTATATGAATATCCTTGGTCCGAGGTGAGACAAAAGTATTAAACCCACCCGATATTACGCGGACAATGAATTCAATAATTAAATTGTCCAAGACATTTGGAGTGAAAGGGATTAACTCGAGAGAGAGCGTAATCCCGGCATTAATTGTGAAATAGATTCGACCAAATAAACTACTCCATGTTGATGTCACAGAATGTCAGAAAGACAACCAGTCATCAGTAATATTCCGAATCACATTTATGTACGTTGTGTCGGAATGTTGCAATTTGTCAGAATTTAAAAAAAAAAATTCTTTCTGATTAGAAACGTAAATATTTTATGAGTGTTGGTAAACGTCATTTCGTCGAGTTGAGATTGTTGAGTTATACATGTATTTCGACCACAAAATTGTGAGGGTCATACAAAATATGACAATAAGTACATCCTTTTCATTCAGGTGCCCTAGAAATTAATTACAGCTGTAATCTGTTTGACTGTGAATTACGGCGATTTTAATATCGTGTCAGACATTGACTCAAGAAACAATCGCCAATATTATTCGGCGACTCTCTTAGATCTTGTGTGAAGATATTGTGGACCTGGGATATTCATGTAATAGTCGCTTGCGCAGTAGTGTATTTGCCGTTGTGCCTAAATTAGACTGATCTAAAGGTCTGTGGGTAATATTTCCAATAATATTAGATTCCATACAGTAATTATAGGAATAATCCTCAGAAATTTCATTTATGAAGCACTGGGTACAACCTGGTGCTTCATTAATTAAAATTTTGCTGATGATTTTTATTACCTGGTAAACACATTAATGGACATCACTGTAGGGCTGTATGATATTCAAAACTGAATACCGGTATCGGTATTCAAAAAAATACTGTGATATACCGGAAAATCGAAAACTGTTCAAATATATGAACACAAGTATCGAGACTCGAGGCATCACAGTCAGAACGAATTAGCATGCCTTGATGATGCAGTTTGAAAAGCCTTTACCCGACGCAGACGATATCAAAATTTATTATTTTCAAAATTAGTTTATCAGATTTTCCCCAAAGATTTCAACAAAACTATATCATGTGACAAACATTTCAGCAAAACTATATCATGAGGGTTCACATGATATAGTTTTGCTGAAATGTTTGAAAAGTTGAATTTGTATATTTCGAGGGCACAAGCAGACGATTCCTTGGATAAAGTGATAATATTATTCATTCGGTGCGACAGTTAAAAAACTCAAGACCTCTTGATAATTAAATTGTGGGTAAATAAATAATGACGATAAACCAATATTTTTGTTATTACACTTGTATTGAATCGATATTAGTTTGAATACCGGTATATATCGGTTTATTGATATACTGTGCAGCCCTACATCACTGCCCACGCATGAATTACGACCAGTCCACATTGACTATACTGTAAACACACCCCCACCTCCCTCATGAGACCCCCAGAAAGGTGAGTAGTGCTTGCTTACTGTAGCACACAAGTTTTGCTTTTCTAGTAAAATAGTTCTCAGTGGCAAATGCCTGGGGTGGAGGTCTTCTTAAAGTAGACAACATAGGTATAAATGATTAGCTTTACTTCACTCATACTTATGCCTCAGTCATGATATAGCCATATATGCCGAAAGTGACCTTTACCACCAATAAAAATATAGTGGAAAGAACTTTAAACATCAGTAAAGAAAGAAAATGTATCTTAGACAGTCAAAATGTCACAAGTACAGTGCAGTCACCGTGGACTGGTCTTGATCCACGCATAGGGCAGTGATGTCCACACATCTGTTTACCAAGTAATAAAAATCATAAGCAGCGAAATTGTAATTAATGAAGCATAGGGCTGTACCTGGTGTTGCATTAATTAAATTTTTGATGATTATTCCTATAAATTAGTGTTTGCAATCTAATCTTATTGCGTCTGTGGAAATACAGTCCATCCCATTCAAAGTGACCAGCCCACCGCGTCCGTATTGTAGTGTAGTACTTGCAATAAGGCAAACTTAAGAAAACATTTGTTGGCAACAGAATTATTATTATTTATTGGTGTTTAAGGTCACATACTTATGCACAATGGCTAATCATGACCGTGACAGTTTTACGGGTGGAGGAAGCCGGAGTACCCGGAGAGAACCACCGAGCAACGACGAGCAGCTGTCAGCTCTCCAACATCGTAACTCTGCACCGCAGCACAGGCAGGGTTAGATTGGTTGAAGACATGCGCACCATCGACGTGCAGTACGCCTCAGTACACAGCGTAATCGTGCCCCCATGTAGGCAATCGGGGTGAAGTGTTTTGCCCAAGGACACAACGCGGTTGCCGCAGGTGGGATTCGAACCGAGGACCTCTCGGCTTGCAGCCTGCACCTCTACCAACTGAGCCACCGCGCCCCCTGTTGGCAACAGAATAAATTGTTTCTCAAATTAAACTGTCTTCTTAAGGGTTAACTCTTAACTTGATGACAAGATTTTCAAGATATTTTTCATCAGATATAGTCATGGCTGCTGAAAAGTAGCAATGATGAGACTTGATGAAAAATTCATTTAAATTTAACTCTAGAAATGATTGGTGAAAAAGTCCGTTCAATTTTCCAGAGGAAATTTATAATAGCCGTAGTCCCTTGAGAGCAAGAAAGCCCAAATTATCCTTATTTCAGTGGCAAGAGAAATGCTGTCCTTGGCAGGAATATCTGCCAGCAGCATGCAAAGAATTAAGTCGGATTCATTTTAGCTTAATAACTAATGTATTTCATATACACAGCAGCAGATGACTTAAGTGTTTCTACATCATTGTTGATTGCCAAGTCTCTAAAATGAGCAGCATGAGGTATAAATGATTGACTACTCTTGACTTTATCTCCATGTTGCAGTCTTGATTTTCTATTGTGCAGAAATGTGATCTTAATAAGACCACACAAAGTAGTAGAGCTGCAGGTTAACCGAAATAAACCAAGGTTTTTAGTTTTTTTAAAAAACCAAAACCGTCGACATCCCGTAATCTAAGGTTTTTCGTTTTTTAAATACTCTCTTGCTGCAGAAATTAACAGAATGTAGCCATTCCAGAGTAGTGAGAGTACTCAGACACTGCCAATGGCAGTGTCTGGGTACTCTCACTACTCTGGGAAGGCCACATTCTGTGAATTTCCGACATTTCAGTTTAGTTGTGTTTGCAGCTTTCCTCAAGTTGTGTGTAGGTGTCAGACCTCGAAAAATGGCCAAGCACAATAAAATTTAATAATAAATATATTTAGGTAATTATTATATGGCCTTCCTGATTCTTCATGTATTATAGCTTATTTCGGGCATTCATTGAGTTTTACTCAATTTCACTACCATTCAGTTATGACTCCGGACATAAGAATGAGTTTTATTGAATTTTACTTGGCCTCATGAACAAACCGAAAACCGAACCGAACCGAAGTTTTACTCCACCTGAAAAACCAGAACCGAACAAGAAATTTGAAAACCTAAAGTAGATCTGTTTGTCAGGCCAGTATTTGTAAAAAAAATTTATTTTATTTTTAGCTCAACTTTGACGTAAGTCAAATTTGAGCTTATGCCATGGCCAGTCGTCCATCGTCCATCTGTCCATCAACAATTCAATACTGCTCGGGCTAGAGGCCGTATTTTTAACCGATCTTTACAAAACTTCTTGGGTACCTTTGTTATCACCTTGGGACAAGAACGAGTGTGTTTGGTTCCAGTCCGAAATTCAAGACGGCTACAGTAAAACCTGTCTTGAGAGACCACTGTCTTGAGAGACCACATCTACCAGGCACCAATTGGTTTTACTCTATAATGGACCTGCTATGGGAGACCACCTGTCTTGAGAGACCACCTGTCTTGAGAGACCACTGTGACCTGGTACCAACTTGTATTTTTATGCCATAGTGGACCTGTCTTGAGAGACCGCCCATTTGAAGACTGAAATCATGACAAAAACTTTTTTTACCTGTTGTAGAATTGGAAAATCCATTGTGGTTATACTAACATAATTAAAAGTATTAAAAGCTCTTAATTGGGTTTCAATTGCTAACTCATTAAAGATTGAGATGTTTTTATAAGACCCCTGTGAAAAGATTAAGATTATTGCTGAATAAACAATTTCATACATACCTTAAATGTGACAGATAGGAATAAAAATAAACCTGTGTTGAAAATCTTTTGGTAACAAATTAAAATGGACTGTTATAAAAATTATAAAAATAAATTAGTGTTGAAAATCTTCAATGAAGATTTTCATCACTAATTTGTTTTTATAATTTTTATAACAGTCCATTTCAATTTGTTACAAAAACTTCATAAAAAAGAACTACAAAGTAATTACAAAAATCCATTATTCTCCATTTCTGAATTTTGTGGTTGGTTATTCACTGACTTGAGAAAACTTGAAACCTGTTATGAGAGACCACCTGTCATGAGAGACCACTTTTGTGTGGCCCAAAGGGCGGTCTCTCAAGACAGGTTCTACTGTACTGGCAGCCATTTTGTACAAGATTAGGTGCAATCAGATTTTTGCGCAGAACTTCCATATGAAAGCTCTGATTTGAATAATTTTTTGTATGAATGTTTAGTACCATGGGATACATCACATATATGTTTTTTTTCTTCTTGTGCGTAAATTATGCCATTTAGACTGGGGAGCGTGGTGGCTCAGTAGGTAGAGGTGCAGGCTGCAAGCCGAGAGGTCCTCGGTTCGAATCCCACCTGCGGCAACCGCGTTGTGTCCTTGGGCAAGACACTTCATCTCCATTGCCCGCGTGGGGGCATGATGACGCCATGTACTAAGGCGTACTGCACGTCGATGGTACGCATGTCTTCAACCAATCTAACCCTGCCTGTGCTGCAGTGCGGAGTTACGATGTTGGGGAGCTGGCAGCTGCTCGTCGTTGCTCGGTGGTTCTCTCCAGGTACTCCGGCTTCCTCCACCCATAAAACTCACGGTCATGGTTAGCCATTGTGCATAAATATGTGACCTTAAACATCAATAAATAAATAAATAAATAAATAAATGCCATTTAGACTAACTTGGATCTATTTAGTGTTACTTTCAGCACTGTAACTGCAAATGCCAATACGGCTCTGGCTAGAAACTTCGTGTGTACCATTGTTATCACTGTGGGACGGGAACGAGTGGTTTTGGGTCTGGTCCGAAATTCAAGATGACCACCAGGAGCCATTTTGTACTTTAGTTATGCAATCAGTTTTTTGTACAGAACTTCTGTATGAAAGTTCTGATTTGAATAAATTTTTGTATGAATGTTTAGTAACATGGAATACATCACATATAATACAGGTTTTTTTCTCGTGCAGAAATTATGCAAATTAAATGAACTGTTATTTATTCATTGCTACTTGTACACAGTAACTGAACAGGTCAATACGGCTCGGGCTAGAGCCTGTATTTATGAATCAATCTTCACAAAACTTCTTAGAGTACCTTTGCTATCACCTTGGGACGAGAACGAGTGTTTCTGGTAGCGGTCCAAAATGCAAGTTGGCTGTTAGTGGCCATTTTTTACCGAAATTAGGTCCAATCAGTTTTTTGTACACAACTTGTATACGGCTCAGGCTAGAGGCTGTATTTATGAACCGATCTTTACAAAACTTCTTGGGTACCTTTGTTATCACCATGGGATGAGAACGAGTGTTTTTGGGTGCAGTCCAAAATTCAAGATGGCCACCAGCAGCCATTTTGTACCAAAATTAGTGCAATCCGTTTTTTGTTCAGAACTTCTGTATGGAAGTTCTGATTTGAATAAATTTGTGTATGAATATTTAGTAACATGGAATACATCACATATAATACAGGTTTTTTTCTCGTGCAGAAATGATGCAAATTGGATGAACTTTGATTTATTCAGTGCTACTTATACACTGTAAGTGCACATGTCAATGCGTCTAGGGCTGGAGGCTGTATTCTTGAACTGATCTTCACGAAACTTCTTGGGTACCTTTGTTATCACCTTGGGACGAGAACGAGTGTTTCTGGGTACGGTCCAAAATGCAAGTTGGCTGTTAGTGGCCATTTTTTACCGAAATTAGGTTCAATCAGTTTTTTGTACACAACCTCTATACGGCTCAGGCTAGAGGTCGTATTTATGAACTGATCTTTACGAAAATTCTTGGGTACCTTTGTTATCACCGTGGGACGAGAACAAGTGTTTTGGGGTGCGGTCCTAAATTCAAGATGGCCACCAGCAGCCATTTTGTACCAAAATTAGTGCAATCAGTTTTTTGTACAGAACTTCTGTATGAAAGTTATGATTTGAATAAAATTTTGTAGGAATGTTTAGTAACATGGAATACATCACATATAATACAGGTTTTTCTCATGCAGAAATTATGCAAATTAGATGAACTTTGATTTATTCAGTGCTACTTATTCACAGTAAGTGCACATGTCAATATAGCTCATGCTAGAGTCTGTATTTATGAACCGATCTTCACGAAACTTCTTGGGGTACCTTTGTTATCACCTTGTGACAGGAACGAGTGTTTTTGGGTTCCTTTGTTACCACTGTGCTATATTTTTGGGTTCAGTCAGACCCACTCAAAGATTTCTTTTCTATTTAGCATCTAACTGTCACCCCACCTTTACAATACTTTTACCTATATATTTGTTACAGGCTACAGTCAGCATTTATGTACAGACTGTTACAATACTTTACATGTTCCTTTGTTATCAGGTCATTACCTAGATGTTTGTCATTGCTGTGTCACATACTATACATGTACATGTCTTAAACAAGTTGAGCTACAGTGTCACGGACACTTTCATTTATTTCTGAAATTATTTCTTTGCCATCAAAAGTTCATGTTCTTGGTTAATGTTTTAGACCTCATAATCTATGGAATAGCATGGGTGGTGTGGTGTATTTTGTCCCTTGAGAGCAAGAAGGCTATTTAATTTTTTTTTTTTTTAAAGTTTACATTGGTTATAAAAAGAGAGCATGTGGCAGCCAAAAGGACCACGCAGGAGGGCCTGAGAAACAAATTTTTAATTTTTTTAGGCCTAAACACCAATAAATACTGAAAATCACTTTGCATTGCCATAAACTGATGAATGGTACGACAAAGTTTTACTACAGATTTTTCAACAAAATTTGTATTTGTCTACTTGTATGTCTGTATGTGCAATGTCTGTGATACTCCAGTCCAGAGAATCTCCTTGGGTGTTCCAACGTTTATGTTGTAGCTATTTAGCACTCATTTGTTTAGCACTCGGGATGGTCACTACATGCAGATTGCTAAGCTGTTGAGTGTTCAGTGAACTATCTGATATACATGTACATGTCTTCACAAATTAATAACTTTGTAATTACACCCCCACAAAACGAAGTTAACTTGTCTGTCGGTCAGTCTGTTGTCGTCGTCAGTCCGTTGCACATGTAAACTTGAGGAGCGAACTACATCCACAGTTTTAGCCACATTTTCATGAAACTTCAGAAAAATTATCAACATGATGAGGGGAAGTGTGACATAATTTTTTTCCTGCTCGGTTTCAAAATGGCCGACTGGTGGCCATATTGGATTTTTTTTTTTTATGTAAACTTGTGGGGTGCACTGCTTCCACAGTTATGGCCACATTTTCATGAATCTTCACAAAAATGATCATCACGATGAGGGGAAGTGCGTGACCTAATCTTTTTTCTCGCTCGGCTTCAAGATGGCTGACTGGTGGCCATATTGGATTTTTTTTTACTTAGAAAAATTGGATGCCCCTTTTCAGACTCCCACACTAAGCAGTATGCCACGGTGGAGGATATACCGGGTGACAGACCATCTCTTGTTCAACAGTTATGGTCAGACTTGGCATGTTTTGAGAAGTTTTTTAATGTTCTACAATGAGGTTACTTTTTCTACAGTACCACGTCCAATACAAGTCAAAATAAGTTGTAGGATATGTATCTTTCTCTTCTTACACTGATAAGACCAGAAGCTGACATCATTTTCAGGAAAGCTCTCACCAAGGGGAAATTGTTTTTTCAAAAGACGTCTTCTAGCCTTGTGTCTTAATGTAAATTTGTTTTCATTTTCACAGCAATCTATGCAGCTGAGGAAGAAGATGCCCCAAAAGTGGAAGATGACATTGGGAAAAGTCGAGACAGTTCCAAAACAGATGACGAGGCAGTACAGAGGTAACTTATTTTAAATACTCAAAAATTGAAATATTAGTGATTCTCAGGGAAAATTAATAGTGCTTTTGTACTTCCCAGGATGTGAAGCAGTTTCCTGTGGTGAACAAGCTCTATTTTACAGGTAAAATGGGACCAGGTGTCCTATGATATCTTCCCTCCTGATTATCGGTGGTTCTCTCCGGGTACTCCGGCTTCCTCCACCCGTAAAACTGTCACGGTCATGGTTAGCCATTGTGCATAAATATGTGACCTTAAAACATCAATAAATAAATTCTTCCTTACTGACTCGTCCAGTTGACGAGTCAGGGGATTAAATGTGACAAGAACACAACATGTTCGCGCCTTTTCCTGGAGAGACTAAATGGAGAGAGTTCATAGTCGTTTCTAGTCCAGTTCCCTCCCAGTAAGATAGTTTGATCGGTTTATGCACAAACACTACAACTATTCAGCTAGTTTTTGCTGGGTCTTGCAGTAGTTTGGTTTTCTGGTTTGACCCAAATATCTGAACTGAACTGGAAAACCGAAAAATCACCCAGCTCTATTGATAAATTTGATCCAGACTAGTTCAGTTTACCGAAGAATTATTAAAAAAAACAGTATCTGCAACACTGACGACTAAAATTTCAGGTGGCAGTTTTTGGTATTTAACCAATTAACCATTTACCCAACGCAGACGATT
This sequence comes from Pictodentalium vernedei, assembly GCA_031216915.1. Classification (NCBI taxonomy): domain Eukaryota; kingdom Metazoa; phylum Mollusca; class Scaphopoda; order Dentaliida; family Dentaliidae; genus Pictodentalium; species Pictodentalium vernedei. Next base: position 74,566,249 of record CM062296.1, on the reverse strand, counting down.
TCAAAATTTATTATTTTAAATATCATTTTTTAAATTTTTATCAAAAATTTCAACAAAACCATATCATGTGACCCCTCTTTGGAACGAGCTCGATGAGCTCGTTCCAAAGACGGATCACATGATATGGTTTTGTTGACAATCTTCGAAAAATATTTTTTCAGCTGCTGAATTTGCATATTACATGGGCGGATGCAGGTGTTCATTAGGTGAAGGGTTAAATCTTGTTTGACAGAGCTGCACGATCCCTTGCTGTCAAACAAGATTGAAATGACTAAATTTCTAATTGCATTATGGGAAATATTTGCAGGTTCAACTTTGGTTAATTTGACATCAACATGCAGAGGGTTAAAATGAGAAATGAACATAATGATCATGCAGACTATCAGGTTGAGAATTGGAAATCAAGATGGTGTTTGATCAGAAATGCATTGATAGCAAAACATTTGGAAATAGGAATCCTAATTTTACTTTTACACCCCATTTCCATCTGTTTTCCAGTACCGGTAAATTTTTGCCACACTGTGATTACAAAGTGGACAGATAATGTTGACTGAACTGTGATGGGATCATGTTTTCCTGCCCACCCCCACCACTGTACAGTACGTTCCCCGTTTGCTGGTCACTTTCCACAGTTGGGCAATATGGTCATGAACTCAATAATATTAGATTCCAAACACTAATTATGGGAATAATCCTCAAAAATTTAATGAAGTACCGGGTATAGTTAAAATTAGAAGTCCTGTCATGAAATAGCACACCGATCTGCGCGTTAATCTACGCATTAGGGGGCGCGGTGGCTCAGTAGATTGAGGTGCAGGCTGCAAGCCGAGAGGTCCTCGGTTCGAATCCCACCTGCGGCAACCGCGTTGTGTCCTTGGGCAAGACACTTCACCCCGCTTGCCTACATGGGGGCACGATGACGCTGTGTACTAAGGCGTACTGCACGTCGATGGTGCACATGTCTTCAACCACTCTAACCCTGCCTGTGCCACGGTGCAGAGTTCAGAGTTACGATGTTGGGGAGCTGACAGCTGCTCGGTGGTTCTCTCCGGGTACTCCGGCTTCCTCCACAGTAAAACAGTCACCGACATGATATGACCCTGGCTGTTACTGTGTCGTTAAACCCAAATAATATAAATAAAATAAATCTACGCATTAGGACCATAGTAAGGCGATCAAATTATGTACATATGGCCTCTGCACAAGCAATGTTTCAGCCAATGGACCTCCGGGTAACCCGGAGGTCCATTCGCAGAAACATTGCCTGTGTTTGCTCTGAGTAACCAGGAGCACCTGCCGTGCTTTGGATGCCATTCGACGTGGACATTGCGCGCAGTTCCTACATGCAATTAAGCCTAGATAAGCGCACAGTTTATGACAGGACTTCCAAGTTTTAACTGTAACCTGGTGCTTCATTAATTAAAATTTTGCTGCTGAGGATTTTTATCACCTTGTATACGCATGTATGGACATCACTGCTCATGTGTGGATTACGACCAATCTACGCCGACTGCACTGTACATGTACACACAAAGCACGAGTCTCATAAAAATTGGAAATGGGCTCTTTAAGAATAAACTACAGTAAATATATTTATATATAAATATGAGGTTTGTTTTTTCATAGAAATTATGGACTGGTTGTACACATAAGAACAAGGGTGTAACTATACTATTGGAATTGAGAACTGAAAATTGACTCTCTCGGAGGGAGTTGGTGAGAATCCAAAATGATTCTCATGAATCAGGATGAATTGTAAGGCCTGGGAGTCAGCCAGTTGCTCACTGCTGCTCGGTGGTTCTCTCTGGTACCTCCACCAATAAAACTGTCAGATGTGAGGTGACCCTGGCTGTTGAAAGTGTCTTTATACCCCAATAAAAACAAAAAAACATGGAAAGTCATGGAATTTTTAGCTCAACTTTGACGAAGTCAAATTTGAGCTATTGTCATGGTCCATCGTCCGTCTGTCCGTCCGTCCGTCTCTCCGTACGTCAACAATTGGCTATGGCTCGGGCTAGAGGTCGTATTTATGAACCGATCTTTACGAAACTTCTTGGGTACCTTTGTTATGACCGTGGGACGAGAACGAGTGTTTTTGGATGTGGTCCAAAATTCAAGATGGCTGCCAGCCGCCATTTTGTACCGATGATGCAGAAATCTGTTTTTTGTACAGAACTTCCATATGAAAGCTCTGATTTGAATAATTTTTTGTATGAATGTTTAGTACCATGGGGTACATCACATATAATACGGTGTTTTTTCTCGTGCGTAAATTGTGCAAATTAGACTAATTTTGATGTTTTTTGGTGTTAATTTCAGCACTGTAAGTGCAAATGCCAATACGGCTCGGGCTAGAGGCCGTATTTATGAACCGATCTTTACGAAACTTCTTGGGTACCTTTGGTATCACCGTGGGACGAGAACGAGTGTTTTGGGGTCCGGTCCGAAATTCAAGATGGCTGATGGCAGCCATTTTGTACAAAATTAGGTGCAATCAGATTTTTGCACAGAACTTCCATATGAAAGCGCTGATTTGAATAATTTTTTGTGTGAATGTTTAGTACCATGGGATACATCACATATAATACGGGTTTTTTTCTCGTGCAGAAATTATGCAAATTAGATGAACTTTGATATTTCAGTGCGACTTACACACATTAAGTACACATGTCAATACGGCTCAGACTTGAGTCTGTATTCATGAACTGATCTTCACGAAATGTCTTGGGTACCTTTGTTATCACCTTGGGACGAGAACGAGTGTTTCTGGGTGCGGTCTAAAATTCAAGATGGCTGCCAGTGGCCATTTTGTTCCAAAATTAGGTCTAATCAGTTTTTTGTACACAACTTCTATACAGCTCAGACTAGAGGCCATATTTATGAACCAATCTTTACGAACCTTGTTGGGTACCTTTGTTATCACCGTGGGATGAGAGCGAGTGTTTTTGGGTGTGGTCCGAAATTCAAGATGGCCACCAGCAGCCATTTTGTACCAAAATTAGTGCAATCAGTCTTTTGTACAGAACTTCTGTATGAAAGTTCTGATTTGAATAAATTTTTGTATGAATGTTTAGTAACATGGAATACATCACATATTCTAAGGGGTTTTTTTTCGTGCAGAAATTATGCAAATTAGATGAACTTTGATTTATTCAGTGCTACTTGCACAATGTGAGCACACATGTCAATACGGCTCAGGGTAGAGGCTGTATTTATGAACCGATCTTCACAAAACTTCTTGGGTACCTTTGTTATCACCTTGGGACGAGAATGAGTGTTTCTGGGTACGGTCCAAAATTCAAGATGGCTGCCAGTGGCCATTTTGTACCAAAATTAGGTCCAATCAGTTTTTTGTCACAAGTTCTATACAGCTCGTATTTATGAATTGATCTTCACAAAACTTCTTGGGTACCTTTGTTTTCACCTTGGGACAGGAACGAGTGTGTTTTGGGGTGCCTTTGTTATCACTGTGCTATGAGAACAAATATTTTGGGGTTCAGTCAGACCCACTCTGGGACTCAAAGTTTTCTTTTCTAGTTTAGCATCTGACTGTCACCCACCTTTACAATACTTTACCTATACATTTGTTACAGGCAATGGTCAGTATTTATGTACAGACCATTACAATACTTTATATGTACCTTTGTTATCAGGTCATTACCTAGATGTTTGTCATTGCTGTGTCACATACTATACATGTGCATGTCTTTGTCTTGACAAGTTGAGCTACAGTGTCATTGACACTTTCATTTTCTCTCAAGATGTATGAACCATGTTGTCACAGTACTGTATTTATGGCCATTTGACAAAACATCAATGGTTGCTTATCGTATTCATGGTTATTAAAATAGCATTGGTGTTGGTGTTTTTCGTCCCTTGAGTGCAAGAAGACTTTGCAAAGCTAAAACATTGCAAAGCCTTGTTGCGCACGCAAGGGATAAATTTATTAATTTTATTAACTTGGGTAAAATATCAGACATGAGCCATTTAATTTTTATTTTTTTAAGTTTGCATTGGTTGGAAAAATATCATGCGGCAGCCAAAAGGACCATGTGGGAAGGCCTGAGAACAGATTAACATTTTTAGGCTTTAAGTAACCTTTTTTCAGAAAACCTTTTCCTTCTTTGTGCAGGCCTGAAACAAATGCCCTTTTTATTTTGGCCTTATGTACCAAGATCTCTGTCTGTTGGTATCTCTATAATGAAGTCTTGTAATTAGATGGGTTGTGTTGCTGCTGATGGTTCTTATAACTAATCAGCTACAAATTAGACAGATTGTGGTAATGGTAAACAAATGTGTTACAAGATGAGTACATGGCTCCTGTATTGGATTTACTGTTATCTGTATTGAGTCTTGTTATGCTAAAAAATAAATACTGTCTATCCAAGTACATTATAATTACATGTAGAAATGTGGTGAACATATTCTGTTATACAGTGGAGCCCACTTAATTGATATCTCTTAATTGTATATCCCTGTTAATTGAATATAATTTTCAAACACAAAACCATTTACCATACCTTCAGTACAAATTTGATCTGTTAATTGCATATGGGTTGTACAGTAAACTCCTGTTAATTGTATATAAATTTTTGTAACATGTCAAAAAAATTACTGTGACAGGCACCAGATTCCCCTTATTTATCAACCTTTTTGACCTCACTACATCCAATACAGACATTTATTCCATTATATCTTGTTTGACAGAGCTCTATGAGCTCTGTCAGACAAGATATAATAGAATAAATGCTCAGTTTACCCCCAGAACACAGGAAACTGACCAAATCCCTTTTAATTGTATACTCCTGTTAATTGAATAATTTTCACCGGCAAAATGATATTCAATTAACCCTTTACCCAACAAATCGCCCACATCCGCCCGCGTAATATTCAAATTCAGCAGCTGAAAAAATATTATTTTTCGATAAATTTCAAGAAAACCATATCATGTGACCCCTCTTTGGAACGAGCTCGTCGAGCTCGTTCCAAAGAGGGGTCACATGATATGGTTTTGTTGAAATTTTTTGAAAAAATTTAAAAAATGATATTTAAAATAATAAATTTTGTAATCGTCTGCGTTGGGTAAAGGGTTAAGAGGATTCTGCTGTACTTTAAACAGGACCAATACAGTTGAGTCCGTTTAATTGGAAATCTCTTAATTGAATAACCTTGTTAATTGAATATAATTTCCCAACACAAAATCATTTACCATACCTCCAGTACAAATTTTTTAATTGAATATAGGTTATAGAGTAAACTCCTGTTAATTGAATAAAAAACTCATGTAACCTGTTGAGAAATTCCCCGACTCTCCCCAGTTTTTCTTTGTTTATAGACCAATTTGGCCACGGCACATCCAATACAGGCATTTAATCTATTATGGAGCTCTGTCAAACAAGATATAATAGCATTTAGAATAAATGCTAAGTTCATCTCAAGAATACAGGAAAGCGACACATTCCCTCTTGATTGAATACTCCTGTTAATTGAATAATTTCCATTGGCAATGTGGCTATTCATTTAGCAGGGTTTCACTGTACCTAGTCATTGGTGCATATGTCTTGTCAGTATCAACAGAATCACACTCCATCTGATACTGTGGGGGCACGGTGGTGCGGTGTACTGAGGCATACGTCATATCGATCAGGCTTGTCATTTCGAGGTGGGCGATCACCCCGGGCCGCAGTCGCCCGCCTGAGTTTAAAATTCTGTGGACTGTAAACGTCTGTCTAACCCCGATTTCTGCGGCCCATTAATTCAGTCAAAGGCACCTCTAAATCGGCCACCTCAAACAGCAATTTTCGCGGATTGAAGGAGGTACATATAACAAAGGCGCAATTTGTGAACTTTGTAGTGTGTCGTCAACGCAGTCACCCAGAGACAGTAAATAACTTTTCAAATATACTTGACTTGATGATGTACATCATAATTACACAAACCATGTACAGTATGTGGAGAGTGTATTATCACTAAAGCACCTGCAGACAGGAGACTCCCCCCAAGCAATAATTGCAAATTTGTTGCAATGCATAACAAGCACAGGCAAAGTTTCAACCAATGGGCCTCCGGGTTAAACCCAGAGGTCCATTGGCTGAAACATTGCTTGTGTTTTTTGTCCATATGTATAAAATTTGAAAGTTATAGTTTGGGTGATAACTTTACCACAGTTAAAACTAGAAGGCCTGTCACAAATAGTGCGCTTATCTAGGCTTAATTGCACATTGGAATTGCCATATCGAATGGCATCCAAATCACGGCAGATTCTCCTGGTTACTCATAGCAAACACATGCAATGTTTCTGCCAATGGATCTCCGGGTTACCGGTAGCTGAAACACTGCTTGTGCACAGGCCGTATGTACAGAATTTGATAGCTTTACTAAGGCCATAACGCGTACATTAACACGCAGATCAACATGCTATTTGTGTGCATTTCATGACAGGACTTCTAGTTTTAACTGTATGTGGGTGATTTAGTTACAATCCACTCTCCATGTACTGTACCTTAAAATGATATTAGTTGTCTACCCAGCAGGCTGAAACAAAATGGCCCTGCAAAATGGCCCCTCCTGTGGTGATTTGAGGCAAACCATAATGGCCCTTCTGCAATTTTCAAAATGACAAGCCTGGTCGATGATGCACTTGTCTAGGCTTGCCGCGATAATGAAATTCCATAGTCGATTAAACAGAGCTCAAAATCGACAATTAGTCGACTTTTTTGACCACGTTTTTTTCACAAAGGGTCGACTAAAACGAGATGGCTGAATGGTCCGGAAGGTAGGTATAACCGTGCGTGTGGCCGTGTTCATTTCAAATAACATGGTGACATAGTCAACAATCCATCATTCCCACATTATAAGGCTTGCTGAACGTCTGAATGAAAATTTCATTGACCATATTCTGTTAAGTTGGTTGATCGTCTGACATACCGTTAAACAGTAATACACCCTGATACCCAAAATTCAGATGAAAACTACTGATTATCGATTGACAACAGTGCCAAGGGCAAAACTGCCCAAGTGAGGATTTGGACCATTCCATAGCGCTGTACGTACAGACATGCATCCCAAATATGGTTTTTTGACGATAACTTGAGTTTGACGGAACGAAATGCAACAAAATTATATGCATAGGTTTATAACCACATAATGCAGGTTGGGATTGATAGCTGGCTTGGTCCAATATTTTTTGGCACAGTTATGGCCCTGCTCCAACTTAGAAGACATGTTGATATTGATTTCCAGGTGGTAATATTAGTTATCCTTGTGTCTTCCGGTGTGTATGGGAATTTACACCAGTCTGGGGACTCATACACCCTGAGATGCATTCCAGATCCTTTCATTGTGTTAACTCTACAGCTGATGTATCTTTCGTAACAACACCTCATAAAATCGTAAAAAATGGGCATTAAATCAAACTCATTTAGATTATTTTCTTACTGAAATTAGTCATAGTAGTTGTGGTCATGATTAGTCATTGTGCAGAAATATATGACCTTAAACACCAATAAATAAATAAATACTGAAATTAGTTACACAGAATTTCAGCAACCCCTCCCCCACTCATACTCCCCACTACTTTACCCCATCAATCGGCCATAAAATTTTTTAAAAATTGACATTAAAAAGTTTAAATCCAGCTCATTGAGCCCAATGAACTGATTTCCTTGCCAAAATTTAGTGGCTATGGTTAATGATGCTGAATCTATTGATTTGTCGTTGAAATCGTCAGAAAATAGAGCCTCTATCATCAATACATCCACAATTTCAAGTTCCCCACTGTGGTCCTCTCGCAGAAAAGTGTCCTGATTTCTGGGAACTATCATGAGCGCTGTTGAAGTTGAAGGTTGTTCATTTCTTTCAGCATGGGTAGCAACAGGTTTTGTTGTGTGCTAGAATTGTCAACAGTTTTATAAATTGTTGTGCCCATTGCAATTTTTTCCTTGGTTGAAACTCTGTGATAAACAGACAGAGTTAACGGATGTGTGTCCAGTTATAGACATGATTTGAGCCAGTGAGAAATTGTTTCCTGCCAAAATTGTGGTACCTGTTGCACGCAGGGAATGGTTGGTAAAAACTTGTGACAGTTCACAGCATTTACTCAAACGTGTCATGAAGGAACTCGGGGAATGTTTTCCAACTGATTGTTTTGTGTACCAGTTGATATCAGTATCATGGAAAGAATCAAGGGGACGCTGCCATAATTTGTTATTTTCTGGATTAAGTTTGGACATGTACAGTTAAAACTAGAAGTCCTGTCACGAACTGCGCTTACATAGGCTTAATTGCGGGTAAGAATTGTGCGCAATTGCCACATCGAATGACATCCAAAGCGTGGCAGGTTCTCCTGGTTATGCATAGAAGACACAGGCAGTGTTTCTGCCAATTGACCTCCGGGTTACCCGGAGGTCCATTGGCCAAAACATTGCTTGTGAACAGGTCATACATACAGAATTTGATAGCCTTACTATGGTCATAACACGTAGATTAACACGCAGATCGACGTGCTATTTGTGCACATTTCATGATAGGACTTTTACTTTTAACTGCATTTTTCAAAGGAGTGCACTAGGCAAAACGGTGAGTTTTTCTCTTCCGTCATGACACCACCATAATTTTCTTTGTCTCGCATCTATTCTTAGAAAATTTGTCTTGAGCCTTGCAGATGTATTTCAATTGCGTTGCGCTGTCAATTTTCACTTTAAACATATCCTTGGTCATTTCACAAACATTTTCCATCCCCCTTCTACAGAAATACAATTGTATGTCAAGCTGGACTTTATTCTGGAATCCAACGGGGGTCTGGGGCAACAAACGAATATTGTTTAAAAAAAATTTCCACAAAACCATATCATGTTGCACCCCCTCATGGGAACGAACTCATTCCAATGAGTGGTCACATGATATGATTTTATTATACCCCACGCAACAAAGTTGCGGGGGTATGTTTTTGACTGGTCCGTCCGTCAGTCTGTCAGTCCGACAGTTTGTCAGTCCGTGTCCGTCAGTCAGTCCTACTTGTTTTCCGGACCTTTTTTCTACATGCTTCCAGATATTGAGCTGATTTTTGGTATGTGAGTCTAACATGGTGGCCTACAGATCAAGTTTGCATTTTGTTCTGCTCCACTGATTTTTACCAAAATTACGGCCCTTGGACTCTGAAAAATTCATCAAAATTACAGTTTTCTGGACTTTTTTTCTACACGCTTCCAGATATTGAGCTGATTTTTGGTATGTTAGTCTGACATGGTGGCCTACAGATCAAGTTTGCATTTTGTTCCACTCCACTGATTTTTACTGAAATTACGGCCCTTGAACTTTGAAAAGTTCATCAAAATTACAGTTTTGCTGACTTTTTTCCTACACGCTTCCAGATATTGAGCTGATTTTTGGTATGTTAGTCTAACCCGGAACGGGCAACATAAGTTACCGTTTTATTAAAATTGATATTATTTAATATATGGTTATTATTAGCTGGTAATTAATAGATGTAATATAACTATATTTGGACAAAACAGAAACTAAATAAATTATATACATAACGTTTAATACTTGTTAAAAACAATTTCCACTTCGCAAAGTGGGTGTAAACCGCCACAATGCTGTCAGACGGCATACACCCACAAAGAGAAGGGAAAAGTGTAAGCGGCACGGATGGACATTGAAACAAAATGCTCCAGTGGTCGTCATATAAATGCCTGTACGAAATGCACTATGTTTGCAGAGAAAGTAAGCTGATCATATAGACAAACAAAAGTGAATAAATTTTTGATGAAAAAGATAGGACTATGCCACACAATTGAGAATGTCTCTGGGAAGGAGTGCACGTAAGGAAAAGAACCCACAGATGTCCATCTGCATATGAGCCCACATTGAGTGGGTTGATTGCTTATTAAATAAATGGTTACAATAAGACTCAGCAAGGTACAAAAAGGCTCCTAAAACTTTTGAAGATGGGGTGCCATTGCTAACCCCAGAAATGTGTGATAATAATTATGCATGACAGTGGGCGTGAATACGTCTTAGTTCACTTCTTCCCGAAACCCATGATACAAAAGAGGATGGATAATCCAACGGTGAGAAAGATCACGTCCCCCTCTCAGATATTGAATATCAAACAGAAAACCCTGAGCAAAATGCTCCCAGTGCCAGCAATACACTGTGGGCAAAGCAAGTAGGGGTGCCATTGCCAACCCCAAAGAAAGTAGTTATGACAAATCATAATGAGCAAGGGGATGCCATTGCCAATCCCCAACTTACATGTATTAACGGTGTGATAATAAACGCACAATGAGACTGCAGAGCACTCAAGGTAACCAGACTAAACCTAACAGCTGTTATGAACATGGAGGAAGTTGAAGTAGTATGCAGAGGTGCCATTGCCAACCCCTGAATAAAATGGTAATAACATCTGGGTTGTTAAATGCAAAATAAAAGATGGAAGCGCCATTGCTAGCTTCCAAACAATCTTAACTGAGGAGGGAGGGTGGACGAATATATTTTTTAAAGGCGTCTGACTTCCAGCGGCCCATCATGCGAATTTGTGCATCGGAGAAACCAAGTTCGGCAGCAAGTGTAGCTGCCCCAATTCTAAAGCTATGTCCTGTATAAAGAGACACATTTAATTCACAAAAATTTAAAACTGACTTCAATAGTGTGTCAAATTCATGTCGTGGGACCCCGGAACCATCTGGGTATGCAAATAACGGACCGGGTGAGTTTCTGCGTAATCGTAAGAATTGTTGCATCAAATGCACCAGTCAGAAAGAATTGCCAGGCTGTTGATTAATTCGTATGACATGTGGATGACCAGAAATATGGTGCTTAAAATGGTGGAAGGAAATTAAAATATGATCATCAGATAAGTGTATGTCTGAAAGTTGTATCACATTTTTAAGATGAACACCTGATGTTAAACAAAGTTCTCCAATGCGTGCAAAGGCATGAAAGGCCGTGGAAAACATAGCTTGGAATAGAATTTGACGGTAATAACTATTACAACAAAGGGGGATTGCTCGCAATAAACGGAGTAACAACGTTAAGGTGATCGGTATCCTACAGTCCAAAGATGGGAGAAGCCTTTGATAGCCATCCAACAACTTTTGAATATAAAAACTCTGTGAAGGGTCGGCAAAACTGCGAATTTTATGGTAAAAGCCAATGGCTGACATGAATGAACGAACAGACGAAGTACTATACTTTGAGTGAAATAAATGAGCAATAAAAAGGCATAGGACTCCTGCAGAGGACGGCAAGGTACTGGGTAGCGAATTGTGCTCACAAAATTGCTGAAACATAGTCCAAAGGCGCTGATAGCTAGTTGTGGTGGTGGTAGCCAATGAATGGTGAATCAGGTGATTGACAGTTTGAGCCAGTTGTCTATGCTCAGCTCCAGTGGAATGTTGGATGGCATTGCATTGGCCCATGGTGCTCTTCGTCTGAATTCCGAGACCTGCAACCGAGAAAGGAGATCAGCTAAAAGGTTATCCTTTCCCGGTATATGTGCACAGCTTTCAAAAGAATATTTAACTGCAAGGTGAGAAGAACGAGTCTGCGCACCAGGAGCAACAAGTGAACATCTTTGGATGATTGCTTGTTGATAATGGACACAACAGCTTCATTATCAGAGTGAATGATTATTCTCTTGTTCCGAAGGCTCTCACCCTAAATTTGTGGCTATGTTCAGTTGCTTAGCTGGGGTAGACCATTCGGAACAAAACCAAGATTTGCCGAATATTGCTGCAAAACCCTAAGTTGTGGAAGCATCAGTAAAAAGTTGAAGATGTGCATCAGAGAGCCAAAGTTCATCCAGGAAAAAGGTTTTTCCATTGTAAGAGTGTAAGAAAACCAGCCACAATCGCAAATCTTCCTTCACCTCTCTGGTGATCCGAATGCGATGATGTGGTTTCTTAACACCTATTGTCAAATTAATTAGGCGACGCAGGAAAACACGCCCGGGTAAAATCACTGAACAAGCAAAATTTAGGGTGCCTATTATGGACTGCAAATCACGCAAAGATGCCTTCTTCGAGGCTAACAGGACATCTATTTCTGAACAACATTTTTTAAGTTTATCGACTGGGAGCCGCGCTTCAGAAGTCAATGTATCGAGCTCAATACCCAGGAATTACATGACTGTGGATGGTTGTTCTGTCTTGTCATCAGCTATGGGAACACGTAAATTATGACATAAATCTAAAAATAGTGATAAAGCAGCTGAACATGCAGACTTAGTCCTAGTTATAATCAAAAAGTCATCCAAAACATGGACCATGTTTGGGATGTGGCATTTGTGAATTGCAATCCACTGTAAGGCAGTGCTAAATGATTCGAAAATTTTACATGAAGATGAACAACCCATAGGCAAACACCTATCAAAGTAAAATGAGTCCTTCCATTGAAAGCCAAGTAGTTGATGGTCAGAGCTATGAATTGGGATGAGTCGAAATGCTGATTTGATGTCAGTTTTGGCTAAACATCTGGAGCCCAATCGTTTAATGATGGCGATAGCATCCTGAATAGAAGCGTAGTGAACTGAGGCCAGTTCCAGTGGTATGCCGTCATTAACGGATTGACCCTCAGGAAAAGAAAGATGGTGGATTACCCGATACTGGCCTGAAGCCTTTTTTGGAACGTCTAATGGTGAGACATGAAAATTTGGCAACGGGGGCGACGCAAAAGGACCAGCAATGCGACTGGCAGAGAGCTCTTTTTGAATGTGCAAATCAATAACATGAAGGTAGTAAGAAGTGGATTGTAGGTTAGGACTTTTCAAATGTGGTGTTGTATTATTTATTTATTTATTGATGTTTAAGGTCACATATTTATGCACAATGGCTAATCATGACCGCGACAGTTTTACGGGTGGAGGAAGCCGGAGTACCCGGAGAGAACCACCGAGCAACGACGAGCAGCTGCCAGCTCCCCAACATCGTAACTCCGCACTGCAGCACAGGCAGGGTTAGATTGGTTGAAGACATGCGTACCATCGACGTGCAGTACGCCTTAGTACACGGCGTCATCGTGCCCCCACACGTGGTGTTGTAAGGTTGCACTGAAGACGAAATCCATGGGAAAAACCCTCGATCAAACATGCCGACCCATCCCCACTATAGCCCTGAAGCAAATGCTGCAACATCTGGATGTTGACTGGTGGTGTTGGTACTTTACTTAGCAGTATTTTGTGTGCGGGTGGCAATGGGGCGGGGAGGATATCTTTGGCCTCTGTTGCGGTTTGCTTTATTGTAGAATTCCCCCTGTGAGGGGCAATACAGAAAGGGATGCTCTTTGTCGCACTGAAAACATGTGTGGTTGAAATTACAGTTGCTATTGCAAGTGGACCCTTTGTGGTACCAAAAGCAGAACCCCCTGGGAAATGCCTTACGGACTTGAAATTGTCCCCCAGAAGAGCCTTTCCCAAAGCCAGAAGGAGCAGGCTGAACTCTTTGTTGTGATGTCACCGTCGGTTTATTCGCCCTAATAAAAAGCTCAACCTGTATCAAATCCCAACTGAGTTTGGGATTGGACTGGTGAAAGATTCTGAACTGACGATCATAAAAGGACCAGTCTCCCTTATCAGCTGCTAGAGACCTGACGAGAGACTGATATTTCAACAATTGGGCTGCCCTATCAGGGAATTTTTCAAGGTAGATGACCATGAAAATTTCAAAAGCGGACAACCACTGAATAATAGATGTTATCTGCCTTGGAGCCTTAGGAATGCATTGTAAGGCAGGAACTTCAATGGAGCCGGAAGCATTCAACGTCACTGTATATTGAGTGCTTTCAGTCTGAAAAGGGAGCAACAAGGAAAATTCTACAAATTCCTCGGCCCAGATTTTCTTTTTAATAGCGAGACTAACATGCCTATCTAAAGGAACAGAGGCCGACACAAGTGGCTGGGCAACGGCCGCACCAGATGCACTAGGTCCCTGTTCCAGAAGTGGAGGACTGGCTTTGTCGTGCATGTGGGCATATCCGGTCTGGTCACCATCCTGAAAGCCCTGTCGAAAGGTTGGTATAGGTGGAATTTGTCCAAGAGAAAAATTAGTGTGCGTCTGGTTACCTTGAGGTCTGGAAGACTGGCCACTGCTACCAGTGCTGGTTGATTGTGAAGGTGCAGCCGGTTGCTGTGGAATCTGGTCTTGAGTGGCTGTCAAATGGTTGATGGTCGCTTGCAGTTGCTGGATCAAGGCTTGCTTTGCAGAGGCTGACAAATTTGGAGGAATCGGTAACTGGACGACATTGGTGCTGAGTGGTGGTGCAGTCTCCTGGGAGGTGGTGGTGTTTGGTGGTATGTCAAACAGATGGAATAGCCCATCCCTAAGCTGGGTACGCCTGGTCTGTCTAGGTACTGGTACAGCTGAACTGCCTGGTTGGGCTGTCCTAGAGGCGCCTCGACTTTTCCTTTTGGCTTTAGGCATACTACAAAAGAAGAAAGAAGGTCAGAAAAAGCCTAGTAACCAGTATGTAGACCCCGCAACTGGAACCGAATGTGCAATGGGTTCTGAATTAATCGCTTTCCCCTAGGGGAGTATGCATATATATGGAGTTATTGTGTGATGAATAAGTTAACATTTGCCGAAGAGTCGGTGATATATGCTGATAACAAGGGGTTAAAGTCAAGGATATCCCATCGTTTACACCCAAGCCAAAAACATAAGAAACAAGCTTCTCAAAAATTACATGACATGGAAGAACAACAAGTATAATGCCCTAAACTGTGCCAGCCAAGTGACAGGGGGAAAAATGATGGGGATAAAAATACACTTGTAAAGAATAAATTAAAGGAGAACAGAACATGGCAGAACACCAGGGCTGCCATTCCAGAATGAGGAATACATCATAACTGGTACAGTCACTCGTGTGTCCGGCTGAGCCAACAAATTTCATACCGGCCCAGATTTATTGGGCACAAAACAGACCACTGTCATGCAAAGGGCCATCCAACAAAACATGCCACAGTTTAAAGAGAATTAATCTGTAATTGACCATTGGGCGTCACTGATGGGTCCTACAAAGGACAATGGTCGAACATGGCATTAAAATTGTGAAATGTGAACAACGGTCCAGAAGAATGATGATATGATTTGGAAAAATTACTGAGTTACCCCTTACAAGTTGTGTTGGATGGCCCTGAATAAATAACAATAACAATAACCCAGAATGATCATTGGGTAAATAAACCACCGTAAAGGTACACAAAATCAGACGGGACTGATACCATAATATATTTGAGCTTCAGTTAGCCATAAAGGTAACCAATTACTTGAATAAGAGGCCCAGAATCATCATTGGGCCCAACATCACATTCAGTGACATGTAAAAATTAAAACCCAGAATTAATCATTGGAAAAATAAATAACATGTCCAGAATTATCATTGGACAAAAGAAACCCAGAATTATCATTGGGTACGTGTTCAACCAGTACGATGATGAAAGCGACGAACTATCCGAATATTGAACCACACAAAAGCTAAGTCTTTTTCTGTCACACTAATCCGGTCTCGGAAACGAAATAGGATTACCCCTAAAACCAACACGCGTCGCATTCCAAAGAACAATACGGTTTACCTGTAAAACACAAGCACGCCGGAACAAACATCACATTGGAAGCAACACGAAACTGAAGGCAGAATGTTATCACCTGGCAAACGAAAACATTGGGGAATGGGCGTGGCCATCTTAAATACATAATTAGCGGGGGTCACGTTCCATATGCGAATGGAGTAAACACCAACTGAAGTCTAATGGAGTAAACACGGAATAGAGTCAAATACTGAAACACATGCACCGAGAGGACATATTGTTGAATCCCAACCAGGCGACGAACTGAGGTGCTTATGGCTGATTTAATATTGATGCGAAAACGATGCATGCCAATGCTGTTAAAATGCACACCGTCAGAAA
Source organism: Pictodentalium vernedei (assembly GCA_031216915.1). Lineage (NCBI taxonomy): Eukaryota > Metazoa > Mollusca > Scaphopoda > Dentaliida > Dentaliidae > Pictodentalium > Pictodentalium vernedei. The sequence goes on along the minus strand of CM062296.1, from coordinate 74,550,342 downwards.
CCAAATTCTTAATTGAAAGGGCGAGGCGTTTGTGTCTCCAAAAATTAATATTAGCATGATATCCCCGCAATCTGTCTGATAAACACCCATTCAACTCGTCCACCTTTTTGTTAAAAAGATCTATGTCATGCTGGCGAGTCGAAAACTTGCGACGAGGACCAGGAATCAAAATCCGAAACCTATGCAGGGCTTGACAAATGACAATTTCACGGCAATGAACCACTTTTTCCAGGTAATGGACAAAATCCCGAATGAGACGAAAGACAGAGTCGGAGTCTGAAACTGACAGGTCATTGCCCCCGAACTGCAGGACAATAATGTCAGGCGAAAAACGCTGAATTTCCCGTTGCATACCTCCGGTAATATTGTCAACTAATAACCCCCTAATGCCATAAAAACGAACATCGACCTCTGCAACATCGGCCCTCAAACCAAGACCTCCAGCAAAATTCGCCGCCATTGGGGTACCGGCTTCTGCTAAATCGGGATAAATATCCTCTGCCAAACGACAAATAAAGGAGGAACCAAATACTAAAACCTTAACCATCACGATAACAAGCAAAGAATTACAGACAGAGTAAAATAACTTGGTACAAACCTGGAGAAAATGTGTGCAGAGAATGTGTGAAAAATGTCGGATGGATAAAATTATGGTATACATATCTTTGCAATTGCGAACAAAGGAATGCTGGTTCTCCCTGAAAGACGCTATCTTCGGAATTCTTCTGACTGACCAGTCGTCCGATTGGTCAAAAATATTCACGGATCTCATTTCGTCCTGACTCACTCTGCTGCAGGCTTACCAGATGTGAAATTTAATCACTTTACCAGGAAACACCAGATATGAAATTTTATTACTTTACCATGAACTAATTTATCAAAAATCCACTGGAAGAAGCATAAACCTCTTTACTCTGTAAATTGTATTTTTCTCTACATGCTTTCAGATATTGAGCTAATTTTTGGTATGTTTGTCTGACATGGTGGCCTACAGATCAAGTTTGCATTTTGTTCCGCTCCACTGATTTTTACTGAAATTTCGGCCCTTGGACTCTGAAAAATGCATCAAAATTACAGTTTTCCGGACTTTTTTCTACACGCTTCCAGATATTGAGCTGATTTTTGGTATGTTAGTCTGACATGGTGGCCTACAGATCAAGTTTGCATTTTGTTCCGCTCCACTGATTTTTACTGAAATTACGGCCCTTGAACTTTGAAAAGTTCATCAAAATTACAGTTTTGCGGACTTTTTTCCTACACGCTTCCAGATATTGAGCTGATTTTTGGTATGTTAGTCTAACATTCTTGCCTACAGAACAAGTATGGGTTTTGTTCCGCTCCACTGATTTTTACTAAAATTACGACCCCATAGACTTTGAAAAGTTCATCAAAATTAGTTTTCCAGGCTTTTTCTCTACATGCTTCCAGATATTGAGCTGATTTTTGGTATGTTTGTCTAACATAGTGGCCTACAGATCAAGTTTGCATTTTGTTCTCCACTGATTTTTACCGAAATTACGGCCCTTCGACTTTGAAAAGTTCATCAAAATTACAGTTTTCCGGACTTTTTTTCTACACGCTTTCAGATATGATCGAAATTATGGCCATTTTAGTATGTGAGTCTACCACAATGACTTACAGATCAAGTTTGCGTTTCGTTCTGCTCGGCTGATTTTTGGCGAAATTACGGGCCCTGGACTCTGAAAAATATAAGTAACAGATTTCCGGGTCATTTTCCTAAAAAATTACACTTTTCCGAGCTTGAAATATCGAGGCACGCGGGGTATGTGAGCATGCTCACTAAGGTTCTATATTTGAAATTGTTTTCAGTTTTTTTCTTCAACTGTTCAGTTTGTAAATTACTTGGGAATATGCTGCCAATTTGTTATATAAAGTGTTAATGCATCATTGGTCTGGGATTGACAGAGTCATCTACACATGTAACTGCGTCAATTTTGCATTGAAATTCTATAGACTTGATCTCAAAAATAAGTCCTCCTATATACTTTAGTCCTATTTTACTTCACGCTAATTTCCAGGTCCATTCGGTAATAGTGTATTACACCACAGCACCTCTTAATGAAATAAGCTGCAGTGATCTTGTTTACTATCAAGTGCCTAATAATAGTACAGGGCAAAATAATATTACAGGGTGGAAAATTTCCTGAAAATTAATAATAGTACAGGGTCGAATAATAGTATAGGGTGGAAAATTCCAAGATGTGAGCCATGCTCTGAACCGTTTTTATAACACAAGACGTCTGATGCTCTTGAAGTGGTGAAGGGCTAAATTACTTTCGGTTATCATAATTTTCACATGGATTTGACTTGTTGCAATGTATCGGAGAGTGCCTGTAGGCACTCTCCCATAAATTGCACCAAGGCAAAACCTTATAGACTAATTAATTCTGTTTCAGTGATGGTATGAAGCACATCCACTGGGTACTAGGTCTTAAAGTTACGGTAGCAGTACTTAAGAATAAAGCCCAAATATATGCTTACAGCTCTCTACCCATTAACATTTCCATTGCATCCTGTGTTTGCTTGTACATGTATCTTACTAGTTTGTTTTGGTGAACTTCTTGAGATAAGCAGCCACTCTGCACATTCGATTGCTGAAAATTAATAATCATACAGGGTCAAATAAGGATCATACTGGCGGGAATTTTGTTCAAAAAAGAATAACCATACATGTATGATTATTTGGCACTCAAGAGTACTACTCTCAACCTTTTGCACTGACAGTGGTAAACATATCACTGTTAACTTTACCTTTCTACTGATACAAAAACAAAACAGTGCCCTGAATAAAATTAATGTAATGCTTTTTCAGGTCGCCTAAGTTTCCTGTCTCTCCGCGGGAACCATGGGTAGTTAACTGATTATTAGTTCCCTACGGGAACCGTAAGGGGGCTATAGGTTTGCACTCCGTCCGTCCGTCTGTCTGTCCGTCTGTCTGTCTGTCTGTTTTTTTATGTTACCACCTCTCCCTCCAACATGCTTTAAGCTACACCTTTCATATTTGGTACATGGATAAATGGTTCTGAGGGGATGATGCACGCTCAAAATTTTTTTTTCAAAATCCAAGATGGCAGAATGGCGGCCATTTTTGTTTTTTAAGCTTTTTTTCTCTATTTTCATGTTACCACCCCTCCCACCAACATGGTTCAAGCTACACTTTGCATATTTGGCACATGGATAGAGGGTTGGGAGGGGATGATGCACGTTCAATATTTTTTTTTCAACATCCAAGATGGTGGCATGGCGGCCATTTTTGTTGTGTTTTTTAAGCTTTTTTTCTCTATTTTATGCTTACCACCCTCCCACCAACATGGTTCAAGCTACACTTTGCATATTTGGCACATGGATAGAGGGTTGGGAGGGGATGATGCACGTTCAATATTTTTTTTAAAAAATCCAAGATGGCGGCCAATTTTGTTGTGTTTTTTAAGCTTTTGCTCTATTTTATGTTACCACCCCTCCCTCCAACATAGTTCAAGCTACGCCTTTCATATATGGTACATGGATAAAGGGTTGTGAGGGGATTATCCACGCGCAATATTTTTTTTCAAAATCCAAGATGCTTATGTACTCTTGTGTCTTCTGTGACAAAAACACCTTATGTCACAAAAGCGCCTTAGGGGACTAATACCACCTGGGTGGTCAAACACTTGTTTTTGATGGTCTGAACGTGTTGGTCAAAATTTGTTTTATTACAAATTATTGGAGAGTGCCCATTGGCACTCTCCAGTAATTTGAAATAGAACAAATTTATATAAACAAAGTATTATTTGCATTGACTAAATATAAAACATGAGCAAGGAAAACGTTGGCCTTTGCGCTGGAACCCTCATTTTTCTGAAAGCCCTGATAGTGGCTTCTAGCGCTCAACCAGTTAAGCAGTGCTTGTTCACTGTGGTAAACAAATCATTTTGCCGGTAAAATCCAACCCGGTAACCAATGTCTGGGGTGGAAGTCCTCTAAAATGGGCAAGATGGGTATAAATGATTGACTAAACTTGAATTTATCTCAATGTTGCGGTCACAATTTGACATTGTACAGATACAGTTAAAACTAGAAGTCATGTCACGAACTGTGCACTTATCTAGGCTTAATTGCGTGTAGGAATTGCGCGCAATTGTCATATCGAATGGCATCGAAAGCATGGCAGGTTCTCCTTGTTAACCATAGCGAACACAAGCAATGTTCCTGCCAATGGTCCTCCGGGTTACCCGGAGGTCCATTGGCTGAAACTTTGCTTGTGCACAGGCCGCATGTGCAGAGTTTGATAGCTTTACCATCGTCATAACGCATAGATTAACATGCAAATAGATGTGCTATTTGTGCACATTTCTGGACAGGACTTCTAGTTTTAACTGTATATGTGACTTCAAACACCAAGAAATTAATAAACAAATAATTTGCCGTTTCTACAGGCCTGTGTCTGGTAGAATTAGATGCTGCCAAACTCCTCATCCCGCCATGACATATACACTGGCATTTTGTATCTGGCATTTGCCAACTTAACGTCCCCATTTTATCTGCAATTTCTCAGTTTGATATTTCAGACTAATTATAAAAATGTCTTCATTTTCCAGAAGGGGAATATCTATTTGTTCTTCATTCTGCTCTCTCCTCTGGCAGCAGAGTTGTAAACAGTTTAAATACAGTCTAATTATGTTTAGAAGCCTCAGTTGCAGCCAAGTGTTTGTTACTAGGAATATTTATCCTAAGTGTTCAAGCCTGGTTTGTTTTGCATCAGTTTTATGCAAACAAACTACAGGATTGATTCAGACAGTGAACAAGAAGGAAAGTATAATTGGGACTTGGCTAAATGGGAATTCCATCTTTAACCACTGAAGACGGTGGCCAATTACTTACTCAGGCCTGACCATTTGAGGGGAGCCATTGCTCCGGCTCTCCTAAAGGCAAATTGAGGAGAGCCATAATTGCTCTCCTTAAACTGTAATGGCTCTCCTCAATTTTCATATTAATAACCTTGTACAATTGATATTAGTGTAGAATAGCTCCCCTGGAACAGATTTAGGATAGTCATAGTGGCTCCCCTGGTTTTTTCAAAAGGCCAGGCCTGTTAACTCGTTGCATGCTGCTGGCAGATATTCCTGTCAAGTATATGAAATCTCCTGCCACTGCAACAAATATATTTTGGACACATTTAACCAAATTTCTCTCCTGTCTATTGCATTTACTTTTTGGCCAATGATTTAAGAAGTTAAATTTACAAGAATTTTTTATCAGATCTAGTCATGGCTGCTTCAGAGTAGCCATGACTAGATCTGATGAAATTTTTTTTTAAAATACTCTGTAGGTTAATAGTTAACTCCCTGCACAGTGATGTTGAAATATTAAAATTTTAATCTGCAAATTTTTAGCACAATGCAATTAGGAATTGAACATGTTCCGTTTTGGATTGACAGACCTCTTGGTGCAGTCGCCGTGGATTGGTCGCAATCCACCCGTGGGCAGTTATGTCCATGCATGTGTTTACCAGGTAGTAAAAATCATCAGTAGCAAAATTTTATTTAATGAAGCACCGGATGGTACCCGGTGCTTCATTAATTTAATTTTTTGATGATTATTCCTGTAATTAGTACTTGGAATCTAATATTATTGTGTCCGTGGAAATATTGCCCACGCATGGAAAGTGACCAGTCCACGGCGACTGTACTGTAAGCTCTGTCAAACCAGATTGAATTAAATTCCTGGTGGCACAATAAGAAAAAAATTCAGATTTTTGACACCGGTATGCAGGGTTTAACCATCTATTTGTCAGGCGCATAGCTGTAGAAATCATGGGAGGGTGACAAACTGACAAACACACTCCTGCAACAAGCTTCAGGCAGGCATTGACACAATTATTCAGTAGGCATTTCTTAATTTTTTTTTCAAGACGAACTAGACGTGACCACAAATTATTGCTCATCCACTTCTCTGTGGGAACCCCAGGAAGTTAAGTACTGCTTGTTTAATATGGTAAACAAGCTCTGTTTTATTGGTAAAATAGGACCCGGTCACTAATGTCTGGGATGGAAGTCCTCTAAAATGGGCAACATTTGTATAAACAATTGGCTGGAACTGACTTTATATCCATGTTGCCTGGGGGCGCGGTGGCTCAGTTGGTAGAGGTGCAGGCTACAAGCCGAGAGGTCCTCGGTTCGAATCCCACCTGCAACAACCACGTTATGTCCTTGGGCAAGACACTTCACCCCCATTGTCCACATGGGGGCATGGTGACATGTACTAAGGCGTACTGCACGTCGATAGTTCACCCGTCTTCAACCAATGCTAACCCTGCTTGTGTGGAGTTGGTATGTTGAGGAGCTGACAGTTGCTCGGTGGTACTCGCCGGGTCTCCGGCTTCCTCCACCCGTAAAACTGTCACGGTCATGGTTAGCCATTGTGCAGAAATATGTGACCTTAAACACCAATAAATATAAATATATATCCATGTTGCCATCACAATTAGCCACTGCGGGGGCACGGTGATGTTGCTGTAACCAGTTCTCGTCAGATCAACGAAGTTAAGCAATGTCGAGCCTGGTTAGTCCTCGGATAGGTGGCCGTCTGAGCAATTGATTTGGACTCCCGCATTGTGTCCTTGGGCAAGGCACTTAACCCCGATTGTCCACATGGGGGCATGATGACACCATGTACTAAGTCGTACTGCACGTCGATGGTGCACATGTCTTCAACCAATCTAACCCTGCATGTGCTGCAGCGCGGAATTATGATGTTGGGGAGCTGGCAGCTGCTCGTCATTGCTCGGTGGTTCTCTCTGCTTAGTGGGCTGTGTACATTTTATTTGTGCTGCTAACAAGGTGGTCTCTGTGAGACTTCACTGCCCCTCCCACACCTCTGGGCCTTGGCAAGGCCCGGAGATGTGGGAGGGGCAGTGTGGCCGTCTTACAGAGACCACTAACATACATGTAGCAAAGAACTTAAATGATGTGGGTTTTAGGCATAGACAGTTATGGTAATCATTATTTTCTAAGGCCAGGAGGGCTAGTTTTCGCCCTCATTTTTTTTAAGGCGAGCAGTAGGCGAGCAAATAAATTCCTCTCCTGAAAATGCCAGGCCTGGCTCCCCCTAATGATGGTAGTATATCTTTAAAAATATACTTTGATTACAAATAATCTTTGAAAAACAATTTAGAAGTCAACCAGTTAATAAAAAAAACTTGTAAAAAAGATTCCTCGATCAAAGAGTAAAATTAAGGCTAGGGCTGTCTCGACTATCAATTTTCGTGGTCAATTAATAATCAGTTAGTTGATTAAGTCGTTTCCAATTAATTCAACTAACAATCTCTAATATATTTACAAAATAAATTTAAAATGGATGATTGAATGTGTACACTTCAGTGTTGAGATAAAATGGAACCCCCCAAAATATCTCCGATAGATCTCAAGAATTTGAACAGAAGAACATTTGTGCAAATGTTTCATTTCAAAAAATTTCTAAACACAAAAATCCCACCATTAGGTGAGCTTTATTGATCACTTGCCGTCTGCCTGGCTGACTGTCCGTCCGTTAACTTCGCGTTTTAGACTTCTTAAGAACCACTGGGCCAATTTAGATGAAACTTGAGGTGAATCTTCCCTAACGTGTCCACCCAAATTTGTTCATAAGATGTTGCCACGCCCACCAGGGGCTCTACAGGGGCATAACTCCAACACTACCCTCAATTTTCTTAAAAAAAAAAATCATCTTCAGATCCTGCAGTCAGAATGTTTTGATACTTGGTGTGCAGCATCCTTGGGGGTGTGATTCAAGTTTGTTAAATCCAAGTCCCTGCATTCATATTTGGGCTTCCTGTGGGAGCCCGAATTATGACTTGGTTCAATATGAGGAATTTTTCTTTAAAAATCATCTTCAGATTCAGCAGTCGGGAATGTTTTGATATTTGGCATGCAGCATCCTTAGTGGGGTGAGATTCAAGTTTGTTCAAGCTATGTCCCTAGGTTCATATTTGGCTCACTGTGGGAGCTTGAATTGAACTTAGTTCAAAATGAGGAATTTTCCTTAAAAATCTACTTCTTCAGATCCAGCAGTCAGAATGTTTTGATATTTGGTGTGCAGCATCCTTAGGGGGGTGTCATTCAAGTTTGTTAAATCCAAGTCCCTGGGTTCATATTTGGGCTCCCTGTGGGAGCCCGAATTATAACTTCGTTCAATATGAGGAATTTTTCTTTAAAAATCTTCTTCATATTTTACAGTTGGAATGTTTTGATATTTGGCATGCAGCATCCTTTGTGGGGTGTGATTCAAGTTCAGTCCATGACCCTAGGTTCATATTTGGGCTCACTGTGGGAGCTCGAATTGTATCTTAGTTCAAAATGAGGAATTTTCTTTAAAATTCTTCTTCTTAGATCCCGCAGTCGGAATATCTTGATATTTGGTATGCAGCATCCTTAGGGGGGTGAGATTCAATTTTGTAAAAGCCAATTCCCTGGGTTCACATTTGGGCTCCATGTGGGAGCCCAAATTATAACTTGGTTCAGTATGTGGATTTTTTCTTTAAAATCTTCAGATTCAGCAGTCGGAATGGTTTGATATTTGGCATGCAGCTTCCTGGGAGGGGGGGTGGGGGGGTTTGGCTTCAAGTTTGTTCAAGCCAAGTCCATGGGTTGATATTTGGGCTCCCTGTGGGAGCCTGAATTATAACTTGGTTCAATATGAGGAATATTCAAAAATCTTCTTCACATCCACTAGTCAGAATCTTTTGACATTTGGAAAACGGCATCCCACTGGAGGTGAGATTCAAGTTTGTTCAAGCTAAATCCCTGTGTTCATATTTGGGCTTCCTATGGGAGCCCGAATTATAACTTAGTTCAATACGAGGAATATTCTTTAAAAAAAATTTTTTTTTACATCCACTGGTCGGAATCTTTGGATATTTGGTATAAGCTTTTCTAAGGAGGGACAGATGCAGCTTCTTGAAATCAATTCCATGGGTTTTATATTTAGGCTAACATGTCAGGTGAGCGCCCTCAGGGCCCCTGGGGCGTTTTGTTTAAACTCAAGACTCTGAGTCTGTCAAAATGTCCTACGGATTTCAAAGTGTGTAGGTCAAAGTAAGTTTGGTGTCTGTCATTGTCCTTGTCCCACCACTTATTTCGGGCCTTGAATGCATCCTGAAAGGGCTGACGCCAGTGGAGGACGATTTCATAAATAAAATATTGTGAAGTGAAGATGAAAAATGGTTTACGATGCAGCGCATATGCATTTCTTTCTCTGCATGCGGGTTTCTACATTGTTGGAAAAACGTACAGATAATGCTGACCATATCATGATAGAATTGGGATAGAAATTCTCTCCACTTTTGTATGGATGGTACAGTTAAAACCAGAAGTCCTGTCATGAAATGCGCACAAATAGCACGTTGATATGCACGTTAATGTGCGCGTTATGGCCCAAGTAAAGCTATCAAATTCTGTCCATATGGCCTGTGCACAAGCAATGTTTCAGCCAATGGACCTCCGGGTAACTCGGAGGTCCATTGGCAGAAACATTGCATGTGTTTGCTTTGTGTAACCAGGAGAACCTGCCATGCTTCGGATGCCATTCGATATGGCAATTCCAACGCGCAATTCCAACGCGCAATTAAGCCTTCATAAGCGCACTATTCGTGACAGGACTTCTAGTTTTAACTGTACTGTAACTGAGTGAATTAGAAAATCACCCTCTCATACAAGCATGTATGCAAGGAATGAGATGGATTTTTTTTTACATACAGTGGAAAGCAGGAAGAATTACTTTAGCATTATTGCACAATACAGTTGAAACTAGAAGTCCTGTTACAATTAGCACAGAAAATACTCATTAATTAATGTGCTCCTTACTGCAGAAAAATGAAGTCAACTAAAATGCACAAGAGTGTTTGCACTGTGCATTGCAAAATATAATGCTCTATTAAGTGGTGGAGTGCTACAGTTAAAACTAGAAGTCCTGTCACGAATAGTGCGCTTATCTTGGCTTAATTGCGCGTAGGAATTACGAGCAATTGCCATATCGAATGGCACCCAAAGCACGGCAGGTTCTCCTGGTTACTCATAGCAAACACATGCAATGTTTCTGCCAGTGGACCTCCGGATTACCCGGAGGTCCATTGGCTGAAACATTGCTTGTGCACAGGCCATATGTACAGAATATGATAGATTTACTTGGGCCATAACGCGCATATTAACGCGCATATCAACGTGCTATTAAAATAAGTTATTTTTGGTCATCAAAATTTGTTCACCTGTCTTTGCCTTGTTACAATTTATGGGAGAGTGCCAACAGGCACACCGAGAGACACGCCAACAGGCACTCTCCCATAAATTGTAACAAGGCAAACCTATGAAGACTAATTAATTTCGCTTCCAAGATAATATGAAGCACATCCACAGAATATGTCACCTTTGGGCCGGGTACCTGCTCTTCATATTAAAGCCCTGACAGTGGCTTCTACAGTTAAAAGCAGAAGTCCTGTCCTGAAATGTGCACAAATAGCACGTCGATTTGCGCGTTAATCTACGCGTTATGACGATGGTAAAGCTATCAAATTCTGCACATACGGCCTGTGCACAAGCAAAGTTTCAGCCAATGGACCTCCGGGTAACCCGGAGGTCCATTGGCAGGAACATTGCTTGTGTTTGATATGGGTAACAAGGAGAACCTGCCATGCTTTGGATGCCATTCGATACGCGCAATTATGCCTAGATAAGCGCACAGTTCATGACAGGACTTTTAGTTTTAACTGTAGGGCTCAGGGGAGATCTAGTACTTCTGTTGGGCCAAATATTTTCGTATTCTCTGTCAACATATTAATTGAATTCCTAGAAAAAATGAGTTGGAATCAATAGATTTCCTTAAAAAAAATAGTCTATACAAATGAAAACTTTCTTGATGTCCAATACTTCATCATTTTTTTGGTGTTCAACAAAAATAACCTGAATCTCAAATAACCCATATCTCCTCACAGCAGTTATTAAATGCTTTCTTTAGATCTGATATGTTAAGATATCTCCAACAGTAATGTTTTAGCATTGACCTTGATAAGAAAGGGGGAAAACATTGGAATCTCATTATTGGTAAATTGGGACCTGGCTCAGCATAAAGTCTGAAAATAACACCTGTAACTGCATGTATAGGAAAGAAAAAAACATTTAACAAAGAGATCATACAGTATTAGTGGAAATAAGTGACAGAAAACCACAAAACATTTTGTGTCTTATATTATTCCTCATTGGGGGCATGGTGGTGTCACGGTAACCGGTTCTCGTCAAATCACCGAAGTTAAGCAACATCAAGCGCGGTTAGTAGCTGGATGGGTGACCATTTCAGTGACTGATTCGCGCTCCCACATTGTGTCCTTGGGCAAGGCAATTGCCTACATGGGAGCACAGTGACGCTGTGTACTAAGGTGTACTACACGTCGGCGGTATGCATGTCTTCATCCAATCTAACCCTGCCTGTGCCACAGTGCAAAGTTCAGAGTTACGATGTTGGAGAGCTGACAGCTGTGCGTCATTGCTCAGTGGTTCTCTCCGGCTTCCTCCACTCGTAAAACTGTCACCGACATGATATGACCCTGGCTGTTAATGTGTCATTAAACCCTAATAAAAACAAATAAATTATTCCTCATTAGTCCATGTTTAGTTAATTTTCAGTTACACATTATTCTACAGTTAAAACTAGAAGTCCTGTCACGAATTGTGCGCTTATCTAGGCTTAATTGCGCATTGGAATTGCGCGCAATTGCCATATTGAATGGCATCCAAAGCACGGCAGGTCCTCCTGGTTACTCATAGCAAACACATGCAATGTTTCTGCCAATGGACCTCCGGGTTACCCGGAGGTCCATTGGCTGAAACATTGCTTGTGCACAGGCCATATGTACAGAATTTGATAGCTTTACTTGGGCCATAACGCGCATATCAACGTGCTATTTCAGGGCTCGCCTTGAGTAAAATGGTCGGGGCCTAAAAAAAGTGCCCCACATATTGAGGTCGGGGCCTTTTCGGGGCTGATTTTCCATTTTGTCCATTATTGTTAGTGCTTTTTTGTGGAAAATGTCGTGGCTTGAAAAAAAGCCCCCAGCAAGTACTCCTCGGGGCTGATCTCGGGGCCTGGGCTGATCAGCCCCGACTCAAGGCAAGCCCTGCTATTTATGCGCATTTCATGACAGGACTTCTAGTTTTAACTGTATGTTATCAGAACAAAATGTGTAATGAGATTATTAATTATATCCACGTGGGGGAAATGGCCTAATACAGTGGAGCCCACTTAATTGGATATCTCTTCACTGAATAACCTTGTTAATTGGATATAATTTCCCAACACAAAACCATTTACCATTCCTCCAGTACAGATTTGATCTGTTAATTGAATATAGGTTATAGAGTAAACTCTTGTTAATTGAATAAAAAATCTTGTAACCTGTCTAGAAATTACCCCGACTCTCCCCAGTTTTCCTTTGTTTATAGACCAATTTGGCCTCAGCACATCCAATACAGGCATTTAATCTATTATATCTTGTTTGACAGAGCTCATGGAGCTCTGTCAAACAAGATATAATAGAATAAATACTAAATTAAACTCTATAATGCAGGAAACTGACACAATCCCCGTTAGTTGAATACTCCTGTTAATTGAATAATTACTATTGGCAAAGTGGCTATTCAGTTAACAGGGTTCCACTCAATATCTCTTTCCACAAGGTGCATAGTTTATCATTTTGCATTTACACACTGCTTCCTTGCATTTGTAGGTTGTGTCAGTGTCTGATAGAACTTTCAATGACCAGGGTTATATACAGGACAGCCTGTAACAAAATGTTCCATTAGTTAACATTTTACCATTAATAACACCAGACTATTGCCCCATTATTGCCAGACTGCTATAGCAATAGTAATTTGCTATTTCAATGGACGGGGAAGAAACATGAAATGGCGTATTCTCCTTGCCCTATAATTGAGGTGACCCATTTTTGGAGCCAATAATGTAGAAAATGTGTTATTTTGAGTAAAAGCAAAATGAGGCAAGTAACGCAAAAATGGAAATTTACCATGGCCTTGCGTGTTTTCCAGTCCACAACAATTGAGGTCTGTCTGGTATAAAAGGGAAAACATTTCATTTCTGAAAAGCTTTTCCCTCTTTTGGAGCAGGCTCCATGGACTTTTTCCTGTGAAGGGTCACGGTGGAAGCTCTGGAAAGTGAATAAGCGCTTATTTACTATGGTAAACAAGTTCTGCTCTACTGATAAAGTAGGACCGGTAACAGATTCCTGTGGTATAGGTCTTCAAGGTGGGCAGCATTGGTATAAACGATCAGATGAACTTTACTTCATACCAGTGTTGCAGTCTTTATATAGCTAAACACCATTAAAACGTGTAGGGTCTTTTTCATGTGGGAATCCTGTACAGAAAAGCAATTATTGTTTACTGTTGTAAGCAAGCTGTTTTACTGGTAAATAGGATCTGGAAACCAAAGGGTTATAAAAAAGGCATGCAGCCGCCAAAAGCACCATGCGAGAGGGCCTGAGAAACAGATGTTTAACTTTTTTAGGCCTTACCAAGGGAAAATGTCATTAAATGAGTCCAGTATTGTTAAATCACAATAAATAAATGTGTGTTCCACTTTCACCACTGTTAACTATTAAACCACAGAGTATTTTGAAGATATTTTTCATCATATCTAGTCATGGCTGCTTCATAGCAGCCATGACTAAATTTGAGGAAAAATTCATGTAAATTCAACTCTTAAGAACTCAATGGTTGCAAAAATCCTTTTAGTTTACAGGAGTAAAATTTGATTAAATGTTCCCAAATTTTACTTATTTCACTGGCAAGAGAGATCCTGTCCTGGGCAGGAAAATCTACCAGTAGCATGCAAGGAGTTAAACACCACTACTATATATTTAGATGTATTAGACCGATATTTGATACAATATGCATTTTTGTTGGGGATGTTCTAAATCTTCCTCATCATTGTAGCATTTCATAAATTCATCTGCAATTTGTAAAGTATTACATTAAATATCATGGTGATATAGGTACAATATATAATATGTCAATGCCTGGCATTGAACAGGCAACTGGCTGTTACTGATCATCAAATAAAGTGCCAAATGCTCACTACATTTACATGTATTCTGTCAGTTCTTGTGAGAAAAGAATGATTTAAATTCTTCTGCCAGATTTCTTTCACCAGGGTAAATGTTTTGAGATAAATATATCTTCTTGGGAAACAATTGCTGAGATTATTTCAGCCATTTGAGAATTATTGGTGTAGATTCTGGTTGGAGGAGGTGGTAGTACAAAAGTCTTTAACCCTTTACCCAACACAGAGGATATCAGAATTTATTATTTTAAATATCATTTTTTTCAATTTTTCAAAAAATGTCAACAAAACCATGTCATGTGACCCCTCATTGGAACGAGCTCAAGGAGCTCATTCCAACAAGGCGTCACATGATATGGTTTTGTTGAAATTGTTTGAAAAATAATATTTTTTCAACTGCTGAATTTGCATATTATGCGGCGGATGCGGCTGATTCATTGGGTAAAGGGTTAATGAGTGTTGGAATGGTATGAGGTGGGGGAAATATAAACTGGTGCTTTACACTCTGTTTTTGAACAGAAATGTGCCCCCCTCCCCTCCCCCCCCCCCCCACTCCCCCCTCCCCCCCCCCCCCCCCCCCCCCACCCACACACACACAGACACACACACACACTCCATACCATTCTCACAATATTTTCTTGCAGATTTGGTAAATTCCACTCGTCGATTGCCCTGGTGGGTCTACAGACTTTGTGAAAAAAAATCCACCATTGTGGTGGTTTTCCAAAATTAACTTGAACATATACTGAAAATAAGGAGGATTGATTGCCACAAAAACACCTATGGAATGGAATTTCCACTCTGATGCCTATGCTGATTCCATGAAAAAGAGTAAAATGCCCAAGCAAATTTTCCTTGCATCATTGTCCTCCAAGTTCGACTGGACGTTCTGGCTCGTATTAAAAATATCTTTATTTGCCTATTCCCTACCCGGGTATTGAAATTTTGGTAGGTAGGTGGGGAAATATTTTTATCAGGGCTGGGGCAAGTTCTAGACTTTAGTACTCAAGTATGATTTTTTATTTAATTACTTTATCGCACTTAAAAGGTCTGTATAATGAACTTAATAGACCATTAGTTGTTTTCCCTTTAATTTCACAATTGCGACTAGAGAATAAATCTTGAGGATATACCGTGAAACTACTACGACACAGAACTCCATCCATAGGTTCTATACATACATGATAAAGCATGTTACGAAATTACACAAAATTTTTTTGTTATACCTCAGCCCTGAGAATTAGCTTAAGCAACCTGCAGTGCCTAGGGTTTGCCTAGGCATTTTTGCATTCAATGCGTTGGAACAAATTAATACACATTTTTGCCTAGGCAGAATTTTCCAATTCCCAGGGCTGATAACAAATAGAGACAAAATGTGTTTCATTTGGACGTTACATACTGTTCATAAACATGAACACAATTTTTTTGATAACATTTGTTTAGTCATCAATTGAGCATTATTCTTAATTTTCCATGTATAGAGAAAATGTAATGGACACACCAGTTAATATCAACTTTTGGACTTTTGAAAAAGAATTTATAAAAACTGACAATATTTCGAGTAGGGGTAATTTTGCCAAGTACAGTACAAGTCAAAATAAGTTGTTGGATAACCACTATAAACTATGTATCCTGCACTAAGACCAGAAGTTGACATCATTTTCTGGAAAGCCCTCACTGAGAGCTTTCCAGAAAATGATGTCAAATTCTCATCGTATCGGTGCAGGAGCAGCAGTGTACTTTGTTTATTGCCAGGGCTCTCAAGGAATGGCGAGTGATCACTCACACTCGCCTGATAATCGCCTGAATGTCTAAAGTGGCGAGCGATTGATCACTCGTCTCTTACTGGTTCAGAGCTGGAGGCCACAGCACTGGCTTTTGTCTTCAGCAGTTATTTTACAGATGATTCAGCAATATTAAAATGCCCTTTGTTCATAAATATTAAATTGTTTCAGTTTAAAGGAGAATGCCTAGAGGCATTCTCCAGTAAACTGAAACAATTTAATACATGTAGTTATAAACTATACTAATGTCCAGACTTGTTACAAAGGTAAAATAGAGGTAAAAATAATCTAGTCCACTACCAGTTTAAGTGCCAAGATATGTCAAAATCTTCATATCATGCATAACAGTAAATTCAAAGAAATGAATATGCAGTTACTATCACTCGTCATCACTCGCCTGATCTTAATTACAGGCGAGTGACATATCACTCGCCACCGATTTGCTCCTCGAGAGGCCTGATTGCAGTTATGCTACAACTTATTTTGACTTGTACTGTAGGTAGGGAATTCGCAAACAAAATGTGTTAATTACAGCCTGGTTACAGAAGGGTTAAGACTCCATGATCTCAGTTAGTTACATAATTACTGATGTCTTAATTATTAGATAATCAGTACTTGAAATCTACCTGTACACTTAGTTCGTTAATATTCACTTAATTTATTCTCTACATCAGAAGCCAACCTGCTGAGCAACTGTTTGTAGATGAAGAGAATACCTATCTCTTATTTATAAAACTCCTTGTGGTTATGCCAAAAATACTTGCCAGGTGGGGAAATGTGATAGCTTCCCCATGTTTGGCCACATGATAATGGAAGTTGGCTGATATCTGTACTATAAGTAGAGACTTGATAGCTAAAAAGTTAATGTTTACTTCTGATATCAAGCAGCTGCATGGTCCATTTGTTGATGTGTTTATAGCCTTAGTTGTTGAAAACTAACTCCTCCTCTTCTTCAACTCTCTTGCTGCTGAATTTTGAATAATTGATCATCCAAGTCTGACACAGCCACCAACTGCCGTTGTTATATTGCTCTGAAAAAGTCCCAAATGTATTCTTCCTTGGGAACTTGACATGTCAGATGCATTTATCTTTACAGTGTTTATGTGCAGATGAGTGCCCTCATTTACAGACCCCTGGTTACTGGATAAGCAGAGGCAAAGCTCTTGTTGGAATGGAAAAATAAAATAACACAGAAAATTCTTTGTTGGAAGAGCTATATTCAACTTATCACTTTCTTTCTACAAAATCCCTCCATTGCCCGCGTGGGGGCACAATGACGCCATGTACTACGGCATACTGCACGTCAATGGTACGCAGGTCTTCAACCAATCTAACCCTGCCTATGCTGCAGTGCGGAGTTAGGATGTTGGGGGAGCGGGCAGCTGCTCGTCGGTTGCTCAGTGGTTCTCTCCGGGTACTCCGGCTTTCTCCACCCGTAAAACTGTCACGGTCAGGATTAGCCATTGTGCATAAATATGTGACCTTAAAACAATAAATAAATAAATAAATTCTACAAAATCCCAAAATATTTATTTACAAAATGAAATTACTATAAATGTGATGAAAGATTTTAACTATAAATATAGCCTGGATGATAATAGCCAAGCTACAGTGTTTTTACATCATTGTTGGCTGCCTATACAGGCAGCCAACAATAATGTAGAAACACTGTTAAATCATCAACAGCTGTGTTCAGGTATATATGGAAGTTAACGTAAAATTAATCTATGGACTTGAGGGTTAAAATTTAATTTTTTTCCTGTATGCCCACCCTGAGGTTATAATCTACATTTCGAACCCCTTTCTGACTACAGAAAGTGAAGCAGTGCATGTTCTCTATTGAGAGCGTGGTGTCTCACTCTGGTGGACTGTTGGACTTCTATGCTAGACGTCCCGAATTTGATCCCCATCCGGGACGACCTGCATTGTGTCCTTGGATAAGGCACTTTATGATCCTGGTTGCCTATTTGGGGGCACAATGACGCCGTGTACTAAGGCGTACTACATGTCGATGGTGCATGTGTCTTCAACCGCTGTAACCCTGCTTGAGCGGAGCTTGAACAGAGTTAGAATGTTGAGCAGCTGACAGTTGCTTGTCAATGCTCGGTGGTTCTCTCTGGGTACTCCAGCTTCCTCCCCCTGGAAAAATGTCATGGTCACGATTGGCCATTGTACATAAGGATGTGACCTTAAACACCAATAAATAAATATACAGTAGTTCATAACCCTTTACCCAATGAATTGCCCGCGTAATATGCAAATTCAGCCGCTGCACAAATATTATATTCCAAAAAATTTAAAAAAAAAACATATCATGTGACCCCCTCATTGAAACAAGCTCAGTGAGCTCGTTCCAGTGAGGGGGTCACATGATATGGTTTTGTTGAAATATTTTGAAACATTTATTTCTTTCAACTGCTGAATTTGCACATGATATGGTTTTGTTAAAAAATTTTGAAAAAAATTTAAAAAATGATATTTACAATAATAAATTTTGAAATTGTCTGCATTGGGTAAAGGGTTAACCTAAAATTAATCTGAGGACTTGAGGGCTAAAATTTACATTTGTTTCCTGTATGCCCACCCTCTGGTTATAACCTACATTTTGAACCCCTTTCCCACTTCAGAAACTGAAGCGATGCATGTTCTCTGTTGCAAAAAAGCTCTGCTTTTAAATAAAGGATTTTTTCCCCGTGGAAACTCTGCAAGTGTAGCAGTGCCTGTTTACGTTGTTAAACTTGGAATCTGTAGCCAATGCCAAGTTAGTTACATGTTGTTACATAGGGTGCTGGATTCAAGGAACTATTGGAAATACGTGGGGGGGGGGGGGGGGGGGGGGGGGGGGGATTGTGGAAACCGGATATCGTCAGATCACCGAAGTTAAGCCATGTCGAGTCTGGTTAGTCCTCTGATGGGTGACCGTTTAAGCGATGGATTCAGACTCCTGCGTCGTGTCCTTGGACAAGGCACTTAATCCCATTGTCAACATGGTGGCACGATGAGGCCGTGTACTAAGGCGTACTGCACATCGATGGTGCACATGTCTTCAACCAATCTAACACTGCCTGTGCTGCAGTGCGGAGTTACGATGTTGGGGATCTGGCAGCTGCTCGTCGTTGCTCGGTGGTTCTCTCTGGGTACTTCCGCCACCCGTAAAACTGTCAGTCATGATTAGCCGTTGTGCATAAGTATACAACCTTAAACACCAATAAATATAAATATATATATATGTATTGGAAATACTTACACTGGATTGTTGAAATTTTTTAATGTGAATTCCAGAAATGAAAACATTCTATTTTCAATTAATTGTGTGTTTTAAGTGGTTTTACACTGCACATTATCTAGTTTGCTCAGCAGTGGAAAGAAATATTTAGAACATTTATTGATTGGGGTTGATTGACACTTTCAACCTCCAATGTCACCTCGTGTTGGATATTTTTATAGAGGAGGAAGCAGGTGTACCGCGAGAGAACCACTGATCAATGGCATGCAACTGTCAGATTTGCCAATGTACTAACTCCATACAAGCAAGGTTAACATTTGTTGAAGACATGTACATCATCGACATGCAGTATGCCTTAGAGCACAGTGCCACTGTGCCCCCCACGTTGGCAATCAGGACTAAGTGCCTACCCAAGGACACAACACATTTACCCCTGTAGATCTTTTGGTTTGAAGTCCATCGCCATAACCACTGAGCCACCACCCTCCCTGTTAAGAACATTTTGTTACAATTTATTGGAGAGTGCTGTATAGGGCTGTCACGGTTATTCGATTAATTGACTGTTGATCGGTCACGGCGAAATCGATTAGTATTTTTCGTTGTCGAATAATCGGTAAATTGTATCCCGTTTTAGACGTTTAATAATTAAAAGAAAATTTGATGAAAAACCTATTGTTTCTAAAGGTAAAGAGTTAAGAACATCGATGTTAAACCCCAAGAAGCTATTGGAAGCATTTGTCTTTCAGGTACTTTCATCAAAGCTTTGATTTCTGAACTTTTGAACCATCAGTGTAATAATCAAGACCGGTCGGCAGTTGCGAAATTTGCAACTGCCGACCAGTCTTGATTGTTACACTGATGGTTCAAAAGTTCAGAACATCAAAGCTTTGAATGTACCTAAAAAAAGGATCGTCTTCGTTGTTTCTTTGAGGTAGGTCAACTGACTTGAACTTCATTTTTATCGACTTCAAAGAGAGGGAGGGGGAGGCATTTAGGTACGATTAATCGATTATCATCGATTATTTGTGACGATTAATTCCTAAATTAAAAAATCGTGACAGCCCTAGTGCTGTAACAGAACAATTAACAAACAAAATTTTACTAAACTAAGAGTCTTTGCTGGTAGCATGGTATCTTTAAAAAAATACTCAGATAACAGATCACCTTTAAAAAATAACACTACCAGATAAGCACCAATAAATTAATAAGATTATGAGATGATAAGCATGGGGTACAAGTCCTGATAAGTGGGAAACAATTATAAACGAGCCTGAAAATAAGTAGACTGCCATCTGCAGAATGAGGTCCCAAGATGGTGAATTTGGTGATGCTACCCTGCACAGCAGGGTAGCATCATTAAATTTACCCTCTGTGAACCTCAATCTGAATCAAGGTCTCAAGCCTAAACAAAGAGGTACCCAGAGGATAAATTGGCCCACTGTATGGAAAGCTTCAGCAAATTCCCCCTCTGGGGACCTCATTCTGCAAATGACGAATTGCTGATTTCCAGGCTTGTTGATAATTAGCCAGTAAATTTGACTTGTGTTGTGATTGAAGTGTGACAATAGATGCTGAAAGTTACATTAAGCCCCAATAAAGTTCATTGGTTGCTATCGTGTCAGGACATCCCTGTGGGAATTCTGGGAAGTGAAACAGTGCTTGTTGATTGTGGTAAATAAGCTATGTTTCACTCTTAACTGATAGAGGACTGGAAGCCCAGATCTGGTCTTTATTCTGAAGTGCAGGTACCACACCTTGAAGGCTCATATTCAGTGGATGCACTTACAGTTAAAACTAGAAGTCCTGTCATAAACTATGTGCTTATCTAGGCTTAATTGCATGTAGGAATTGTGTGCCAATTTCCACGTCGAATAGCATCCAAAGCACTGCTGATGCTCCTGGTTACTCAAAGCAAACACAGGCAAAATTTCTGCCAATGGACCTTCGGGTTACCCGGAGGTCCATTGGCTGAAACATTGCTTGTGCACAGGCCATATGTACATAACTTGATCGCCTTACGATGGTCCTAATGCATAGATTAACCAGCAAATCGGCATGCTATTTGTGCGCATTTCATGACAGGACTTCTAATTTTAACTGTAGTATTATCTCAAAAGTGACAATATTTACACTGTATGGGTTTGCCTTGTTGCCATTCAAAGGAGAGTGCCTCAAGGCACTCTCCCATAAATGGTAACAAACAAGGCAAAGACATGCGAACAGTATTTGATGGACAAAAATAATTTAGCATTCTACCAGTTAAACGAGTCCCCGTTCACCAATGCTTGGGGTAGAACTCCTCCAAAATGGGAAACATCGGTAAAAAAATGGCTGGACTTGACTTTATATCCATGTTGCCGGCATGTCAAGATTAGCCATTGTGAAGAAAAAGTGACCTTAAATACCAATAAATAAATGGTACAGTGGAGCCCACTTAATTGGATATCTCTTAATTGTATATCCCTGTTAATTGACTATAATAACACAAAACCATTTTCCATACAGTTAAAACTAGAAGTCCTGTAACGAATAGTGCGCTTATCTAGGCTTAATTGCGCGTTGGAATTGCGCGCAATTGTCATGTCGAATGGCATCCAAAGCACGGCAGGTTCTCCTGGTTACTCATAGCAAACACATGCAATGTTTCTGCCAATGGACCTCCGGGTTACCCAGAGGTCCATTGGCTGAAACATTGCTTGTGCACAGGCCATATGTACAGAATTTGATAGCTTTACTGGGGTCATAACGTGCACATTAACGTGCATATCAACGTGCTATTTGTGCACATTTCATGACAGGACTTCTAGTTTTAACTGCACCTTCAGTACAAATTTGATCTGTTAATTGCATATGGGTTGTAGAGTAAACTCCTGTTAATTGTATATAAATTTTTGTAATATATCGAAAAAATTACTGTGACATGCACCAGATTCCCCTTATTTATCAACCTTTTTGGCCTCACTACATCCAATACAGGCATTTATTCTATTATACCTTGTTTGACAGAGCTCTATGAGCTCTGTCAAACAAGATATAATAGAATAATTGCTCAGTTTACCTCCAGAACACAGAAAACTGACCAAATCTCTGTTAATTGTATACTCCTGTTAATTGAATAATTTTCACTGGCAAAATGGATATTCAGTTAAGAGGATTCTACTGTATCTGGACAGACAACTTGATAGAAGAGATTTGAGTTCAAAGGAAGTAATAGTTACCAGATTATCTTGATTGATATTTTATTCTGCAGAAAGATACATCACAGCTGTTGATAAATACTTGTCTGTCAGTGAACCTCAGTATTGCACTTCCCATCAGCCAAAGTAACTGTCAGTAAATGACCAGCATAACTTAAAAAAATTCCACTTCAGATTTTAATTTATCTCTTTACTTGTTCCTCAGAAACATAGCTTAATATACCTCGATAGGTATGATTGTACTTAGTGTTCAACCGATGATCAGAAACGTCCACCCCAATCTGCCAATTGTGGGCAATCGGATGACAAAAGCAACGTCTCCTGGAACATCGGTTCAACCGATTGTTGCCAAGCATTTTTTTTTGATTCATCATCCACATTTTATTATCGTCTGCAATTGTTTGATTGTTAATGTAAAATTATGTCAATCATACCATTCCATAAAGTTGAGAAACAACCACAATGTGCATTCTTAATTTCTCTAGATGCCTCTTTATGGGATATACAAGCTAAACGACGTGTAAAGCTTTCAATTATGTGCTGGGTGACCATCTGAGCGATCGATTTGGACTCCCGCATTGTATCCTTGGGTAATGCACTTCACCGTGATTGTCCACATGGGGGCGCTATGACGCCATGTACTGAGGCGTACTGCGCGTCGATGGTGCACATGTCTTCAACCAATCTAACCCTGCATGTGCTGCAGTGCAGAATTACAATGTTGAGCTGGCAGCTGCTTGTCGTTGCTCAGTGGTTCTCTCCAGGTACTCTGGCTTCCTCCACCTGTAAAACTGTCACCGACACGATATGACCTTGGCTGTTAAAGTGTTGTTAAAACCCTAATAAATAAATAAATACAATTATGCGTACTTGCAGCAATCGCCAGTTCATACCAGAAAAAAGTTACGGTTGTACTCCATTGACTCAGGTCGCAGTAAAATGACCAGTCACATGCACTTGGCGGTACATGTGTCTCGGAGAGCCACCTATACCACCCAAGTGTGTGCATCTGGTCATTTTACTGCGACCTGAGTCAACGACTTTTTATGCTGTGAAATATGTTCAGTTTAATATAGTTCTTTCAAGCCTCGATTCATCCAGTAGTGCACAGTATTACAATCGGAATTGGCCTAGTGTGAGCTCAAATAACCAGTAATCAGTCAGCGGCCATTTTTGGTAATCGGTTGAACACTAATTGTTCTAAATATTTGAATTAGTTTCCCACCTTGAAAAGTTGCACTCAGAAATAATGCAATCTTCAAAACTAAGCAGCCTGGGGAATATATATTGTTTCAGCAAGCGTGTTCTACTCACATCTTGCATTATTGTTGAATATTCTCGATAAATAAAGAGGCTGTTTTGATTTTTTTGTTCAGAATTCCCTGAAAAATGTGCATGTGACCAGTACTTCCCTTCCTGTCAGTTTTTCTTTATTATTTGTCTCTTATTTGTTGCATGACTCCCTGTTTTCAGGTCAGAAAAAGTTGTCTGAAGGGCTATACTCGACAAAGATATTTGAATGCCAAAATTAAAGTGATGCGATCATTTTTTTTTTCGTCTGTACTTTATGATGGTCACCTATGAGAAAATATTTAGTAGTGTGATAACATTAGACTGCAGAGCTCATCGAACACTCCCAATGAACTTTTTGGGGCACAAACTTAACCCTTTACCCAACGCAGACGATATCAAAATTTATTATTTTAAATATCATTTTTATTTATTTTTTTCAAAAAATTTCAACAAAGCCATATCATGTGACCCCTCGTTGGAATGAGCTCGATGAGCGCGTTCCAGTGAGGGATCACATGATATGGTTTTGTTGAATTTTTTTGGAAAAATACTATTTTTTCAACTGCTGAATTTGCATATTATGCAGGCGGATGTGGCCGATTCGTTGGGTAAAGGTTTAAACTCTTTAGTATCTTAATGTATTTTATTTTTTTGAGATTTTTCAAAAACCTCTGCTTGCCCCCCGCGTTGTGTCCTTGACAAGGCACTTTATCCCAGTTGCCTACATGGGGGCACAATGATGCCCTGTACTAAGGCGTACTGCACGTCAATGGTGCACATGTCTTCAACTTCTGTAACCCTGCTTGAGCGGAGCTTGAACAGTGTTAGAATGTTGAGGAGCTGACAGTTGCTTGTCGATGCTCTGTGGTTCTCTCCGGGTACTCCGGCTTCCTCCACCCGTAAAACTGTCACGGTCACGATTAGCCATTGTGCATAAGTATGTGATCTTAAACACCAATAAATAAATAAATACCTCTACTTGCCATATAATGTGAGCCCTGTATTGGAACTGGCTCAGTGAGCCCATTCCATTGAGGGGTCATATGATATGGTTTTGTGGACATTTTTTTTTTTTTTTTAAATTTTAATTGCTCAATTCGTAAATTTCAGTTATATGTGACAGATTCTTCAGGTAAAGGCATAAACATAGTTTTGGGGCTAGAGTCCTCCTTCAGTAATGTTAGGTAAAGGGTTGGCTCTTCCTTATACATATATTTTGAAGGGGTAACCAAAATATACTTCACAACTTATTTGAGGATTAAATTTACAGTCCTGTGATCACTGGTGCTGACCATTTTTCTCAACCGAAGAACCTTGAGCTCCGACCAAATATTATCCAGATGTTTGCTAATTGTAGTCAGACTTCATTGGGGTTTATCACAGAGAGACGTTGTTGGGGTAACAGGATAAGACTTATTTCTGTTTTTATTCTGCCTTAATTGGGGCAAAACGGTGTGCCCAAGATAAATGAATTTAAAGGCCTGAACTTTATTGAATCTCCTGTTGATTTCATATTCTGAGAGAAAACTATTTAAACATGTTTCTCATTGACTCTTTTATTTATTTTCAGGGAGGAGGAAGCCATAAAATTAGATGGTTTGAATGTAGCTCAAATGAAAGAGCTACGAGAAAAGGCAGAAAAACATGCATTCCAAGCTGAAGTTAATAGAATGATGAAGCTGATTATCAATTCTTTATATAAAAACAAAGAGGTAATTCATGTATACTATGTTAAAATATGAGCATTGCTCATTTTTATACGCCCGTTTAAAAAACGGTCGTAATATGTTATCAGTCTGCCCGTCTGTCTGTCGTACCATCCATCTGTCCGTCTGTCTGTCCGTAAACAATTTGGTTTCCGTTCATTTAAAGTCGAACACCTCGATGGATCGACATCAAACTTTCAGGAGTTGTTTTTAGCAATAAAATACAGGTCAAGTTTGATATTGGTGTTTCTCAGTGCATCCGCTGCAGAGTTATGGCCCTTTGAAAACACAATTTTTCTAAAAAAATTGGTTTCCATTCATTTAAACCCGAACGCCTTGATGGATTGACACCAAATTTTTCAGATGTTGATTTTATACACCCGTTTGAAAAATGGGACGTATTATGTGAATGGTCTCTCCACCCGTCTGTCTGTCTGTCCGTCCATGGACACATTTCGTTTCCGGACGATAACTTTAGTTGTAATGGATTGAGCTGAGTTAAATTTGGCATGTGGATTTAGTATGACAAAATACAGGATGGGTTCGATTTCCGTTTCTAGTGGCCCATTTGCAGCAGAGTTATGGCCCTTTATTTAGCCCAACTTTTCGTTTCCGGACGATAACTTTAGTTTGGCTTGACCGATTTATTTCAGATTTTCATTTTTTTTTGTTTTTGACCACAAAATACAGCTCAAGTTCACTTTTGACTACAATCGCATATACCTTTCCAGAGTTATTCCCCTTGAATGATTGCAAATTTGTGGATTTTGTGGTTTCCGGATAATAACTTTAGTTTGCCTTGACCAATGTTTTTCAAATTCTCAGATTTTGTTTTTGACCACAAAGCACAGCTCAAGTTCACCTTTGGCCATAATCGCATGTACCATTCCATAGTTATTCCCCTTGAATGATTGCAAATTTGTGAATTATGTGGTTTCCGGATGATAACTTTAGTTTGACTTGACTAATTTGTTTCAAATTCTCATATTTTGTTTATGACCACAAAGCACAGCTCAGGTTCACTTTTGGCCAAAATTGCCTGTACCTTTCCAGAGTTATTCCTCTTGAATTTGTGCATTTTGTGTTTTCCGTATTATAACTTTAGTATGGCCTAACTGTTGGACATAGAATGCATCAAATATTTGGTTTCCGGATGATAACTTTTATTATTTGTTTTCTGAGTGGTTCCAAACTTGGTATGCTGTTTATTCACAACAAAATACAGGTCAAGTTCAAATATGGGGTTGGTCCAAACAATTTTCACCCTCACCCCATCCTTACCCCAACCCTTCAAAAATACAAAACGGGCGTATATTGTCCCGCTATGCGGTGCTTTTGTTTAGGGCTGTAGCCATTTGCAAATAGCTTTTAGATTTGCCATTGAGACTCCTACTAATATAGTAGACCCCTGTGAGGCTTCAAGATTCGATTTGAATCCATTGACAGGTATTCAAAATTTTGAATTCATGGCGCGGTTTTGTTATAGTTATTACTACAATGTTTTATTATAGTTGTCAAAAACTAATATATGATTGTAATATGATAACCAGGTACAAGAACATTTTTGTTCGTCTTGATAGAATTGTAATCTGTATTCGTAGAGTCTGCGGCTGTTATCTTTAAATTCGCTCAGAATTACAATATAATAATAAAAGCAAATGTGACACACAATTCGTTCTGTTGGAACTCACGTACCTTTACGCGTTACTCAATTTATTTAGATTAATATTACGTCATGTCATGAACATGTGATCACACACCATGACTATTAATTGAAAGTTCCATAGAATTTGACTAATCCAAAATACGAAAGTTAAAATGGCGGTAATTTGTTCTCTTTTTCGATACATGAGAGGCTGACATAAAATACGTATATAAACAATGTTCGACGTGATCGTTTTCTGTTTGCTGCATAACCTACTTATCATTTTGTTGCGATGTGTTCCAGTTGGATTGATAACAATCATCGATTGCATAATACTCACATGCTTGTAAACGTATCAACCCTCTTAAAATGATACATTTACACTGGCACTCCCAATGTAACATTCGTTTTTTGTTGCCATCACAAAAAATCATGCAGTTCGTTGACTTCACTAGGTATTCAACACAATGTCAGATTGAATTTGGCTTTGAATCTTCTTTAAGATTCAATTCAGTATTCGATTCGAGCTGAAAATTAGGATTTGTAGGGGCCTAACTAATGGCTACAGTACAGCTGCCGTGGACTGGTCGTATTCCACATGATGCAGTGATGTCCATGCATGCATTTACCAGGTAATAAAAATAATCAGCAAAATTTTAATTAATGAAGCACCTGGTTGTACCCAGTGCTTCATTAATTAAATTTGTGATGATTATTGCTATAATGAGTGTTTGGAATCGTAATATTATTATCCGTGGAAATATTGTCCATCCAGTGAAAGTGATAAGTCAGTGGTGGCCGTACTATACTACTACTAGATGGGCATTTTTTGTTTTCCAGCTTCGTTCCATTTTTTATGCTGAATTGGAAAACCCAGCAAACGCCCTCCAAACAATATTACTATTTATGCATAAAACTGATCACACTATCTGACTGGGAGGAAACTACAGTTAAAACTAGAAGTCCTGTCATGAAATGCGCACAAATAGCACATGGATCTGCACATTACTCTATGCATTATGACCATGGTAAGGCTATCAAATTCTGAACATATGGCCTGTGCACAAGCAATGTTTCAGCCAATGGACCTCCGGGTAACCCGGAGGTCCATTGGCAGAAACATAGCCTGTGTTTGCTATGAGTAACCAGGAGAATCTGCCATGCTTTGGATGCCATTCGATATGGCAATTGCACGCAATTCCTACGTGCAATTAAGCCTAGATAAGCGCACAGTTTGTGACAGGACTTCTAGTTTTAACTGTAATCTAGTGGCCCCTAATGACTATCATCGCTTTGACTCTCCGGAAAAGTGTCAAATATGTCGTGTTAAATTGTTTATTTGTTACATCTTGTCTACCAGATGAGTCAATAAGGAAGAAAATGTGAGAATGAGAACACAACATAGATAAGATTAACTTTATTCGTTTGTTACTCCAGTATTTGTTTTTTTTTTGACTCAATAGTCTTAGCAACTGAACCCATAGAAACTAGGTCTGGAAGTGAACAAAAGTGACGGGTGCAGTTTTAAGCTCCCGCAAAATCAGACGAGTGTAAATTGCATCTGTAAAATGTTAGCATGTGAATTTTCGAGAGAATACTGTCACCAAACACCAGAAACCTTAACTCTTAGAACCCAAGCGGCCGCTTTTCCAGCCAGGAACATGGTATGTCATAACGTCATTACATAGGATGGTTGTTCAGTAAATATGTGGGGTAGACCTATCAGTATTTTCAACGTGCAGCCCCAAGGCTGCACGTTGAAAATATTGATTGGTCTACCCCAAATAATGAATATGGCCTCTTCTAAGTGCTGCCATTGAACTGGCGTGGGATATACCACTAGAGTTCAAAGGGTTAAATGTATATACATGTGTGTTGTTTCAAGAAAGCAGCACTCTGTGGCCAGTGGCAAGTTACTGTCATAATTCAGCAGTTCCTAACACAGTATATTAGTATTCCACAATATTTTTCAATGAGTGCATTTTTTAGCTCCCGTAAAATAGAAAACACGGTTGCTGACGGGAGCAATTGCACTGGCACCCATCCCATTTCCAGGACTGATAGAACCCCTAAAAATGATCAACGGGAAGTTAGGCTAAATCCAATGGAGATGCTTACAGACAGGGAATTTAATACAAACTAGTGCAGATTTTTAGCTGCGACGAGCAGCTCTGTATGTTGCAATGTCGGTCTGTCAGTTGGACTGTCACCAACGAGTATAAAAAACACCATAACTCCTAAAATACTTGATGGAATGACACCATACTTGGTATGCAAGTACACCCTCTCAATAGTGCATGTCATTCAGATAATTTCTGTCACATTTATGGACTTGTCACCAACAAGTTTTTTGTCACCAACGAGTTTTAAAATATTGGCATTGCATGAATCGTCGCAGCTTTGGCACTGTGACAGTGCGCTCTAGTTTTTCAAGTTGAGCCTGAAATGTTATTTACTACATGTTGTTAATACACATAAAAACTGAACTGAATCCAAGATGTTTCCCCAAGACTTGAACAGATACCAAATCTGAAAATTCCAAATGGCCCAGCTATAATTTGAACTATATTGTGACTTGTGCTGAAACGGTCGGCCCATTTTTGTAAATGGCTAACTGTTGGGCATAACTGGATTTCCACCGGCTATCCATTAATTTTAACCGCAGGTATTATTGCATTGTCTACGACGCAAAATCAGTAAGGAATGGTGAGAAAACAGTTCCAAAACACTGCCACCCTACTTCCACAAAACGTATACAAACAAACACCATCGAGTGCAAATGGGAATCGCCAATGTGCAAATGATCGTTAACAATTTATATGACTGCAATGGTCCCACATAATAGTGATGATACGTTGTAACTGTGATCACCCGGCATTGCCCGGTCACAAAAACTTTCCGTTTGAAAATCACAGGCGCACTAGTCATGACATGTGAAAATCACAGGCGCACACCATGCAGCACACTTAAAATAAAAATCGCATGTGCAATTTGTTCCCATTTGAAGTGAGGGACAGATTTCATTGATATTAAAAAATTTTCAACCAGTTTGTAAATTTTTGTTAGGCATAGTTATTAGTTGACTGTATTAGCAAAGAGCCCCTTACTTTGAGTGGCTTGAATTTGATATGATTTTTGAGTGAATATGTAATCCTACTTTTTTGAATATCTTTTTCTGTTCTTTGCTAAGACAACAGTCACAAACAGTTCCACATTTACATTCACCTATTCCTCAACAAAATTTCTGGCGGGAATATGTTGCGAGTCATGAAAGGGGTGTGGTAAGAAATTATTGACAATTGAAAAACAAATTTTGCAATATTAGATTTTAAAATAGTTTTTTTTATGACAGACGTTCATACTTGTAAACAGTTCGATAAAATTAAAACATGTTTTTTCTGAAACACGTTTGTAAAGAACCAAACAGTCAATTTATTCCGAAAGCACTATTACTCACACTGAGAGATTTTTTCAGCATTATAATCTGCAATTAACAACACCTCATCAAAGAGAAGAATGTCAAATTTGTCTGCAGAAGACAATGTTGCACTGACAGGCATGTGCTCACTGCTGCCCATACAGAAAATAACATGCAGTGCACTCGACTGTTGGCACTTTGATCCAAAGTAACAGACATTTATCCGCGACTTGACAGCCCAAGCAACCAAAATAACTGTTCATTCAACTTTCTAACACCGTAACCCGTTCATGTTACATCGACTACACATCATTGTAAATCGACAAATGTTTGGTAGCTTTGACAATGCTTGTGTCGGCAAAAAAATTCTAACGTCTTGTGGTCAAATGCTATTTACTTTTCCAATTCTATTCCGTAAACTATAGGAAAAGCGGTTATCCGGTTGACAGCTTTTCCAACCAGTTAAGCCAAAAACCAGTTATTCGGCTAAACGTTTCTGCACTAATTGTGACCCATTTAAAAATGAATTTTATCAGGCATGTCAACCAGTACCTGTACTGGTACTGAAGCTTTGTCCCGCCGGTACCGGGACAAAATTATTTTATCACTGAAATTTGTAATTGAACAAGGGTAAACGGGCTAGTAACCGTGTATGGCATGCTTGCATGACATAGTTTTTTATTTGTGAATTTACATGTCAAAATACTACAGGTGCATGTTCTGTCTGCACCATGACCACGATAAGGCTGACCATTTTGACTTTTCAAATGTATTAAAGACAAAAGAAAGCGCCATCATCTGTTACTTCAAAGAAATTATTCTGTGGTGACATCAAAACAATCATAAAGCACGATTATCGTGCTTTATGATTACTTTGATGCCGCCGCAGAATAATTGGCACAGTGCCATGTTTGTCACGTGATCTTCGGGTCTGGGGCTGTCTAAATGCGACTTTCTCCCATCTGATTGCGATATGTCATCCAATTGTCCTGGTACCAGTTTTGGCGGGAGAGGCTGTGTCCCATCCCAGTACCGGTTATGTTGGTACCAGCGGTACTTTGACATGCCTGAATTGTATTGATTATAAGTTATGTTTTAGCAGGAAATGGTGAATTAATTTCTAATGTTTTTCTGTTTTCAGATATTCTTACGAGAGTTGATATCAAATGCATCAGATGCTTTAGATAAAATACGATTTTTATCACTGACAGACAAATCTGCATTGGCTGCCAATGAAGAGCTCACAATAAAAATAAAGGTATTTATAGAAGTATTTTGTGGGGTTTTTCCCTCGCTTTTTAGGCCTGTACAGGACTCGCAGATTATTATGTTTACCTTTACCGGTTTTTTTTCAGGTCCCGTGAAAGTGCTTAAATTATAAAATTCCAGACCCTTGAAAGTTTGAAGTGAAAAGTTGACAGTATTATTTAATGCACATGTTGACCAAATTGCTTGGCTCATTTTGGTCAACATGTGCATATTTTTATACTGTACCAATGACCCAGACTTAGCTGGTGCTAACTCTAAAAAATCCAGGGCCAAACACAAATTTTGCCCCCCAATCCCCAAAATTTGCATCTAAAACCAAAAGAAATCATGTCCTAAAGGACCTCCATACTTTGCCCTTACTGCGCATGCGCAGTGTCAAGGACGTTCCGAAATTGGCGCCAATTATCATTCTCTGTTTGGCCCTTCATCAGTCAACATCTCACTGATCTTTGTGCTTGTAAATCTCAGTTTAAAGGATGCCAGACACGTAATTATTGCAGAAAAGGTGATTCTAAGGAGGATATAGAAGGAGGAGAGGAAAAAGGAGTGACAAAAAATAATCAGGGCTGTACTTAAAATTTTTTATGAAATTATGTTAAGTTGCCTATTTTCGAGGCATGGGCCTCTTGTTGTCATTCTTGCTATAAAGTTGCACTGCTTATTCAGTGTTTCCTCTCCCCTGGTCTTCTAAGTCCCCCCTTGCTATTCTCCCATGCTTTTGGCATATTTTTGAGAAAGATCATTTCTAAATTCTCTTGGGAGAGTTAGCTTGGTTACAGAATGAATTCTGTTATTTTCCCCATAGTTACGTTTTCACCCATGGGTGTATAAACGTTGTGTTCTGCATCTTCCATCTGATGTTCTGCAGATTCTCCTCTGGGAGTCTCTGTTTTGCATCAGATAGAGTGTAATTTTGATGA
Organism: Pictodentalium vernedei; assembly: GCA_031216915.1. Classification (NCBI taxonomy): domain Eukaryota; kingdom Metazoa; phylum Mollusca; class Scaphopoda; order Dentaliida; family Dentaliidae; genus Pictodentalium; species Pictodentalium vernedei. Next base: position 74,517,760 of record CM062296.1, on the reverse strand, counting down.
CTGATTTCGGGCCAGTTTTGTCAGTGCCTGGAGTCATGTTTTCTGGTGTTTTTACACTGTTTGTTTACTTTGGCAACAGTCTCTTTTGATGGGGGCTGTTTGCCTTTGGAGTAGTTTACCTAACTATAAGATACATTATTATTATCCGTAAGTGTTGCATTAATTATTTAATATAATTATAAAATTTTTGACCACACTTGGCCGTGGGATCCATTGGGGCTCAACGTTACTTTTCAGAAACTTGGGCTTCGCTGAAAAAATATTTTTCAAAAATTATTTTGAATTTTAAATTGTTTTTTCATTATTAATGGATCATGTCATTATGTATCTTTGTGTTAGGGGTTTGTGCGAGTAACTAGGACTTGTTGTTTACTTTTCACAATGAAAGGTTATTGTTCAAATTGTAATAGGAAGAAATCTTCCTCTGACTTTCATGATCATTGTATTAATTGTAGTCAGTGTTCTCGCACTAATCCCTGTTCTATATGTCAATATTGGGATGACAAACATTGGAAACGTGTGTCACGATATGTTGTTAGTGGAGAAAGGGCTATGCCGGCTCTTTCTCCGCACGGTCACTCTACTCTATCAGTTTCTATTTCAGAGGAACAAGACCAGGGTGATGTTTCCATGTTATCTTCCGCAAGTGCGCTTCCGTCTTCACAAATGAATACAGAGCTAGCGGCAAAAGTGCTCATGGAGATAAGACAAATGTCGTCCGCTAGCTCGCCCGCTGTAGCGTCCATTCACCGAATGGTTCGGCAGCCGGGTTCGTCCGATGCGATCCGGGAGGAAATGTTGGGTGATGCGAGCACTATAAACATTCAACGTGCACACCCAGTGACGGCGGATAGTAGGAGAGATCAGAGGAAGCCTTCGAGTCCGGTTCCTAGCTCGTCCAGGTCCAGTCGGGCCGCGTGCGAGAGAGGCCCCTCTCTCGTACAACATCATCTGGGACCAGATGTTGTGGTACAAAATGTGTCGCAAGCGGAGCACACGTCCGTCGCTCGGGGTGCTCCGTTGTATAGGCAGTCCGCGGAGACTGCTCAGGCTTCTTCCTCTCATCAGCGCACACGACCGCACCTTGGCTACGTGACCGCCGATATTTTACCAGCTTCGCCGATCAAGGATTCTTCGGCGACCAGGTCACTCCATCCGGTAGCCAGGGACACGAGGCTGGTGGACTCCGGACGTTCGCATAGGAAGAGTATGCGGGAGTCACCACATGCGGAGCTGCCCTCGGCGAAGCAGCGAAAGACTGCGCCTCCGCAGGCCTCGATGTCGGACGTGCTTGTGCAAATAGCACAACTTATCGCAGCATCCCAGCAACCGACAGAAACGGTGTCGGATCGGGAATTATCCGATGGCGCTGGGTCGGTACGCTCCGACGAAGCATCGGGGGCGGACGACCGGGAGCATCATGAGGTCCGACCGGATGGTGAAAGGGATACGGATGATTTGGAGCTATCCCTTTCGGAACAACATAAAGCTGCCGTGGACTTCATCCGGCACTTGCTTCCTCAAGTTGTTCCGTCGGGCCAGACTGCTGCGGTTCCGGACAAGAGAATTATAGCGTCATTGGACTCTGATTTCTTTGAGCGGTTCAGGAACATCGCTCCCGAGTTTCCGTCTCAGTCCAATAATATTGCAAGAACATTTGAATTATTGGACGCTATATTCAAACTTGCTTCCAAGACAGGTAAAGCAGGTTGCTTGTCCGCCAATACTCTCAACCTGCCTTTCATTAATGCAAGGAATAAATTCGATACGGCAGGACAGGGTATCTCGAGAGTTCCTCTGCGTATGGACGACGAGGCGGAAGACTTAGAATTATCATTACCGTCGTCGGCGTCTATTCCAACCGCAGTGTTGGAGACAACTATTTCGTCTAACAGAGCCAGTTTAGATGCTTTATCGTACGCAGACCACCTTACAAAGGCGTTATCACTGCGTCTTCAAGGGAAAGAATTCCAGGATATACAATCCTCTTTAAGACTTCTTTCAAGGGCAGTAGCTTATTCCACGTGTAACTCCGCCCTTTCAGTGGCAAACCTGGAGTTGGTTAGACGTGACGCAGCCCTAGCTACATCCACACTGGTGGATAGTAAGGTGAAGAACTCTCTCAGAGTCGCTTCGGTTGCCGGAGAACTTCTCTTCGATGGCAAGCTTTATGCAATTTACGATAAAATTACTAAGAAAGCTTCGGATTCTCTGCTGTTCAAATCTGCTTCCAAGAAGTCGGACACAGCAGATAAGAGTAAGACAGGCACTTCTGGGTCTAATGCGCCCAAGAGAGGTTCCTATAGAGGTTCCGGTGCGTCCTCTTGGTCTTATTCAGGAGACCGTCAAGGCAGCGACTCTCGTTCGGGACGTCCTTCGGGCCGGTCAGACGCCCCGAGGTCGATGGGACGAGGTGCGGGTCATGGAGGACATGGTTTCTCCTACCGCAGGCCTCGCAGGTCCAGGAGGTGATGGCTTCAACCTCTATCGCGGGCCGGTTGGCGGAAGGTTGTCGAGTTTTTCACAAGAGTGGGCGTCGATTACGGACGACCCTTGGGTGAGAGGGGTAATTTCGGAAGGTCTAAAGATATCCTTCAAACGAAAGCCTCCATTAACTCGAAGTCCAAAATGGACTCGACTTCCGTCAAATCCGCAGAAAAGAGACGCTCTGTTATCAGAGGTGCAGTCTCTTTTAATGAAGAACGCGGTAGAGGTCGTAGAAAACCAGGAGACACCGGGATTCTACAGCCATCTGTTTCTGGTTCCGAAACCAGACGGCTCGTTCCGTCCAGTCATAGATTTGAGCTGGATAAACAAGCTGATCGTCGCTCCGAAGTTTTATATGGAGACGATTCGATCGGTTAGAGCGAGTATTCAGGTGAACGATTATGCAACAAGCATAGATCTCAAAAGATGCGTACTTTAACGTCATAGTACATCCGACATTCAGAAAGTATCTACGCTTCGCAGTCCTAGGGGTGGTGTATCAATTCCAGGCGATGTGCTTCGGATTGAATCTAGCACCCTGGGCTTTCACTCGGGTAATGAACTCGGTAATGATGTATTTCTGAGCTCATTCGTCTGCGGTAACGTCGGCCTACCTGGACGACATTCTTCAGAGGTACGGCAACGAGTTAACGCTTCAGAACGATGTGCAGAATCTGCTTCTATTGCTCCGATGTCTCGGTTTTATAATAAACGAGGAGAAGTCGGATCTGGTGCCGTCCAAGTCATTCACACATCTGGGAATGAGCTTCGAGACGCACAACAATCTCGTTCGTCTGCCGTTAACTAGAGTGAAATTAGTCAGTTATTACGCTCGCTATTGTCTGCACGCAGACAAAGTCACAGCGAGGGAATTCATGAGACTGATAAGTCTGTGTGGAGCCGCTGCGGATCTCATTCCGATGGGGCGGTTACGCACACGTCCTCTCCAAATTTTCTTGACTCAGAATTGGAGTGTGAAAATTCATTCGCTCGACATAGACGTTCTCTTGTCAGATCAAGTGAAACGAGAGATTCAGACTTGGGCAAACATTCAGTGGTTAACTCAGGGAGTTCCGCTGCAGTTGCCGGATCCGAGTTTTACCATTATGACGGATGCCAGTCAAACAGGTTGGGGTGCATCATTGATCCCAACGGATTCGAAATGCCAGGGTCTTTGGGATCCGCAATTCCTGGGCAAGCACATAAACATCAAGGAAATGATGTCAATTTGGCTTGCGTTACGTCATTGGATGGACATTATTCACAATGCTCATGTCCAAATCCTATCCGACAATACGACAGTAGTGGCGTATATACGGAATCAGGGAGGCATTCATTCAATTCCGTTGTTCAATCTGACGGAAAGAATCCTTCTGTTTGCTCTAGAGCATCAGGTTCTTCTTTCGGTCCGTCATATTCCGGGTCGTCTGAACGTACTAGCAGACTCCCTTTCACGAAAGGGTCGCTTGTTGCCGTCGGAGTGGACTCTCAACAAACAAGTATTCAATCAGATTTGCTACCAATGGGAACGGCCAATGATAGACTTATTTGCGACACATCTCAACAATCAGTTGCAGACGTATGTGTCTCCGTGCCCGGATCCTAGAGCATTTGCAGTAGACGCTCTGTCGATCCCTTGGGACGGAATGATAGGATATGCGTATCCTCCAGCGCCGTTAATTCAGCAAGTATTGCTAAAGATAAAACAATCTCAATGCAAGATTCTGTTGGTAGCATCTCTGTCTCCACAGAGACCGTGGATAAATCTACTCAGGTGTCCGTTGTGGGACCTACCGCGAAAGCTTCCTCCACGGGAGGATCTTCTTTCGCAGGGGAAATCGCGTCAACTCCATCACAACCCGCAAGGTCTCAACCTTCACGTTTTTCCGTTGTGCGGTCCTTCTTGCATGGCAAGCACTTTACAGGACGAGCAGTGGACGCGATTTCTAACTGTAGGAGGACCCCCTCTTCGCTAAACTATGCGGCTAAGTGGAAGGTTTTTCGTCGTTGGTGTAGGGATCATTCTGTTGATATTTTTGATCCCTCCATACCAGACATTGCAAACTTTCTAGTATACTTGTTTGACGAAATCAAACTGCAGCCTGTTACTATTAAGGGTTATAGGTCTATGTTATCTGATACCTATGCACATCATGATAGTTTACAAATTGGATCTAATGTCTCTTTATCTAAGTTAGTAAGAAACTTCTCGATAAATAGACCCAGAACTCTTAGGTTAATTCCTAAGTGGAATTTAGCTTGGGTTCTTCTTAAACTGAAGGAAAAGCCATTTGAACCTCTTGGGACAGTAGATTTCAAATTCTTATCTTATAAGACAGCTTTTCTCTTAGCTTTCTCTTCTGCTAGAAGAGTCAGTGAGCTTCATGCACTGTCGGTGTATGATTCTCACTATCGTAGTGTCGGGAACACTATCACCTTCACTACTAATGTGGGATTTTTAGCTAAGAATCAGGCTCCTAATAAATATCCGGAACCTATTGTTATTAAGGCTCTTCCGTCTTCAGACGGGCGTAGGCCTTTACTCTGTCCTGTTAGAGCGTTACGTATCTATAAACAGAGATCTCAGTTTATTAGAAAGGGACGAAAACGTTTCTTTCTGTCTCTGATGCCTAATAGAAAGGACATTTCAGTCCATTCTATTGCTAGATGGATTCAATTAACTATCCGTACTGCTTATGAAAATTTATCTTCTCAGCAGTCTGTGCTTAAGATTTCGGCTCATGAAGTAAGAGCTCTTGCTACTTCTTGGGCTTACGCTAATAGTATTGCTATTACAGATTTAATGAAGGCTGCATATTGGTCTCAGCCATCCACATTCACGAATTTTTATCTCAGAAATATTGAGTCCATTTCTGGAGACCTGCATTGTTTAGGTCCGTTATCTGTTGCTCAGAATGTCGTCCACTAAACAGTTGCAACTATAGTTATGCAGGCTTTCTGTTCCGGCAGTGACTCCATTCGGCTGCCCTCTTCGCTCTGGGCTATTTGACCCAGGGGAAGGGGGGGGGGGGGGGAGGGTGTTCCCTTAGGTCACCTGCTTTATAGTGAAAAGTCAGTATTTCAGAGTCGTTTCCGAGATGGTTTTAAAGTGTAATATTAATGTTAAAATTCATTCATGTCATATTTTTAAGGTGTAGCTCGGTGTGAAGCATTTGTATATGTCAAGTGTCAAATGAGCGTTAATATACAATCCTCGGACACTTTTAAAGAATATAAAGAGTCTCAATTCTCTGGACTAACTTTATTTATTGGCTTACTTTAAAAATAATTAGTATAAGGGTTATACTGGATGTTAATAGAGAACATGAATGTTATTGTGCTCAATTATGAAGGGTATTGTATCTTTCTAATTTAACATAAAATAAGAAAGATACATGTAAAGCCTAATACTCCTTTTCTCCTTGAGGGGTTGCCTCTATATTATATAGTTGAGCTTATTGGATTTTCCTCTATGTCCTAGGCCCTCCAGCCTTTTTACTATTCAGCTAAGTCTGGGTCATTGGTACAGTATAAAAATGTTAAAAAATTTATAGTAATTTATATATTTTTTATACTTACCAATGACCCAGACGGGGATGGCCCTCCCAGGAGTTGGGAACTCTTACCTCCCCGCTGAGTACATAGCGCTGACCAGGCACTGCCAGTAAGAATGATAATTGGCGCCAATTTCGGAACGTCCTTGACACTGCGCATGCGCAGTAAGGGCAAAGTATGGAGGTCCTTTAGGACATGATTTCTTTTGGTTTTAGATGCAAATTTTGGGGATTGGGGGGCAAAATTTGTGTTTGGCCCTGGATTTTTTAGAGTTAGCACCAGCTAAGTCTGGGTCATTGGTAAGTATAAAAAATATATAAATTACTATAAATTTTTTAACTTTTTAGGTGTTGGTTTTTGGAGTATTTTATTCCACAAATTTCACTTTTGTTCTTTCCAATAGTACCTGATTCAGGTCAATAGTACCTGATTCAGGTACTATCGTGGAACCTACCTAATTATATCCCCACCTGAGGTTTAGCTTGGAATCGAATGTAATTCAAAATTTGCCATCAGAGTGGTGTACTGACCACACATGTATTATGACCAGTCCTCGGCAGTACAGATTGAGTAGTTGAAAAACACAGTTGTTTTTTTAACAGAATGTCTGCAAAACCACATCAAGTAATCCCCTCATTTTTAACGAGCTTGTCGGGCTTGTTCCAATGAAGGGTCACATGATATAGGGGCATTTTTTTTAAATTTGGAAAAAAAAACTAAATGAAATTTTGGTATTTTGTGCATAAGGTAATGGGTTAAACTAGTTATAGTCATACCTTTATGTAAACTACTTATTTCTAAAAAAAAAAAAAAAATATTTGCTCATGACCCCTGGGTGTGATGACCCTGAACTAGTCATAATTCCAAGGTCAATTACTCTGTCTCTGTTCTAACTTTGTCCCATCCTTAAAAAATGTTTTAACCCTTTACCCAACGCAGACGATTTCAAAATTTATTTTAATTACCATTTTTCAATTTTTTCAAAAAATTTCAACAAAACCATATCATGTGACCCCTCTTTGGAACAAGCTCGTTCCAAAGAGGGATCACATGATATGGTTTTGTTGAAATGTTTTGAAAAATATTTTTTCAGCTGCTGAATTTGCATATTATGTGGGCGGATGCGGGCGATTCGTTGGGTAAAGGGTTAATGGACAGATCATATTCATACTTCACACGTTACATGCTCATGACTTAAGACAAGTGTCATGAACTTAACCCAAGGTTATAACTTCAAGGTCACAGACCGTTTGCCTGTCATGATACGCACCAAAACAAGAAGGTGTTTACAGGCTTGTATTCACTCTGTTTTCACAGAACATTCGACAGCAACACTTGTTTGAGTTACTCTTCATTGTGTTACAAACTATCCGAGTCCTGTCTTACTTTTTGGGCTCATATTCAGAAACATCCATCAGCTCTATTGATATTTCCAATTGTTGGTTTACCTTTTAAAGGTCGATTTCCAACTGTGGGCAATCGGATGATAACCGCAACGGCTCCTGGAACATCGGTTCATATGATTGTTGCCAAGCATTTTGTGATGATTCATTAACCGCATTTTATGAAATTGAACCGGTTTGAAACCAGTTATCCAAATTAGTAGTGATCATCATTCCATGGTTAAAAACGTAATAAATCTGCCACTTCGCCACTTCTCCTTTGTGATAGATTACATCTCGAAGCCATGTTGTATATAATGGAGAAATAATCGACTTTGGCAATCCAGACTTTGTTAGTGATCTGCAATTTTCCTGAGTACTGCGTTATCGCAGAAGCTATGTTGTAGTATGTATACAAACCAGGCCTGAAAATAAGCTGTCGGACATTTGCAGAATGAGATCCCCAGAGGGTGATTTTGATGATGCTATCCCATATAGTGGGCCAGTTGATCCTCTGCATACCTCTTTCTGTTTAGTTTTGAGACCCTGATTAAGATTGAGGTTCACAGAGGGTAAATTTAGTAATGCTACCCTGCTGTGCAGGGTAGCATCGCTAAATTCACCCTCTGGGGACCTCATTTTGCAGATGACAGTCTGCTTATTTTCTGGCTTGTTGATATTTTATAGATGTTGTACTCGACAACATTCATTTGTAGACACACTATGGAATAGTTAATGTGAAGACTGCTTTCCAATCTATAATTTTGATCCCATATTCGGTGAAAAAATGGCCAAGGATAACTGGATATTATCCGGTTATAGCTATCAGTTAATCGGTTGTGGAAATGAGCCAACCGTTTCAGCTCTAGTACATGCCTTGTTTTCTGGGCTCATATTCGGGAATATCCTTCAGCTCTGCTGGTATTGTCTTGTTTCCAGTTGTTAGTTTAGGTTTGGAGTAAACCGCGTTTGTATCTTAATTCTTTATCACAGTAGTAATTGCATAACTCTACCTGATCAATAGGCTGCATCTGCCTGTGTAATGTACAAATTCAGCAGTTGAAAAAAAATTGTTTTTCAATAAAACCATATCATGTGACCCCTTATTGGAACAAGCTTTGTTTTGATATCACATGTGTTAGTTATTTCTAAAAAAAATTATTTTATATTTTTCAGGCCGATAAAGATAATAATATGCTCCATGTGATAGACACCGGAATTGGGATGACAAAAAATGATCTCGTGAAAAATTTGGGTACAATAGCCAAATCAGGCACCAGTGATTTCCTTTCAAAGTTGGGAGAAGCACAATCTGCTGGTGAAATGACAGATCTTATTGGCCAGTTTGGTGTTGGTTTCTATTCTTCTTTCCTTGGTAAGCCTTTTTGAATTTATGATCAGAGTTGGTAGCTTTTTTGAATTTAGTGTAATATCTGGGATCCCGTCAGGGACGACCTGCTTTGTGTCCTTGGGCAAGGCACTTTATCTCGGTTGCCTACATGGGGGCTTGATGACGCCATGTACTAAGGCGTACTGCACGTCGATGGTGCACATGTCTTCAGCTGCTCTAACCCTGCTTGAACGGAGCTTGAACAGAGTTAGAATGTTGAGCTGACAGATGCTCGTCGATGCTCAGTGGTTTTCTGGGTTCTCCGGCTTCCTCCACCCGTAAAACTGTCATGGTCATGATTAGCCATTGTGCATATGTATGTGACCTTAAACACCACTAAATAAATAAATATTAGTGCTCAAACGACTAGAGAATTCCAAAGTCGAGTCGACTTCGACTAGTCATTGGTGATAACCTGTCTCCTTATAACAGTGTTGGTGTTCCGGTAGAGTGTTGAAGGTCCAAATTTGGCTTCACTTGGGCATTCATATACAGCAACTTACTGGAACATTATTCTGTTAATGTGCTTCTAATTATGCTAAGAGTGAAATTATATAGTCTTATTTAATTTGCCTTGTTGCGATTTATGGGAGAGTGCCTATAGGCACTCTCCCATAAATTGCAACAAGGCAAATTAGTAACATATTCTGATAGCCCAAAATAATTCAGCACTCTACTAGTACCAGTTAAAACAAACTACTGTCACTACTGTTAGATGACAATAGATGTATACATTGACTGCCCAATATTGCTGTTCAAACTGTCTGACAGTGGCACAGAAGGGATACTATTTACCTAAAAGCTTGCACTCCTCCAACTAGTCGACTGCACAATTGAGAGTTGACTGCTGGTTTGCCCAGAGTCGACATCGACTAGTCGACTAATCGTTTGAGTACTAATAAATATAGCTGGGATGTACTGATTTTTCAGATTCAGTTTCCGGGAAAAAAAAAAAAAACACGGCTTCAGTTTAGTTTTGTATGTGGATTAAAAATATTTGGTAAATAACATGTCGCTACTCAACCTGTACAAAAATCTCCAATAGTTTGTACAACCTCACTGGGAGTGTGGTGTCTCAGTAGGTAGAGGTGCAGGCTGCAAGCCGAGAGGTCCTCGGTTCGAATCCCACCTGCGGCAACCGCGTTGTGTTCTTGGGCAAGACACTTCATCTCCATTGCCCGCATGGCGGCACGATGACGCCGTGTACGAAGGCATACTGCACGTCGATGGTACACATGTCTTCAACCAATCTAACCCTGCCTGTGCTGCAGTGTGGAGTTACGATGTTGGGGAGCTGGCAGCTGCTCTGTGGTTCTCTCCGGGTACTCCGGCCTCCTCCACCCGTAAAACTGTCACGGTCATGATTAGCCATTGTGCATAAATATGTGACCTTAAACATCAGTAAATAAATACAACCACACTCACCACAAAAATCCCTGTCCATATCATCATCAGGTTCAACCTAACTTCCCTTGGATCATTCTCAGTACAGTAGAATCCTCTTAATTGAATATCCATTTTGCCAGTGAAAATTATTCAATTAACAGGAGTATACAATTAACGGCGATTTGTTCAGTTTCCTGTGTTCTGAAGGTAAACTGAGCATTTATTCTATTATATCTTGTTTGACAGAGCTCATAGAGCTCTGTCAAACAAGATATATAATAGAATAAAGACCTACATTGGATGAAGTGAGGCCAAAAAGGTTGATAAATAAGGGGAATTTGGTGCATGTCACAGTAATTTTTTCGACATATTACAAAAATTTATATACAATTAAAAGGAGTTTTCTCTACAACCCATATGCAATTAACAGATCAAATTTGTACTGAAGGTATGGTAAATGGTTTTGCAGGGTCCGACATAAGCCGTAACCTGTAGGTTAGGTTATGGGGGAGGTTATGTGTTTCTATAAACTCGAGACCTATTATTAGGTTACGAGAGGAAACTGATTACCTTAATAATTTACATTATATCTACACTACGGAAACCTACAGGTTACGGTGTGCTGTGCACACCGTAACCTATATTTTTATACTGTACCAATGACCCAGACATAGCTGGTGCTAACTCTTAAAATATAGGGCCAAACACAAATTTTGCCCCCCAATCCCCAAAATTTGCATCTAAAACCAAAGAAAACATGTCCTGAATGGCCCTCCACACTTCACCTCTACTGCGCATGCGCAGTGTCAAGGACGTTCCGAAATTGGCGCCATTAATCATTCTAAGTTTGGCTCTTCATCAGTTAACATCTGACTGATCTTTGTGCTTGTAAATCTCAGTTTAAATGATGCCAGACACATAAATATTAGTGAAATGGTGATTCTAAGGAGGATAGAGAAGGAGGAGAGGAAAAATGTGTGACAGAATATTATCAGGGCTGTAACTTAAAATTTTTTAATGAAATTATGTTAAGTTACCTATTTTCGAGGCAGCAGCCATTTTGTTGTCATTCTGATTATTTAGTTACACTGATTTTTCAGTGTTTTCCTCTCCCCCTGTCCTTTAAGTCCCCCCTTGCTATTCTCCCATGCTTTTGGCATAGTTTCTGTAATTATTATTACTAAATTTTCTTGGGAGTTTTAGCTGAATAACAGAATGAATTCTGTTCTTTTCCCCATGTTTACGTCTTTACCTACGGGTGGTTAGGCGTTGTGTTCTGCATCTACTATCTGATGTTCTGCAGTTTCTTCCCTGGAAGTCTCTGTTTTGCATCAGATAGTGTATTTTTGGTAACTGATTCCGGGCCTGGGTGCCTGGAGTCTTATTTTAGTGTTTTTACATTCATTGTTTACATTTACAACAGCCCTCTGTGTGAGGGGGGGATTTCTGGAAAATAATATCTTGATGTTATTTTAATCATAACTAGATACATTATTATTGTTCGTAAGTGTTGAATAAATTGTTTAAAATATTTTTAAAATTTTTGTCCACACTTAGGCTTGGGATCCATTGGGGCTCAACGTTACTTTTCAGAAACTTGGGCTGTTCTGAAAAAATATTTTTTCAAAATATTTTGATTTCAATTATTTTTTCTATATTAATGGATCATATTATTATTATGTATTTTGATTGCCAGGGGTTGGTGCGAGTACCAGGACTTGTTTTCTTTTCACATTGAAAGGATTTTGATCAATTGTAATAAGAGGAAGTCTTCCTCTGACTTTTATAATCATTCTATATGTGGTCAGTGTACTCGCATTAACTCCTGTTCTGTATCGTATGATTTTGATGACAACATGGGAAGCGTATGTCATGGTATGTTAGTGGGGAATTGGACACTCCGGTCCTTTCCCCGCAGGGTCACTCTACTTTATCAATTTCTATTTCAGACGATGAAGATTAGGGTGATGTATCTGTGATGTCTTCCAACAGTGTGCCTCCGTCGTCACAATTAATGAAGGGTTAGCGGAAAAGTGCTCATGTAAATACGCCAATTGCCTAAGAGGACCCTAGTAGGTTCGACGGCCTTTGACGTCCGCTAGCTCGCCCGGTGTAGCGTCCATTCATCGAATGGTTCGGCAGCCGGGTTCGTCCGTTGCGGTCTAGAAGGAGTTTTGGGGTGTTGCGAGCACTATAAATCAACCAAATGCACACCCAGTGACGGCGGATTAGTGGGAGAACGGAGGAAGCCTTTTAGTCCGGTTCATAGCTCATTCTGGTCCATCCGGACGGCGAGCAAGAGAGGCCCCTCTCTCGTACAACAACATCTGGCCCCAGATGTTGTGGTACAAAATGTTTCGCATTCGGAGCATACGTCCGTCGCTCGGGACGCTCCGACATATAGTCAGTCCGGAGTAGACTGTCAGTAAGGCTTCCTCATTCTCATAGTAGCGCACACGACCGCTCTTGGCTACGTGACCTCGGATATCCAGTCAGCTTCGCCAGTCAGAGAATCATCGGCGACCAGGTCACACCATCCGGTAGCCAGGGACACGAGGCCTGCAGACTCCGGACGTTCGCATAGGAAAGTGTGCGGGAGTCAACGTACACGGAGCTTCCGGCGGCAATGCATCGTAAGACTGCTACTGCACAGGCCTCGGGAACGGACGTGCTTTCCTAAATAGCACAGCTTAACGCAGCATCCCACCATCAACTGAATCTGTCGCATATTTTTTATCCGACGATGCTGGGTCGGGACGCTCCGCGGAAGCGGGTACGGACGTCCGAAAATTTCATCCGGTCCGACGGGATACCGAAAGGGATTTGGAGGATTTCGAGCTTTCCCTTTCGGAACAACATATGCTGTTGTGTATGTCATCTGACTTGATCTTCTACTGCTTCTTTCGTCGGACCAGAATGCTGCGATGCCGGATAAGAAACTGATAGCGTTGGTGGACTTAGAAATTTTTTGGTTCGGTTCAGGGACATCGTCCCTCAGTTCCGACATAGTCCAATAATGTCACACAAACTTTCGAATTATTGAACGACGCTATATATATTATTATTATATGCTTGCTATAACCAAGCATTTCTGGTTTCTTGTTCGCAAAGTTACGGAGATGTCTTTCAAAAGTGTGCCTCTGTCGTCATAGTTAATGAAGAGCTAGCGGCAATAAGTGCTCATGGAATATGGCTATCGCCTAAGAGATCCCTTGTAGGATCGACGGAGTGACATTCGCTAGCTCACCCGGTGTAGCGTACATTCATCGAATGGTTCGGCTGCCGGGTTCGTCCGTTGCGGTCTAGGAAGGAGATTTGGGTGACGCGAGCACTATAATTATTTTAGTACTCACCCAGTGACGGCGGATTGAGGACAGATTGGAGGAAGCCTGTTAGTCCGGTTCCTGGCTTGTCCAGGTTCGTCCGGGCTGTGAGCGAGAGAGGTCCCTCTCTCGTCCAACAACATAGGGGACCGCATGTTGTGGTTCAGATATTTTACATTCGTATGTCTGTCGGTCGGGACGCTCCGTTATATTGACAGTCCGAGAGACTGTCGATAATGCTTCCTCATCCTCACAGCAGGGCACACGACCGCACATTGGCTACGTGACCTCAAGTTTCTGATCAGTTTCGTCATTCAGTGATTCCACGGCGAATAGGTCACGCCATCCGGTAGCCAAGGGACACGAGGCCTATACACTCCGTTCGCTCGCATATTGGTAGTATGCACGGGGTAACGATCACGGAGCTTCCAGCGGCAATGCATTGTAGGACCGCTTCTCCTCAGGCCTCAGTGACGGACGTGCTATCCGAGTTAGCACAGTTGTTTCGCAGCATCCCAGCAATCGACAGTTTCTTACTCGAATCAGGAATTATCTGACGGCGCTGGGTCGGTGCGGTCCGCGGTTGCATCAGGTACGGACGACCGAACGCTTTATAGGGTCCGACAGGATGGCGAAAGGGATTCGGAAGATTTCGAGTTTTCCCTTTCGTAGCATCGGAAGCTGCCATACATATCTTCCGGCATTATCTTCCAGTGATTGTTATTTCGGACTACATTGCTGCGATGTTGGATAAGAGACTTATAGCGTCATTGGACACGGAATTTTGGATCGGTTCAGGGACATTGTCCCTGACTTACCGACACGGTCCAATAATGTCATTACAACATGTTTTATTTTTCGACGCTATATATGCATATAAGCCTGCTACCAAGCATGATAGTTTAGTTTCTTGTCCGCAATGCTCATTTCTGCCGTTTTATCATTTATACGAATTTATTTTGGCAGAGCAGGGCATACCGAGAGTTCATATGCGTCTAGACGGCGTGGTTAAAGACTGGAAATATTCTTTTTCGCCGTCTATGTCTTTTCCAACCACAATGTTGGAAACGACAATGATGTCTAGTAGACTTAACTTAGACGCTTTATCATACGTAATCCACCTTACTGAGGCGTTATCATTACGTTTTCAAGAAAAGATTTACGGGATATTATTCTCAATGTGATTTCTTTTGAGGGCAGTAGTTTGTTCACGTATAACACCGCCCTTCAGTGGCTGATTGGAGTTGGTTAGAAGTGACGCAGCCCTAGCTACATCCACGCGCGTGGATAGTAAGGTGAAGAACTCTCTGAGAGTCGCTTCGTTCTCGGAGAAGCCTCTCTTCGACGACAACTTTTCAGCAATCCATGAATTGCTTGATTTACACGTTCTCTTGTCTATCTAGTGTTACAAGAGATTCAGACTGGGGCAAACATTCGGTGGTTGACTCAGAGAGTGCCACTGCAGTTGCCGGATCCGAGTGTTATTGTTATGACGGTTGCCAGTCAAACAGATTGGGATATAATATTGATCCCAACGGATTCGTAGTGCCAGGGTCTTTGGGTTCCGCAGTCTCTAAGCAAGCAATTATCTTCCGCGGAATAATGTTTTTTAGTCTTGCTTTATGTCAGTGCATGAACATTATTGAGAAACGCATGTCCAAATCCTGTCCGTTAATTCGACAGTAGTGGCGTATCTCCGGAACCAGGGAGGCACTCATTCGTTTCCGTTATTCAATTTAATGGAAAGAATCCGTCTGTTGGTTATAGTACACCAAGTTCTGTTTCGGTCCGTCATATTCCGGGTCGTCTGATTGTTTTACCGGACTCCCGTTCACTTAGGGGTCGCTTGTTGCCGTCAGAATGGACTCTCAACAAACAAGTTTTTAATCAGATTTGCTATCTATGGGAGCGTCCAATGATAATTTATTAACGACACAGCTTGCTAATCAATTGCAGACGTATGTGTTGGCTTGTCCGGATCTCTGAGCTAATGTTGTTAATGCTCTATTGATCTAATAGGATGGAATGATAGGATACGCGTATCCTCTGGCGCGGTTGTTTCAGCAGGTATTGCTAAGATAAACAACCACAATACATTTCTGTTGATAGCATCTCTGTCTTCACAGAGACCGTGGGTAATTTACTCCGATGTCTACTGTGGGACTTAACGCGAAATCTTCCTCAATGAGAGGATCTTTTTTCGCTGGGTAAATCGTGTCATCTTTATCACAACCCGCAAGGTCGCAACCTTCACGTATTCCGTTGTGTGGTCCGTATTGCATTGTAAGCATTGTACTGGACGAGCTTTGGACGCGATTTCTTACTATAGGAGATCCTCTTCTTCGCTATTCTATGCGGCTAAAGTGGAGGCTCTTCCGTCGTGGATGTAGGGATTACTATGTTCATATTGTTGATCCCTCCATACTACTCATTGCAACCTTTTAGTATACTTGTTTGACAAGATCTACTGCAGCCTGTTATTATTAAGGTTATAGGTTTATGTTACCTCATACCTATGCACTCTATGATAGTTTACAATTGAGTCTTATGTCTCTTTATCTAAGTCAGTTAGTAACTTTTTGATAATAGACTTAGAATCTTTAGATTAAATTCCTATATGGAATTTAACTTCGGTTCTTATTTAGCTAAGTAATCATTTGAGCCTCTGGAAACAGTAGTTTTCAAATTCTGACCTTTTAGACAATAATTCTGTTGGCTTCTCTTTTACTGAAGAGTTAGTGAGTTTCATGCACTATCGATGGATGATTTTCACTTTCATAGTTTCGGAATCACTACTTCCTTTACTATTTAGGTTGGATTTTTGCAAAAGAGTTAGGCTCCTAATTTCCGGAACCTATTGTTATTAAGGTCCTTCCGTCTTCGTACGGGCATAGGCCTTTACTCTGTCCGGTTAGAGTTTATGTATTTATAAACAGATATCTGTTTATTACTACGGGCGTAAGCTTCTTCTGTCTTTGATGCCTAATAGAAGGACGTTACGCTCCATTCTATTGCTATTGGATTCAATTAACTATCGTACTGCTTATGGTATATCATTGACTCAGCAGTGGTGCTTAAGATTTCGGCTCATGAACTAAGAGTTCTTCTACATCTTGGGCTTACATTAGTAGTGTCGCTATTATAGATTTTTGAAGGCTGCTCATTGCGCTCAGCCATCCACATTCATGAATTTTTATCTCAGAAATATCGAGTCCATTTCTGGAGGCCTCTATTGTTAGGTCTATTATCTACTGCTCAGAATGTCATTCACTTAACAGTTGCTACTATAGCTAGGTAGGCTGTCTGTTTCGGCTGTGACTCTGTTCTGCTGCCCTCTTCGCTCTGGGATATTTGACCCAGGGCAAGAAAAGTGGGGGGGGGGGGGGAGGGTGTTCCCTTGGGTCACCTGTTTTACTATGAAAACAAGGGGATACCTCCTTCGGAGTTAGTAATTCTGAGCTGTTATTGGGATGGTTGTTTAGTAATAAGTTTATGTTTTAAAAATTCATTCAAGTCTTAGTTTTTAAAGTATAGCTTTTAATTATAGCACGTGTCAACGGACATGATTATGCTATCCTCAGACACTTTTAAGGAATATAAGAGTCTCTATTCTCTAGACTTACTTTATTTATTGGCTTACTTTAAAAATTATTAGTATAAGGATTATATTGGATATTAATCGAGTACATGGATGTAGGATGCTCAATTTTGGAAGGTGTTGTATCTTTCTAATTTATCATAAATAAGAAAGATACATGTAAGACCTATTACTTCTTTTTCCCTAGAGGGGATGACTCTATTTTATATTATTGAGCGTATTCCATCTTGCTCTATGTCCTTGGCCCTCCAGCCTTTTTACTATTCAGCTATGTCTGGGTCATTGGTACAGTATAAAAATGTTAAAAAATTTATAGTAATTTCTATATTTTTTATACTTGCCAATGACCCAGACGGGGATGGCCCTCCCAGGAGTTGGGAACTCTTGCCTCCCCGCTGAGTACATAGCGCTTACCAGGCACTGGTTATTAGAATGATTAATGGCGCCAATTTCGGAACGTCCTTGACACTGCGCATGTGCAGTAGAGGTGAAGTGTGGAGGGCCATTTAGGACATGTTTTCTTTGGTTTTAGATGCAAATTTTGGGGATTGGGGGGCAAAATTTGTGTTTGGCCCTATATTTTAAGAGTTAGCACCAGCTATGTCTGGGTCATTGGTAAGTATAAAAAATATAGAAATTACTATAAATTTTTTAACTTTCAGGTTACGGTGTATGAAGCTCATATCGGTCCCTGTTTTGTGTTTTTAAAATTATATTCAATTAACAGGGATATACAATTAAGAGATATCCATTTAAGTGGGCTCCACTGTAGCTCTAGAGAATCACTTGCTAAGCCTTTGGAGTCAGAAACAACATAAATTGGGATAGCGAATGAAGTTCATCTGATCTGTATTGTGGTCTTGTCACATTTTATCCCTTGTTGACTCGTCCTGGCAGCGAGCCGGTAAGGGAGAAAATGTGATAAGAACATTACATATTCACCCCTTTGCCAGATAGACAATGTGACAAGAGTCCATAGAGGGCACTGCTGCAGCCATGACTAGATTTTTTTTTTCTTCCAGTTTCTGATACTGTGATAGTAACCTCAAAACATAATGATGATGAACAACATATATGGGAATCTGACTCATCTTCATTTAGCGTCACCAAAGATCCTCGTGGTAACACACTCAGCAGGGGTACCCAAGTAAGGTAAGTTTCTTGAAATTGTCCATTATCTTAATTTTGCGTGTTGATTTTTCATTTCAAGCGGGCTTGGTGTTTTGAAAAATGGAGGCGAACTGTTGGAAGCTCTTAATTTTTTTCCAGGTGGGAGATTGCTCTCCTTGGTTGAAAAGTTCTCAATCAATCAAGTATAATTGCAGGAGTGTATCAAAATGTGGAAATGAATACCTTGACACATTTGTATATAATATAATCTTGTGCGGCTCGTTCCAATGAAGAGTCACACATGGTTTTGTTAGAATTTTTTGAAAACCTTTAAAAAACAATTAAAATATTAAATTTATATCCTTTGTGTTGGGTTAAAAGTTTAATATATAATTGGAAGAAATTGTGCTGGTAAAGAAGACCTTGAATTTTATATAATATTTCAAGTGTATATGTTTCTCAACATTTTTAGTTGAATCTGGCATGTTAGTAATCAAATTAACCCATCGCAAATTAATGTAATATCAAAATTTTTCAAGCAGAGCTGTAGGTTAACCGAAACCGAACCGAGGTTTTTAGTTTTTTTTAAAAAACCGAAACCGTCGACATCCCGTAATCTAAGGTTTTTCGTTTTTTATTAAAAACCCTCTTGCTGCAGAAATTCACAGAATGTAGCCATTCCAGAGTAGTGAGAGTACCCAGACATTGCCATTGGCAGTGTCTGGGTACTCTCACTACTCTGGGAAGGCTACATTCTGTGAATTTCCCACATTTCAGTTTAGTTGTGTTTGCAGCTTTCCTCAAGTTGTGTGTAGGTGTCAGACCTCGAAAAATGGCCAAGCACAATAAAAGTTCTGTATATTTAGGTAATTATTATATTGGCCTTCCTGATTCTTCATGTATTATAGCTTATTTCAGGCATTCATTGAGTTTCACTCAATTTCACTACCATTCAGTTATGACTCCGGACATAAGAATGAGTTTTATTGAATTTTACTTGGCCTCATGAACAAACCGAAAACCGAACCAAACCGAGGTTTTACTCCACCTGAAAAACCGAAACCGAACAAGAAATTTAAAAACCTACATCTCTATTTTCTAGAAGCATATGTTTTCCGCAATGCAACAAGGAATTTAGTCTTGTTTGACAGAGTTCATATGCCATACTGGAAAAATCGTTTGCATTTTCCAGTCCTGGAAATAATATTGGAGAAACGATCTCAAGTTGGTAAATACACGAAATGCACTTGAAATATAATTTTCGCTACCTGAGGGGTAGCAAAAATTATATTTCAAGTGTATTTCAAGTAATATAATAATTACATTTGTTTATATTTAATTTAATTACATTTGAAGGGTAATTCTACTAATTTTCCACCCAAACGAACTCTTGCCAGTGTGATAAATTGAAGTTGTTTGGCACAGATAATGCTTCATACTAGCCGTCACACAGCTGACGTCAATTTCTCAGTGAACTTTGAAGACCAGTTCATTACTCCTGAATCTTCTGAAATATGGTATATACCTTTGTTATCATAAGTTTAAGTAGTTGTACAGTCAAGAACTTTGAATACAGAACTGGGAAATTCTCAATGAACACTGGAAATATTTTGGAAAATTTTCAACTAAGTTTCAGTGTATGAACCCTGCATTAAATTCATTGTCTTTTATCAGGAAAATTTGCTGCTTGATAGTTTTGTGTTTTGACATGCCAAAGGTTAAGATTGTAAATAGTTCAGTGCTTGTTTTCATTTGTAGCTTGGTACTAAAAGAAGAGGCACGTGATTTCTTGGAAGAATCCAACCTTAGAGATTTAATTAAAAAATACAGTCAGTTCATTAACTTCAATATTTACATCTGGGCCAGTAAGGTAAGTGTTTTATAAGTACTTTTGTGTACAGTACATGTACAGTCAGTCTTATTGAATTGTAGCCTGTCACAAAGGTAAAAACTATCATTTAATGAGCAAAAATCTATTGGAGATATTTTAGTCTCTCCTTTTTATATGCTTAATGATAGTTAATCGGGGAGCGGTAGCTCAGTAGGTAGAGGTGCAGGCTGCAAGCCGAGAGGTCCTCGGTTCGAATCCCACCTGCGGCAACCACGTTGTGTCCTTGGGCAAGACACTTCACCCCCATTGCCCACGTGTGGGCACGGTGACGTCATGCACTAAGGGGTACTGCACGTTGATGGTGCACTTGTCTTCAACCAATGCTAACCCTGCTTGTGTGGAGTTAGTATGTTGGGGAGCTGACAGTTGCTCGCCATTGCTCGGTGGTTCTCTCCAGGTACTCCGGCTTCCTCCACCCATAAAACAAGTCATGGTCATGATTAGCCATTGTGCAGAAGTATATGACCTTAACCCTTTACCCAACGAATCGCCCGCATCCGCCCGCATAATATGCAAATTCAGCAGCTGAAAAAATATTGTTTTTCGAAAAATGTCAACAAAACCATATCATCTGACCCCTCTTTGGATTGAGCTCGTAATACTGTAACTTTAAAAAATAATGACCAATGGATCCCAATTTTTAGTTGCGACTAGCAGCTCTATAAGTGGCAATGTCGATCTGTCTGTCGGTCGGTCTGTCTGTAACCAACGAGTTTCAAAACTCAATAACTTTTGAAATACTTGATGGAATGACTTTATATTTGGCATGTAAGTGAATCTTATTGATGTCTAGCCACTGTTCAATGCATGTGTTGTTCCAAATATTTTTCTTGGAGTTGTGGCCCTTGATGGACTTAAAATTTTGTGAAATTGCACCACCTGTCGCAGCTACGGCGTCGATGTCGCGATTTTTTCTGGTGTCATTACAAGTGATCGAAAGGAGGTTCCTTTCGATAACCAGTATTCTGGCAAATCTAACATAGCTGTCATGTCCAAGCTATAACTCCCAGAAAGCTAATGACTGATGTGAATCCCATCTTTCGAGTTCTAGTACATTAAGATGCATTTGAAATGTATGAGATATATATTGCAATGCCATATGACTAAATTTACATTAAGCGGCCATATGGTGATACAGTGGAGCCCACTTAATTGGATATCTCTTAACTGAATAACCCTGTTAATTGAATATAATTTCCCAACACAAAACCATTTACCATATCTCCAATACAAATTTGACCTCTTAATTGAATATAGGTTGTAGAGTAAACTCCTGATAATTGAATAAAAAATCTTGTAACCTGTAGAGAAATTACCCCGACTCTCCCCAGTTTACCTTTGTTTATAGACCTATTTGGCCTCAGTGCATTCAATACAGGCATTTAATCTATTATATCTTGTTTGACAGAGCTCATGGAGCACTGTCAAATAAGATTTAATAGAGTAAATAAGTTTATCTCTAGAATACAGGAAAGTGACACAATCCCTGTTAATTGAATACTCCTGTTAATTGAATAATTTTCATTGGCAAACTGGCTATTCATTTAACAGAATTCCACTGTACCACCACCCAGTGATGTTCTTGTTTTTAGTGGATAGACAAATATTTGGGGGGAATTCATTCAATTGACATAAATTTAATTGTAATATTTAATTGAAAGTTAATGTGAAGCTCTTATATGCATGTTGCGGTGCGCGGTGGCATTGCGATAACCACTCTCATCAGATCACCGAAGTTAAGCAACGTCGAGCTCGGTTAGTCCTTGGATGGGTGACTATCTGAGCGATCGATTCGAACTCCCGCGTTGTCCTTGGGCAAGGCACTTCACCCCAATTGTCCACATGTGGGCACAATGACGCTGTGTACTAAGGTGTACTGCACGTCGATGGTGCACATGTCTTCAACCAATCTAACCCTGCCTGTACTGCAGTGCGGAGTTCCGATGTTGGGGAGCTGGCAGCTGTTTGCGTTGCTCGGTGGTTCTCTCCGGGTACTTCGGCTTCCTCCACCCGTAAAACTGTCACTGACACAATATGACGTGGCTGTTAATGGGTTGTTAACCCTTTACCCAACGAATTGCCTGCATCCACCCGCGTAATATGCAAATTCAGCAGTTGAAAAAATATTATTTTTCAAAAAATTTCAACAAAACCATATCATGTGACCCCTCGTTGGAATGAGCTCGTTCCAACGAGGGGTCACATGATATGGTTTTGTTGAAATGTTTTGAAAAATTTGAAAAATTGTTATATAAAATAATAAATTTTGATATCGTCTGCGTTGCGTAAAGGGTGAAACCCTAATAAATAAATAAATAAATAAATAAACTTATATGCATGTTACAGACTGAAGAAACAGAGGAACCAATTGAAGATGAGGAAGCAAAGTCTGATGATGAAGAGAAATCGGAGGATGAAGATGGAAAAGTTGAAGAGGAAGATGAGGAGACTCCAAAGACTAAAAAAGTCTCCAAGACTGTGTGGGATTGGGAATTAATCAACACAGTCAAACCTATATGGACCAGAAAGTAAGATTCAATTTTCTTCAACCCCCTTACAGTTAGAACTAGAAGTCCTGTCCTGAAATGCGCACAAATAGCACGTTGATTTGCGCGTTAATCTACGCATTATGACCATGGTAAGGCTATCGGATTCTGTCCATATGGCCATTGCACAAGCAACGTTTCATACATTGGACCTCCGGGTAACCTGGAGGTCCATTGGCAGAAACATTTCCCGTGTTTGCTATATGTAACCAGGAGAACCTACCATGCTTTGGATGCCATTCGATATGGCAATTGCTTGCAATTCCAACGCGCAATTAAGCCTACATAAGCGCACAGTTCGTGACAGGACTTCTAGTTTTAACTGTAGAGAGGCAGGCTGCAAGCCAAGAGATCCTCGGTTCGAATCCCACCTGCGGCAACTGTATTGTGTCCTTGGGCAAGACACTTCACTCCCATTGCCCAAATGGGGGACTGGTGGCATTGTGTACTAAGGCACACTGCATGTCGATGGTACAATTGTCTTCAACCAATGCTAACCCTGCTTGTGTGGAGTTAGTATATTGGGGAGCTGGCGGTGGTTCTCTCTGGATACTCCAACTTCCTCCACCCGTAAAACTGTCTTGGTCATGATTAACCATTGTGCAGAAATATGTGACCTTAAGGCCATAAAAAAACCTCTGTTTCTCAGGCCTGCGCGCATGGTCATTTTTGCTGCGCATGCAACCTTTTTATGACGCCAAAAAAAATTTGAAATATTGTGCTCATTTCGGTAAATCGATATCGATGCATTTACGAATTTTAAATTAACACACTTCAGTCTTTTTCTACATCATACTTTAATAAAGTGGGTGGGTTTTAGCAATATTCACGACAGAAAGTGTTTTATTCTGTAAAAGGTAAGTCATAATGACAGCAAGAAGGAAGGTGTCTTTCAGCCTGACAACAAACAGTCACAAGGGGGAATGGTCGATTCGCACCACGTTTGATTCGTACCAACCCTCAGAAAGTCTGCAAAGTCAGGTGCCATGTTGAATGGAACACAGTCTCCTGGCATTTATTTTTAGTAACATTTGCATTGTACACGGCCGTCATTGGGAATTTGTGTATTGTTATTTGAAACCGTTACGAGTTTCCCAGTTAATTTAAATAAATGCATTTGAGATGCAGGATAATTGGATAGCTAAAAGTAAGCGTTACTTGATATAAAAGTAAGTCATAGTTGAAAATAAATCGCATATAGGCAGGTATGTGCGGTCGAATTGGTTAATAAAAATACGCAAACATTCGTTTTGTATTGCATTTTCAGATTTCCGAAAAATATGATTTAAGGATGAACTGCCCGTTCAAATGGGTTGTGATAATTTTGAATATAATGGGGAAAAATTGCGATTCACAGTTTTATTAGGCAGGTTGTGAAAGGATTTTTTTGGGGGGTAAAATAAATCTCTGAAAGTTGGCACTTCGACATTTAATTTGTCCCAGAGACGCTTCATCCCGAGACGTTTCACCCACAAGGCGTTTCGTCCTGTGTCATAATTTTCATGTTTCACTGAAAGAACAAACATTCAAACCCCACTTCATGTATGACTCAACACCCCTACAGTGAATAACCAATATATTTGCAAAATTTTGCGTGGTCCACCAGGTGTTTGGGTGCGGGTCGAATTACCACAAACAACCTCTCGGGGAGAAAATAAAAAGAAAAAAAAGACCGCCTGCCCGCATGCTTTTTTTGGAAAAAATGGTCTGAGAAACAGACAATCAACTTTGTATGGCCTAAACACCAATAAGTAAATAAATATTCAACCCCCTTAATTCTCTGCACCCTGAGAATGAAATATTAATTTCAAAGCTGGAAATGTTTACCATAATGTAAGATAGGAATTTGACAAATTCAAGACAGGAGTATTTAACTCTTTACCTAACTTGAAACAAAATTCTTGAATAACTGTTTTTTATGCCCCGACTTGGGTCGGGTGGCATATAGTGATTGAAGTGTGCGTGTGTCCGTGTGTGTGTCCGAGCCAATAACTGGAAAACTGTTAGGGCCACAGTCATCAAACTTCACACAATTATAAAGGACCATGGGAGGATGTGTCACACACCATAGCCAGGTTCGTACCTTCAAGGTCAAGGTCACATTTCAAGGTCACACTAAAAATCTGTCAGGTTTCGTATCTCAGCCATAACTCGGAAATAAATCATAGTACAATTGTTAAACTTTTTACAAATGTTAAGGACAGTCAGAAGGTGTGTCGCGTATAATAGTTTCCGCCGCATCTGCAAGGTGAAGGTCACAGGGGAGGAGGGGGGGGGCATGTGTTACTTTAGTAACGTTCTTCTTGTTTTAATAGTTGGGGCCAAAAACATAGCTTATGACACCTCATTGGAACGAGCTTGATGAACTCGTTCCAATGAGGTATCATAAGCTATGTTTTCAGACAAAAAATAAACTGGTCAAACCATCTTACTGGTAGGGAACTGTGCTCGTGTCCTGAATGGAATCTCATCACTAATTTTTTCCAGCGAAGTGCTAATATATTATGTTCTCATTGTCACATTTTCTTCCTTATTGATTTGTCCAGATGTAACAATGAGAGCTCCACAAAGATTAGATGACCTTTATATTCCATTCATTCGTAATCCTAATTGTTTTTTTTTTTGTCTTAATAGGTTTAGTAACTGATCCCTTAACCCTTTACCCAACGAATCGCCCGTATCCCTTAAAGGCCCGGAGATTTTTATACATTTCTGTTACACTTTGAAAGTCTTCCTCCTGTGGCTTTGTAAGAGGCAGTCAACACTTTGCTAGAAACAACTGACAAGTTACTTAGGGTTCATCCCACAAGACCAATTCCACAAGGCCAATTCCCAAAAGGCCAATTCCCCTTAGACCAACTCATGCGTTCTACTTTTAAAATAATTCTATATCAATAATTTGATATATTTATAAATATTTATAAATGTATTTAATGTTATTGATATTCGAGCCTGAAAATAAGCAGTCTGTCATTTACAGAATGAGGTCCCCAGAGGGTGAATTTGCTGATGCTAACCCATACAGTGGGCCAGTTTATCCTCTGGGTACCTCTTTCTGTTTATGTTTGAGATCTTAATTCAGATTCAGGATCACAGAGGGTAAATTTAGTGATGCTACCCTGCTGTGCAGGGTAGCATCACCAAATTCACCCTCTGGGTACCTCATTTTTGAGATGATAGTCTGCTTATTTTCTGGCTTGTTGATATTTTATAAACTGAAATGTTATAAACCTATATTTTTTGTATGTTATGCATATAAATATTTTTTTTTATCCAAATAATTGCTTATCAGTAAATAAAATTTTTCTTAATTACCCTTAATCAATAACAGTATGTGGTTGGTCTGAGGGGAATTGGCCAAAGGGGAATTGGCCTAAAGGGAATTGGTCTAAAGAGAATTGGTCTAGTGGGAAGACACCGTTACTTAGAAAGCAATTTTTGAGTTTACCCAGACAATGCATGTTGGGGCACATGCTCCTTTGCATAAACTCTTTACCCAACGTAATGGCCAAAATCGGCCAGTGCTATTCACAAAATTTGCCAATTTTCATTATTTTCTTTATTTTTTGTCTCAAAGACATAGGTTATGACCCCTCTTTGGAACGAGCTCATTGATCTTGTTCCATTGAGTGGTCATAACCTATGTTTTTGAATCAAAAAATGAAAAAAAATAGTTATTCAAAAATTTTGTTTGCAAAGTGTCTGTTTTTCATGTTAGGTAAAGGGTTAAAAAGTTGTCAAACTGGGAATTAGGCCCTTAAGGGTTTAGAACCCCTAAGAATGATCAAATGAATTGGACTCAATCTACTGTAGGTTCTTAGACAGCGTGTTCTTTTTAGTGAGTGGTGTCATACAAACTGTTGTATTTATTTTCCAGTTAAAGTGGCCGACAGTGATATTTATTTGGCCTAAAAAAGTAAAAATAAAAAAAAAATATATTTCACAGGCCCTCCCACAGTCATTTTGGCTGTCGCATGCTCTCTTTTTATAACCGATGAAACATAAAAAAAAATAAAATAAAATAAAATAAAATATTTTACCCACATTAATAAAATTGATAATTTTGTCCCGTGAGTGCAAGAAGGCTTTGCAATGCTAAAGCCTTTGTGCGCTCAAGGGATGAAATACACCAGCCCCCATACTATTTTGTAGCTTATAAGGCCTAAAACAAACTAAGAACATGAACCTTTGATGACAAAGAAATAGTTACAAAAATAAGATATAAAATAAAATAAAAACGCCCACCCACATGCAATTTTACAAAAAATGGCCCAAGAAACAAAAGATTTACTTTGTGCGGCCTTATATATACTTAATATATAGAAGAACTGAACCAACACAGAGATTTCCCCGTGGGAACCCCGGGAAGTAGGCAGCACTTGTTTACTGTGGTACACCAGTTCCGCTTTACTTGTAAAATAGGACCCAGTCACCAATGCTTGGGGTGAAAGTCCTCTAAAATGGGCAACATGTAGATCACCGATTGACTAAACTTGACTTCATCTCCATGTTGTGTCACGATTAGCCATGGTGCATAAATATGTGACGTTAACCACCAACAAACAAACAAACCAACACAGAGGGTTTTTTTCTGAAACCGAACTAAATCTGCTAAATCAAAACCTCACAGCTCTAGTCCAGTCATGTGTAAGAAGTGTCACTTGATAATAATAGGCATGCATCAAAAATATATGGAGTACTATAAGAATGCCAAAAACATGCCTGGAGGAACTTTCAAATTCTAAAACAATTGCATATTGAAAAAAGGGTACAGCCTGTATAGCTTGTACGGTGAAAGGACAAGTGCACCTGGTGAAAATAATTGATATCTCCAATATGGGTGAACATGCACTTCATAAACACACAAAACAAGGCAGTCCATAACAAAAAAATGTCTCATTTGATGCCCACAAGTATAGTGAGATTGACATCGTGATACACATACCTTCAACTGACTCTAACCATACATGTTTAGGGTTGTTAAGTTGGAGTGTCTGACAGTTACCCACCACTGCTCTGTGGTCAAGTCTGGAAATAAGCAATCTGTCATTTGCAAAATGAGGTTCCCAGAGGTGAATTTGCTGATGCTATTACATACGGTGGGCCAATTTATCCTCTTGGCACCTCTTTCTATTTAGGCTTGAGATCTTGATTCAGATTGAGACTCGGAGTGTAAATTAAGTGATGCTACCCTGCTGTTGATGAGTCTGCTTATTTCACGGCTTGTCTGTGGTTCTCTTTGGGTATTCCACTTTGCTCCATTCATAAAACTGACATAAAACTCTGGCTCTTGAAAGTGTCATCAACTCATAACCCGTTGAGTATTTCAATATATTTTTAGCTGTGACTAGCAGCTCTATAAGTGGCAATGTCGGTCTGTCTGTGACCAACGAGTTTCATGTCTCTCTGTGACCAACGAGTTTCAAAACTCAATAACTTGAAATACATGATGGAATGACTTTATATTTGGCATGTAAGTGTATCTTATTGATGTCTAGCCACTGTTCAATGCATGTGTTGTTCCAAATATTTTTGTGTCGCTGCCCCACGAAGTGGGGAGCGACATATAGGGATTACTTTTGTCGTTTTGCGTCATCGTCCGCGTCACACTTTCTCTTATCCGCCACTCCTCTTTAACCTATGAATGGATTTTGATGAAACTTTCAGTGATCCTTTATCACATAATGGCATTGTGCACCTCCTATTTTATTTTTTGATCCGCTGTATTTTTTCCAGAGTTATGCCCCTTTTCCACTTAGAATTCTGTCTGAAATATTAAAATATAGTGCAGGCGACACACATCTTCCATGGAAGACTCACATCTAAGTTCTTGGAGTTATGGCCCTTGATGAACTTAGAATTTTGTGAGATTGCACCACCCGTCGCAGCTACGGCTTCGATGTCGCGATTTTTTATAAAATATAGTCATGGCTGCTGTGAAGCAGTCATGACTACATTGGATGAAAAAATTCATCTAACGTTATCTCCAGAAATCATTGGTGAAAAAATCAGTTCAGCTTACTGGAGGAAAGTTATTTATTTATTGGAGTCGCCTCATGACTGCTAAGGTTGCCTTGTGTGTGACAGTTTACAGGTGAAAGAAGTCGGAGTACTCGGAGAGAGACACACCAAGCATTGGCGAGCAACTGTCAGACTCCACAACATACTAACTACACACAAGCAGGGTTACCATTGGCTGAAGACAACTGGACCATCTGCTAGAGATAGGTGGTTTTCAGATTTCATGTCGGTTTCGGTTTCATTTAAAGAGTCGGGTTTTCGGTTTTGGTTTTCATTGTACAACCATAACAATACATAGCATTTGCATGTAAGATGTATTTGCCGCCAGTCAGTGTCACAGGGACTCCCTTTCCAGGGCAACGCACATGTGTGACAGCCTGTACGGTGTATAGGTACTCAATGTATTTGCATAAATTATCTCAAGAGTTTCAAGTTTGAGAAAAATGATTTTTGCCTTGAGTCTGTTGCAAAATTAGCCCCCCCCCCCCCCCCCCCCCCCATCAAAAAAAAAAAAGACCTGTATTTGAGGTTACCCAACACACCCTAAAAAAGTGTGCTGACCATCAAAAT
The DNA here is from genome assembly GCA_031216915.1 of Pictodentalium vernedei. Classification (NCBI taxonomy): domain Eukaryota; kingdom Metazoa; phylum Mollusca; class Scaphopoda; order Dentaliida; family Dentaliidae; genus Pictodentalium; species Pictodentalium vernedei. Next base: position 74,488,501 of record CM062296.1, on the reverse strand, counting down.
TTTATCGAATGAAAGTCGTTCATATTGGTCTTTGTGACTCTAAATTCCCAACCAACTTCAACTGTGATTTTAACACTGGCTTTCGAGTTCAAGCTTTTAAAATTACGTGTAGAAATAAATATATTTGTCATTATAAATGTGGAACAAGTGACAAGTTCCAGTTCTGCAAAGGAAATCACATTTGATAAACAGATGAATGCTAAACCACAGTGCGTAAGAAGTAATTTTGTGACCTATTTTCGTGGTAAATGCCATGCTCGACCGCAATACCCATTAGTGCAGCTGTTCTGAAAAAGGGGTATTGCGACTGTGAAGTTTGAAAACAATGTTAACTTTAGGTTGTTTCTCTCTTTATTCTGAGAATTGAAGACCTGTTTAGAGTTTTTCAACATTGAAGTTGAAAACCGCGATGATGGGTTTTCTGAAATTGTTTCGGTTTTGATAGAGAAATCGAACTGAATTTTCGGTTAACCAACATGCAGTACAGTTAAAACTAGAAGTCCTGTCACGAACTGCGCGCTTATCTAGGCATCATTGCGTAGGAATTGCGCGCAGTTGCCGTATGGAACGGAATCCCTAGCACCGTAGGTTGTCCTGGTTACTCATACAGTTAAAACTAGAAGTCCTGTCACGAATTGTGTGCTTATCTTGGCTTAATTGTGCGTTGAAATTGCGCGCAATTGCCATATTGAATGGCATCCAAAACACGGCGTGTTCTACTGGTTACTCATAGCAAACACATGCAATGTTTCTGCCAATGGACCTCCGGGTTACCCGGAGGTCCATTGACTGAAACATTGCTTGTGCACAGGCCATATGTACATAATTTGATAGCTTTACTTGGGTCATAACGCGCACATTAACGCACATATCAACGTGCTATTTCTGCGTATTTCATGACAGGACTTCTAGTTTTAACTGTAGCAAACACAGGCAATGTTTCTGCCAATGGACCTATAGATTACCCGGAGGTCCATTGGCTGAAACATTGCTTGTGCACAGGCCATATGGACAGAATTTGATAGCCTTACCATGCTCATAACGCGTAGATTAACGCGCAAATCAACGTGCTATTTGTGCACATTTCATGACAGGACTTCTAGTTTTAACTGTACTGGAGGAAATTTGAAATGTGCCCGAATTATACTTATGTCAGTGAAAAGAGAAAACCTGTCCTGGGCAGGAATATCCACCAACAGCATGCAGGGTGTTAAACCCCAGTGATATATAGAATATACCCATAGTGGCTTGGAGTACCAAATGTTCATCACAAGTGGTGAAGTGGTGTTAACCGGGCCGTTGGCACTCGATTATCACCTCTTCACCACAAGTGGTGAACATTTGGTACCCCAAGCTTCTCTGGGTATATTTTATTTATTTATACTATGACCATCAGATTATTAAGAGTCGTTATTTTTTCTCAGTTTTACTGAGCAGCAGCCATACATACCTGCAAATTTGTTTTTGATTACATGAGCATCGGTGGGTGATACTTTCACTGTCAGTTTTATCACCAAAACAAAATAGAAAACGAAAAAGGGCCTTTTTCATTTTAATAACATAATAATGTACTATTTCGAGTTATGGATGCTTTATTAACATGAGATAATGCATGTTTGTTAATTTTTGGTGTTTTATGAGGTAAACTCATTTAATAACGTAATAAATAATTGCCGCTTTCATTTCACTCTTCACGAGGCGACGTGCGATAAATTTAGACAATTTTGCATTCAGGTCGACATCACCAATGGTCAAGGATATAGTGCCACTGTAGGTGTAAAATTTAACTAATGAAATCCTATTGCTGGCGTGTTCACCACGGTTGGTGTGTAAAGGTAAAATTTATGTCACGCTTTTCATATATAGTAGAATAGGTAATCATGGTATAAATAGAGGATATGGAATGAGTGTTTTTCTCATATAATATTTATGAAACGAGTCTAAGAATTTTCCGTTTTGGCGAGCCTCTGGCAAGCACAAACAGAAAATTAGGACGAGTTTCATAAATATTATATGAGAAAAATACTCATTTCATATTCTATTTATCATATGACACACACACGCACAAATTTTGCCACTTAGTATGACTTTTTAACCCATCACCTAACTTGAGTTGCAGACGGCACTTGGAAAAAACATCCTCGTATAACTAAAAATTTTCATTTTTTGCTTCCAAAACATAGATTATGACCCCTCATTGGAACGAGGTCATCGAGCTCATTCCAATGAGGGGTCATAACCAATGTTTTGAAAGCAAAAAGTGAAAATATAAAAAAAGAATGAATGGCGTTTTTCTTGTAGGTAAAAGATTAATACAATAAAGCCCACCCTAAATAGGACAGATAACGTAAATTCTCCCTACTGAAATTATGCAAATGTGACCCAGTTGTATTTTGTTCAGCCAATCAAATTGTCCAGTTTTGAAATTTCCCAACTCTAATTATGCAAATTATGAAAATGTGGCCCAGTTGTATTTTGTTCAGCCAGTCAAATTGTCTAGTTTTGAAATTGACCAATGAAATTGACGGAAGGCTTTATTTATCACTGATTAACTGGTTGAGGGCTACATTATTTTTGATGGTTTGAATTTGTTCATCAAAATTTGTTTTATTAGAAATTATTGAAGAGTGCCCTCAGGCACTCTTCAATAATTTCTGATAAAACAAATTTATATAAACAGAATATTATTTGTGTTTGACTGAGTATGAAACATGAGCAAGGCAAACATTGGCTTTTGCTCTGATATCCTCATGTTTTTCAAAGCCCTGATAGTGGCTTCTAGCACTCAACCAGTTAATATGAAAACAAAATATCAAATGTTTTAAAGTGAACAAAACAGACGAGTCATATGATAAAAATCTATACTTATGTCATATAATTACAGAGCTTCAGAGATTGAAGATGATGAATACAATGAATTCTACAAATCAATCAGTAAAGATAGTGACACACCATTATCACACATACATTTTGCAGCTGAAGGAGAAGTTACATTTAAAGCAATTTTGTACATTGCTAAAACTGCTCCACATGAAATGTTCTCCAACTATGGACAAAAGATGGATGCCATTAAGGTAAGCATGTTTTTACACACCTGTACTATGAAATCCCCATCAACAGCAACACAAAACCATGCAGAAAATGAAAATCTGTTCCGCACATATGTGCGGAACGGAAGTCGTTGAAGGACTGTTTTTAACCCTTAAGTCCTCAGATTAATTTTAAAGTATTTATGGCCTTTTTCTGCTTACATAGTTATTGATGACTTGTCAGTGGTTCTACATCACTGCTGGCTGCCTGTACAGGCAGCCAGCAGTGATGTAGAACCACTGCCAGGGAAAATTCAGTCTTCACACAAGAGTAATAAAAAAGATAACACAAGGGAGCACCTGCTTCAGTGCAATATAAAAGTGGCGGTTTGGGGCTATATGGGGGCTTAAGGGTTAAATAGAAGTGGAATTTCACTGGAATTTTCTACAAATATTGCAACGCAATTACATTTGAATCGCTAGAAATAGCTGAAAATCCTCCCCTGAGTCCCAATGAGTTCTATCTACCAATAGGCTCGTAGAACGCATTGGAACTCGGGGGAAGAAATAGTAGCACAGGTTCCCCTCTAAAATTGGTTGGCAATAAAATGTGTTCTATTTGTTGATAGATGTCAAATGAATTGCTGAGTGTCTTTCTAATAATGTTTTTTAGACGTGAATGCATGTAATAAACATAGAATTACATGCGTGTGTGAATGGGTTAATCAGTACGGTACCTGTGCCATAGCGGAAGGGTAAAACTCGAGGCCTGCAGCCTCTCATTCTATCCTTCCATGCTGGCACTTGTGCCATATCGATTAACACATTCACACACACGTGTTCTGTGTATGTACTGCATATGTTCTTCTTCATCCTTTATGTAACTAATATTGGCTAGACTGAAAATTCCCCAACTTGGGGGGCATGGTGGCTCAGTAGGTAGAGGTGCAGGCCGAGAGGTCCTCTGTTCGAACCCCACCTGCGGCAACCGCGTTGTCCTTGGGCAAGACACTTCACCCCCATTGCCCACGGTAAATGATATTTAAAATAATAAATTTTGATATCGTCTTTGTTGGGAAAAGGGTTAACAGAATTTTTTTTCATTTTTTGCCTCATGAAATGAAATAGCTTATAACCACTCATTAAAATGATCTCAACAAGCTCGCTCCAATTAGGAGTCCAAAACTATGTATTCGAGAGGTAAATAAAGTAAAAAATACAATGGACCAAGACTTCACTAGTAGGGCTGGCACAATTATGAAATTTCTTGATCAACATTTGAAGAAGAATCGCATTTTCATCTTCTTATCTGAAACCACTTGGTTAATGTGAACCAAACTTGGCACAATTAATTTATATGGAAAGTGTTCTGAAAACAATCGTCCTTCGGTTTCACACTCAGATGAAGGAGTATGGCAGTCAGCTTCATTCTTTGATTCTGATTAGAATAATTGAGGTATATGTAGTTCTGCCAGGTGAGTGATTACATGCTCTTTAGAACCTCTTGTTTACAAATTTATCTGTCTGTCGTCATCCATAAACTTCACCTTTTTATCATCTCTCTGGAACTGCTGAGCTGATGTGAACCAAACTCGGCAGGAATGGTCTGTGGGCGATCCTCTACAAATAATCCTCATTTTGTTCCTGTTGGGTGAAAAACATAGCCTCCAGAGGCATTCTTTGATTCTGATTGATCGATTTTCAAAAATCTTCTTTGAAACTACAAGCCCCAGATGAAGGAGCATGGCAGCCAGCTGCATTCTTTGATTCTGATTAGAATAATTGAGGTATATGTAGTTCTGCCAGGTGAGTGATTACATGCTCTTTAGAACCTCTTGTTTACAAATTTATCCCCAAAAAAACCTTTCACAAAACTGCATGTCACCAACTTCATTGGCAAATTCTCAACGAGGTAATTCCAGTCAGATGTCACATGACATGGTTTTGTGGAAATTTTCTTTTTAATATTTTTAGCTCACCTGAGCGAAGCTCAAGGGGAGCTTAACTAATCACTTTCTGTCCGTCGTCCGTCGTCCGGCGTCCGTCGTCCGTCGTCGTCCGTCCGGCGTTAACTTTACATTATCGACTTCTCCTCCTAAACCACTAGCCCAATTTTATTCAAATGTTGGCTAAATGTTTATTACCTAATGCCAATTCAGATTTGTTCAAATGAAGTTGCCCCTCCTCCTGGGTGGTGCCACACCCCCAAGGGGCACCAAAATCTTTGTAAATCTTCTTCTCATGAACCAGCAGTAGCAGAGACTTGATATTTGGTGTGCAGCTTCCTTTTGAGGTGTAGACTCAGATTTGTTCAAGAGAAGTTTGTGGGGCTATACTTGACGTTGTTATGAGAGGGGCAAAATTTTTTGCCCCGCCCAAAATTTCTATTTTCCAAACCGAGAGGCTGATTTGAACCAAATTTTATGTGAGGGCTTATTGGGTCATGAGTACTTGATTTATGCAAAAAAAAATTTTCCCGCAGCCCCGTGGGAACCACAGGAGCTAAAAATAGAAAAAATTTAAAACGCCCATATCTCCAAAACTGCACGGCACTGAGAATTTTTATTTGGTGTGCAGCTTCCTTAGGACCAACAGAAAGGATTGGTAAAAAAAAATTGCCATCGGTTTTATCATAGGGTACAGTTTCGGGACTTTGAAAAAGTGCTGAGTCAGCACTTTTTAACACTGTAGGCAATGGGAAAAACATTAAAAAATCTTCTTCTCCAGATCCAGCAGGCAGAATCTTTTGATATTTGGTATGCAACATTGTAGGGTGGATCTGATTCAAGTTTGTTCAAATCGGCCCCCTGGGTTCATATTTGGGCTCAGTATAGGAGCCCGATTTCGAACTTAGTGCATTTCAGGCAAATTTCTTAAAAAATCTTCTTCTCCAGATCCAGCAGGCAGAATCTTTTGATATTTGGTATGCAACATTGTGGGGTGGATCTGATTCAAGTTTGTTCAAATCGGCCCCCTGGGTTTATATTTGGGTTCAGTATAGGAGCCCAAATTTGAACTTACTGCATTTCAGGCAAATTTCTTTGAAAATCTTCTTCTCCAGATCCAGCAGGCAGAATCTTTTGATATTTGGTATGCAACATTGTAGGGTGGATCTGATTCAAGTTTGTTCAAATCGGCTCCCTAGATTCATATTTGGGCTCACTATAGGAGCTCGAATTCGAATTTAGTGCATTTCAGGCAAATTTCTTCAAAAATCTTCTTCTCCAGATCCAGCAGGCAGAATCTTTTGATATTTGGTATGCAATGTTGCGGGGTAGATCTGATTCAAGTTTGTTCAAATCGGCCCCCTGGATACATATTTGGGCTTACTATAGAAGCCCGAATTCGAACTTAGTGCATTTCAGGCAAATTTCTTAAAAAATCTTCTTCTCCAGATCCAGCAGGCAGAATCTTTTCATATTTGGTAAGCAACATTGTGGGGTGGATCTGATTCAAGATTGTTCAAATCGGCCCCCTGGGTTAATATTTGGGCTCAGTCTAGGAGCCCGATTTCGAACTTAGTGCATTTCAGGCAAATTTCTTAAAAAATCTTCTTCTCCAGATCCAGCAGGCAGAATCTTTTGATATTTGGTATGCAACATTGTAGGGTGGATCTGATTCAAGTTTGTTCAAATCGGCCCCCTGGGTTCATATTTGGGCTCAGTATAGGAGCCCGATTTCGAACTTAGTGCATTTAGGCAAATTTCTTAAAAAATCTTCTTCTCCAGATCCAGAAGGCAGAATCTTTTGATATTTGGTAAACAACATTGTGGGGTGGATCTGATTCAAGTTTGTTCAAATCGGCTTCCTAGATTCATATTTGGGCTCACTATAGAAGCTCGAATTTGAACTTCGTGCATTTCATGCAAATTTCTTAAAAAATCTTCTTCTCCAGATCCAGCAGGCAGAATCTTTTCATATTTGGTAAGCAACATTGTGGGGTGGATCTGATTCAAGTTTGTTCAAATCGGCCCCCTGGGTTTATATTTGGGCTCAGTATAGGAGCCCAAATTTGAACTTAGTGCATTTCAAGCAAATTTATTAAAAAATCTTCTTCTCCAGATCCAGCAGGCAGAATCTTTTGATATTTGGTATGCAACATTGTGGGGTGGATCTGATTCAAGTTTGTTCAAATCGGCTTCCTAGATTCATATTTGGGCTCACTATAGAAGCTCGAATTCGAACTTAGTGCATTTCAGGCAAATTTCTTAAAAAATCATCTTCTCCAGATCCAGCAGGCAGAATCTTTTGATATTTGGTATGCAACATTGTGGGGTGGATCTGATTCAAGTTTGTTCAAATCAGCCACCTGGATTCATATTTGGGCTCACTATAGAAGCTCGAATTCAAACTTAGTGCATTTCGGGCAAATTTCTTCAAAAATCTTCTTCTCCAGATCCAGCAGGCAGAATCTTTTGATATTTGGTATGCAACATTGCAGGGTGGATCTGATTCAAGTTTGTTCAAATCGGCCCCCTGGATTCATATTTGGGCTTAATATAGAAGCCCGAATTCGCACTTAGTGCATTTCAGGCAAATTTCTTCAAAAATCTTCTTCTCCAGATCCAGCAGGCAGAATCTTTTGATATTTGGTATGCAACATTGCGGGGTGGATCTGATTCAAGTTTGTTCAAATCGGCCCCCTGGATTCATATTTGGGCTTAATATAGAAGCCCGAATTCGCACTTAGTGCATTTCGGGCAAATTTATTAAAAAATCTTCTTCTCCAGATCCAGCAGGCAGAATCTTTTGATATTTGGTATGCAATGAAAAGTATACTCACAATGAGTAATCTGTAGTACATTTATATTGACCACTGTCAGCTTCTTCTTGTCACCAAAACTCCACTCACATGTCAGCCATGATACTACTTCTCTTTTTCACCAATACCCATAATTCCTCTCCAGGTCCACTAAGAGATTCTCACTAGGTCATCAACTGACCAGGTGTCCATAAAATGACACCATTCACTGACCACAAAAGTCCTTTTATACATTTTCTTATATGTAACAATCTCCCCGTCTTCTCTTTATACAATTAGATACAAAATAAAGTTCATATATACATCCATATGTACACATTGTGATATCTGGTATAAATTTTTAATCAAGGATTCCTGTCTCTAGCTTGCTGAGTAAAGCTAGAGATGAAGGCCCTTTCTTTGTAAGACAATCAGCAAGCTGATGCTCTGATGATACCCATCTTAGAGTAACTATCTTTTTCATCATAAGTTCTTTGATGCTGCTGATTTCGATGCGTAGTCGCTTTTCATTTACATGATTTGTCGAGTGAACTGCTTCAAATAATGATTTATTGTCAACTACACAATCAATGGGCAATGACTGTTGACTTGAATCATTGCATATAAGTTCAGAATACAAAACTGTTATAAATATCCCATTGTCAATAGCATCTGATAATGCAAGTGCTTCTGCAGCAAGGGTACTTCTTACCACTCTCTTTATTCTTTTGGACTGCCAAGCTATAGGTGAGAAAGAGCCATTTTCACCTACTAAAAACATGAAATACCCTCCTTGACTTCCCTCCATCTTTCAAAGTACCAAGCGAAGCGTCACTATATATAACCAATTTTAAAGCTTTAAAACATCCAAGTTTGGGAAATTTCAAGTACACAGTATCTGATTTAATCTTTTTAATGATTTTGTTTGTTTCCATAATATCTTTGACAGTTGCGTGCTTCATATTTGATGACAACATACAAGTTTCAAATAATACATCTGCTCTTGACTGATTGGCAATCCATAAAAGCTGTCCAATTTTTGAGCGGAGAATATCTGCTTCATTATCATCTAATGTTGAAGACTTACAATGTGATCTGATTTTAGCTAAAGAAATAGGTTGCAAACCTGAAATATAGTGATGTTGATCTAAGGTAATGAAGTTCTGTTTTGCAGAAATATTAAGACCTATATATTTGAAAGAATCCATTTGTTCTCTACCAACATTTAATTCAGTTCTGATTGCTGCAATTGTTTCATTTGAAAATTCAGACTCTCCTGCACATATGAAGTCATCAACATGTGCAGCCAGTATTCCTTTGAGTTTGTTACTTTTATCATGCCAATAAAATACAGCAGGATCAACTGAAGATACTGATCCACCACAAGAAATCATTACCTCCTTCACTCTTATATACCAATATAAAGAGGCATCACCAAGACCGTAAACACATTTTTTAAGACGCCACAAAATACCATTTTTATTTGCTTCTTTTGGTGGTTTCAAAAAAATATTTCGAGATAAAGGGAAACCCTGTAAAAAAGCAGCTTTGATATCCAATGTTTTTAATTTCCATTCTTTGTTTGCTATTATGGCTAATAAGAGTCTTAATGCTTCTTTTGAACATGTCGGCGAGTCTTTCTGAATTTGATTGCAGTCAGCATCTTCAAACCCCCTGGCTACTAAACGAGCTTTAGGCCGAGTTCCTGTTTCAGTTTCTTTGAAAGTGCAAATCCATCTGGTTGATATATAAGCTTGATTTTCATCTGGTACTTCGTCATAGACATTAAACTCTAACCACTTTTGAAGCTCTATCTGTTTAGCAGAATCGAATGAGTCATTACAAATTAGCACATGTTCCTCTTGTGAATCATATATATTAGGTGTAGGTTCTAAATGTGAAACTGTTTCAAAATTCAATGACTTTTCTAAGCCACACATTTCTTCAGGAGAATAATACTCAACATTATACCAGTTTTTATTCTTTCCTGTTGCCTTTCCTGCTCTAGATAAAACTTTCACTATATTCAAAGATCCATCTGAATCGTTAATGAATTTATAGAAATTACCAAGTATTGGTTTGTTTGTAACCAAAGTATCCCTAGAGTTCATTTCATTATCTGGGAGAATGTTGCTTTCCACTTGTTCAACTGATGTTTCATCAATAGGCAAAGTTTCATTCAAATTTTCTGATTCTTCTGACGCATGACTCTCCATATCTGAGTAATCTGTTTGTTTAGCACAATTGCTTTTAGTTACAGAATTTCTTTTCAATTCTTCATCAGAGTCATTGTCAGATTTAAAAATTGATGTGTGAGCTTCGGACTGCTTCATTAATCTGCACTTATGTACTCTTACGTATCTTCCCCCATGACGTACAAAAACCACTACACCATCCTGTCCAATGACTTTACCAGGTCCTTTCCATTCATTACTCCCAATTCTTTTATAGAAAACTGAATCTCCATTGATATAATCATCATTCAATTGTCTAGTCTGTTTTCTTAGAGCTCTTCTGATTCTTTCTGATGATTCAGCTTTTAGATATGCTTGTCTTGATTCATGTAAAGCTGTCAAGTTATCTGCAACAGTCTGACTTATTGTAGTACCTTCTAATGCTGGTAACTTATCATTCAAAACAGATGGAAGACTGGTATTTTTACCATATACCAACTGTTGAGGAGTGAAACCGTATGTATTACTTAAGGAGTTCTTTGCATTCACAGCCCATGCAAGTGACGTATTCCAATCAAGTTTTTTATCAAATCTGACTTTTTCCAAAATTTCATTAATTGTTCTATTGTGTCGTTCCAGTATGCCATTACTCCATGGACTTTCAGCAGCTGTAGTATGTATGGTGATGTTAAAATTCTCTGCAAAGTCTCTAAACTCTTCATTATCAAATTCTCGACCATTATCAGACAAAATATGAGATGGAGCTCCATGCACAGCAATCCAAGTTTGCATAAATTTCTTCACAATCGTAGATGACTGCTTATTGTGTATGATAGCTGCGGCGCTATACCGAGTGAAAAGATCAATAATGTGCATGTACCATAAATTGTGGTCCAACTGATGCAAATCTACAGCAACCATGTAATTGAAGCTTGTTGACAAAGGTAGTGATACTGCTGGCTTTGGCGGTGGACGCTTGAATTTTAAACAAGCTTCACAGCTTTGTATAGCTTCGGCAAGTTCTTTGAAAACTGTAGTGTCATTTATTCCAGCATCTTTCAATAGTTGACAAATTTTACTCTCACTGGCATGACCGAACTGTTTGTGCAACTTTAAAAGTTTATTTTTATTCAAATCTTTACAAGACGACAACGTTGTTAAAATTTCATTTGAATGTTCATCATCACTATTTTTAAATGATGATTTATCATGAAGACTAACGCAGTAATGTCCACTAGAAGTGAAATTTAGATTTACAGTTTTACCAAAGAATGTTGCCTTGTCTTCAGAAATATTCAAAATGGCATCAGCTTTCTTTAAAGATTCCTTGCTCAACAATAATGGTATGTGACAATCTAACACTTCAGTTTTGATGCAACAATTTACATCACCAAGTTTAGCAGGAATAGAAACTTGTTTATTGGAATAAACAGACATACCATCTCCAAATATAAACTCTTGATGGCTAGGCTTTTCAGTGACTAATCCCTTTTCAGAGTCACTCAAAATATCAATGTATTGTTTTAACCACTCCTTCCCACAAACTGTCTTTGTACATGCTGTATCAATCACTGCACATCCATGTGATTCAATGAGAAACACTTGATTAAGAGTCAATTCATTAGTAAACAATGTTATGTTAACTGATGCTGAAGTTTCTTTCTTTTTTTCTGGGCAATCTTTAGCCCAGTGATACACCGATTGACAAATGATACATTTTGTGCGTTTTCCAAAACGATTCAGTGGATTAGTACCTCTTGGTACTTCGTTAACAGCTTGAGAACCTGAAGCATATGGGCGATTAGTTAATTTCTTGGAGCGTTCCGCAACGAAAACCGATTCGGAATGAACAGGAAACAATTCATTTTTAACAGTTACATATTCATCACTGCATGCCACACCACAACCATGATCGTCACTAAATATTCTTTTCAATGCAGATTTCATTGTGTCAAAATCAAGTTTACTGCAAGCTGTTAAAGCCATTTGACGTTCTCTCAAACTCAGTTGTGCATTATCAAGCAATTTAAATGCAAGTACTGCAGAAGGTAGAGCCATATCATATTTTCTAGATTTATTATACCTTTGTTCAAATTCAATGATGTAATTTGAAATTGTCATTTGTCCTGATCGCCGAAAAGTTTCAAAGTTTGTGTAGGCTTCATAAGCACAGTCAATTGTGTCTTTTTTAAAAAGTTTATCTAATTGTTTCAACAATAAATCCATTCCATCATCTTTATTTAAAGAATCGGCAGAAATTTCTAAAGCTGCCTCCCTGGCTTTTGATGTCAAACTCAAAGCAACAGCAAGGGCCTGCTTTGCCTTAGGCAAATCTGTTACAAGTTGCCACATTGTGATTTCATTTCTCCATGTGTCATAAGAAGTTGTTTCTCCCAACTTTGGAGGAATCTTATAATTCTGTTGCTGTGTCAACCTCGCTCTGCTACCATGAAAAGTATACTCACAATGAGTAATCTGTAGTACATTTATATTGACCACTGTCAGCTTCTTCTTGTCACCAAAACTCCACTCACATGTCAGCCATGATACTACTTCTCTTTTTCACCAATACCCATAATTCCTCTCCAGGTCCACTAAGAGATTCTCACTAGGTCATCAACTGACCAGGTGTCCATAAAATGACACCATTCACTGACCACAAAAGTCCTTTTATACATTTTCTTATATGTAACATGCAACATTGTGGGGTGGATCTGATTCAAGTTTGTTCAAATCGGCTTCCTAGTTTCATATTTGGGCTCACTATAGAAGCTTGAATTCGAACTTAGTGCATTTCAGGCAAATTTCTTAAAAAATCTTCTTCTCCAGATCCAGCTTCAGAATCTTTTCATATTTGGTAAGCAACATTGTGGGGTGGATCTGATTCAAGTTTGTTCAAATCGTTCCCCTGGGTTTATATTTGGGCTCCGTATAGGAGCCCAAATTTTAACTTAGTGCGTTTCAGGCATATTTCTTAAAAAATCTTCTTCTCCAGATCCAGCAGGCAGAATCTTTTGATATTTGGTATGCAACATTGTAGGGTGGATCTGATTGTGATTCATGAACATATTTATTTGTAAAGTTGATAGAATCTTAGACAAAATTTGCAGAAAAGATCTACTATAGAAGGGGTGGTATCCAGGGTGAACCGTTTACCCAAATCTAGCAGTACTAATGCATTATTCACACAAATCTTCGTTCAAATTTTATGACCCCTCATTGGAACACACGCATTCAGCTCATTCCAACAAAGGTCATATGCCATGTTTTCGAGACAAAGGAATAAAAATTTTAGTTATTCATGAAATTTTTAGGCAACTGTTGTCTGTTATTCACATTGCTTCATGAAATTTCAGTACTTTTAGAAGTTACCTCAGTAATCAAGGGTTAATTCCCCTTAATTAAATGTCGCCTCTAAAAAACAACCACTTTGCATATCTTACCTTTTTACCAGCATAACTGCCAAAACTTGTCAGCATTCTTCGCAAAAATCGCTATTCAAATTTTAATTTTTGTCTCTTAAACATACATGTACTTATCGCTTGTAAATACCCCATTGGAATGAGCTTTTTGAGCTCATTCCAATGAGAGGTCGCACACCATGCTTTTTGAGTCAAAAAAGCAATTTTTTTAGTTATTCCAGAATTTCGTACGTAAAACACAGCTTTATGACTTCACATTAAAATGAGCTCTCTAAGCTTGTTCCAATCAACATTCACGCACTATGTCTTTCACACAAAAAATAAAATTTTCCATTTATTCAGGAATTTTGTTTGCAAGAACACTCTTACCCCCCCCCCCCCCCCCCCCCCCCACAAACACACACACACAAAAACACACACACACACACAAACACAGACACACACATCTAAAAGTTCGTCAGCAAAAAAACAGTTACTTCAATTTTTAAATGCATTATAGGAACAACTTGCCTAATCAAATTTAAATACTTTTGCATCATTCTGTATCTAGAACAAACCATTTACCATATCTTTACGCAAAATTCTCCAGCATCATTCACAAAAAAACACCATTATTTATATATTCACATTTCTGTCTCAAAAATATACCTGATCTTCCCATACCCCTATTGGAATAAGCTGTTTGAGCTTGTTCCAATGATGATAAAAAAAAATAAAATTTGTGAAAATTTTTGTTTTCTTGCATGCAAATATATACATGTAGCACATGGAAGATATCCACAGTTGGGGAGAGATGTCCAAGGCTATCTCTTCACATTCCTTGTTTGTGCTTCATGCTAAACCAGTTTGTCTGCAGAGATAAATTTGCTTTATTAAAAATCATTGGAGATTGGCCACACACCAATGATTTTAAATAAAACTAATTTTAGGTAACAAATGTTGAACTTCAAACAAAATCTATCACTCAACCAGTTAATGTTGATGAGGCATGACATGGTGAAGGTGACCTAAAATACTTCTTAGAGTCACTTTGTCAGGTGAGCGATTAAGGCCACGTGGGGCCTCTTGTTTTTCAACTGCTCAATTAGTAAAGTATGTGTACAGATATGGCTGGTTCGTTCGGTAAAGGGTTAAAGTAAGAGAGTTGAAAAATAGAACATTTTCAATTTTTCAGATGTATGTTCGAAGAGTATTCATTACAGATAACTTTGAAGACATGATGCCTAAATACTTGTCATTTGTTCGTGGTGTGGTAAGTATTATGTTATGTGTATGTATTACTACCAATGTTGCTTCATAATTGCCACAGCTAGGGCTGTCATGATTTTTACCTCACCGAAGGGAGCTCAACTTATCACTTGCCATCCGTCGTCGTGAATATATTTCAAACGACTTCTCCTCTGAAACCACTGGTCCGATTTTCACGAAACTGCATGTGGATGTTCATTACTATATGGCAATTCATGTTTGTTCAAATGAAATGGCCATGTCCCTTGGGGGCTCTGTATGGGGCATAACTCTGATAGCACCGTATGAATTATAGAAAAATTATTAAAAAATCTTCTTCTCCAGAACCAGTGGGCAGAATTATTTGATATTTGGTATACAGCATTGTGGTGTGGATCTGATTCAAGTTTGTTCAAATCAGCCCCCTGGATTCATATTTGGGCTCACTACAGAAGCCCAAATTCGAACTTAGTGCATTTCAGGCAAATTTCTTAAAAAATCTTCTCCACATCCAGCAGGCAGATTCTTTCGATATTTGGTATGCAACATTGTGGGGTGGTTCTGATTCATGTTTGTTCAAATCGGCCCCCTGGATTCACATTTGGGCTCAGTATAGAAGCCTGAATTTGAACTTAGTGCATTTCAGGCAAATTTCTAAAAAAACTTCTCCAGATCCAGCAGGCAGAATCTTTTGATATTTGGTATGCAACATTGTGGGATGGATCTGATTCAAGTTTGTTCAAATCGGCCCCCTGGATTCATATTTGGGCTCACTATAGAAGCTCGAATTCGAACTTACTGCATTTCAGGCTAATTTCTTAAAAAATCTTCTTCTCCAGATCCAGCAGGCAGAATCTTTTGATATTTGGTATGCAACATTGTGGGACGGATCTGATTCAAGTTTGTTCAAATCGGCTCACTGGGTTCATATTTGGGCTCAGTATAGGAACCCAAATTTGAACTTAGTGCATTTCAGGCAAATTTCATTTAAAATCTTCTTCTCAAGACCTAGCAGGCAGAATCTTTTGATATTGGGTATGCAGCATGCTTAGGGGGGTTAGATTCAAGTTTGTTCAAGCGAAGTCCCTGGGTTCATATTTGGGCTCACTTTGGTAGCCCGAATTATAACTTAGTTCAAAATGAGGAATTTTCTTTAAAAATCTTCTTCTTCAGATCCAGCAGTCGGAATGTTTTGATATTTGGTATGCAGCATCCTTAGGGGGGTGAGATTCAAGTTTGTTCAAGCCATGTCCCTAGGTCCATATTTGGGCTCACTGTGGGAGCCCGAATAATAACTTAGTTCAAAATAAGGAATTTTCTTTAAAAATCTTCTCATTCAGATCCAGTAGTCGGAATGTTTTGATATTTGGTATGCAGCATCCTTAGGGGGTGAGATTCAAGTTTGTTCAAGCCAAGTCCCTGGGTCCATATTTGGGCTCCCTGTGGGAGCCTGAATTATAACTTGGTCAATATGAGGAATTTTTCTTCAAAAATCTTCTTCAGATTCAGCAGTTGGAATTTTTTTAAATTTGGCATGCAGCATCCTTAGGGGGTGAGATTCAAGTTTGTTCAAGCCAAGTCCCTGGGTTCATATTTGGGTTCACTTTGGGAGCCCGAATGATAACTTAGTTCAAAATGAGGAATTTTCTTTGAAAATCTTCTTCTTCAGATCCAGCAGATGAATGCTTTTGATATTTGGTATGCAGCATCCTTAGGGGGGTAAGATTCAAGTTTGTTCAAGCCATGTCCCTAGTTCCATAAAATTTGTCTCTCATGGCTTCATTCCTTTGTAGTGTTGATGAACCATGTCTAACTGAATGTGACCCCAAATACTTCTTTGAACCACTTTTGCCAGTGAGCGATTAAGGCTCCTTGGGGCCTCTTGTTTTTGGATGCGATGTTTCTTTACATGCATCGATTTCAGCGACATGAGGTTTCATAATTTTGCATTAACCTGTGCAAATGACATTCAAAACTTTCCAGTTATAGATGCCTCAACTATGACTGGCACAACAAAACAAAAATCAGTTTTATTGACTATTTGAAAATACGTCCCTTGTGTATTGATTTTCAGCCACAACTTTCTGGAATATCAACAAAGTGAATGTTTGAGCAAATTATGACTCATTTACAATGTATAAGCTTATTCTTCTGCTTTGCCATAGTGGATTACAGATTGAGTAGACAATTGAATAAAAAGTGTGGATATTTGGACTGAATAAATAAATGTGCATTGTTTAATTCCTATTCATATATTTTATTCATCAGGAATCATTATTTAAGTGAGAGCAGGGATCCTTTTGGGTGTCTGCAGGGGCCGAATATGGGGCATTATGGCAATGGCATTATGGCATGATTTTTTGCAATTCAAACCCAACATTTCCCAATCTCAGTCCTCGTTCAAATAAAAATTTAATCCTTCTTTAACCCTTTACCCAACATAACGGCCAAAACCAGCCAATGCTATTAACAAAAATCGCCAGTTTTCATTATTTTTTTCATTTTTTGTCTCAAAAGCATAGGTTATGACCCCTCATTGGAACAATCTCAACGAGCTCGTTCCATTGCGGGGTCATAACCTAGGTCTTTGAAACAAAAAATGAAAAAAATTAGTTATTCAAGAATTTTGTTTGCAAGTGTCATCTGCTTTTCAGGTTAAGTAAAGGGTTAACTCTTGAAGGCCTAAATTTGGCTTTCATCACTTTGTACTGCAACAAAACCAGCACCTCAACATACACTTTTAAGATGCATTTGCAAGTTACACCCGAAGAACCTTGTTAGTTGTTTCTAGGCAAGTCTTGGCTGCTTATATAGGCAGCCAAGACTTCCCTAGACACAACTGCAAAGCCACAGAATGTCGACTGTCAAAGGATAGGAATATACATAAATATATTCATTAGGCCATACAAAGTTGATTGTCTGTTTCTCAGGCCATTTTTTCCAAAAAAGCATGCAGGCGGACATTGTTTTTTTTTATTTTTATTTTCTCCCCGAGAGGTTGTTTGTGGTAATTTGACCCCCACCGAAACGCCTGGTGGACCACGCAAAATTTCGCAAATATATTGGTTATTCACCACAGGGGTGTTGGGTCGTAAATGAAGTGGGGTTTGAATGTTTGTTTATTCAGTGAAACGTGAAAATTATAACATAGGACGAAAGTCACGAAACGCCTCGTGGGTGAAACGTCTCGGGTTGAAACGTTTCTGGGACAAATCAAATGTTGAAGTGCCAACTTTCAGAGATTTATTTTACAAAAAAAAAAAATCCTTCCACAACCAGCTTAATAAAATCGTGAATCGCAATTTTTCCCCATTATATTCAAAATTATCACAACCCATTTGAACAGGCAGTTGATCCATAAATCATTTCTTATCAACCTACTCACAATTGTTTACTACAGGCTTGCACGACAGTGGAAGTACCTAACTCGGATAAAATACTCTCTATTTTTGTCTTTCCCAAGCAAGTTGGGAAAGAAAAGTGGTGCAAAAGCACCAATAAAAATAAGCCAAAACTGGGTCGAGTGCAACCGGCGCAGACCCAGTACGGGACGCTCTCTCCCAAGTACAACTCCACGACTTCCGTTGCCAGTGCGCATATACCGTCTCTAAAGACTCATTCTTTTTAAAATCCGCTTCGTGTCGAGATGTTTTTGCACGCTTATCAGTGTTCCACCAGCTCGATGTTTGATGATTCCTGATTCATTATACCACAGTGTATCCTTTGTATTCTCAGGAACAGTGTTTTATATTCTCTTTTTTCTATTATATGTCCATAATGTATATTTATTTGCTCTCTCTCGGGTCGCGCGCAATTTTCGTGGGCCACGCGGTTCGGACTTAGATTTTCACAATTATTGTTCATGCTTTTTTTGCAAATTTTTCTAATTGTGTTAGAGTTAGGTGTCAGCGGGGTACCACTCCTACAGTGTTTCTTCTTTCTGTTGAGAGTAGTCTTCCTGTTGGGTGGTTCCCGGTCGACCGTCTGGGGTCTTTGTTTCTGTCACCTTCCTCTCTTTGGGGGTGTTCTGTTTTCTGATCTCACCTTCTCTGCTCCTCTCACCTCTTTCATGCCTAGGACAATTCCTTGTGGGCAGTGTCTGCTGCCTACGCATGTGGACGATGTTCATTCGTCGTGTTCCTCCTGTAATGGGTGTTTGGGCGAGCGGCCGTGTGGTGTCTGTGGAACATGGTCTTCCACCTTTTGGGCGTCAGTAAATCGTGTCGTTCGTTCTCGTGGCCGTGCCTCCCGCTCCCACAGGAAAGGAGAACGTGGTCGTTCGGGGCCTTCCGAGCCGACTTTGTCTGGTGAGAGTTATTCCTCCTCCGTGGGGGATGTGCAGTCTTTTCCTGTGGTGGATACTGCGGGAGCCGTTGAGTGTTCTGGTGTAGAGATGCCTGGTTCCGGGACTACGGTCCCCCTCCAGTCGACATCTGAGGCTGTCACTAGGGTTGTGACTCCTCCTTCGGAGCCGAGCCGGTGTGCTCTCTCCACTTTTTCACCAGCCTCAACGACTCTCGACGTATCTACTACTGCTGCTGGTCCGTCTGCTTCGTTGTCTGTTTCAGCCGGCCTCGGCTTTTCGCTGCAGGGGACTGCAGAACTTCCGATACTGTAGACGTGGGATATCGGCCCCAGCCTTCCGACTTCAACTCGGCGAAGTCGAAAGGGGCTGCCGGCCGAGCCCATCGCTGTGGTCTCATCGCCGTCGAGTACCACAGTTGTGTCTTTGGATTCGGATGTTCGTAGTGGAAACACTATGAACTCCGTGGCGTTTCCGTCCACTCACTCTGGTCACACGACCAGTTTTGGGGGACCAACGCCTTTTGTGCAGCCTGGACCTTCTGCCCCGCAGAGGTCCGCGGTGACTCTCATGAGTTCTCGCAATATTGATCCTCGGGGTGCATCGTACCCCTATACACGTCTGCCTTCAGATGTTTCGGCTGCCGCCCGTCGTCCCGCGTCGGGTGTTTTGGAGGATCGTGACCCTTCGCTGGTTAAGAGGGTCAGAGGTGAAGCCACTTTGCCGGTTCGCTCCCCTGTCGAACCGGTCGGTACAGGCAGTGAGCTTAGGGAGGCCCTCTCCTTACTCACTCAGGTTCTCTCAAAGAGCCTTCCTGTTGCTTCCAGCGAGGCTATGGGTGGTTTCCAGGCGCCTCCTATGGCGCCGCCTCCCGGGATTGGAAACAGGCCGGTTTCCGATTCCTCTGGTGTCCCGACACCATGGGAGGCGTCGGCTGGTTTGCCCACGATGGGCTATGTATCTTCCGACTCTGGGGAGGAGTCCGACATGCTTGAGGACGAGGGCCAGCAGTCTTCGGACTTGGGGGCGGCTCTTGACTTTGTATTTGGGTTTCTGCCTGAGCTCAAACCTGCTAACCAGCCGACAGTGTCAGCCTGGCCGCGATCATCGGTCGCGCGCCAACAGCCTATGGAGCAACCTGCTTCTGGGCGCCTTCGACCATGCCAGTCGGTACAGGTGGTTGAGGCTTTTTCAGCATTGGATGCCAAGCTGAATTCCAAGGCTTTGAAGACTTCGTTCTTCACCAGGGTTGACACCTTTTTGCCTCCTGTGCGTTATCGTTCCTACGATTCCGCCAATCCGTCAGTCTGCCAGGCTTTGACGGTTCTGGATCAGGACTCCACTTCCCTCGGGCTTTCCAAGCCCAAGTCTGCCGTCATTCCAATGACGACTCTGGAGTCCACGTTGGGTTTATCTAGAGAGATGCTTGGCATGCTTTCTCTCAGATCACGTCGTCTCAGCTTTGGCTGCTTATCTGCCTCCAGATAAGTTTGACGAGGTACAGGCTCCTTTGCGTGTGCTGTCCAAGGCGCTTATGCACCTTACTCACACGCATGCCTGTAACACGGCCAATTTGGAATTAGTTTGAAGGGACGCTGTGCTGGACACAGGACGATCCCTTCCCGAGGAGCAGCGTGTTACTCTTCGATCTGCTTCTTTGGCAGGTCCGCAACTTTTCCATGGTTCCGTGTCGACGGTCCTGGATGACGTCCTACGTCATTCCAAAGATCAGCTGCTGTTTCGTCAGCTTGATCAGCCTTCTCGGGGAGGCAAGGGCCGTTCCAAGCCTAACAAGTACCCTTCTGCTTCCTCTGTGAAGCAAAAGGCTGGTCCTTCTGCCGCCGCCTCTCTTTCTTACTCACGGGGTAAAGGTAGGGGTCGGCAGAATCGAGGGAAGTCTCAGGATTCTTCATTTAGCAGAGGAGGTGGTTTCTCCTCTCGCGGGCCTCGTCGGGGCTCGAAATGAAGGTCCTCACCTCGACTCGTCCCAGGTTGGAGGAAGGATAGCAGAGTTCGCAGACCATTGGACCACCATCACATCCGATCCATGGGTGTTAGATGTTGTTCGGTCCGGGCTGCGCATATCCTTCCGACGGCACCCCACTCTGTCAAGGGTGCCTCTTCCAACCACAGTTCCTTCAGACGTTTTACGTCGGGAACTTTTGTCCACGGAGATTGCCAATCTCCTGGCAAAGGGGGCGATCGAGGTCGTCAAGAACGTTCAGTCAGTGGGTTTCTATTCCCGCCTGTTCTTGGTGCCGAAGAAGGACGGCCGACTCCGACCGGTTATCGATCTGAGCATCCTGAAGCAGTCTATCATTGCTCCCAAGTTCAGCATGGAGACTTTCAGGTCGGTCCGCCAATCAATTCACCAGGGAGATTTCGCAGCCAGCATCGACCTGCGAGACACTTACTTCCACGTTCCGATGCATCGGGCATCACGGAAGTATCTCAGGTTCGCTTTTCTGGGGCGAGTTTACCAGTTCAAGGCCATGCCTTTCGGCCTCAACCTGGCTCCTTGGGCGTTCACCAGACTGATGTCGCATGTGATAGCGTTCCATCGCACACAGTCCAGGGTGACTACTTCGGCATATCTGGACGATATCCTCCAGAGGCATTCCAATGCTGCCTTACTGGAATCGGATGTCGCCACTCTGTTGAGCTTGCTCACGTCGCTAGGATTCAGAGTCAACGAGGAGAAGTCGGACCTGGTCCCTTCTCAGTCGTTTTGTCATCTGGGGATGTCTTTCCAAACCAAATTCAATTTGGTGGCTGTTCCCCAGGCCAAGGCTGTGATTCTCTCAGCTTTTGCTCTGACTCTGTCCCAGTCCAGGTCCGCGACCGCTCGGAGTTTTCTCCGGCTGATCGGTCTCTGCGGTTCGGTGACGGATCTCATTCCTCTAGGTCGGCTGCGTGTCAGACCTCTCCAACACTTTCTGCTCAGTCGTTGGAGACCGAATGTAGATTCTCTGGATCAGGTGCTTCCGTTTCCGGACTCGCTGTATCCTCACCTTCTTCCCTGGACAGATGTTCAATGGATTACGCAGGGTGTTCCGCTGGACTTACCCATGTCCGATCGCGTTCTGACGGCAGATGCCAGCGATCTCGGATGGGGTGCGACGTTGGATCCTCTCGGTCTTTCCCTACACGGGATGTGGGACCAGGATCAAGCAGCTCTACACATCAACCAGAAGGAGCTTCTTGCTCTTCTTCTGAGTTTCAGGCAGTGGATCCCTCACCTGTCGAATCGCCAGGTCCTTCTACTATCCGACAATTCAACAGTGGTTGCTTACATTCGGAACCAGGGCGGCACGCACTCGCTTCCGATGTACGAGTTAGCTCGGGATCTTTTACTGCTCGCTCAGGAGGTTCACGCCGGAGTGGTTGTTCGTCACATTCCCGGTCGTCTGAACGTCCTAGCCGACTCCCTGTCCCGACAGGGCAGGGTTATTTCCACCGAGTGGATGCTTCACAGGGCAGTGTTCCAGTCGCTTTGCGATCTCTGGGGACGTCCCCACATAAATCTCTTTGCGACTCGTTGGAACCATCAGGTGGACACTTTCGTGTCCCCGTGTCCAGATCCTCTGGCTTTTGTCGTGGACGCTCTGTCACTCGATTGGAACGGTCTAGTCGGCTACGCCTTCCCGCAGGTTCCGATTCTTCCTCAGATTCTTGCCAAAATTCGAACCTGCAGTTGTCGAATCATTCTGATCGCTCCCCTGTCGCCTCAGCGGGTGTGGATCAATCAGCTCCGCTCGCTGATGGCGGCGGTTCCGGCACGTCTCCCGCTACGTCGCGACCTTCTTTGTCAAGGTCGCCCGAGGAGGTTTCATGTCGACCCGACTTCATTGTGCCTTCACGCATATCTTTTGTCAGGTCCTGTCTCCTCCGTAGAGGTTTTTCGAGACGGGCAGTGGAGTGCATTTCTTCTTCAAGGAGGCACTCCACTGGTTTAGCTTATGCAGCTAAATGGAAGGTCTTCTGTCGATGGTGTGCTGATCACTCTGTTGATTATGCCAATCCTTCGATTTCACAGATTGCGGAGTTTCTGGTATATCTGTTTGATTCTCGGGGTCTCCAGCCTGTTACCATCAAGGGTTACAGGTCTATGCTTTCAGAGACTTTTTCTTATGTGGGGAAGCGTCGTATCGCACTAATCCTTACCTCTCCAAGCTTGTTCGGCACTTTTCTTTGAAAAGGCCTCGGACTTTGCAGCTTACTCCACGATGGAATCTTTCGTGGGTGCTGCTTTGCTTGGGGGGGGGGGGGGGGGGGGGGGGGGGAGGGGGGGGGGGGGGGGGGGGGGGGGGGGGGGGGCGCCGTTCGAACCTTTATCCCAGGTGGATATGCAATTTCTCACATACAAGACGGCTTTTCTGATGGCATTTGCTTCGGCCAGACGGGTTAGTGAGCTTCACGCCCTCTCGGTTGACCCGGCCTTTTTTAGGAGTTCTCCCAACAGTGTTACTTTTACCACTGATTGCTCCTTTTTGGCTAAGAATCAGTTACCAGATACTACTCCTCCTCCTATCTGTATCAGGGCTCTTCCCTCTGTTGAGGGTACTCGCCCTTTGCTCTGTCCGGTCCGTGCTATTCGCATTTATCTTGATCGGACACGCTTCATACGGAAGGGCAGAAAACGTTTTTTTCTGTCTCTCATTCCGGGTCGACAGAAGATCTCTCCTCAATCCATTTCTCGATGGATTTGTCTTGCTATTCGTACGGCTTATAGTCGTTTAGCAGCTGGCGATTGTATTACCAATCGTATTTCTGCCCACGAGGTGCGGGCACTGTCTACCTCTTGGGCTTATTCTAACTCCGTCAAGTTGTCGGATGTTATGCAGGCAGCCTACTGGAGAAATGCTTCTACTTTCTCCACCTTTTATTTACGCCAGTTGCAGGAGCAGTCGGAGGACCTTTTTGCCTTGGGTCCTCTTTCTTCTGCTCAGGCTGTTGTCTGCCATAGCCATTAGGCTTCTTGAAGGTCAGTTTCAGCCTTGTGCTGTTACTGCCCTTTTTTCTGTCTGTGTGTCACACAGGCTCATATGTCTCTTTTCATTGCCCTTTACCAATGATTGCGACATTATGGTTGATAAGCCTCGGGACCTCTTCCTTCTGCTTCACGGTTCCAGTGCACTAGGGTTATGTGGGGGTTGGTTATGCGATTCCCTCCAGCCTTTTGTCTATTCAGCCTGTAGTAAACAATTGTGAGTAGGTTGATAAGAAATCTAAATTTTATAGTAAATTTCCTTTCTTATTATACCTACCACAATTGTTTACATGGAGGCCCTCCCGTCTTCTTTACGGGTAAAGAATCTTTCCTCCCCGCTGATCACATAACTCTAACGTTTCCGGATTCAAAAAGAATGAGTCTTTAGAGACGGTATATGCGCACTGGCAACGGAAGTCGTGGAGTTGTACTTGGGAGAGAGCGTCCCGTACTGGGTCTGCGCCGGTTGCACTCGACCCAGTTTTGGCTTATTTTTCTTGGTGCTTTTGCACCACTTTTCTTTCCCAACTTGCTTGGGAAAGACAAAAATAGAGAGTATTTTATCCGAGTTAGGTACTTCCACTGTAGTGCAAGCCTGTAGTAAACAATTGTGGTAGGTATAATAAGAAAGGAAATTTACTATAAAATTTAGATATTTTTTTTAAAACTGAAAATGAAATACAAAACGAATGTTTGCGTGTTTTTATTAACCAATTCGAACGCACATACCTGCCTATATGCGATTTATTTTCAACTATGACTGTTACTTTTATATCAAGCAACGGTTACTATTAGTTATCAATTATCCTGCATCTCAAATGCATTTATTTAAATTAACTGGGAAACTCGTAACGGTTTCAAATAACAGTACACAAATTCCCAATGACGGCCATTTACAATACAAATGTTACTAAAAATAAATGCCAGGAGACTGTGTTCCATTCAACATAGCACCTGACTTTGCAGACTTTCTGAGGGTTGGTGCGAATCAAACATGGTGCGAATCGACCATTCCCCTTTGTGACTGTTTGTTGTCAGACTGAAAGACACCTTCCTTCTTGCTGTCATTATGACTTACCTTTTACAGAATAAAACACTTTAGTGAATATTGCTAAAACCCACCCACTTTATTAAGGTATGATGTAAAAAAAGCTTGAAGTGTGTTAATTTAAAATTTGCGAACGCATCGATATCGATTTACCAAAATGAGCACAATATCTCAAATTTTTTTTTAAGATTTTTTTGGTGTCATAAAAAGGTTGCATGCGCACCAAAAATGACCATGCGCGCGTGCCTGAGAAACAGAGGTTCTTTTTTTTATGGCCTTATTTAATAGTATAAGAACAATTTATTTGATAGAGATTACAGAGACTGATCATTATTTCATGTAATTGTTTGTTATAAAACTTACTACATGTACTATACATGTGGTAGCTTCTGTATAAATGTTCTCTGTTTGATATGAACGTAACATTTCTTATTCTTTGTGTGTTTGTTTTCCCAAATGAATTCCCAGTTTGAGCCTTCAAGATGCGGATTTTCCCAATTGCATGGGCCCAGACCCTTTCCCAAAGAGGGCAGAAGAATCCCTGGAAAGTGGATGTTGAGAAAAATGATGTGCTAATTCACCTACTTTAGCTTTGGCACTTATAATGTAAATTGATCAAGACAGCGAAATGGAAATGAATAAAGCAGAAAAAAATATATTGGATTTTAATGACATATTTATAATCAAATACTCTTTTAATAATATAATTCACTTATATGCATATTTTTTTATAGATTTTATGTTTACAATGAAGCAAAAATTGAAGTTCGTGAAAACCGACAGCCTGGTTTTTTACCTGCGTCGCCAGCGGCAGAGCAGGTCTAGTAACCCCTTGACTCTGTCCGTCAGTCCGTCCGTCAGTCCATCCGTCGGTCCGTCCGTCAGTCCATCCGTCAGTCCGTCCGAAACACTTTTTCCATCCAAATTTTCTTGGCTTCTATGAAAGGGAATGATTTTATATTTGGTCTGCTGCTTCATAATGATGAGTTGTATCGTGTAAGTAATTTTCAGATCTGCCGTGCAGTTACTTCCTGTTTGCCGATACTTTGAAATTTTACTGTACCCACTGAACATTGAAATTTTTCGGCAAACTTTTCTTGGCTTCTATGCAAGGGATTGATTTTATATTTCATCTGGAGCCTGATAATGATCAGTTGTATCATGTATGCAATTTTCAGATCTGCCGTGCAGCCACTTCCTGTTTGCCGATTCAATTGCATGCAGCGACGCAGGTCCAGACCCGGTATTGGTCTTGTTCAAGATAGGGCCATTCAGTTTATTCGGCTATTACACAAAAACCAAACCAAACAGTTATTCGGTTATACAGGCCATCTCTTAAAAAGGGGATCTGAGTAATAGACGAAACTTACAAAATCAGCTGCTAAATTCTGACATCCTCATCTCAATATTTGCATTAACAGTGGTAAGCATTTATTTCTAGTGCTTAAAAAATTTGTATACAGGTGGTCAAAACAATTTCTGGGGTAAGTTAAGCTAAATGTTTTTTGGTTTGTTTTTCTTCTAAGTTGTTCAGGCCCTTTTCGCATCAAAAAGCAACTTTATGTGAAAACATTGCTTATAGCACATGCATTGGAATGAGTTTATCATGAAGGGGGGCAGAAGCCATGTTTCCCAGGCAAAAATTGGAAAAATAATTTAATTTGAATTTAATGTCAATTTTTCGGAATAATGCTAGCTGGTTTTGGTGTCCCATTGGTTGAAAGATGAGTATGGGTACTTATCTTAATTGGACCTACTGTATTTCAAGATCTGAAAAATGATTTACTTTATTGTATAAATCTTTTTTTGTAGGTTGATTCTGATGATTTACCATTGAATGTATCTCGTGAAACTTTACAACAGCACAAACTTTTGAAGGTCATAAAGAAAAAATTGGTCAGAAAATCACTTGATATGATTAAAAAATTAGGAAAAGAAGATTACGATAAATTCTGGAAAGAATACGGTACAAAGTAAGTGCCATAATTTTCATTGTTTGATTTTGGTTGCATTATAACTGTCTCTCATCTAACAAAATTAAAGGACGTCCCTTTTTGGTTGCGATTGGTCAACCTTGATGGCTACACAGGCCAAAACCCCGAAAACCTTTAGCACAGTCTACAGGCCATATTTATGAAGGGATTTCATTGTAACTTGATAGGATGACTCGTTTTGGAATAATTTCACTGCAACTTGGTAACTTTGGTTGACATGCATTAACTGTGAGGGTCACATTAACCCACCCCTCAATTCTTTAGTACAGTCTACACCTCAAATTATTTTTATTGACAACAGCATACAGGGAACAGAAATTAACATATTCTCAATTATCACAATTCTTATCGTATTCATAATCCCTTCATAAACATTGCATTTTATTCTTTTCATCAAACACAACACAGTCATTGACACTTTCATTTCCAGTGCGGTATCAGTTTTTTTCAGCAAACCAGAAAACTGAACCATAAGCAAGCCTGGAAATAAGCAGACTGTCATCTGCAGAATGAGGTCCCTTGAGGGTGAATTTGGTTATGCTACCCTGCTTTGCAGGGTAGCATAACCAAATTCACCCTCAGGGGACTTCAATCGGAATCAAGGTGTCAGGCCTAAACAGAAAGAGGTACCTAGAGGATAAATTGGGAAATTCTAGCCCACTGTATGAGATGGAATCACCAAATTCACCCTCTGGGGACCTCATTCTGCAGATGATAGATTGTTTATTTCCAGGCTTGCCATAAGACCCGAACTGTTTTACTGTATTTGTACATGAACTGATCAAACTAATTTAGTAAGAGGGCACTGAACTTGTGGCCCCTGGGTACTCTCATCACTTTGTTTATCAGCAAAGGGGCAAATATGTTGTGTTCTCATTGTCACATTTTCTCCCTTTATGACTTGTCTGGTGGAAAATGGGACAATGAAAACACTACATACATCTAGATTAGGCCCCACAAAGTAGATTTTCTGTTTCTCAGGCCATTATTTGTAAAATTGCATGCGGGCAAGCGTTATTTAATTTTCATTTCTGTAATTATTTTTTTGCCATCAAAAGTTAATGTTCTTGGGTTACGTTTTAGGCTTCATAATATATGGAATAGCATGGACGGTGGTGTACTTTGTCCCTTGAGAGCTAAAGCATTGCAAAGCCTTCTTCCACTCAAGGACAAATTTATCAGTTTTTTTAACTAGGGTAAAATATCAGACATAAACCATTTAATTTTTATTTTAAGTTTACATTGGTTATAAATAGAGAGCATGCAGCAACCAAACGGACCATGTGGGAGGGCCTGAGAAACATATTTTTATTTTTTTTAGGCCTTAAGTGAATTTTATTCACTCGTTACACTAATTTGTTTTTCTGATTCAACTGATCTCCTTGAACTCCTAAGAATGATCAATTGGAAGTTAGTCTGAATCCAATGGAGATACTTACTCATAAGGTTTTTTGTGGTGAGTGGTGTCTAGGGATCTGCGAATCACAAATTTCTTTTCGAATCGAATCTTGAATCGAATCGTGTCTCTGATATCGACTTCGAATCGAATCCTAAATCGAATCTTAAAAGACAAGTTATTTCATATTGCATGAAACGGAAGTTACGGAACACTGTGATGACCCTTACGCGACAGATCGAACACCTTAAACACCAACAACTAAATATTCTCTGTTGCACCGTCGCTGAAACAGCTAGGCTTATTGTCCATAGTTTTAGTTTTTGAAGGCCTAACTTGTTACTATTCACGTTCTTAAGAATGTGAATAGTAACAAGTTAAGCCTTCAAAAACCAAAACTATGGATAATGTTCTGGGCCAGATTCACACCTTACCTAACACTTAAACATTGTCAGTTACTCAAATAAATAGGAATTGAGTCTACATGAATGAATTTTCTAATGACAGTTTTATCCTATTTTTGTTGGAAATGTAACAAATTGAAGTTAGTACGAGAGATTCGAAAAAATGGAATCCTGAGACTGATTCGGGATCGATCTCGAAGCATACGTATGGTATCGATATCGAATCGAATCTTGAATATTCTCAGGACTCTAGTGGTGTCATACAAACTATTGGAGATTTTTTCCAAGTTAAGGAACTTGGATTCCCACAGGAACCCCGGGAAGTGAAGCAGTGCCTGTTCACTGCGGAAAACAGGCTCTGTTTTACTGGTAAAATAGGACCCAGTCACCAATGCTTGAGAAGTGAAAACTTATTGATTTATTATTATTGACACTCACCCCTGGTCTTGAGTTGATACTCATGTCGTGGTCATGATTAGCCATTGTGCAAAAATCTGTGACCGTAAACACCAATAAATAAATAAATAAATAAGGAACTTGGAGTGTTATTACTATATGTTCATAACACAAAGAAAAACTTGACTAATAGGCCAAAGAAAGTTAAGAATCTGTTTCTCGGGTCTTCCTGCACAGTCATTTTGGCTGTAGCATGCTCTCTTTTTATAATCAATGCAAACTTAAAAAAATAAAAATTAATTGGTTTATGTCTGATATTTTACCCAAGTTAATACAATTGATAAATTCTCCCGCGTTGTGTCCTTGGGCAAGGTACTTCACCCTGATTGTCCACATGGGGGCATGATGATGCCGTGTACTAAGACGTACTGCACATCGATGGTGTGCATGTCTTCAACCAATCTAACCCTGCCTGTTCTACAGTGCAGAGTTACGATGTTGGGGAGCTGGCAACTGCTCGTCATTGCTCGGTGGTTCTCTCCGGGTACTTTGGCTTCCTCCACCCGTAAAACTGTCACGGTCATGATAAGCCATTGTGCATAAGTATGTGACCTTAAACACCAATAAATAAATAACAATTGATAAATTAGTCCCTTGAGTAAAAGAAGGCTTTGCAATGCTGAAGCATTGCAAAGCCTTCTTGTACTTAAGGGACGAAATACACCACCATCTATGCTATTCTGTAGATTATGAGGCCTAAAATATAAAACAAACGAAGAATATGAACTTTTGATGGCAAAAAAATAATTACAAAAATAAATAATAAAATAAAAAAATGTCTGCCTGCATGCAATTTTACAAAAAATGGCCTGAGAAACGAGATCTACTTTGTGGGGGCCTGCTGTGTGTCAGTTCCAAAGAGATATTTTTTATGTCTATCATGACAACAGATATTAAAAAATATCTTTGTTGCTTCCCATTATTTTATGTAGCATATAATAAAATTTTATTTCTATTATTAGCATGAAATTGGGTGTAATTGAAGATCCTTCTAATCGTACTCGTCTTGCTAAATTGCTTCGATTTGCTTCATCAAATTCTGATACAGAACAGACAAGTTTATCAGAATATATCGAAAGAATGAAAGAAAAACAGGACACAATATACTACAATTGTGGAACAAGTCGTAAAGAGGTAAGATTCTTTACTTTGCTACTTTCATTTGATTACTGTCTTCATTGGTGTTCTTATACTGGTTATGGTACATGTTCCATATGACTAAGTTCTTGTGCCAAATGATCAAAATAAGGAGACAAATCCTGTAGTAAAAATTATCATTTGCTTCCTGTTAGGTGTGATATACGTTTAAAGTCACTTTTTGATTTAAAGACCATAGTCACTCCTGTGACAGGGGATTCTCAACAGGGTCTATTTTGGGACTCTTTGCCAGTGCTATTAAGGCATGATTTTTCCTAATCACCAACCCCAAATTTCCCAATCTCACTCTCTGCTCAAACAAAAATTTAACCCTTTGATACTTTTGTATGTGTTATTACGTACGAAATCAAACAGCACGTTGATACTTTGTCATCATTTGTTTTGTTATTATTTTTAGATTTTTTTTAACGTTCTATTTATTTATTGGTGTTTAACCCTTTACGCAACGTAGACGATATCAAATTTATTATTTTAAATATTTTTTTTTTTATTTTTTAAAAAATTTCAACAAAACCATATCATGTGACCTCTCGTTGGAACGAGCACGTCGAGCTCGTTCCAACGAGGGGTCACATGATATGGTTTTGTTGAAATTGTTTGAAAAATACTATTTTTTCAACTGCTGAATTAGCATATTACGCGGGTGGATGCGGGCGATTCGTTAGGTGAAGGGTTAAGGTCACATACTTATGCACAATGGCTAATCGTGACCGTGACAGTTTTTCAGGTGGATGAAGCCGGAGTACCCGGAGAGAACCTAATAGAAGTCTTACAGTCTACCACTGAGCCACCACGCTCTCCTTTTAACGTTCTAACCTCAAATTCCTATTTTCCCACGAATAGTTCTCAACGATAATTGTTGAGCCAAATGTTATTGCAGCTTAAAATATTGATATAATCCTGCTGTCAAGACTTCTTAACTGGTTGAGTGCTAGAAGCCAATATCAGGGCTTTCAAAAAAGGACACCAGAGCAAAAGCCAACACTCTCCTTGCTTATATTTCATATTCGGTCAGACACAAATAATATTTTGTTTATATTAATTTGTTTTATTACAAATTATTGGAGAGTGCCTGTGGGCACTCTCCAGTAATTTGTAATAAAACAAGTTTTGAATAAATTCAGAGCACCAAATATTATATAGCCCTCAACCAGATAATCACTAATGTGAAAAATATCTTGTTATTCATTGGTACTTTCTGATGTTTGACGTCGCATTTTGAAAACATTGAAGAAACTTAATTCCCTTTGACGTTTGAATGTCAGGATAATTAGTCTTAAAGGGTTAATGCACAATTGGTTCCATGACATGAACTCGGTAGTTACAAGGCCTCAAAAAACCATTGTTTTGTGGCGGGTGCTTGTGACCACCCAGTTCAGCACAACAATAGTGGATTAAATTTAAATTCCTTATCTAACGAAGCTTAGAAAGTGTCTGAATTTAAAGGCTAATTATCCCCGTGGGAACCCCGGGAAGTGAAGCAGTGCCTGTTCGCTGCGGTACACAGGCTCTGTTTTACTGGTAAAATAGAACCCAGTCACCAATGCTTGGGAGGTGCAAACTCTCTCTAAAATGGGCAACGTGGCTTATTAACGCCCACTTCTGGTCTTGAGTTGATACTCATGTTGTGGTCATGATTAGCCATTGTGCAAAAATATGTGACCTTAAACACCAATAAATAAATAATAAAAGCTAATTAGGGACGGACCTGCAGACTTTCGGCGGAAGCCTGAAAGTAATCACTCTATCCATCTATCTGCCCATTACTCTGTCAGCTTATTCCTATGTTGTATGATTACTCAAGTTTCCTTTAACCAATTCTCATAATATTTTTACACAATATTAAAATTGATCAAACTAAGCTCCCTTTCAGTTTTGACGCTTTTTTCTTTTTTCTTTCCAGAGTTACGGGATTTGAATCTTCAAAACATTGGAAATGTTTTACATATCGTATAACTCAATAATGCTTTCTCCAAATCTCTTGAAATTTTGTAGCAATGTTGCAATCATGAAAGGGAGCTTCATTTGATCAGGCCCCCATAACTTTGCATCAAGTTACAAGTTCTTCTTTAATAGTATAAGTACAGTTTAATGAAGATGACAGTCTCCGCGGGAAACCCGGGAAGTGAAGCAGTGCTCGTTCACTGCGGTAAATGAGCTCTGTTTTACTGGTAAAATAGGACCCAGTCACCAATGCTTGGGAGGTGCAAACCCTCTCTAAAATGGGCAACATGGCTTATTTACGCTCGCCCCTGGTCTTGAGTTGATACTCATGTTGTGGTCATGATTAGCCATTGTGCTAAAATATGTGACCTTAAACACCAATAAATAAATAAATAATGAAGATGACAGACTGAGATGAACATGATTCCATGGGTGACTGTTTGTTATAAAACATGTAGTATAGGCCTAAAAAAATTAAAAATCTGTTTCTCTGGCCCTCCCGCATTTCCCTTTTGGCTGCCGCATGCTCGCTTTTTATAACCAACGTAAACTTAAAAGAATTTAAATTAAATGGTTTTTGTCTGATATTTTACCCAGGTTAAAAAAATTGATAAAATTGACCCTTGAGAGCAAGAAGCCTTTGCAATGCTTTAGCATTGCAAAGTCTTTTTGCTCTCAAGGGACGAAATACACCACCACCCATGCTATTCTGTAGATTATGAGGCCTAAAACATAAACCAAGAACATAACTTTTGATGGGAAAGAAATAATTACAGAAATAAAAACTAAAATAAAAAACCACTCGCCTGCATGCAATTTTACAAATAATGGTCTGAGAAACAGAAGATTTACTTTGTGTGGCCATATAGGCAGTTTGTTTGGTATTGGCCTTAGTATTCTCTTTTCAATTTGAATTTAAAATATTTTAGTCTTTGTATGTTTCTTCCCCTCCAAAACAAATTCCCAAGTGCTTCCCCATTATGTGAATTTTCCCAATGGCATGGGCAGGCCTGGCAATCTAGAAAATCAAGGAGAGCAAAACAGTTGCCCTCCTCAGATTTCTTGGGAGTGCAATTGCACCTGAAATTTTCAATGCAAAACTTGTATGCTTTTTTGGTTATATTCACTTGAAGGTATTAACATTTTGACTGAAAAATTGCGCTACATTCAGTTACATAGTGGAAAAATTGGCACACACATCTTCTCATTATTCAAAATGTTACATTCAATTCTTATGTGACTGTCTTCTACACTCAAAATGCATTGAAATGCAACACAGAATGGGTCATGAATTATTGCGAATCAATGCAACATTGACAAATCGTCCCCTGAGTTCCAATGTGTACTCTGTGCCAGTAGGCACAGAGAACACATTGGAACTCAGGGGATGAAATGATAACAGATTTTAAAGGCAGTCTCAAACAGGTCTGGGATTCCAGAAAATCCCAGAAAATCAAGGGGTGCAAAAATGCCCTCCTCAATTTTTTTCAAGGCGTGCAGTAAAAATGCCAGGCCTGCATGGGCCTCAGACCCTTTCCCAAACAAGACAGAAGAATCACTGTGCGAGCTCAGTGCCCCCAAATTCAGCCAATCTCAATGCCACCATATTGTATTTATGTGCCCTTGTGCTTAAATATGAAAAATCCTTTGTTTTAGGTTGAAACGTCACCATTTGTTGAAAGACTTCTCAAAAAAGGATTTGAAGTTTTATACCTCACAGAAGCTGTTGATGAATACACCATTCAATCCATTCCAGAGTTTGAAAACAAAAAATTACTAAATATTGCCAAGGAAGGTTTGTCAATAGATGGCTCGGAAAAAGCTAAGGAACGTAAGGAAGAGATGGAAAAAGATTTTGAGCCTCTCCTAACGTGGATGAAGGATGATGCTTTGAAAGATAAGGTAAGTGTCAGGTAGTCACCGATGGGAGAGTAATGCAGTTGGGCTACAAGTTCATTATACTGCAGAGGCTTTATGCCTTCAGAAAGTTTTTTTGAGGGGAAGAGGAGTGGCATGTAGCTACTGCTTGGTTCACTTGACCATTCTAACTCTCCACTAGATATGGGTGGTATACCGTAAATACCGTTTGGTATCTGTATCGAACCAATACTGATTTACCATACTCAGTCTTCTGATGGAATCTCAAAATACTGAAATTTTGCTGTTGAAGAATATTTCTGATAGAATCCTCTTAATTGAATATCCATTTTATCAATGAAAATTATTCAATTAACAGGAGTATACAATTAACAGGGATTTGGTCAGTTTCCTGTGTTCTGGAGGTAAACTGAGCATTTATTCTATTATATCTTCTTTGACAGAGCTCTGTCAAACAAGATATAATAGAATAAATGCCTGTATTGGATGTAGTGAGGCCAAAAAGGTTGATAAATAAGGGAAATTTGGTGCGTGTCACAGTAATTTTTTCGATATATTACAAAAATTTATATACAATTAACAGGAGTTTACTCTACAACCCATATGCAATTAACAGATCAAATTTGTACTGAAGGTATGGTAAATGGTTTTGTGTTTGAAAATTATATTCAGTTAACAGGGATATACAATTAAGAGATATCCAATTAAGTGGGCTCCACTGTACAAGTAAAAAACTAAAAGGACAACAACAGAAAATAAAGCCTAATTCATGACAAGAAGAGCCCATGGACTGTGTTTGTCTCAAGGCATTCATCACAGGTCATCACCGGTCATTTAATGTAACAAAGAAGCTGAGAGAAAATACCAAGTGGGGGTATATTTTTATACTGTACCAATGACCCAGACATAGCTGGTGCTAACTCTAAAAAATCCAGGGCCAAACACAAATTTGCATCTAAAACCAAAAGAAATCATGTCCTAAAGGACCTCCATACTTTGCCCTTACTGCGCATGCGCAGTGTCAAGGACGTTCCGAAATTGGCGCCAATTATCATTCTCTGTTTGGCCCTTCATCAATCAACATCTCACTGATCTTTGTGCTTGTAAATCTCAGTTTAAAGGATGCCAGACACGTAATTTTTGGAGAAAATGTGATTCTAAGGAGGATAGAAGGAGGAGAGGAAAAAGAAGAGACAAAAAATAATCAGGGCTGTACTTAAAATTTTTTGCTGAAATTATGTTAAGTTGCCTATTTTCGAGGCATGGGCCTCTTGTTGTCTTTCTTGCTAAATGTTGCACTGCTTATTCAGTGTTTCCTCTCCCCTAGCCTTCTAAAGTCCCCCCTTGCAATTCTCCCATGCTTTTGGCATATTTTTGAGAAATTTCATTTCTAAAATTTCCTGGGAGAGTTGCTTGGTTACAGAATGTTTTCTGTTATTTTCCCCATAGTTACGTTTTCACCCATGGGTGTATAACGTTTGTGTTCTGCATCTTCCATCTGATGTTCTGCAGATTCTCCCCTGGGAGTCTCTGTTTTGCATCAGATAGAGTGTAATTTGATGACTGATTCCGGGCCAGTTTTTTCAGTGCCTGGAGTCATGTTTTCTGGTGTTTTTACACTGTTTGTTTACATTGGCAACAGCCTTTTTTGAGGGGGGCTGTTTGCCTTTGCTGTAGTTTATCTCACTATAGATACATTTATATTATCCGTAAGTGTCTCATTAATTATTTAATATAATTTTTAAATTTTTGACCACACTTTGCCATCGGATCCATCGGGGCTCAACGTTACTTTTCAGCAACTTGGGCTTCGCTGAAAAAATATTTTTTCAAAATTATTTTGATTTGCAATTGTTTTTTCATTTATTAATGGATCATGTTATTATGTATCTTTGTGTCAGGGGTTTTTGCGAGTAACTAGGACTTATTGTTGTTCTTTCACAATGAAGGGACATTGTTCAAATTGTAATAGGAAGAAATCTTCCTCTGACTTTCATGATTATTGTATTAATTGTAGTCAGTGTTCTCGCATTAATCCCTGTCCTATATGTGAATATTGGGATGAGAAACATTGGAAACGTGTGTCACGATATGTTGTTTCTGGAGAAAGGGCTATGCCGGCTCTTTCTCCGCAAGGTCACTCTACTCTCTCAGTTTCTATTTCAGAGGAACCAGAACAGGGTGATGTTTCCATGTTATCTTCTACAAGTGTGCGTCCGTCGTCACAAATGAATTCAGAGCTAGCGGCAAAAGTGCTCATGGAGATTAGACAAATGTCGTCCGCTAGCTCGCCCGGTGTAGCGTCCATTCACCGAATGGTTCGGCAGCCGGGTTCGTCCAATGCGGTCCAGGAGGGAATTTTGGGTGATGCGAGCACTATAAACATAATAGATGCACACCCAGTGACGGCGGATAGTAAACGAGAACGGAGGAAGCCTTTGAGTCCGGTTCCTAGCTCGTCCAGGTCCAGCCGGGCCGCGAGCGAGAGAGGCCCCTCTCTCGTACAACAACCTCTGGGACCAGATGTTGTGGTACAAAATGTGTCTTTAGCGGAGCATACGTCCGTCGCTCGGGACGCTCCGTTGTATAAGCAGTCTGCGGAGACTGTTAAGGCTTCCTCTTCTCGTCAGCGCACACGACCGCACCTTGGCTGCGTGACCGCCGATATATTACCAGCTTCGCCGATCAAGGATTCTTCGGCGACCAGGTCACACCATCCGGCAGCCAGGGATTCGAGACCGATAGACTCCGGACGTTCGCATAGGAAAAGTATGCGGGAGCCATCTGATGCGGAGCTGCCCTCGGCGAAGCAGCGAAAGACTGCGCCTCCGCAGGTCTCAATGCCGGACATTCTTGTGCAGATAGCACAGCTTATCCCAGCAGCCGACAGAAACGGTGTCGGATCGAGAATTATCCGACGGCGCTGAGTCGGTACGCTCCGCCGAAGCATCGGGGGCGGACGACCGGGAACATCATGAGGTCCGACCGGATGGTGAAAGGGATACGGATGACTTGGAGCTATCCCTTTCGGAGCAACATAAAGCTGCCGTGGACTTTATCCGGCACTTTCTCCCTCAAGTTGTTCCGTCGGGCCAGACTGCTGCGGTTCCGGACAAGAGAATTATAGCGTCATTGGACTCTGAATTTTTTGAGCGGTTCAGGGACATCGCTCCCGACTTTCCGTCACAGTCCAATAATGTTGCAAGAACATTTGAATTATTGAACGACGCTATATTTAAACTTGCTTCCAGGACGGGGAAAGCAGGTTTCTTGTCCGCTAATACTCTCAACCTGCCTTTCATTAATGCGAGGAATAAATTCGATACGGCAGGACAGGGTATACCGAGAGTTCCTCTGCGTATGGACGACGAGGCGGAAGACTTAGAGCTATCATTACCGTCGTCGGCTTCTATTCCAACCGCGGTGTTGGAAACAGCTATTGCGTCTAACAGAGCCAATTTAGATGCCTTATCTTACGCAGATCACCTTACTAAGGCGTTATCACTGCGCCTTCAGGGGAAAGAGTTTCAGGATATACAATCCTCTTTAAGACTTCTTTCAAGGGCAGTAGCTTATTCCACGTGTAACTCCGCCCATTTCAGTGGCAAATCTGGAGTTGGTTAGACGTGACGCAGCCCTAGCTACATCCACACTAGTGGATTCTAAGGTGAAGAACTCTCTTAGAGTCGCTTCGGTCTCAAGAGAACTTCTCTTTGACGGCAAGCTTTCTGCTATTTATGATAAAATTACAAAGAAAGCTAAGGATTCTCTGTTGTTCAAATCTGCTCCTAAGAAGTCGGATACAGCAGACACGAATAAGACAGGCACTTCTGGGTCTAATGCGCCCAAGAGAGGTTCCTATAGAGGTTCCGGTGCGTCCTCTTGGTCTTATTCGAGAGACCGTCAGGGTAGCGACTCTCGTTCGGGACGTCCTTCAGGCCGGGACAATCGGTCGGACGCCCCGAGGTCGACGGGGCGAGGTGCGGGCCGTGGAGGACGTGGTTTCTCCTACCGCAGGCCTCGCAGGTCCAGGAGGTGATGGCTTAAACCTCTATCGCGTACCGGTTGGCGGAAGGTTGTCGAGCTTTTCACAAGAATGGGCGTCGATTACGGACGACCCTTGGGTGAGAGGAGTGACTTCGGAAAGTCTAAAGATATCCTTCAAACGAAAGCCTCCATTAACTCGAAGTCCAAAGTGGACTCATCTTCCGTCAAATCCGCAGAAAAGAGACGCTCTGTTATCAGAGGTGCAGTCTCTTTTAATGAGAAATGCGGTAGAGGTCGTAGAAAACCAGAAATCTCCGGGATTCTACAGCCATCTGTTTCTGGTTCCGAAACCAGACGGCTCGTTCCGTCCAGTCATAGATTTGAGCTGGATAAACAAGCTAATCGTCGCTCCGAAGTTTTATATGGAGGCGATTCGATCGGTCAGAGCGAGTATTCGGGTGAACGATTATGCAACAAGCATAGATCTCAAAGATGCGTACTTTCACGTCATGGTACATCCGACTTTCCGAAAGTACCTACGCTTCGCAGTCCTAGGAGTGGTGTATCAATTTCGGGCGATGTGCTTCGGATTGAATCTAGCACCCTGGGCTTTCTCTCGGGTAATGAACTCGGTAATGATCTATTTCCGAGCTCATTCGTCTGCGGTAACGTCGGCCTACCTGGACGACATTCTTCAGAGGTACGGCAACGAGTTAACGCTTCAGAACGATGTTCAGAATCTTCTTCTGTTGCTCCGACGTCTCGGTTTTATAGTAAACGAGAAGAAGTCGGATCTGGTGCCGTCCAAGTCATTCACTCATCTGGGAATGAGCTTCGAGACGCACAACAATCTCGTTCGTCTGCCGTTAACCAGAGCGAAATTAGTCAGTTGTTACGCTCGCTATTGTCTGCACGCAGACAAAGTCACGGCGAGAGAATTAATGAGACTGATAGGTCTGTGCGGAGCCGCCGCGGATCTCATTCCGATGGGGCGGTTACGCACACGTCCTCTTCAAATTTTCTTGACTCAGAATTGGAGTGTGAAAATTCATTCGCTCGATGTAGACGTTCTCTTGTCAGATCAAGTGAAACAAGAGATTCAGACTTGGGCAAACATTCAGTGGTTAACTCAGGGAGTTCCGCTGCAGTTGCCGGATCCGAGTTTTACCATTATGACGGATGCCAGTCAAACAGGTTGGGGTGCATCATTAATCCCAACGGATTCGAGATGCCAGGGTCTTTGGGATCCGCAATTCCTGGGCAAGCACATAAACATCAAGGAAATGATGTCAATTTGGCTTGCATTACGTCACTGGATGGACATTATTCACAATGCTCATGTCCAAATCCTATCCGACAATACGACAGTAGTGGCGTATATACGGAATCAGGGAGGCACTCATTCAGTTCCGTTGTTCAATCTAACGGAAAGAATCCTTCTGTTTGCGCTAGAACATCACGTTCTTCTTTCGGTCCGTCACATACCGGGTCGTCTGAATGTGCTAGCAGACTCCCTTTCACGAAAGGGTCGCTTGTTGCCGTCGGAGTGGACTCTCAACAAACAAGTATTCAATCAGATTTGCTACCAATGGGAACAATGATAGACTTATTTGCGACACATCTCAACAATCAGTTGCAGACGTATGTGTCTCCGTGTCCAGATCCAAGAGCATTTGCAGTAGACACTCTGTCGATCCCTTGGGACGGAATGATAGGATATGCGTATCCTCCAGCGCCGTTAATTCAACAAGTATTGCTAAAGATAAAACAATCTCAATGCAAGATTCTGTTGGTAGCATCTCTGTTGCCACAGAGACCGTGGATAAATCTACTCAGGTGTCTGTTGTGGGACCTACCGCGAAAGCTTCCTCCACGGGAGGATCTTCTTTCGCAGGGGAAATCGCGCCAACTCCATCACAACCCGCAAGGTCTCAACCTTCACATTTTTCCGTTGTGCGGTCCTTCTTGCATGGCAAACACTTTACAGGACGAGCAGTGGACACGATTTCCAACTGTAGGAGGACCTCCTCTTCGCTAAACTATGCGGCTAAGTGGAAGGTTTTCCGTCGTTGGTGTAGGGATCATTCTGTAGATATATTCGATCCCTCTATACCAGACATTGCAAACTTTCTAGTATACTTGTTTGACGAAATCAAACTGCAGCCTGTTACTATAAAGGGTTATAGATCTATGTTATCTGATACCTATGCACATCATGATAGTTTACAAATTGGATCTAATGTCTCTTTATCTAAGTTGGTTAGAAACTTTTCGATAAATAGACCCAGAACTCTTAGATTAATTCCTAAGTGGAATTTAGCTTGGGTTCTTCTTAAATTGAAGGAAAAGCCATTTGAACCTCTTGGGACAGTAGATTTCAAATTCTTATCTTATAAGACAGCTTTTCTCTTAGCTTTCTCTTCTGCTAGAAGAGTTAGTGAGCTTCATGCACTGTCGGTGGATGATTCTCATTATCGTAGTGTTGGGAACACTATCACCTTCACTACTAATGTGGGTTTTTTAGCTAAGAATCAGGCTCCTAATAATTATCCGGAACCTATTGTTATTAAGGCTCTTCCGTCTTCAGACGGGCGTAGGCCTTTACTCTGTCCTGTTAGAGCGTTACGTATCTATAAACAGAGATCTCAGTTTATCAGAAAGGGATGGAAACGTTTCTTTCTGTCTTTGATGCCTAATAGAAAGGACATTTCGGTCCATTCTATTGCTAGATGGATTCAATTAACTATCCGTACTGCTTATGAAGATTTATCTTCTTCTCAGCAGTCTGTGCTTAAGATTTCTGCTCATGAAGTAAGAGCTCTTTCTACTTCCTGGGCTTATGCTAATAGTGTTGCTATTACAGATTTAATGAAGGCTGCTTATTGGTCTCAGCCATCCACATTCACGAATTTTTATCTCAGAAATATTGAGTCCATTTCTGGAGACCTGCATTGTTTAGGTCCGTTATCTGTTGCTCAGAATGTCGTCCACTAAACAGTTGCAGCTATAGTTATGCAGGCTTTCTGTTCCGGCAGTGACTCCGTCCGGCTGCCCTCTTCGCTCTGGGCTATTTGACCCAGGGCAAGGGGAAGGGGGGGGGGGGGGGGGCGGGCGGGTGTTCCCTTAGGTCACCTGCTTTATAGTGAAAAGCAAGGGAATGCCTCCTCCAAGTCAGTATTTCTGAGTCGCTTCCGGGATGGTTTTAAAGTGTAATATTAATGTTGAATTCATTCATGTCTTATTTTTAAAGTGTAGCTCGGTGTGAAGCATTTGTATATGTCAAGTGTCAAACGGGCTTTAATATACAATACTCGGACACTTTTAAATGACTATAAAGAGTCTCAATTCTCTGGACTACTTTATTTATTGGCTTGCTTTAAAAATAATTAGTATAAGGGATATACTGGATGTTAATAGAGAACATGAATGTTATTGTGCTCAATTATTAAGGGTAGTGTATCTTTCTAATTTAATATTAAATAAGAAAGATACATGTAAAGCCTAATACTCCTTTTCTCCTTAAGGGGTTACCTCTTTACTATATAGTTGAGCTTATTGGATTTTCCTCTGTGTCCTAGGCCCTCCAGCCTGTTTACTATTCAGCTAAGTCTGGGTCATTGGTACAGTATAAAAATGTTAAAAAATTTATAGTAATTTATATATTTCTTATACTTACCAATGACCCAGACGGGGATGGCCCTCCCTGGAGTTGGGAACTCTTGCCTCCCTGCTGAGTACATAGCGCTGACCAGGCACTGCCAGTAAGAATGATAATTGGCGCCAATTTCGGGACGTCTGCGTCACTGCGCATGCACAGTAGAGGCGTAGTATGGAGGTCCTTTAGGACATGATTTCTTTTTGTTTTGGATGCAAATTTTGGGGATTGGGGGGCAAAATTTGTGTTTGGCCCTGGTTTTGTTAGAGTTAGCACCAGCTAAGTCTGGGTCATTGGTAAATATAAAAAATATATAAATTACTATAAATTTTTTAACTTTGATTTTCAATTGTTTTTTCATTATTAATGGATCATGTTATTATGTATTTTTGTGTTAGGGGTTTGTGCGAGTACTAGGACTTGTTGTTCACTTTTCACAATGAAAGGATATTGTTCAAATTGTAATAGGAAGAAATCTTCCTCTGACTTTCATGATCATTGTATTAATTGTAGTCAGTGTTCTCGCACTAATCCCTGTTCTATATGTCAATATTGGGATGACAAACATTGGAAACGTGTGTCACGATATGTTGTTAGTGGAGAAAGGGCTATGCCGGCTCTTTCTCCGCAGGGTCACTCTACTCTATCAGTTTCTATTTCAGAGGAACAAGAACAGGGTGATGTTTCCATGTTATCTTCCGCAAGTGCACTTCCGTCGTCACAAATGAATACAGAGCTAGCGGCAAAAGTGCTCATGGAGATAAGACAAATGTCGTCCGCTAGCTCGCCCGGTGTAGCGTCCATTCACCGAATGGTTCGGCAGCCGGGTTCGTCCGATGCGGTCCAGGAGGAAATGTTGGGTGATGCGAGCACTATAAACATTCAACGTGCACACCCAGTGACGGTGGATAGTAGAGATCGGAGGAAGCCTTCGAGTCCGGTTCCTAGCTCGTCCAGGTCCAGCCGGGCCGCGAGCGAGAGAGGCCCCTCTCTCGTACAACAACATCTGGGACCAGATGTTGTGGTACAAAATGTGTTGCAAGCGGAGCACACGGTCGTCGCTCGGGACGCTCTGTTGTATAGGCAGTCCGCGGAGACTGCTCAGGCTTCTTCCTCTCATCAGCGCACACGACCGCACCTTGGCTACGTGACCGCCGATATTTTACCAGCTTCGCCGATCAGGGATTCTTCGGCGACCAGGTCACGCCATCCGGTAGCCAGGGACACGAGGCCGGTGGACTCCGGACGTTCGCATAGGAAGAGTATGCGGGAGTCACCAGATGCGGAGCTGCCCTCGGCGAAGCAGCGAAAGACTGCGCCTCCGCAGGCCTCGATGTCGGACGTGCTTGTTCAAATAGCACAACTTATCGCAGCATCACAGCAACCGACAGAAACGGTGTCGGATCGGGAATTATCCAACGGCGCTGGGTCGGTACGCTCCGCCAAAGCTTCGGGGGCGGACGACTGGGAGCATCATGAGGTCTGACCGGATGGTGAAAGGGATACGGATGACTTGGAGCTATTCCTTTCGGAACAACATAAAGCTGCCGTGGACTTCATCCGGCACTTTCTTCCTCAAGTTGTTCCGTCGGGCCAGACTGCTGCGGTTCCGGACAAGAGAATTATAGCGTCATTGGACTCTGATTTCTTTGAGCGGTTCAGGGACATCGCTCCCGAGTTTCCGTCTCAGTCCA
Source organism: Pictodentalium vernedei (assembly GCA_031216915.1). NCBI lineage: Eukaryota > Metazoa > Mollusca > Scaphopoda > Dentaliida > Dentaliidae > Pictodentalium > Pictodentalium vernedei. The sequence continues at coordinate 74,445,001 of CM062296.1, read as the reverse complement.
ATAATGTTGCAAGAACATTTGAATTATTGAACGACGCTATATTCAAACTTGCTTCCAAAACAGGAAAAGCGGGTTTCTTGTCCGCCAATACTCTCAACCTGCCTTTCATTAATGCAAGGAGTAAATTCGATACGGCAGGACAGGGTATCCCGAGAGTTCCTCTGCGTATGGACGACGAGGCGGAAGACTTAGAATTATCATTACCGTCGTCTGCGTCTATTCCAACCGCGGTGTTGGAGACAACTATTTCATCTAACAGAGCCAGTTTAGATGCTTTATCTTACGCAGACCACCTTACTAAGGCGTTATCACTGCGTCTTCAAGGGAAAGAATTCCAGGATATACAATCCTCTTTAAGTCTTCTTTAAAGGGCAGTAGCTTATTCCACGTGTAACTCCGCCCTTTCAGTGGCAAACCTGGAGTTGGTTAGACGTGACGCAGCCCTAGCTACATCCACACTCATGGATAGTAAGGTGAAGAACTCTCTGAGTCGCTTCGGTCTCCGGAGAACTTCTCTTCAACGGCAAGCTTTCTGCAATTTACGATAAAATTACTAAGAAAGCTTCGGATTCTCTGCTGTTAAAATCTGCTTCTAAGAAGTCGGACACGGCAGATAAGAGTAAGACAGGCACTTCTGGGTCTAATGCGCCCAAGAGAGGTTCCTATAGAGGTTCCGGTGCGTCCTCTTGGTCTTATTCAAGAGACCGTCAAGGCAGCGACTCACGTTCGTGACGTCCTTCGGGCCGGGACAACCGGTCGGACGCCACGAGGTGCGGGTCGTGGAGGACGTGGTTTCTCCTACCGCAGGCCTCGCAGGTCCAGGAGGTGATGGCTTCAACCTCTATCGCGTGCCGGTTGGCGGAAGGTTGTCGAGTTTTTCACAAGAGTGGCCGTCGATTACGGACGACCCTTGGGTGAGAGGGGTGATTTCGGAAGGTCTAAAGATATCCTTCAAACGAAAGCCTCCATTAACTCGAAGTCCAAAATGGACTCAACTTCCGTCAAATCCGCAGAAAAGAGACGCTCTGTTATCAGAGGTGCAGTCTCTTTTAATGAAGAACGCGGTAGAGGTCGTAGAAAACCAGGAGACATCGGGATTCTACAGCCATCTGTTTCTGGTTCCGAAACCAGACGGCTCGTTCCATCCAGTCATAGATTTGAGCTGGATAAACAAGCTGATCGTCGCTCCGAAGTTTTATATGGAGACGATTCGATCGGTCAGAGCGAGTATTCGGGTGAACGATTATGCAACAAGCATAGATCTCAAAGATGCGTACTTTCACGTCATGGTACATCCGACATTCAGAAAGTATCTACGCTTCGCAGTCCTAGGGGTGGTGTATCAATTCTGGGTGATGTGCTTCGGATTGAATCTAGCACCCTGGGCTTTCACTCGGGTAATGAACTCGGTAATGATGTATTTCCGAGCTCATTCGTCTGCGGTAACGTCGGCCTACCTGGACGACATTCTTCAGAGGTACGGCAACGAGTTAACGCTTCAGAACGATCTGCAGAATCTACTTCTATTGCTCCGACGTCTCGGTTTTATAATAAACGAGGAGAAGTCGGATCTGGTGCCGTCCAAGTCATTCACACATCTGGGAATGAGCTTCGAGACGCACAACAATCTCGTTCGTCTACCGTTAACCAGAGCGAAATTAGTCAGTTGTTACGCTCGCAATTGTCTGCACGCAGACAAAGTCACAGCGAGGGAGTTCATGAGACTGATAGGTCTGTGCGGAGCCGCTGCGGATCTCATTCCGATGGGGCGGTTACGCACACGTCCTCTTCAAATTTTCCTGACTCAGAATTGGAGTGTGAAAATTCATTCGCTCGACATAGACGTTCTCTTGTCAGATCAAGTGAAACGAGAGATTCAGACTTGGGCAAACATTCAGTGGTTAACTCAGGGAGTTCCGCTGCAGTTGCTGGATCCGAGTTTTACCATTATGACGGATGCCAGTCAAACAGGTTGGGGTGCATCATTGATCCCAACGGATTCGAGATGCCAGGGTCTTTGGGATCCGCAATTCCTGGGCAAGCACATAAACATCAAGGAAATGATGTCAATTTGGCTTGCGTTACGTCATTGGATGGACATTATTCACAATGCTCATGTCCAAATCCTATCCGACAATACGACAGTAGTGGCGTATATACGGAATCAGGGAGGCACTCATTCAATTCCGTTGTTCAATCTAACGGAAAGAATCCTTCTGTTTGCTCTAGAACATCAGGTTCTTCTTTCGGTCCGTCATATACCGGGTCGTCTGAACGTACTAGCAGACTCCCTTTCACGAAGGGGTCGCTTGTTGCCGTCGGAGTGGACTCTCAACAAACAAGTATTCAATCAGATTTGCTACCAATGGGAACGGCCAATGATAGACTTATTTGCGACACATCTCAACAATCAGTTGCAGACGTATGTGTCTCCGTGTCCGGATCCAAGAGCATTTGCAGTAGACGCTCTGTCGATCCCTTGGAACGGAATGATAGGATATGCGTATCCTCCAGCGCCGTTAATTCAGCAAGTATTGCTAAAGATAAAACAATCTCAATGCAAGATTCTGTTGGTAGCATCTCTGTCTCCACAGAGACCATGGATAAATCTACTCAGGTGTCTGTTGTGGGACCTACCGCAAAAGCTTCCTCCACGGGAGGATCTTCTTTCGCAGGGGAAATCGCGTCAACTCCATCACAACCCGCAAGGTCTCAACCTTCACGTTTTTCCGTTGTGCGGTCCTTCTTGCATGGCAAGCACTTTACAGGACGAGCAGTGGACGCGATTTCTAACTGTAGGAGGACCTCCTCTTCTCTAAACTCTGCGGCTAAGTGGAAGGTTTTTCGTCGTTGGTGTAGGGATCATTCTGTTGATATTTTTGATCCCTCCATACCAGACATTGCAAACTTTCTAGTATACTTGTTTGACGAAATCAAACTGTAGCCTGTTACTATTAAGGGTTATAGGTCTATGTTATCTGATACCTATGCACATCATGATAGTTTACAAATTGGATCTAATGTCTCTTTATCTAAGTTAGTTAGAAACTTCTCGATAAATAGACCCAGAACTCTTAGGTTAATTCCTAAGTGGAATTTAGCTTGGGTTCTTCTTAAACTGAAGGAAAAGCCATTTGAACCTCTTGGGACAGTAGATTTCAAATTTTTGTCTTATAAGACAGCTTTTCTCTTAGCTTTCTCTTCTGCTAGAAGAGTCAGTGAGCTTCATGCACTGTCGGTGGATGATTCTCACTATCGTAGTGTCGGGAACACTATCACCTTCACTACTAATGTGGGATTTTTAGCTAAGAATCAGGCTCCTAATAAATATCCGGAACCTATTGTTATTAAGGCTCTTTCGTCTTCAGACGGGCGTACGCCTTTACTCTGTCCTGTTAGAGCGTTACGTGTCTATAAACAGAGATCTCAGTTTATCAGAAAGGGACGAAAACGTTTCTTTCTGTCTCTGATGCCTAATAGAAAGGACATTTCGGTCCATTCTATTGCTAGATGGATTCAATTAACTATCCGTACTGCTTATGAAAATTTATCTTCTCAGCAGTCTGTGCTTAAGATTTCGGCTCATGAAGTAAGAGCTCTTTCTACTTCTTGGGCTTACGCTAATAGTATTGCTATTACAGATTTAATGAAGGCTGCTTATTGGTCTCAGCCATCCACATTCACGAATTTTTATCTCAGAAATATTGAGTCCATTTCTGGAGACCTGCATTGTTTAGGTCCGTTATCTGTTGCTCAGAATGTTGTCCACTAAACAGTTGCAACTATAGTTATACAGGCTTTCTGTTCCGGCAGTGACTCCGTCCGGCTGCCCTCTTCGCTCTGGGCTATTTGACCCAGGGCAAGGGGAAGGGGGGGGGGGGGGCGGGAGGGTGTTCCCTTAGATCATCTGCTTTATATTGAAAAGCAAGGGAATGCCTCCTCCAAAGTCAGTATTTCTGAGTCGTTTCCGGGATGGTTTTAAAGTGTAATATTAATGTTAAAAATTCATTCATGTCATATTTTTAAAGTGTAGCTCGGTGTGAAGCATTTGTATATGTCAAGTGTCAAACGGGCGTTAATATACAATCCTCGGACACTTTTAAATGATTATAAAGAGTCTCAATTCTCTGGACTAACTTTATTTATTGGCTTACTTTAAAAATAATTAGTATAAGGGTTATACTGGATGTTAATAGAGAACATGAATGTTATTGTGCTCAATTATGAGGGTATTGTATCTTTTTAATTTAACATAAAATAAGAAAGATACATGTAAAGCCTAATACTCCTTTTCTCCTTGAGGGGTTGACTCTATATTATATAGTTGAGCTTATTGGATTTTCCTCTATGTCCTAGGCCCTCCAGCCTTTTTACTATTCAGCTATGTCTGGGTCATTGGTACAGTATAAAAATGTTAAAAAATTTATAGTAATTTATATATTTTTTATACTTACCAATGACCCAGACGGGGATGGCCCTCCCAGGAGTTGGGAACTCTTACCTCCCCGCTGAGTACATAGCGCTGACCAGGCACTGCCAGTAAGAATGATAATTGGCACCAATTTCGGAACGTCCTTGACACTGCGCATGCACAGTAAGGGCAAAGGATGGAGGTCCTTTAGGACATGATTTCTTTGGGTTTTAGATGCAAATTTTGGGGATTGGGGGGCAAAATTTGTGTTTGGCCCTGGATTTTTTAGAGTTAGCACCAGCTATGTCTGGGTCATTGGTAAGTATAAAAAATATATAAATTACTATAAATTTTTTAACTTTCTCGCAGCATTTTTGTTACTTGAAATGACTGATGGTTAGTGCCCGTGTTGCTTCCAACCTTTTGACACTTTGGCAGCTTTGTCTGCTTTAAAATGGTGAATGATAGCTGGGCAGTACACCAAAAATACGATCGGATATCGGTCCTTCTCACAAATTTTTCTCCCCGGGAGTCATAATCTGCTCTCTTAAATCTATCGCGAGAGTGATCTGCTCTCATAAAGGAATTGCACCAATGACCGAAGGTCAGAGCCGACTGCCAAAGGCCCCAAAGAGAAGAAAGGTTGGGTGTTAGAAATTTGTGTATTTTTCGATGTTATATTCCAGACTTATCATTTTTGTTTTACAATCCTTAATGTCCAAGTCAAAAACAAAAGAAAAAACATTTTTGAACGTATAACCTTTAAACAAAGTGACTTTGCGAACTGCAAAACAATTGAATTTGGTCCAAATATGAGGGCAATGTCATCGAACGTTTGGAGCAACCAATGAAATCGTGTTTTATATTATATGGCTATGGCAATAGTATGGGTCATTCAATCGTCATTCGGAAAAGATAAGCTGCGGTTGAAAAAGCTCACTGGTTTTTGGCCAAAAGAGCCAAGCGCGATATTTTGCACTTGGGAAATGAAAAATACGGGCATGCCCGGACACGATAGCAAGAGCGCCTGCTTCCTGGGAAGGACTGGGATATTGGTGTGCATATTGGTATGTAGGAACCGATCAGGACTATTTAAAATACGCTCTAGCCTCGGAGCCTATTTTTTCAATTCATGCGCCAGATTTCAATTTACAGAGTCACACTGCTGTTTGTAACACACACTGCAAGTATGTAAAGCCCTCATCATTTTTATTTAGTACACTATATCAAACATTAATCTTCACTGTGGTTTTTGATCAAGTCTTGGCTGCCTATTTAGGCAGCCAAGACTTGATCAGAAACCACAGTGAAGATTAATGCTTGGTAATTAAGACTTGAAGTATTAACTTAAGCACTCTACAACAATGATAAATGATAATCATATATATAATACATGTAAGAGTGTCTCTCTCGATTATCCATCGAAAGAATATCAAAATATGATCTGAGAAGTTACGAGCCAACTGAGAAGCCTATTTCTGAGTTTTAAGAGCCAGGTCCTGATGTTTCAGAACCAAATACGCACTGGCGCATGCCCAGGTCGGTCCCTGGACCGTGTGTGGTTGACACTGAATACCATACCAATACCAAGATAAATCATTCTAAAAATGCAGATACCGAAACCGAACTTGAAATTTCATTACCGCTGAGCTCTAGTTTCCACTCCATAAAAAAAATGATTCCATGGCCAGACAATGGTATGCTAGCCTTCAGCTGCTGCTAAATAACCCTTTTGTTGTGTCCTTGGGCAAGGCACTTAATGCTGATTGTCCACATGGGGGCATGATGATGCCATGCACTAAGGCATACAGCATGTGGATGGTGCACATGTCTTCAACCAATCTAACCCTGCCTGTGTTGCAGTGGCAGCTGCTCGGTGGTTCTCTCGGGGTACTCTGGCTTCCTCCACCCATAAAACTGTCACCGACACAACGACCTTGGCTGTTAAAGTGTTGTTAAACCTTAATAAATAAATAACCCTGTTTGTGCAAGGTTAGTAAGTTGGAGAGTCAGACATTTACTTGGGAGTGCAGTGGCTCAGTGGTAGACTGTTTGTCTTCTGTGCTAGAGGTCCCGAGTTCGATCCCTGTCTGGGACGACCCAAGTTGTGTCCTTGGACAAGGCACTTTATCCTGGTTGCCTACGTGGGGGCACGATGACGCTGTGTACTAATGCGTACTGCACGTCTTGATGCACATGTCTTCAACCAATGTAACCCTGCTTGAGTGGAGCTTGAACAGAGTTAGAATGTTGAGGAGCTGGTTGATGCTTGGCATTTCTCTCTTGGTACTCTGGCTTCCTCCACCCGTAAAACTGTCACGATCACGATTGGCCATTGCACATAAGTATGTGACCTTAAACACCAATAAATAAATAACTGACATTTACTTGTCATTGCTCAGTGGTTCTCCACAGGTACTTAGCCTTTCTCCACCCACAAAATTGTCCAGCCTAATCCTGGCTGTTGAAACCATTTTTAAAACTCCAATAAAGAAAGTGACAACTGCATCTATACCCACCCCAGATTGTGGGAAAGCAAATTCATCCTTGCTTGAAATTTTAAAAATTGCATAGATATTGGACAAATTTTATATTGATAGTATAATGATATAGTTTGAAATGTTTTTGTAACGCCATTTTCTTAATTGCAAGTCGGATTTAATTTTTATTTTCAGATTGAAAAAGCGGTTATTTCAGAACGATTAACACAGTCTCCATGTGCCTTAGTTGCCAGTTCCTATGGTTGGTCAGGAAATATGGAGAGGATCATGAAGTCTCAGGCTTACACTAAAGCTAAAGATCCTACCCAAGAGTAAGTTGTACAGTAGAGTCCACCCACTCATTTGGACATGTTTTATTGAATAAAACTGTTAATTGAATTAGGGCTGTCGCGATTATTCGATTAGTCGACTAACCGTCGACTATTGAAGTAGTCGACGTTTTTTATTTTTAGTCGATCGTCGTTCATTTTCAAGGTGGTACACGTCGACTACACGTCGGGGCTAAATTGCATTGTTTTGTGAGGTGAATGATCAATGAAGGTGAATAACTTTAAATATCTAACCATAGTTAACATTCATATCCGGAAGACTGTACGACTGTCACTGACTGTGTAAGAAAGAACACTCACAGTTACTCGAGAAGAATAGATTCTTCTGAATTTCTCCAGTCTTGTACACACGAATGCACCCACTGGAAAACCCAAAGCGCGGAAGTGACAAAATTATGACGAAAGTCAGAACGTCAGATCACTTCACAAAGTTCGGAACTTCAGACTAAGATCCAATTTTAACAACTGACGAGGGAATGCATAGATCTCAATGTTCAAAATTTCGAGAAACTTATTGCAGAAAGGAAACATATGCAGGAACGTTCTTTGGTAAATTCATTTTAATTCATCGGCTTCAATCTAGTTCAAACTTGGACCCGCAGTCAGTAATATTATTAGCTCAACTTTGACGAAGTCAAATTTGAGCTATTGTCATGGCCCGTCGTCCGTCTGTCCGTCCGTCCGTCCGTCCGTCCGTACGTACGTCAACAATTGGCTATGGCTCGGGCTGGAGGTCGTATTTATGAACCGATCTTTACGAAACTTCTTGTGTACCTTTGTTATGACCCTGGGACGGGAACGAGTGTTTTTAGGTGTGGTCCGAAATTCAAGATGGCTGCCAGTGGCCATTTTGTACCGATGATGCAAAAATCAGTTTTTTGTACAGAACTTCTGTATGAAAGTTCTGATTTGAATAAAGTTTTGTATAAATGTTTAGTACCATGGGATACATCACATATAATACGGGTTTTTTTCTCGTGCATAAATTATGCAAATTAGACTGACTTTGATTTATTTAGTGTTACTTTCAGAGCTGTAAGTGCCAAGCTGCTATGGCTCGGGCTAGAGGCCGTATTTATGAACCGATCTTTACGAAACTTCTTGGGTACCTTTGTTATGACCGTGGGACGAGAACGAGTGTTTTTGGGTGCGGTCCAAAATTCAAGATGGCTGCCAGCTGCCATTTTGTACCGACGATGCAGAAATCTTTCTTTGTACAGAACTTCCATATGAAAGCTCTGATTTGAATAATTTTTTGTATGAATGTTTAGTACCATGGGATACATCACATATAATACGGGGTTTTTTCTCGTACGTAAATTGTGCAAATTAGACTAATTTTGATGTTTTTTGGGGTTACTTTCAGCACTAAGTGCAAATGCCAATACGGCTCGTGCTAGAGGCCGTATTTATGAACCGATCTTTACGAAACTTCTTGGGTACCTTTGGTATCACCGTGGGACGAGAACGAGTGTTTTTGGGTCCAGTCCGAAATTCAAGATGGCCGATGGCAGCCATTTTGTACAAAATTAGGTGCAATCAGATTTTTGCACAGAACTTCCATATGAAAGCCCTGATTTGAATAATTTTTTTGTGTGAATATTTAGTACCATGGGATGCATCACATATAATACGGGGTTTTTTCTCGCACAGAAATTATGCAAATTAGATGAACTTTGATTTTTTCAGTGCGACTTACACACAGTAAGTACACATGTCAATACGGCTCAGACTAGAGTCTGTATTTATGAACTGATCTTCACGAAATGTCTTGGGTACCTTTGTTATCACCTTGGGACGAGAACGAGTGTTTCTGGGTGCGGTCTAAAATTCAAGATGGCTGCCAGTGGCCATTTTGTACCGAAATTAGGTCTAATCAGTTTTTTGTACACAACTTCTATACAGCTCAGACTAGAGGCCATATTTATGAACCAATCTTTACGAAACTTCTTGGGTACCTTTGTTATCACCGTGGGATGAGAGCGAGTGTTTTTGGGTGTGGTCCGAAATTCAAGATGGCCACCAGCAGCCATTTTGTACCAAAATTAGTGCAATCAGTCTTTTGTATAGAACTTCTGTATGAAAGTTCTGATTTTAATAAATTTTTGTTTGAATGTTTAGTAACATGGAATACATCACATATTGTAAGGGTTTTTTTTTCGTGCAGAAATTATGCAAATTAGATGAACTTTGATTTATTCAGTGCTACTTACACAATGTAAGCACACATGTCAATACGGCTCAGGGTAGAGGCTGTATTTATGAAACGATCTTCACAAAACTTCTTGGGTACCTTTGTTATCTCCTTGGGATGAGAATGAGTGTTTCTGGGTATGGTCCAAAATTCAAGATGGCTGCCAGTGGCCATTTTGTACCGAAATTAGGTCCAATCAGTTTTTTGTCACAAGTTCTATACAGCTCGTATTTATGAACTGATCTTCACAAAACTTCTTGAGTACTTTTGTTTTCACCTTGGGACAGGAACGAGTATGTTTTGGGGTGCCTTTGTTATCACTGTGCTATGAGAACAAATATTTTGGGGTTCAGTCAGACCCACTCTGGGACTCAAAGATTACTTTTCTAGTTCAGCATCTGACAGTCACCCACCTTTACAATACTTTACCTATACATTTGTTACAGGCAACGGTCAGTATTTATGTACAGACCGTTACAATACTTTATATGTACCTTTGTTATCAGGTCATTACCTAGATGTTTGTCATTGCTGTGTCACATACTATACATGTACATGTCTTTGTCTTGACAAGTTGAGCTACAGTGTCATTGACACTTTCATTTTTGGGGTTGGTACGTCCTACAGGACGTACCAACCCCAAAAATTATATTACGGACTGTGGGTCCAAGATTGGACTACATGTAGCTTCCGTCAGGACCGATTTGTTGTTCCCACAACCCCACTTCATCTGAACACACTGGTGCCATTGTCATTTTCAGAGTTTTACGAACAGAAGAATGATTTGCTAAAAAATCATGGGAAGCGACTATTAATCGACTAACCGTTGATTACTGGTCACGATTATTCGATTACAAAAAATGATAGTCGCGACAGCCCTAAATTGAATATAACTTATAAACACAAAACCATTTACCATACCTTCAGTACAAATGTGGCCTGTTAATTAACTGTACTGTTAAAAATAGAAGTTCTGTAACTGTATTATGCACTATTTTGAAGTAATAGCGTGCTGAGTAAGTGAACTTCTGTACCTGTCAAACTGCCCCATTAGTGGATCTCAGTTCCTGCAGAAAAACAGCATGTCCAACTCTGCAGAATTCTGTAATAGTAAATAGATATCAACAACATCCATCCTTGCCTCTACTGGGATGCATGTGCATGTAATGACGTAAATAGATATCAATATTTGACTGCATTTACAGAATGAATAGTGGATTACCACTCAATCACAGCGCCGTATATTCTCCACTCGAAAAGTATTTATAATTGTTCATAACTGTACAAGAAACACTTGGAAACTTTAACACATGGACCATGTGATGGAAGTTTTCAAGTGCTTCTTGTGTTTTGTCCTCAGAAATTGGAAATAATTACTAAGTGAAAAATCTATCCCACAGTGATTTAGTAGTAATCCACCATCCACATACTGTAGTCTCAATATTTTCTTTCTATTTGATCGGTTCAGTTCGAGATTTCACAACCGATCTCGCTAATAAAGCATTATATTTTGCTTTGCACAGCTCAAACCCTCATGTATTTCAGACTAGGGAGGGAGGGAGGGAAGGATTAGCATGAAATTATTGTCTCAAAGGTTGTAGGTAAGACCTAAAAAAAAATTAAAAATCTGTTTCTCAGGCCCTCCTGCATGGTCCTTTTGGCTGCTACATGCCTTCTTTTTATAACCAATGTAAACTTAAAAAATGGGAATAAAAAGGGAACATGCAGTAGCCAAAAGGACCATGCAGAAGGGCCTGAGAAACAGATTTTTAACTGTTTTAGGCCTAATGGAGCTTTGTCAAATAAGATTGAAATTGCTGAATTCCAAGTTGCTTTATGGAAAAAATTTGGTCCTTGAGCTCTCCATTTTGATTTGCGTGGGCAGAGGGTTAATGGCTTGCAGGCAGATATTCAACCATTGAGGGCCTGGGCAATTTTTGATAAACCACACCTCTCCATTAGCATCATGTCTGAAGCTTAGCAGTGCTTTCTATTTGACTTGTCTGCTGATACAGGCAGCCAAGACTTTACTAAGAAATCATTGCCCGGATGATTCTCTTGAAGGCATTCTTACGGTCACAATCAAGTAATAAACCCAGTATTTAATTCATTTCCATATTTTCTGAAATTTACAAAGCTTACCCTGTTAAGTAGGTCTTGACTGAACCTTTACTCATGTTCTTGAGCCACCAGTTTAATTCTGTTCACAATTATGGTATGTTTGTTTACCCACTTTTTGTAGTGTTTGCGCTCATACGACCATTGACATAATGTGATGCAAAATCACTAAAGAAATAGATATTATTCTGCGCTCCAGTAAAATATTTTCCTCTCAGTAAGTATTCAATTCACCTTGAACACATCAAGATATTAACAGATAGTGGAACTGCATAATCATAAAACTTCAGCATGAGTTTTCAATATAATGTCAAATTAAGTCTGTATTGAGAAACATTTTTTGCGTTGTTTGAAAGAAAATGAAAATTTGTGCTATTTGTTTTAGATTCAGTCGTCGGGAATTATATTTTAGTTGCTCAGAAAAGGGAACTGAACTATTTCAGAACATTTAATCTAAACATGAATGATGGGCTATTTGAGAGCTAGACTTGTTCCAGACCGTAACAGCATCCAATACCTTGCAGAATTAGACTGGTGTGCCTATAGGCACTCTCTCATAAATTGTAACAATGCAAATCCATACAGGCTATGTATTTTTGCTTCAAAAATCTTTTGAAGCATATCCACTGAATAGGGCTGCAATGATGTGGTTTTCCATGGTACGATCTGTTCAATGATACATTGTTGACGATACGATATGAATTAAGATAAATACGATACATATTGTGATACCTGTTTGACTTCACATCACTTTCGCTTTGGAACTTTAGAAAGTCGGTGTACGAATGCAGAATGTATAAATTATACTTCGAAGATTTGATAGAGTAATCTACATTCATATCGGGGAGTACGGTGGCTGAGTGGTAGACTGTTGGACTTTCATGCTCGAGGTCTGGAGTTCGATCGGTTCGACGGCCTGCATTGTGTCTTTGGGCAAGGCACTTTATCCCGGTTGCCTACATGGGGTCTCGATGATGCCGTGTACTAAGGCGTACTGCAGGGCGATGGTGTACATGTCTTCAACCACTGTAACCCTGCTTGAGCAGAGTTAGAACGGTGAGCTGACAGTTGCTCGGTGGTTCTCTCTGGGTACTCCGGCTTCCTCCACCCGTACAACTGTCACGGTCATGATTAGCCATTGTGCATAAGTATGTGACCTTAAACACCAATAAATAAATACATCCATATCGTCCGTTGAATGCATCAAAGTGCCATTAGCATTGCAGATGACACTTCGATGCACTTAACAGACAATATACCAGTACATGTATGAATACCTAGCAGTATAAAACTAAATGTGCTCACTTGATAAAATTTCAGTTACAAGAGACCATACAAAAGATATACAAAATACGAAGGAGATACATATAAGAACTACAAATATATCCATTTTATTTGATTTTCACGCTATTTCTGGTATTCTACCTTAAAAATACCTCATCATCTCTGAATTGCGATACATGTGTTATGATACAATACAATGAATACATATGATGATACTTGTAGTACAATACGATACACCGTATCACATTTAAGTGTATCATGATGCATTGAATTAAAGATGAATCGTAGTCGCCCTACCATTGAATATGAACCATTTGAGTTGTGGTACCTGCACTTCAGGAGTAAATCCCAAATATGGGCTTCCAGCTCTCTACCATTTGATCAGCTGATCACAAAAATTGGTCTTCTGCATGTACAAATTGCAGAGGAAAATACATTTGCGGTAAAATTATTTATTTGAAGATGAACCAAGTTGATATGTGAGGTCTTTCACTTTCATTCTAACTGGGGGTTTTTCACAACTTTTCTTTACAGCTTTTATGCAAACCAAAAGAAAATATTAGAAATAAATCCAAGACATCCATTGATAAAAGAATTAAAGTCTAGAATAGAGGTGAGTCTTAACTACTGATCTCTGTACTGCGTATTAGTTTCAAACAAAAATTGTACCAGCTTGTGCCATTTTGGGGTGGGGGTAGGGCAGTATTTGTTTCAGTAGACAGCACTCAACAAAAACCTTTTCCACAATAGTGTTCAATTTCCCAACCACTCACGATTGTCAATTGCTTTTTAAAGAATTCATTTTGATGTCTGCGAAAAAATATCTTCCAATAAGACAAAAATCCTCGCCCTCTGATTGGACAAGACAAGGGGGAAACTCTGAGCCTGGCTTAGCTTCATTTTAATAAGGGTGAGGGGGGGGAAGCTTTCCAAGCTTCACCTTCAAATCTCCGAATTTTGTGTCCCTAAAGTTTGAGCTAGATAACCAAGGTAACAATAATCAGGGTTTCTACTTCAGTGAAGTAATTGTGTCCAATGCAGGGCAGCCAGTGGTCATCGATGGGTGTTTTTGAACCGAAGGTGGCAGCTTCCCTGTGGAGAAGCAGAGACATTTGGATAGCTGAACTACAGTTAAAACTAGAAGTCCTGTCACGAACTGTGCGCTTATCTAGGCATAATTGCGCATAGGAATTGCACGCAATTGCCGTATGGATTGGCATCCCTAGCATGGCAGGTTCTCCTGGTTACTCATAGCAAACACAGGCAATGTTTCTGCCAATGGACCTCCGGATTACCCGGAGGTCCATTGGCTGAAACATTGCTTGTGCACAGGCCATACGGACAGAATTTGAAAGCCTCACCATGGTCATAACGCGTAGATTAACACGCAAATCGACGTGCTATTTGTGCGCATTTCATGACAGGACTTTAACTGTAGAAGAAGAGGACACTTCAGACTTTGTGAAAAAGAGGAATGAGAAACAATAATACTGTCAGAAATCAGTAACAGATCTGAGAATATTTTGAAATTTCTTTTGGTTTCTCAGGCTGATGTGATGTAATCTCGGGCTGATATCTTGGCAGATATGAAACTAACCAAGTAATAACCTCTAATTTTTTTTACAAAACTCAGGCGCATGGTGGCTCAGTGGTTATGGCATTGTACTTCAAACCGAAAGGCCCATGGTTTTGATACACGCCAGGGGTAACTGCATTGTGTCCTTGGGCAAGGCTCTTCATCCTGATTGCCCACATGGGAGCATGGTGGCGCTGTGTTCTAAGGCATACTGCACGTCGATGGTGTACTTCAACCAATGCTAACCAATGCTTGTGTGGAGTTAGTACGTAAGGGAGTCTGGCTGTTGCTTGCCATTGTTTGGTGGTTCTCTCTGGGTACTCCAGTTTCCTCCACCCATAAAACTGATGGACATGAGGTGACCCTGGCTGTCAAAAGTGTCATTAAATTCCAATAAATAAATTGACAAAACTCAAGTGCTGATGTTGGAAATTTGTCTGTTACTCATGTTGGGTAAAGTTTTGATGAGTTAATGGTGTATGAGAATTTTAACCCTCTACGCACCGATGTCAATATACAAAAACACAAAAACTTCAAGCAGCAAATATTTCAGATAATGGAATTAAAAGTTAAACTAGTTCATTGAGCTCTGCCAATCAGGATTGAATTAGTTAAATTCCTAATTAATTATTGGAAAAATTTGTTACTTGAAATTTTGATCTCTCATCAGTGTATAGCAGGTTAAATTGCTGAGACAAACCTCCCTCACTCATCAAAAAATTTAGGGAAAATATTTTGACCAGACAATTTTTTGCTTCTACAAGCAGCTCTATATTTGACAGTGTTGGTTGGTAGGTATGTCCGTCGGTTGGTCTGTTGCCAACAAGTTTTTACAACTTTTAAAATACTTTTTAGATTGACATCATACTTATCCCCCACCAAAACGAAGTTGGTGTGGGATATAGAAATGAATTCCATTCGTTCGGCCTCCCATAAAAACTTTGGACCTTCATATCTTAGTCCGTGGATGTTGGATTTAAATTATCTTTGGGACGCTGATAGACCACCATGGAGGAAAGGATATTCACAAGTAACAGATTTTGTCCATTTTTTTTTACACCCGTTTGAAAAAATGGTCGTATTCTGTAAATGGTTTGTCTGTGCATCCGTCCATCCATCAACAATTGGTTTCCAACATATACTTCCAGTTTGGATTATTATACCCCCACTTTCGAAGAAAATGGGGGTATACTGGATTACATGTGTCCGTCTGTCTGTCCGGGCCAACATTTGGGGTTTAGGGAATATTATTATTAGGGGCTACCTCCAAATTAAGGTAGTATTAGGGTTAGGAGTGGGGTGGGGTTAGAGTTAGGGGTAGCCCCAGAGTAGGGCTTAAGGTTGGGAGAGGGTTAGGTCACAGGGGGGGGGGGGGGTTAGTTTTAGTAGCCCCTAAACCAAAAAATAGCTCCTAATCCTATTGGTTTGGCTAGGGTGGGGTTGGGTCAGGGGTGGGTTATGGTTAGGGCTAGCCCCTGAGTAAGGCTTAAGGTTGGGGGTTAGGTCCCGGGGGTGGGTGGGTGTTAGGGTCAGGGGTGGGTTTTTAGGGTCAGGGTGGGGTAGGGTTAGGGTGTTGTTTTTGGGTGGAGGGGTGGGGTTAGGGTTAAATATAAGTTCTAGGGTGGAGGGGGTGGGGTTCTTGGTAAAATAAGGTTTTGGACTTACAAAATGTTTTTTGGTAGCCCATAAAGCCGAAATGTTGGAGCGTCCATCCATCCGTCTGAGCATCCGTGTGTGAGTCCATTCAAAAATATTCATAACTTAAGTAAATTATTATTTTTTATAATATTTGTTGGTCATAGGTATGCCCACACTAGTTATTTTTAGCTGCGACTAGCAGCTCTATAAGTGGCAATGTCGGTCGGTCGGTCGGTCGGTCGGTCGGTCGGTCGGTCTGTCTGTCTGTCTGTCTGTCTGTCTGTCTGTCTGTCTGTCTGTCTGTCGGTTGGTCGGTCTGTCTGTGACCAACGAGTTTGTCTGTGACCAACAAGTTTCAAAACTCAATAACTTTTGAAATACTTAATGGAATGACTTTATATTTGGCATGTAAGTGTATCTTATTGATGTCTAGCCACTGTTCAATGCATGTGGTGTTCCAAATATTTTTCTTGGAGTTATGGCCCTTGATGAACTTAGAATTTTGTGAGATTGGACCACCCGTCTCGGCTACGGCGTCAATGTCGTGATTTTTTTTTGTTTATTACTTTAGAAATTGTGTCCGTCCGAGCCAAATTTTGTCTGTTCAGCCTGTATCTTGGGTATCGAATGTCCTACTGCAATGAAATTTGCCATGAGCACTGCTTATGGTATAGGCATTAAAAAAAAGGATTTAACGATATTTCTCACATTTTCCTTATTAGAGTTATCCCCCTTTTTTGACTTAGAAATTGTAGGAAATAGACATTATTTATCTGTTCAGCCTGGATCTCGGGTATGGCCTATCGGAATTTGGTGAAATATGGCATGCAGTTTGCCTATGACAAAGGCTTCTGCTACATTGCATAAAACTTCCAAACACCAAACAATTTACCATACCTTTTGACTTGGAAATTGTTGAAAACTTTCGAAGAAAATGGAAGGGGGGTTGGGGGTATACTAGATTGTGTCCGTCCATCTGTGCATCCGTCCGTCAGTCCGTACGAGAATATTCATAAATGATATTTGTTGGTCATAGGGATGCCCACCCTAGGCGGTACACCACATGGGGGTATGCACCGGACGAAAGTTCAACTCTTGTTTGATTTCAATCAAAGTTGGTATGTGTATTCCGCAGCTAGTAATACAGGCCAAGTTCGAATATGGGTTCCGTTCAATTATTTTTACATGAGTTATGGGCCTTTTTAGACTTAGAAATTTCTCGTTACCATCAACATTTGGGTTTCCAATGATAACTTGAGTTTCGATTCATAGATCAGACCAGACTTGCTTTCTGCCTCAGTTATATCAAAATGAAGGTAAAGTTCGAATTGGGGCATGGTCTGATGTTTTTTACAAGAGTTATGTGGCTTTTTGACATGGAAATTGCATATTTCCATCAACATTTTTTCAGATTTCAATTCTTTTTGGTATATGTCTCTATAACAACAATGTTTGTCAACAAATTCTATGACCAGCCATATCCGATGAAAAGTATAAGTTATAGCCCTTTGTTAATAAATATCGTGTAATGTTTGTCATTTTGGCAATTTTTCCCAAAATGCATTTTGAAAGATTTGCATTGATTATATGCAGGCTCCTTAAACTCAACTGCCCCCCCCCCCCCCCCCCCCCTTGTTTTAGGCAATTGTTAATAAATATCGTGTAATGCTTGTTGTCATTTAGGCAATTTTTCCCAAATTGGAGTGATTCCATGCAGAAAAAACATTTGACTCCTATAACTCAACTCCCCATCACCCCCCCCCCCCCCCCCCCTCCCCCCGGTCAGACAATTTTTTTTCTTAACTCCAAAATAAATTTTGAAAGATTTAGTGCTTGGTGATGCAGGCCGTTTGTTGGATGAAAACAGTTATTTTGTACAATTCAAAAATGCCTAACTGGCATATGATGCAAAGCCAGGCATAGCTCTTGTTAGGGTTATGGGTCTTTTTCCACTTTTTTCAACATAGAAACCCTTGGTGGGGGATACCGATGGCATTGCACCTTGTTGGTATTCAAATGTTTCCTATTGCTGTCTAGCCTTATATCCAATGCAGGTGTTATTCAGAGTATTTATAAGAAGCTCAACAGTTTCAGTGATACCTTTTTCATTTTAGACAAATAAGGAAGATCAAACGGCTAAAGACCTTGGTGTTGTGATGTTTGAGGCAGCAACAATAAGATCTGGTTATACTTTACAAGATACAGCTGGATTTGCAGATAGAATAGAGAGAATGCTAAGACTTGGTTTGGACATACCTTTGGATGCAAAGGTAACACACTTGAGCCTTCTCAGTTGGCTATTTCTGGTAGAGTGCTAAATGGCCATCAACTCTTGTTCACATGTGTTTGCCTTGTTACAAGTTATGGGTGCTCTCCCTTAACCCTTTGAGACTTTAATTATCCTGACAGTCAAAGGTGGAATTCATTTTCTTAAACGTTTTTCAAAATGCGACGTCAAACGTCAGAAAATACAAATAAAAGATATTTTTCACATTAGTGATTATCTGGTTGAGGGCTAGATTATTTTTGGTGGTCTGAATTTGTTATTGAAAACTTGCTTTATTACAAATTATTACAAATGCCTACAGGCACTCTCCAATAATTTTTAATAAAACAAAATATTATTTGTGTTTGACTAAATTTGAAATATAAGCAAGGAAAGTGTTGGCTTTTGCTCTGGTATCCTCATTTTTTTAAAGCCCTGATAGTGGCTTCTAACACTCAACCAGTTAAGAAGTCTTGACAGCAGGATTATATCAGTATTTTAAGCTGCGATAACATTTGGCTCAACAGTTGTTACTGAGCCCTTTTCAGGAGAAAATAGGAATTGAGGTTAAAACCTTAAAAAATCGAAAAATAATAACAAAACAAATGACCACAAAGTATCAACATGCTGTTTGATTTTGTACGTCATAAGATATACAAAAGTATCAGGGGGTTAAATTCTAACAAGGCAAACCCTTAGACTAAATAATTTCACTTCAAAGATAATATGAAGCACATCCTCTGAATATGAAGCATTTAAGTTGTGGTAGAAGGCACTTCAGAATAAAGCCCAAATATGGGCTTCTAGCACTCTATTAGTTAATTGTTTGACAGAGCTCCATGAGCAGTGTCAAAAAGGATATACCAGAGTAAATTATCAGGTTATCTCGAGAATACAAAATGACCAGATCTCTGAGTAATTATCAGTTCTGAAGTGGCTATTCAATTAACCCTTGACCCAACACAGATGATATCAAAATTAATTATTTTAAATATAATATTTTTATACTGTACCAATGACCCAGACATAGCTGGTGCTAACTCTTAAAATATAGGGCCAAACACAAATTTTGCCCCCCAATCCCCAAAATTTGCATCTAAAACTAAAGAAAACATGTCCTGAAAGGCCCTCCACACCTCGCCCCCACTGCGCATGCGCAGTGTCAAGGACGTTCCGAAATTGGCGCCATTTATCATTCTAAGTTTGGCCCTTCATCAGTTAACATCTGACTGATCTTTGTGCTTTTAAATCTCAGTTTAAATGATGCCAGACACATAAATATTAGTGAAATGGTGATTCTAAGGAGGATAGAAGAGGAGGAGAGGAAAAGAATGTGTGACAGAATATTATCAGGGCTGTAACTTAAAATTTTTTAATGAAATTATGTTAAGTTACCTATTTTCAAGGCAGCAGCCATTTTGTTGTCATTCTGATTATTTAGTTACACTGTTTTTTCAAGTGTTTTTCCTCTCTCCCTGTCCTTTAAGTTCCCCCTTGCTATTCTCCCATGCTTTTGGCATAGTTTCTGTAATTATTATTACTAAAATTTCTTGGGAGTTTTAGCTTAATAACAGAATGAATTCTGTTCTTTCCCCATGTTTACGTCTTCACCTACGGGTGGTTAGGCGTTGTGTTCTGCATCTACCATCTGATGTTCTGCAGTTTCTTCCCTGGAAGTCTCTGTTTTGCATCAGATGGTGTATTTTTGGTAACTGATTTCGGGCCTGGGTGCCTGGAGTCTTATTTTAGTGTTTTTACACTCATTGTTTACATTTACAACAGCCCTCTGTGTGAGGGGGGGATTTCTAAATAATAATATCTTTATGTTATTTTAATCATAACTAGATACATTATTATTGTTCGTAAGTGTTGAATAAATTGTTTAAAATATTTTTAAAATTTTTGTCCACACTTAGGCTTGGGATCCATTGGGGCTCAACGTTACTTTTCAGAAACTTGGGCTGTTCTGAAAAAATATTTTTTCAAAATATTTTGATTTCAATTATTTTTTCTATATTAATGGATCATATTATTATTATGTATTTTGATTGCCAGGGGTTAGTGCGAGTACCAGGACTTGTTTTCTTTTCACATTGAAAGGATATTGATCAATTGTTTTAAGAGGAAGTCTTCCTCTGACCTTATTATCATTCTATATGTGGTCAGTGTACTCGCATTAACTCCTGTTCTGTATCGTATGTTTTCGATGACAATATGGGAAGCGTATGTCACGGTATGTTGTTGGGGATTTGGACACTCCGGTCCTTTCCCCGCAGGGTCACTCTACTTTATCAATTTCTATTTCAGACGATCAAGATTAGGGTGATGTATCTGTGATGTCTTCCAACAGTGTGCCTCCGTCGTCACAATTAATGAAGGGCTAGCGGAAAAGTGCTCATGTAATACGCCAATTGCCTAAGAGGACCCTAGTAGGTTCGACGGCCTTTGACGTCCGCTAGCTCGCCCGGTGTAGCGTCCATTCACCGAATGGTTCGGCAGCCGGGTTCGTCCGTTGCGGTCTAGAAGGAATTTTGGGGTGATGCGAGCACTATAAAATTACTTAATGCACACCCAGTGACGGCGGATCGGAGGGAGAACGGAGGAAGCCTTTTAGTCCGGTTCATAGCTCGTTCCGGTCCATCCGGACGGCAAGCGAGAGAGGCCCCTCTCTCGTTCAACAACATCTGGCCCCAGATGTTGTGGTACAAATGTGTCGTTAGCGGAGCATACGTCCGTCGCTCGGGACGCTCCGTTGTATAGGCAGTCCGCTGAGACTGCTAAGGCTTCCTCTTCTCATCAGCGCACACGACCGCACCTTGGCTGCGTGACCGCCGATATATTACCAGCTTCGCCGATCAGGGATTCTTCGGCGACCAGGTCACACCATCCGGCAGCCAGGGATTCGAGACCGATGGACTCCGGACGTTCGCATAGGAAGTATGCGGGAGCCATCTGATGCGGAGCTACCCTCGGCGAAGCACCGATAGACTGCGCCTCCGCAGGTCTCGACGCCGGACATTCTTGTGCACATAGCACAGCTTATCGCAGCATCCCAGCAGCCGACAGAAACGGTGTCGGATCGAGAATTATCCGACAGCGCTGGGTCGGTAGCCGGGGACTCGAGGCCTGCAGACTCCGGACGTTCGCATAGGAAGTGTGCGGGAGTCAACGTACACGGAGCTTCCAGCGGCAATGCATCGTAAGTCCGCTACTGCACAGGCCTCGGGAACGGACGTGCTTTCCTTAATAGCACAGTTTATCGCAGCATCCCAGCATCAACTGAATCTGTCGCATATATTTTATCCGACGATGCTGGGTCGGGACGCTCCGCGGAAGCGGGTACGGACGTCCGAAAGTTTCATCCAGTCCGACGGGATACCGAAAGGGATTCGGTGGATTTCAAGCTTTCCCTTTCGGAACAACATATGCTGCGATGCCGGATAAGAAACTGATAGCGTCGGTGGACTTAGAAATTTTTGGTTCGGTTCAGGGACATCGTCCCTCAGTTCCGACATAGTCCAATAATGTCACACAAACTTTCGAATTATTGAACGACGCTATATATATTATTATTTTATGCTTGCTATCCAAGCATTTCTGGTTTCTTGTTCGAAGAGTTATGGAGATGTCTTTCAAAAGTGTGCCTCTGTCGTCATAGTTAATGAAGAGTTAGCGGCAATAAGTGCTCTTGGAATATGTCTATCGCTTACGGAGTGACATTCGCTAGCTCACCCGGTGTAGCGTACATTCATCGAATGGTTCGGCTGCCGGGTTCGTCCGTTGCGGTCTAGGAAGGAGATTTGGGTGATGCGAGCACTTTAATTACTTTAGTACTCACCCGGTGACGGCAGATTGAGGACAGATCGGAGGAAGCCAACAACATAGGGGACCGCATGTTGTGGTTCAGATATTTTACATTCGGAGCATATGTCCGTTGCTCGGGACGCTCCGTTATATTGACAGTCCGAGAGACTGTCTTTAATGCTTCCTCATCCTCACAGCAGGGCACACGACCGCACATTGGCTACGTGACCTCGAGTATCCGATCAGTTTCGGCATTCAGTGATTCCACAGCGAATAGGTCGCGCCATCCGGTAGCCAAGGGACACGAGGCCTATACACTCCGTTCGCTCGCATATTGGAAGTATGCACGGGGTAACGATCTCGGAGCTTCCTGCGGCAATGCATCATAAGACCGCTGCTCCTCAGGCCTCAGTGACGGACGTGCTATCCGAGTTAGCACAGTTGTTTCGCAGCATCCCAGCAATTGACGGTTTCTCGGTCGAATCAGGAATTATCCGACGGTGCTGGGTCGGTGCGGTCCGCGGTTGCATCAAGCTACGGACGACCGAACGCTTTATAGGGTCCGACAGGATGGCGAAAGGGATTCGAAAGATTTCGAGTTTTCCCTTTAGTAGTATCGGAAGATGCCTTTCATATCTTCTGGCATTTCTTCCAGTGATTATTTTTCGGACTTCATTGCTGCGATCTTGGATAAGAGACTTATAGCGTCATTGGACTCGGTTTTTTCGATCGGTACAGGGACTTTGTCCCTGACTTACCGACGCAGTCCAATATTGTCATTACAACAGGTGTTTTATTTTTCGACGCTATATATTATATATATATATACTAGCCTGCTACTAAGCATGATAGTTTAGTTTCTTGTCCGCGTGGCTCATTTCTGCCATTTTATCTTTTTTACATATAGTTTATTTTGGCAGAGCAGGGCATACCGAGAGTTCATATGCGTCTAGACGGTGTGATTAATGACTGCATATATTCTTTTTCGCCGTTTATGTCTTTTCCAATTTCAATGTTGGGAACGACATTATGTATAGTAGACTTAACTTAGACGCTTTATTATACGTAATCCGCCTTACTGAGGCGTTATCATTACGTCTTCAAGAAAAGATTTACGGGATATTATTCTCAATGTAATTTCTTTTGAGGGCAGTAGTTTGTTCACGTATAACTCCGCCCTTCAGTGGCTGATTGGAGTTGGTTAGATGTGATGCAGCCCTAGCTACATCCACGCGTGGATAGTAGGTTAAGAACTCTCTCAGAGTCGCTTCGTTCTCGGAGGAGCTTCTCTTCGACGGCAACTTTCCGGCAATCCATGAATTGCTTGATTTATACATTCTCTTGTCTATCTAGTGTTACAAGAGATTCAGACTGGGGCAAACATTCGGTGGTTGACTCAGAGAGTGCCGCCGCAGTTGCCGGACCCTAGTGTGGCTGTTATGACGGTTGCCAGTCAAACAGATTGGGATATATACTAATCCCTACGGATTCGAAGTGCCAGGGTCTTTGGGTTCCGCAGTCTTTTAGCTATCAGTTTAACTTCCGCGGAATAATGTTTTTTAGGCTTGCTTTATGTCATTGCATGAACATTATTCAGAAACGCATGCCCAAATTCCTGTCCTTTAATTCGACAGTAGTGGCGTATCTCCGGAACCAGGGAGGCACTCTTTCGTTTCCGTTATTCAATTTAATGGAAAGAATCCGTCGGTTGGTTATAGTACACCAAGTTCAGTTTTGGTCCGTCATATTCTGGGTCGTCTGATTGTTTTATTGCACTCCCGTTCTCTTACGGGTCGCTTGTTGCTGTCAGATTGGACTCTCAACAAACAAGTATTTAATCAGATTTGCTATCTATGGGAGCGCCCAATGATGTTTTATTTATGACACAGCTTGCTTATCAATTGCAGACGTATGTGTTGGCTTGTCCAGATCTCTGAGCTAATACTGTTAACGCTCTATTGATCTATAGGACGGAATGATAGGATACGCGTATCCTCCGGCGCTGTTGTTTTAGCAGGTATTGCTAAGATAAACAACCACAATACATTTCTGTTGATAGCATCTCTATCTTCACAGAGATCATGAGTAATTTACTCTCTTGTCTACTGTGGATCTTAACGTGAAATCTTCCTCTATGTGAGGATCTTTTTTCACTGGGTAAATCGTGTCATCTTTATCACAACCAGCAAGGTCGCAACCTTCATGTATTCCGTTGTGTGGTCCGTATTGCATTGTAAGCACGGTACTGGACGAGCTTTGGACGCGATTTCTTACTATAGGAGATCCTCTTCTTCGCTATTCTATGCGACTAAAGTGGAGGCTCTTCCGTCGTGGTGTAGGGATCATTATGTTCATATGGTTGATCCCTCCATTCTACGCATTGCTAGTTTTTTAGTATACTTGTTTCACAAGATCTACTGCAGCCTGTTGTTATTTAGGTTATAGGTTTATGTTACCTCATACCTATGCACTCTACGATAGTTTACAATTGAGTCTTTTGTCTCTTTATCTAAGTCAGTTAGTAACTTTTTGATAAATAGACTTAGAATCTTTAGATTAAATTCCTGTACGGATTTTAACTTCGGTTCTTATTTAGCTAAGTAATCATTTGAGCCTCTGGAAACAGTAGTTTTCAAATTCTGACCTTTTAAACAGTAATTCTGTTGGTTTCTCTTTTACTGTAGAGTCAGTGAGTTTCATGCACTATCGATGGATGATTTTCACTTTCTTAGTTTCGGAATCAATACTTCCGTTACTATTTAGGTTGGATTGTTGCATAAGAGTTAGACTCCTATTATCCGGAACCTATTATTTTAAGGTCCTTCCGTCTTCGTATGGGCATAGGCCTTTACTCTTTCCGGGTACAGTTTATGTATTTATAAACAGATATCTGTTTATTACAAGGGCGTAAGCTTCTTCTGTCTTTGATGTCTAGTAGAAGGACGTTACGCTCCATTTTATTGTTAATGGATTCTATTAACTAGCGTACTGCTTATGGTATATCATTGGCTTAGCAGTTGTGCTTAAGATTTCGGCTCATGAAGTAAGAGTTCTTCTACTTCTTGGGCTTACATTAATAGTGTTGCTATTATAGATTTTTGAAGGCTGCTCATTGCGCTCAGCCATCCATTCATGAATTTTATCTCAGAAATATCGAGTCCATTTCTGGAGGCCTCTATTGTTAGGTCTATTATCTACTGCTCAGAATATCATTCACTTAACAGTTGCTACTATAGCTAGGTAGGCTGTCTGTTTCGGCAGTGTCTCCGTTCGGCTGCCCTCTTCGCTCTGGGCTATTTGACCCAGGGCAAGAAAAAGGGGGGGGGAGGGTGTTCCCTTGGGTCACCTGTTTTTACTATGAAAACAAGGGGATACCTCCTCCGGAGTTAGTAATTCTGAGCTGTTATTGGGATGGTTGTTTAGTGAGAAGTTTAAGTTTATAAAATTCATTCAAGTCTTAGTTTTTAAAGTATAGCTTTTGAATATTGCATATGTCAACGGACATGATTATGCAATTCTCACACACTTTTAAGAGTATAAGAGTCTCTATCCTCTAGACTTACTTTATTATTGGCTTACTTTAAAAATTATTAATATAAGGATTATTGGATATTAATAGAGTACATGGATGTATGAAGCTCAATTTTTGGAAGGTGTTGTATCTTTCTAATTTATAATAAATAAGAAAGATACATGTAAGGCCTATTACTTCTTTTCCCTACAGGGGATGACTCTATTTTATTTTATTGAGCGTATTCCATTTTGCTCTATGTCCTTGGCCCTCCAGCCTTTTTACTATTCAGCTATGTCTGGGTCATTGGTACAGTATAAAAATGTTAAAAAATTTATAGTAATTTATATATTTTTTATACTTACCAATGACCCAGACGGGGATGGCCCTCCCAGGAGTTGGGAACTCTTGCCTCCCCGCTGAGTACATAGCGCTTACCAGGCACTGGTTATTAGAATGATAAATGGCGCCAATTTCGGAACGTCCTTGACACTGCGCATGCGCAGTGGGGGCGAGGTGTGGAGGGCCTTTCAGGACATGTTTTCTTTAGTTTTAGATGCAAATTTTGGGGATTGGGGGGCAAAATTTGTGTTTGGCCCTATATTTTAAGAGTTAGCACCAGCTATGTCTGGGTCATTGGTAAGTATAAAAAATATATAAATTACTATAAATTTTTTAACTTTTTTTAAATTTTCAAAAAATTTCAACAAAACCAACTAAAGCATATTCTCAACAGATCCTCAACAGATCTAATAACATATCACTACTTTGATAAAAAAAAT
The DNA here is from genome assembly GCA_031216915.1 of Pictodentalium vernedei. Taxonomy (NCBI): domain Eukaryota; kingdom Metazoa; phylum Mollusca; class Scaphopoda; order Dentaliida; family Dentaliidae; genus Pictodentalium; species Pictodentalium vernedei. Next base: position 74,418,587 of record CM062296.1, on the reverse strand, counting down.
ACAAATGAATGTGCAATCCCAAGCAATGCAAACCCTGCTTGTGTAGAGTTAATATGTTTAGTCGGACAGTTGCTGGCCTCAGTTCGGTGGTTCTCTCAGGGTACTTCAACTTCCTCCACTTGTAAAAACTGTCGGATATGAGATGACCTTGGCTACCAAAAATGTCATTAAACCCCAATAAATAAATTTTGGCACTGTAACCCAATGGCCCAGACTAGCTGGTGCTTAACTCAAAGTTATTAAGGGCCAAACACAAATTTTGAACCCCCCCCCCCCCCCAATCCCTAAAATTTGCTTGCAAAACAAATTAAAAGTCCTATCTGGCCCTCCATACATTTACTCTCCGCGCATGCACAGACGTCAGGAAGTGACCGGAATTGGCACCAACATCATTCTTTGTAGAAGAGAGTACTATATAATAATTCAGCGGGGAGGAATGAGTGCCCACTCATGGGAGGGCCATCTCTGTCTGGGCCATTGGTAAGCATAAAAATATACACAAAAAAAAGACCCCGGGAAGTGAAGCAATGCTTGTTTACTGTGGTAAACAAGCTCAGTTTCACTTGTAAAATAGGACCCAGTGGGTAATGCTTGGGGTGTGAGTCCTCTAAAATAGGCAACATGGGGTATAAACGATTGACTAAACTTTACTTGATCTCCATGTTGTAATCATGACTAGCTATTGTGCAGAAGTATGTGACCTTAAATACCAATAAATAATAAAGTTATTCTTCTGTTCAAACATTGATGATTTATATCCTCCGATTCCATTATGGTTTTCCTGGGAAGTGTAAATTAGTCGTTTTCTCTCACAGAACAAACCTTGGTTAACTAGTTCGATCCTGTGTTCCAGATTACAAGTTACATCAACCTGGCACCATTCCCCAAATACCTAGAAACCTCAGGCCATAATTTCCTTAACTCCAAGCACCCTGATGTTGGAAAAACAACTTTTCCAGCTTAAAAAAAATCCCTAAATTCCCTAACCATTAAGGGCCTGAAGATTTTTATACATTTTCGCTATACTTAGAAAGTCTACCTCCAGTGGCTTAACAGTTGTTTCTAGTAAAGTCTTGGCTGCCTACAGAGGCAGCCAAGACTTGCCTAAAATCAACCGACAAGGTACTTAGAAAACAAATTTTGAGTTTACCCAAACAATGAATGTTGGGGCACCTGTTTCTTTGCATTAAAAAGTTATCACTCAGAATTAAGCCCTCAGGGGTTAAATTGTGGAATTTGACCAACTGTATCTTATTTGACAGAGCTCTCTGAGCTCTCTCAAACAAGATATCATTGGTTAAATACTTAGTTGCATTATGGGAAAAATTTGTTGCATGAAATTTCGGCATTTTGACATCAGTCATCCTTTGCTAAATGATGCTGGTCCTTGGATGGGTGACCATCTGAGCGATCGATTCGGAGGACTCCTGCATTGTGTCCTTGGGCAAGAAACTTAACCACATTTGTCCACATGTGGGCACGATGATGCTGTGTACTAAGGTGTACTGCACATCGATGGTGTGCATGCCTTCAACCAATCTAACCCTACCTGTGCTCCAGTGTGGAGTTTCGATGTTGGGGGAACTGGCATTTGCTCGGTCGTTCTCTCCGGGTACTCCAGCTTCCTCCACCTATAAAACTGTCACTGACACAATATGACCTTGGCTGTTAAAGTGTCATTAAACCTTAATAAATGGTGCTGGTTATTTTTATTTCAGGTTGATGAAGAACCTGAGGATGAAGAAGAGGCTCCTTCTGAGGATAAGGAGGATAAGGAAGAAGTTGTTGCAGAAGAGGATGAAGAAAAGGTAAGCCAAGGAAAATAATGATCTGGAAGAGTGATAAAATTAAACTTTGAAGTTATTAACACTTTCAGTGCCTTTATCACCCAGATGAAACTCTTTAACCCTTTACCCAACGTAGACGATGAAAACATTTATTATTTTAAATATTATTTTTTTTAATTTTTCTAAAAATTTCAACAAAACCATATCATGTGAACCCTCGTTGGAACGAGCTCGACGAGCTCGTTCCAACGAGGGCTCACATGATATGGTTTTGTTGAAATTTTTTTAAAAATATTTTTTCAACTGCTGAATTTGCATATTACGCGTGCGGATGCGGGCGATTCGTTGGGTAAAGGGTTAACCAAAACCGCTAATGTCACAGTAAATGTCGTTGGACCCAGTTGCCGCATGTTCACATTCTTATTACATCAGTTCGCCAAAATCACAACGATACGTGATAAGTCAAAATAGCTGGCATATATTACACCCACTGCCACTTTAGATTGGGAGTGTTGACCTATTGTGGCAATATTTGTCCCTTACAATACGTGGATAGTGTATTATCACTGAATCACCTGCAGAGTGAAGGTTCCACCCAAGTAATAATTGTGAATTTGTTGCAAAGCATAACAATCACAAGCAAAGTTCCAGCCAGTGGACCTCAGGGTTAAACCTGGAGGTCCATTGGCTGAGACAGCTTGTGTTTGTTGTCCATGTGTAGAATTTGAAAGTGATACTTTGGGTGATAACTCGACTCCATGGGTGATTTACTTACAATCCACTCTCCACATACTGTCTTTTAACTCTTCACTCAATTAACACAATCTAAAAAATTTGTTTTAATTTATTTTTCTTTTGTCAAATTTTTCAAAAACTTTCTTCATGACTATATCATGTGTCTAGCTCGTTCCAATGAGGTCACATATGGTTTTGTTGAAATTTTTCAAGAATAATTTTTTGCTGCGACAAGCAGCTTCATATGTGGCAGTTGGCCAGTCGGTCTGTCTGTCGGTTGGTTGGTCTGTGACCGAATTTAACTTTCAGTAATTTTTAAAATACACTAAGTTCATTGTAAAACATCTAAAAATATTAACTTCACTTCCATCCATATCACCATGATGTTTTGTGTTCTTACTAACAAGTTAATTGTCAAAAAAAATCTACCCGTCATGTGGATCATCTATACAAATATCTGATTGTAATCAGTTTAGGTTCTATGACATTATCAGGGTATTTTTCTCAATTTTAACCCATTGAAACAAATGTGATACTCCTTGTAGCATATTGCCATAGTTCCTATTTTATGTTAGGATGCTTCTTGGGGCTATTATTATATTATTTAACCCTTTAGCTGCTTATTTACTTTAATTTTGGACCTTTGTGTGCAGGTTTTGGACCTTTTTTTTTACTCCAGCCACCCCTTTACATTGGCCACCTGCCGGTGAGCCAAGGGGTACTAATACCTCCTCCAGTTCTTTAGAAAACATAGCTTATGACCCCTCATTGATATGTCATTGAGCCTAAACATAGTTTTTGACTCCTCATTGAAAAAGGCTTGTTGAGTTCATTCCATCCAGTAAGGGGTCATAAGTTATTTTTGGAAGATAAATTTTTGAAAATAATTAACTTTGATTCATGTGAAATGCATTGGGTGAATTAATTTAGCCGATGCATTAAGTAAATTTGAGGGCGAGGGATTATGTTAACTGGTAGATAGGGGTGCAAAGTTTTTTCAACTTAATGACTTGCATTCAAAGTATTGGCTGATCTTGGTTTTATACTTGTGTTGTCACAATATAGCCAAAGAGCTGGAGCACAATACAGCCAAAGCGCTGGAGGTATCAAAGACTTTCAAATTGTCAGAAAACTTGCCTAACAGATACCATAACTCGACAATGGAATGTATAAAGCCACCCAAGTATTTTTTTTTATTTAACAGACAACGTTGAAAGGCGGTATGTTTTTAATGCAGTCCTAAAGATTTTTTCTATATCATGTTTGCCCGATCTGAGCTAAGTTTTTGTCAAACCAGGTATAATCACTTTGTCTGGGGATATACAAAATTACCAGAAATGTGAATTAGGGCTGTCGCGACTATCATTTTTTGTAATCGACTAATCGTGACCAGTAATCGACGGTTAGTCGATTAATAGTCGCTTCCCATGATTTTTTAGCAAATCATTCTTCTGTTCGTAAAACTCTGAAAATGACAATGGCACCAGTGTGTTCAGACGAAGTGGGGTTGTGGGAACAACAAATCGGTCCCGACTGAAGCTACATGTATTCCAATCTTGGACCCACAGTCCGTAATATAATTTTTGGGGTTGGTACGTCCTGCAGGACGTACCAACCCCAAAAATAATATTACTGACTGCAGGTCCAAGTTTGAACTAGATTGAAGCCGATGAATTAAAATGAATTTACCAAAGAACGTTCCTGCATATGTTTCCTTTCTACAATAAGTTTCTCGAAATTTTGAACATTGAGATCTATGCATTCCCTCGTCAGTTGTTAAAATTGGATCTTACTCTGAAGTTCCGAACTTTGAGAAGTGATCTGACGTTCTGACTTTCGTCATAATTTTGTCACTTCCGCGCTTTGGGTTTTCCAATGGGTGCATTCGTGTGTACAAGACTGGAGAAATTCAGAAGAATCTATTCTTCTCGAGTAACTGTGAGTGTTCTTTCTTACACAGTCAGTGACAGTCGTACAGTCTTCCGGATATGAATGTTAACTATGGTTAGATATTTAAAGTTATTCACCTTCATTGATCATTCACCTCACAAAACAATGCAATTTAGCCCCGACGTGTAGTAGACGTGTACCACCTTGAAAATGAACGACGATCGACTAAAAATAAAAAACGTCGACTACTTCAATAGTCGACGGTTAGTCGACTAATCGAATAATCGCGACAGCCCTAATTTGAATGGTAGATTACCCCTGCTTAACCCTTTACCTAACCTGAAAAGTAGACAACACTTGCAAACAAAATTCTTGAATAACTATTTTTTTTCATTTTTTGTCTCAAAAACATAGGTTATGACCCCGCATTGGAACGAGCTCGTTCCAATGAGGGGGTCAAAACCTATGTTTTTGAGACAAAAAATGAAAAAAATAATGAAAATTAATTGGCGATTTTTGTGAATAGTGCTGTCCTGTTTTGGCAAAACCTATGTTTTTGAGGCAAAAAATGAAAAAAATAATGAAAATTAATTGGTGATTTTTGTGAATAGCGCTGGCCTGTTTTGGCCATTACGTTGGGTAAAGGGTTAATCACTTGTGGGCTTTCAAAATAGCCATTCGGTGAATGAGATTTGTGTATTGAATACAAAATTTATGACTTATATTTATCCTAACTTAGATAATTAGATTATCTATTTTCAAGAGTTTAGTTTATGCATGTATCATTTTATTGCAAAACATGTATCCCACCATACTTGCTGCTTTGCCTGTGTGAGTTATGTCATTTTTTTTGTTCAACACAATTTAGTAACCAGTCATCACATTGTAAGTTTCCTCAAAATATTTTTGTAACTAATCATGTGTGAAACTTGTTTATCCCTCAAAGGCCTTTTTACGACCTCAGAACAGGTGCCCTTAACATGCCATCATGAGGTGCTGCTGACAATAGCAGGGACCGATCAGGACTATTTAAAATACGCTCTAGCCTCGGACCCTATTTTTTCAATTCATGCACCAGATTTCAATTTACGGAGTCACACTGCTGTTTGAAACACACACTGCAAGTATGTAATAGCTGTCATCATTTTCATTTAGTACACTATAGCAAACATTAATCTTCACTGTGGTTTCTGATCAAGTCTTGGCTGCCTATTTAGGCAGCCAAGACTTGATCAGAAACCACAGTGAAGATTAATGCTTGGTAATTAAGACTTGAAGTATTAACTTAAGCACCCTACAACAATGATAAATGATAATCATATATATAATACATGTAAGAGTTTCTCTCTCGATTATCCATCGAAAGAATATCAAAATATGATCTGAGAAGTTACGTGCCAACTGAGAAGCCTATTTCTGAGATTTAAGAGCCAGGTCCTGATGTTTCAGAACCAAATACGCACTGGTGCATGCCCAGGTCGGTCCCTGAATAGACAAATTACATTGGCAGTGGTGTCCAGTCTAGTCTTGGCTGCCTATTTAGGCAGCCAAGACTTGACTGGAAATCACTGTTAAGGCACTGGACATGTACAGGCTGTGGTCAGATGTGAGCAAATAATGATTAGTGAAATACCGATAATTGGCAATCGGAATCTTCGATTGTGGGTTGGTCAACAGATGACAAACATACCCAGCAGTTAAACATTGGTTTTTCTAATGGTTGATAAAAATTGTGTACCATTTCCGTGTGCTGTATTGTGTAGGCCTGTCATGATTATTCAGTCGATTAATCATAGGAAACACCCATAATCAACTACATTTTCTGAGTCGATGATTATGGGATTTCATCACTCCATTACAGATGAATTATTTAATACTCTCCACCCCATCATGCTCGTAAGAAGTATCTGTGGCTGTAGAATTTCAAAATACATTGCAATTGATAATGAGAATATGGGAAAGAAGTATGAAGATACTACACATGACAACAGATCTGGCATTCTAGAAAGTATGGGAGTACTAATAATTGCCCTTCCCAGTTTGCCAAGGAGTGAAATCTCAATGCAGCGATTATTAGACTCTTGACTACCTCAGGTCCAAACCTGAGCCTAGGCTCAGGTTTGGGCCCGAGGTGGTCAGGAGTTGGACTTTTCCTTGGAGAGCCCGGCCCGAGGAACTAATGACTAAAAATATTGTTTTCTATATAGTTTTTGGAGGTCACGGAGTATGACTAAAGTTCATTTTAATTGATTATTCTTCTTCAGAAGTTGATCATGAAATTTCATAATCGTGCCAGTCTTAGTATCATGATTTTAGTATCATGATTTATACAAAATGCATGACAGAAAGAAATGTTCAATTGTTACTGTCACAAAAAATAGATCAGTCCCATGAGTTGCTTCCAGTTGAAACATTAAAGTTTATTCCGAGGAATGGTTATCCATACAGTCCCTCAGCCCTCCAGTCTAGTCAGGGAGATTCCTATAATAATTAAGAATGCTGTTTTTCAGAACACAGGGGAAGCCAGCCCCAAACATATTACGCCCATGCAAATAAACTCCGGACAATTGAGAGCTGATGTCATATTTGGGAACAGACTGAATCTGTAACACTAACTCTGTGTATTTATTTTCTGCCAGCACCGTGGATGTCGGCCGTATTCTTAAATATGGATCAACAGAATTGTTGCGAGTGTCACAGTTGGGATATGAAACAAGTTGCCTCCGTCAGAACACTTTACATCAACTCCTTTGAAATTGGGTCAGAGAAACTACTACAAACCTTGAGTCATTGTGCTCATTTAGTGCTTTTCACTCAGTGTCAGTGAAGTGTGCAGACAATTAGAATCATAATTGGTTGATTGAGGTCTCAAACACTCCTATGCTAGAGGTCCTGATTTCGATCCCCATCCGGGACGACCCGCGTAGTGTCCTTGGGCAAGGCACTTTATCCCGGTTGCCAACATGGGAGTACTAAGGCGTACTGCACATCACTGGTGCACATGTCTTCAACCGCTGTAACCCTGCTTGAGTGGAGCTTGAACAGAGTTAGAATGTTGAGGAGCTGACAAGTTGCTTGTCAATGCTCAGTGGTTCTCTCCAGGTACTCTGGCTTCCTCCACCCTGGTGACCCATAAAACTGTCACGGTCACAATTAGCCATTGTGCATAAGTATGTGACCTTAAACACCAATAAATAAATAAGAAATAAATATGAGGTCTCAAACAACTGTCAACTTGTTCAAGGCCCTTACTCAGAAACGGTACATGACTTACAGTTAAAACTAGAAGTCCTGTCAAGAACTGTGTGCTTATCTAGGCTTAATTGCACATAGGAATTGCACGCAATTGCCATATCAAATGGCATCCAAAGCACAGCAGTCTCCTGGTTACTCATAGCAAACACAGACAATGTTTCTGCTAATGGGCCTCCGGGTTACCCGGAGGTCCATTGGCTGAAACATGGCTTGTGCACAGGCCATATGTACAGAATTTGACAGCCTTACTATGGTCATAACACGTTGATTAACGCGCAGATCGGCATGCTATTTATGCACATTTTATGACAGGACGTCTAGTTTTAACTGTATAATGATGTAAGATTAACTTGATATTCAAGTTATTGTGATGAATTGACGGAAGCATGATCTGAGGTTTGAAGCTCAGAGCTCATATATGAGACATGAACTGTCAATTCATCACACTAACATATGTTCCAATAAGATTCTATCAGTAGTCCAAAACCCACAACGTGAAATGATCAAGTCAACATTTAAAGCATACTGCACGGCAATGATGCGCATGTCTTCAATCGGTGCTAAATGCTAACCCTGCTTGTGTGGAGTTAGTATGTTGGGGAGTCTGACAGTTGCTCGGTAGTTCTCCCCGGGTTCTCTGGCTTCCACCACTCGTAAAACTGTCTGACACGAGATGACCCTTGCTGTTGAAAGTGTCTTTAAACCCCTATGAATAAATAATAAATTAATTGGTGTAGAGTCTTGAAAATCCATGTTTCTAGCACTTCTTTCTGAAGTGCAGGTACCAGTACCACACCTTAGAGGCTTCATCTTCAATATACTTTGAAGTGAGTTTATTTAGTTTGTTGATGATTTGTCTTGCTACAAATTGTGGGAGAGTGTTTAAAGGTACTCTCCCATACATTGTAGCAAGCATAGACACAAAAAATATGAACAAATTTTGGCAACCCAAAATACTTTTAAGATTCTACCAGTTAATTTTAATCCACAGGTTAGGTCTGATATCCCCCCCCCCCCCCCCCCCCCCCCCCCCCCCCCACACACACACACCACCACGTTTTGAGTTTTGAATACTTGGTTGTGAGCAGAAATGAAGCCATCGCCAAAAGTAGTAGTCGGAAATACAAAGTGCCAGTTGAACTTAACTTGACTCCATCCAGTTTGCAGAGAACCCTTGTACCCAGATACAAAGACAATGTGATGATAAATATAATATCGGTGGGAACAAGAAAAATTTTGCTTTTGTTTTAACTTCACTCATAACACAACCCCATGATATTAATTCTTGAAAACTTTTTGAGAGTGTATTCAAATAATCATTAACTCTGCACACTGATGTCAAAATAGTACTGTTTTGAGCAGCAAATATTTCCCATAATGCAGCTTGATATTTAACCAAGTATACCTTGTTTGACAGGGCTCGGTGAGCTCTTTCCTACAAGATATAATTGGTTAAATTCAAAACCAAACAAGGGATAAACAGTGATTAGAGAAAATTCTTTCGCACTACGAGTGTACTAGGAGTTAACAGTTTGTAGTTGTGCTAGTGAAGAGAAAACAACAGCAAAATAAAATAAATTCCGCTGGTACTGTAAAAGGTTACTAAATGTTTAACATTTTTTTTCAATTTATGACATGTTAAATTTATAAACTGCATGGTGTGTTTTATTTCCATGTGCATGGCTGAATTTGAAAACCTCCCATTTTGAAACCTTCTGTTGCTTTTTCTAGGTTCAGTCAAATTGTTTTAAAACACACCATCAATACTTTTTGTATAAATTCTACACAGGCAAGGAGCAAGAAAGTGGGAGAACTGGAACAAATATTTGCTGTATGATGTACCATTTGTATAGTAATTGATATGAATTTTTGTAGCCTGCATAGTTGCCGTGAGGCAATTTGAAGAGAACCTTTTATTAATTAAAATTCCCTAAAATGTCAAGGGTTTGAAATATCAATGAAGGAAACTGTGACTAACTGTCGTGTGAGGTTAACCCTTTATCTTCCATGTCAGGATGACAACATTTGAGTCGTGATCCAGTCAAAATTATCTTTCAGTCTTTCTCTCCACAGCAATTTAAAATCTCACCCATTGTGAAAAAATGTGAGAAAATGGAATGTGAGGTGTTTTTTGCATATTTTTATCCCCCTGCAAGGGAGAGATATAGCGAAGACCTCCATTCATCTGTCCATCCATCCATCCATCCTTCCGAACTTTGTTCATGGCAGAACTTGAACAATAGTTAACAGATTTCAATTCTTTTTGGGATATCTCTCTATAGCAACAATGTCTTTGTCAAGTTCGATGACCACCAATATCCGATTAATATATTTATTTGCAGGAGGATTGGAATCACTTTGCGATGCTTTTCATGCATTTTAGTTTTTTTTGTGATTCAGGTTTGATTTTGTAATATTTTGACCCACATATTGACTCCATCGCATTCTGATGGAGAAAATACCATTTGTTTGCAAATCTGGAAATAAGCAATCTCATTTGCAGAACAGAGTCCCAGAGGGTGAATTTGCTGATACTATTCTATACAGTGGGCCAATTTATCCTCTGCGTACCTCTTTCTGTTTAGGCCGGAGACCTCGATTCAGATTGTGGTTCACAGAGAGAAAATTCAGTGAAAATTGTTCACATTTAAATGCAGGGTAGCATCAGCAAATTAACTCTGGAGAGCTCATTCTACAGATGACAGTCTGCTTATTTCTAGGCCTCCATGTATGATCGCAGTACTTTTATCTCAAGGGAAGTGAAACAAAATTTTGTTGCATTGATGCTGATGGGTGAATTACCTCAGTGATACCATTTCGATGATTTCGTTTCACTTGCCTTGCAGCACTGGGGAATCAAAACCGAACGGAAACAATTACAGAAAACCTGTCATCGCGGTTTTCAACTTCAGTGTTGAAAAACTCTAATCAGGTCTTCACTTATCAGAATAAAGAGAGAAACAACCTAATGTTAACCTTGTTTTCAAACTTCAGAGCCGCGATACCCCTTTTTCAGAACAGCTGCAGTAATTGGTATTGCGTTTGAGTGTGGGTGGCATTTACCATGAAAATAGGTGACAAAATCACTTATGCATCGTGTTTTAAACTTTCATCTGTTTATCAAATGCGATTTCCTTTGCAGAACTAGAACTTGTCACTTGTTCCACTTTTATAAGGACAAATATATTTATTTCTACACGTAATTTTGAAAGCTTGAACTCCAAAGCCAGTGTCAAAATCACAGTTGAAGTTGGATGGAAATTTAGGGTTACAACAGCCTATATGAGCGAGTTTACTCGATGAAATTTTTATGGGCTCCACAGGGCTCCATAATATTTTAGGGTGTGTCCGCTTACCCTAAACACAGGTATTTGGGGCAGTGGCATAATTTTGCAACAGACTCAAGGCAAAAATAATTTTTCTCAAACTTGAAACTCTTGAGATAATTTATGCAAATACATTGTGCTCAGGAAATCAGAATACCAATATACCGTATAGGCTATTACACAGGTGCGTTGCCCTGGAAAGGGAATCCCTGTGGCACTGACTGGCACCAAATACATCTTATATACAAATGCAATGTGTTGTTATGTTTGTACAATGAAAACTGAAACCGAAAACTTAACCCGGAACAGACATGAAATTTGAAACCTCCCATCTCTATCATGGAAATCTAGAGATATCTAACCCTTTACCCAACTAATCGCCTGCATCAGCCCGTGTAATATACAAATTCAGCAGTTGAAAAAAAAAAAAATTTCAAAAAATTTCAGCAAAACCATATCATGTGACCCCTCAGAACGAGCTCATCGGACTCGTTCCAATGAGGGGGTCATATGATATGGTGGTTTTCTTGAAAATTTATGAAAAAATTTTAAAAATGATATTTAAAATAATAAATTTTATCGTCTGCATTGGGTAAAGGGTTAAGGCAAACAAATCATCACTTGTCATTTTCGTACTTATGGTGAGCAGCAGGCATGCATGAGTGATCACTCACCTCTTGGTTCAAATTCTGGTTTCTTTCAAATAGGCATTCTACATCATTGCAGTACTGATCCAGTTAAACATATTTAAATTATTTCTACTTCTGGATTTCATAAGGTTGATTTTAGTGGAGGGGGGGGGGGGAGGAGGTTAATGGGGTGGGGGAATAACAGAAAACCAAACTATCCTACCATCTAGGGCTTGGCTTACAAAATCCGGCTTTACATGCCTTCTAGAATTAATTAGATCATTTTGAATTTCTTGAAAATGCTGCATAGCGCCTGACATAAGTTTTTAGTTAAGGTTCTTTCAAGACTAATGACTGTTTTACATCGTATAATTTGTTGGGTTTTGAATGTGATGAGAATATCTAAATATCACAAGTGCAGCCATTTATGTCAATCTGTACTGGCCGTAGTTTAGATTGATCTGATTTGCAAATCATTGAGTCTTCAAAAGTTCCAGTTTCGTGTTGCTTGAAAGCATTTCAATCCTGCGGGAATCCCAGGAAATGAAGCAGTGCCTGTTCACTGTGGTAAACAGGCTCTGTTTTACCGGTAAAATAGGACTCAGTCACCAATGATTGGGACGTGCAAACCCTCTCTAAAATGGGCAACATGGCTTATTAACCCTTTACCTAACGTGAAAAGCAGACGACACTTGCCAAAAAAATTCTTGAATAACTAATTTTTTTCATTTTTTGTCTCAAAAACATAGGTTATGACCCCTCGTTGGAACGAGCTCGTTCCAACGAGGGGTCATAACCTATGTTTTTGAGACAAAAAATGAAAAAAATAGTGAAAATTAATTGGCGATTTTTGAGAATAGCGCTGGCCGGTTTTGGCCGTTACGTTGGGTAAAGGGTTAACGCTCATGATGTGGTCATGATCAGTCATTGTACAAAAATATGTGACCTTAAACACCAATAAATAAATATAAACCATTTCAAATGAAATATTGCCACACAAACATGTTCAAAATTTTCCATGCTATATTAAATCTTGAAATCATTCTTCGAACCTTATTTTTGGGAAAAATATTCCATCTTGTTTTAACCCTTTACACAATGCAGACTATACCAAAATTTATTATTTTAAATATAATTTTTTCAAATTTTTTCAACTGCTGAATTTGCATATTACGTGGGCGGATGTGGGCAATTCATTGGGTAAAGGGGTAAAGACTAAGGGAATGAATGTTGTTTTGTCTGGAACTACAGAATATTTGACTCTTGTCTTTATTGTCATGATTAGTCGGTTTGTTGTCAGTTAATACTAAGGACATAGGGAGCACAGTGGCTCTGTGGTTACAGCATTGGACTTTAAACCGAAAGGTGAACGTTTTTATCCCTACCAGGGGTTACTGCATTGTGTCCTTGGGGAAGGCACTTAATCCTGATTTCCCATGCAGTGGCAATATGTACCAAGGAGTATTGCACGTTAATGGGGCACTTTTTTCAACCAATACTAAGCCTGCTTGTGCAGAGTTAGTATGTTGGGGAGTCTGACAGGTCCTTGCTGCTGCTCAGTGGTTCTCTCTGGGTAGTATGGTTTCCTTCACCCGTAAAACAGTCCGACATGAGGTGACACTGGCTGTCAAGTGTCATTAATCTCCCAATAAAAATAAAAAAGCAAGGGCGCATCCAAGAACAAGGGGGCAGAGGTATCAAAAAGGGCACTTGGCTCAGGGTATAAGTTAAGATCGTAATGTGACTATATAATATGGACATTATATATTGCCCCTTGAATGGAAAAACATTGCAGGTGGCACCTCGTTCTACTAAAAGAACATGTTTTTTATAAGGTTTTAACAAGGCCCTTGATAGCCAGGGTCACCTTGTGTCAGTCAGTTATTATATGTGGCCCTCGTCAGAGGACCATGTACTCAGGCACACTGTACATTGATGGTGCACTTGTCTTTAACCAATGCTAACCCTCTTGTGAGGGGTTTGTATGTTGGGGAGTCTGGCAGTTTCTCACCATTGCTCAGTGGTTCTCTCTGGGTACACTGACTTCCTCCACCTGTAAAATTATCTGACACGAGGTCACCTTGGCTGTCGAAAGTGTCGTTGAACCCCAAAAATAAATATGTGGGGTTATGATTAGCCATTGATTAGTCGCATTAGTATGTGGCCTTCAACACCAATAAATAAATAAATGCCCAAACTCTCGTTTTCATAGAACTATTTTCAGTGTAAAGATTGGATTGAGTAGTGTATTTGCACTGCAAATTAGGTGCATGAATTAAGTTATTACAATGGAACCCTTCTAATTGAATAGCCACTTTGCCAATGGAAATTATTCAATTAACAGGAGTATTCAATTAACAAGGATTGTGTCACTTTCCTGTATTCTAGAAGTAAACTTAGATTTTTTCTATTATATCTTGTTTGATAGAGCTCCATGAGCTCTGTCAAACAAGATATAATAGGTTAAATGCCTGTATTGGATGTATTGAGGCCAAATAGGTCTATAAACAAAGGAAAACTGGGGAGAGTCACAGTAATTTCTCAACAGGTTACAAGATTTTTTATTCAATTAACAGGAGTTTACTCTATAACCTATATTCAATTAACTGGTCAAATCTGTACTGGAGGAATGGTAAATGGTTTTGTGTTGGGAAATTATATTCAATTAACAGGGATATCCAATTAAGTGTGCTCCACTGTATTAACTTACTATAGAAATGGTACATCAGCAATTTGTTCTTGGTTAATGGTTTCATAGTGATAACCATTTAACCTGACTGTTCTCACGTTTTCTTTCTCTACAGACTGAGGCACCGAAAGACAAAGACGAGTTGTGATGGAACCTATTATTTCACTATCCGAATACAAGATGAGCATGCATGTATGGTTTTGTTGCTGAGAGAATATGTGATGCATATCTGCAAAAGACTCTAATCATATTTATTTTTTTTTTCTTTACTGTTTTATTTCTTCATAAAAGAACATTCCATTTACCATTGTAAAGTGCTTCATGTTAAACAGTTGATGAAATCAAGTTCGGGGAACAATTTACATGTCTGTATTTATACAGGATAGTGGTGCTTGGAATGATGGTTGTTTCATTTCTTCATGTTACTGATATACAATACAGTACTCTCAGGGTGATTAGGCACTTGTCTACTGGAAAGTGGACATCAATCTAAACCCTTTCTCTTGAGTTCCAATTTAATACTGGATGGAAAGTGTGAAAAAATAAAAGAAAAATTTGCGGTGGATAAAAAAGTTCGGAGTAAAAGTGCCGGGTGGAAAATTATGATAGGTGTACAAATACAAGTTGGGACTCCATGGCATTCTGGTAGGCAAAGAAACTAGCAAATCTGAAATTAAACTACCTCACATCTTCATACCTCCACAGAGTTTAGCAGGTACCCTGTAAGTATATATTGTTCTGTGAAAGCATAAAAATGCTAACTGCAATGCTTGTGCATTGCAGTTAGCACTTTTATACTTCGAAGTTACAATATAATATGCCATACTCCATAGGGAAAAAATCCATTTGCAGATGACTAGTATGGCATATTAAATCTTACTACAGGTATCTTGAGTAGAATAGTGAAATAAATTAAATGTGAACAGATGGTAAACTTTCAGTTCGAAACATCAATTCATCACATGATGGTTTCATTTAACGATGCTGTCATTTTTAATAAACATAGGGGCCCAAATGAGCTTCATACATTGTGGAAAATGTTCCAAAAATTGATAAACATACATGTATGTGTATTTGAAGCCGGTGAATACTTTGTAGAGTGGAAAATGTACCAAAAATTGATAAACATGCATGTTTATTTGAAGCCGGTGAATATTTTGTAGAATGGTGGAAAATAAAGCATAATAAAATAAAATAAAGGAAAATGAACAGTTTGAAAGTAAATTCTAAATGCTCGAGTATTGAGTAACCAGGTAATCTATCAACCAAAGGGCTGCAGGGACCGATCAGGACTATTTAAAATACGCTCTAGCCTCGGAGCCTATTTTTTCAATTCATGCGCCAGATTTCAATTTACGGAGTCACACTGCTGTTTGTGACACACACTGCAAGTATGTAATAACTCTCATCATTTCCATTTAGTACACTATAGCAAACATTAATCTTCACTGTGGTTTCTGATCAAGTCTTGGCTGCCTATTTAGGCAGCCAAGACTTGATCAGAAACCACAGTGAAGATTAATGCTTGGTAATTAAGACTTGAAGTATTAACTTAAGCACTCTACAACAATGATAAATGATAATCATATATATAATACATGTAAGAGTGTCTCTCTCGATTATCCATCGAAAGAATATCAAAATATGATCTAAGAAGTTACGCGCCAACTGAGAAGCCTATTTCTGAGATTTAAGAGCCAGGTCCTGATGTTTCAGAACCAAATATGCACTGGCGCATGCCCAGGTCGGTCCCTGGGGTTAATGAACTGTAGATTTGTGTTCCTGGTCTTAATGTTTCTGATCTAAAATGGAAGTGTGTTAGAGTGATGTCCACCCATCAGGTTGCCGAGTACCAAATCGCATTCTGTGTACTGTACAAGGTGAGTGGTTTATAACTTAAACACACAAATAGTTTTCACCCCGACAAGAATATTCGATCTTGGAAAAAAGTGTAGAAAGAAGCATCAGTGTTTCCATTATGGCCATTGAGGGATTCATTTCACTACAATATTGTTTGTACACCAACTGGAATGGCTGAGGTTTGAACCTCTGTTGAGAATTTACTACGGCACCATTGCATAGGAAAATGGTACCCATCCAAGTGCTCTGAGATGTCTGTGTGGTTTAGTATGGTTTCATTAAGTAGGTGATATTGGCCTAGGAAACTATCGGAACAGGTGTTAATCCAGGCCACCCTATTTGCTGTATTCAAAATACTTGACTGTAATTAACTGGAATATTTGAGATGAATAGTTCTTGCTACTTTCCAGGAAAATGAAGATTGTTGACCTGTTTATCTTTTATATCATTTCTCCTATAAAGAGCATGAATTTTAACCCTTTCGCAACTTAGCCAAACTGCCCCCCCCCCCCCCCCCCCCAGACTTGGGATATTGGAGTTAATTTCGGGATCATCTCGTCCGTTAGATAAAGGTATAAAAAGTCCCATTCATTTGGATTGTCAGGTAAGTCAAGATTTTTCTTCCCAGTTCAGAACATGGGATATCTAGTGGAACAAAATCTGTGCATTTTTCCCCATTGAAAAATTGGATCAATTCCACGACCACAGTAGCTCCCTCATATTCTGCCATGTCCCTGACCAGCACTTCTTTTTCTGCCGCGTACCCTCCCACTGTCCAGTCCTATTCCAGACATTGAACGACTCTCTTGGTCATCTGGGTTATTACTGGTAACACCATTTGAACGTCCAGCACTCGTAGTAGTGTCATGTGTGTCAGCTTGATTTGAGCCAGACTGTACCGCAGAATCCTGTTCCATGTTGCTATCATTAGCCATATTCGTCCGTGGAATTACTGTGATTCTGGTGCAATATGCGCTAAAACTGTAGCCAATCAATAAATTCATTCGGGCATGAAATTACTTATGTGGACTGAAAGAGGTACAGTTAAAACTAGAAGTCCTGTCATGAAATGCGCAGAAATAGCACGTTGATATGCGCGTTACTGTGCGCGTTATGGCCCAAGCAAAGCTATCAAATTCTGTGCATATGGCCTGTGCACAAGCAATGTTTCCATTGGCAGAAACATTGCATGTATTTGCTATGAGTAACCAGGAGAACCTGCCGTGCTTTGGATGCCATTCAATACGGCAGTTGCGCGCAATTCCAACGCGCAGTTAAGCCTAGATAAGCGCACAATTCGTGACAGGACTTCTAGTTTTAACTGTAGCACATGTGGACTGAGATAAGAGTAGTTGCATTACTATGCCATCGGCACGCAGCGTGCTGACAGGTTTGTAGTGTCTGTTTACCACTGGCGCAGCGTACACCAACGAGGCACCTGCGGCAACCACGTTGTGTCCTTGGGCAAGACACTTCATCTCCATTGCTCGCATGGGGTCACGATGACGCCGTGTACTAAGGCGTACTGCACGTCGATGGTATGCATGTCTTCAACCAATCTAACCCTGCCTGTGCTGCAGTGCGGAGTTACGATGTTGGGGAGCTGGCAGCTGCTCGTCGTTGCTCGGTGGTTCTCTCCGGGTACTCCGGCTTCCTCCACCCGTAAAACTGTCACGGTCATGATTAGCCATTGTGCATAAATATGTGACCTTAAACATCAATAAATAAATAATACCCCAACGAGGCACGAAAAAGGGTTAACCCTTGGAAGTCTAATTCTGACTTTTGTCACTTTTCTCTGGATAAACTGGGTTCCTCCACCAGTAAGTCTGTCTGACACAGGGAGACCCTGGCTGTTAAAAGTATTGTTAAACCCCAATAAATAAATAATCTTTGAAGTTAAATTATTTAGTTGGAGTATTTGCCTTGTTACAGTTTATGGGAGAGTGCCTCTGGGCATGTCTTTCGGTGTGCCTCTGGGCACTCTCCCATAAATTGTAACAAGGCAAAGATGTAATAAAATTTCAATGACCAAAAATATTTTGGCGCTCTACCAGATATATACCATAACTTTTGTGTATACGTAATTTTTTTCTCACAATCTGCTATTTCCATGGTGAAAAAATCAAATTAGCAGGTATTTTTCATTACACACAGGCCTGGCAATCTAGAAAATCCAGGAGTGCAAAACAATCGCCCTCCTCAGATTGCTTAGGAATGCAGTTGTATCTGAAATTTTCAATGCAAAAACTTGTATGCTGTTTTGGTTATATTCACTTCAAGGTATTAATATTGTGACTGAGAGATTGTATTCCATTTAGCTACATAGTGGAATAATTGGCACACACACATCTCATTATTCAAAAGGTTGCATTAAATTCTTATGTGACAGTCTTCTGCACTCAAAATGTATCGAAATGAGACACAGAATGGGTCATGAATTATTGCGAATCAATGCAACATTGACAAATCGTCCCAGGAGTTCCAATGTGTTCTCTGTGCCAGTGGGCACAGAGAACACATTGGAACTCAGGGGATGAAATGATAATAGATTTTAAAGGCAGTCCCAAACGGGTCCAGAAAATCAAGGTTTTGCAAAAAATTGCCCTCCTCAATTTTTTCTAGGTGTGCAGCACTCCTGCACTCCTAAAGAATGCCAGGACTGGACACACTCTTTCTCCATGTATTATAGGTTATCTATCATTCATCAGTATTGTTTATCAGTGAAATTTCTTCATTTTCATTTTGTGATGTAGAAAATAGTTTTGGAAGTTATGTCATAAGATAACTATTTCATTCACCTCGATTTTAGTGCTTATGAAAGAGAACAACTGTAGAGAAACATTTAACCCACTCAATTTACCCACCAGGAAGTCTTGAGGTGGAGGATTATTTCATTTTCAAGTACATCTGATCACTTTTAAGTTGGCTCTGCCTCCTTGATCCAAAGACCAGCTTTTACCTGGTTATCGAGTAGATCTTCGGCTAGAAGGGAGGAGCAGACGTGCTATTCTAAGAATGGTCAAATTACATTGTTGTTGGAAGTTTGTGATATTGTTCAGTTTGAATTAAAATATTTACCTGTGACTTGGGTTCCCATGCCTTGAAATCTCCTCCTTGAACTTGATAAATGTAAAAAAGGACCTTCCCGACTTTTAACATTCTTTTGCTTTTTGAAGGTTCTTTTGTATATTTTTGCAACAAGCGGTTCTGTATGTGGCAGTGTCGATTGGTCTGTCTGTCAGTCGGTCAGTCTGTCTCTGTAACTTACTCCTTGTCTCAGTAAAATATTTGGTGGCATTACATCATATTTGGTATGCAAGTGAAAGTTAAAGTCTACCCCATGTTAAATGCAGGTGTTATTCAGAGTATTATGTCAGAGTTATTGCCCCTGATAGATTTGGAATTTGTTTCAATTTTGCCATCCATTGCAGTTTGGGTGCAAACTTAAATTTTTTTTTCTTCTCATATTTACTGTGACTAAAAGTGTGTTGGATCAAGAACATCATTTTGAAAGTTGCTAAAATTATTTGTCATGACACCAAGTTTGGTATTGATAGGTTGAGCTTATTTTTACCATGTTAAGTTAACCCTCTGCAAACTGATGTAGAAATATCAATAATTCAATCTGTAAATTTTTAGCTGCGACTATCAGCTCTATAAGTGGCGGCCTGTCTGTCGGTCGGTCTGTCTGTGACCAACGAGTTTCAAAACTCAATAACTTTTGAAATACTTGATGGAATCACTTTATATTGGGCATGTGAGTGTATCTTATTGATGTCTAGCCACTGTTCAATGCATGTGTTGTTCCAAATATTTTTCTTGGAGTTATGACCCTTGAGGAATTTAGAATTTTGTGAGATTGCACCACCCGTCGCAGCTACGGCGTCGATGTCGCGATTTTTTTTCCCCATAATGCAACTAGGAATTAAACCAATTCAATCTTGTTTGACAGAGCTCAGTGAGCTCTGTCAAACAAGATTGCATTGGTTGAATTCCTAGTTGCAGTATGGGAAAAATTTAGATTGAAATTTTGCTTTTTTGCCATAAGTTTATAGTTGGTTAAAGTAGACTGAATACTTTACCCTCACTCTCACTCAACATGGGTAACGTTGAAAGTTGAGTAAACTTCCCAAGCCCCAAAGAATCTATTTGATAGCTAGTGAAAACGTGAACTGTAATAGTTTAAAACCTGCGCAATCATGTACATTTATGAAATTAAAATTTTTAATTTTCTGTCTGTTAATGTCGAGACATTCATGTAAGTCACCACCTATAATATATGTATGTATATATATATATATATACATATGTGTGAGTGTGTACATGTTCATATTTTGTGTTGAAGATAAATATATAAATAACTCAGATGTTGTTACATTATATTAAAATTACATCACAGATCAATATTTATTCAGTCTCTCTCAAATTACAATCCTTTCATGATGTATTCCCCCCTACAATTGGCATAGATTCGTTTGGATATAAGGTCAGAGAGGTTGCCCTTTATAACAGTCTTTTTTTTTTTTCTTTTTTTTTGCACAATGGTAAATATGGATCCTTCCCTATGGGACTGCTGGGAAGTGGAGCAGTGCTTGTTTACTGCCATAAACAAGTACTGTTTTGCTGGTCAAATAGGATCTGGTCTCCAATGCCTTTGCGGAAGTCCTCTAATATCGGCAACATGAGTATGAACAATTGGCTGGACTTGACTTAATCTCCATGTTGTGATCACGGTTATCCATTGTGCAGAAGTATGAGACCTTAAACACCAATAAATAGAAGATTTTTCCCTGTGGGAACACCAGGAAGTGGAGCAGTGCTTGCTTACTGCCGTAAACAAGTTTTGCTTTACTGGTAAAATAGGTCCCGGAACCAACACTTGGGGGTGGAAGTCCCCTTAAGTGAGCAGCATAGGTATAAATGATTTGCTAAACTTGACTTCATACCAATGCTACTGTCATTATGTAGCCAGATATGCTGAAAGTGAACTTGACCACCAATAAATTGATAAATATGGATCCAACGCATTGTCGCCTTCTTGGTGTCTGTTTCATGTACCTTTCAGTTGTTTCATCCGTCCTCAGAATCATACATGTAGTTTACAGCCTCTTGAAAGTTGATCACGCCCATATCTCAGGCATGGTATGACCTATGGACCTGGGACCAACACCAAATGAGTCGAAACTTGATGGTGGTTTAAAATATAGGTCATTGAGGTCATCCAGGGGGCATTGAGTGCACCCCTCAGAATTTCTGGAAATCACATTTTTTGCCCCCCAATGCATTTCTGAAGTTCATACATGCATTTTTTACACTCAAAAAAGTGGATGTGGCTTGGGTCCAACACCAAATGGGTCAAAACTTGATAGAGGTTCAAAATATGGGTCAAGGTTATCATCCAGGGGTCACGGAGTGCATTTTTCAGAATTGTGAGAAATTGCATTTTTTTTTACCCCCCAATTCCCGAAGTTCATACATGCATTTTTATAAAAAAAAAGTTGGTCATGCTCATATCTCCAGCATGGTATGATGTATGGACCTGGGACCAACACCAAATGAGTTGAAACTCGATGTAGGTTCAAAATATGGGTCAAGGTTACAGAGGTCATCTCAGGGTCATTCAGTGCAGTTTTCAGAATTGCAGGAAATTACATTTTTTGCCCCTCAATGCATTCCAGAAGTTCATACATGCATTTTTACACTCAAAAAGTGGACATGGCCAAAAGTTTTTAAAGTGAGTCATGCTCATATCTCAAGCCAGGTATGACATATGGACCTGGTACCAACACCAAATGAGTCAAAACTTGATGGAGGTTCAAAATATGGGTCCATGTCACTAATGTAACCTGGGGGGTCATTGAATGCATTTTTCAGAATTGCTGGAAATCACTCTTCTTTTTATTTTTTATCTCCTAATGCATTGCCGCAGTTTATACGTGTATTTTTATTCTCAAAACATTGGGGGGGGGGGGGGCACAAATTTTGAGATTTGGTCACACTCATATCTCAAGCATGATATCACATATGGACCTTGGACGAACACCAGATGAGTCAAAACACTGTGCAATTTAATAATTGTGTTCAGTTCACTAGGGTCAAACAGATATCAAAGGTGCAGCTCTTGAAATTGCATTTTATGACCCAAATCCATTTCTGGAGTTCATAGATGTATTTTGTCTCTTGAAAAAGTGGGCAGTGACAAAATTATCCATTGCTGTGTCCTTTATAGAACACATTTAATACTCTTCACAGGAGTTATTTCTAGTTTCTTGAAATATTTAATCTGAATTCTGATGCTTTCACCATCTTCACACAGACGCAAATTTACTGGTCACAGTAAATTCTGTTTCTCTAGTTTTATTTTTTTTTTTTTTTCATCAAAAACATAGCTTTTGACCCACTTTGGAACGAGCTTGTAAGGGGTCATAAACTGTGTTTTTTGAGACAAAAAAATTGAATAGTGTTCACGGTTTTGTCCATTGCATTGGTAAAGAGTTGATATCGGTTCTCCTACTTGACTAACGTTTACTTGAAGGTTTCTTGCTTTTCTGGTGTCAAAACAAAATTCTTATTTAAACATAAATTATGCATGATGTTTAAAAGGAAATGCCACGAATATACGGAGTCAAAAAAGAAAGGATAATAAACTTGGAGGAGCAATTTTTTTTAGTATTATCGACTTTAATCCTAAATAAATTATTGTAAATTCATATTTCGAGTCAAGCTGTATGAATTTGCATAATTTCATGTTCTTACTGTTGCCAGTGCCATGTTCGGACGTCGCAATTCAGACATGGGGTGAAATGAAAAGTTCACACATGCAGTCAATAGCATGTATGTTTACCATTTGCCTCTTGGATGGCAAGACATTGACAGCGCATGGACCTGATAAGTCTCTGAAGATCATGAAGTCACACCCACCCGACGGTCCAGTTGATCCCAAAGATGTTTGATTGGCAACAAATCTGGTGAAAGTGGGGGCCAGGGAAGAAGTTCGATGCTCTACTCCTGAAGAAAGTCACGACAGATACGTGCCATGTGACATCGGGCATTGTCTTGCTGGAATAATGGCAATCGCACGTTGGCATTGTGCAATGGGAAAACAACAGCGTTAAGAATTTTGTCCATATATCACTGTCCATTCAGATTACCATCGATGAAGATCAACTGGGTTCGATGGTGAAAGGAAATTCCTGCCCAAACCATTACACAACCCCGCTGAAACGGTCGCTTTCTCGTGCACAAGCATCAGAAAACCGTTCTCCACGTCAACGATATACTCTTACCCTACCATCAGCGTGCCGTAGACAAAATCGTGATTCATCACTAAAAATAACTACTCCAACGCTGCGGAGTCCAGCAAACATGCTGACGTACCCATTCCATTCTGACTGTACAATGACGTCGGGTAAGGATTGGTCCGTAGTAAATTCAGTTGTTCTATACCTTCCAATGAGACGGTAAATAGTGGCCACAGTGACTTCGAACTCAGCAGCGAGCTCATCTGGAGGTATCCCAGCCTCATATGCATACCAATGTCACGCAACCTCTGATTTTCGGCTAACCTTGGCATTTTTTAAAATGTTGGAAGACAAAAACTACATGTAGCATTTTTCCTCAATAACCCTCTAGCACAACATAACGCAAAGAAAATCGGTAAAATTGTATATGGTTGGGTGGACAACAACAACATGTCATTAAACTATTTGCATGACTTGTCCACAAACATGCAACTATTATATTTCATCCTTCATGCTATTTTTTCACATTTGTTTCTATTATACTTTCTTTTTTGACTATATGAATATATTCAATCGTAATTGAGTATGTTCTGCTCATAACAAAGTTTGCCTTTGAAAAACAATTTGCATTGACAGTATCGTATACGGCACTGTAGTATAGGACCCTGTTGAGGTTGATTGCTTTTCACTGGTGAACTGTGGTTTTCTAAACTTATTTATCTGTTGCACTGTCTGATATGACTGGTAGGCTCTAAACTATATTGCATGCATCACTGAAACTTGATGAAACTATACATGGCCGAAAAACTTGGAAAACTATTTTAAACACTGCATAATATGGGCACAATTATAGTTTTGGAGCACAGAGTTTATCATTGCTTTTTGGGGGAATTTGAGCCTGACTGTTGCTCGGTGGTTTTCTCTGGGTATTACGGTTTCCTCCGCTTGTAAAACTGTCTGACATGGGGTGACCCTGACTGTTGAAAGTATCATTAAACCCCAATAAAATAAATTGGAATTTGAATGCATGGAAGCATGGCTTCTTGCAGATATTGTTAGGGGAAGTGGGGGCAGACATTTTAACACTGGGTATTTGGAGCAACCTTCTTGAGTGCTTTCTCACAATTTTACTGGTCTGAATAATTTTGATGTGTCACATCTTAGCAATGGTCAGAGGTGGCGGAAGCTCCCAAAAAGTTGGGGGTCACACCTTTCTGAGTGGTGGGGCGGTGTATTCATGCAAAATATACACATTTATATATCCTACCCCTCACCTTTAAACCCACTCTATTTAAGACACTAACCTCAACACATTTATTTTGTTTTGTTTTTACATTTGTACATAACCCTTAGAATCCTGATGGTATCTTCCATATCAATTCAATGACAGCAATTGGAAGAGGCCATAATCATTATTTGTGGGCAGAGCAATTAATATTTTCAATGTGGAGCCTCAGGGCCTTCCCCAAACATAAATTACCAGCTATCATACTTAATGAATTTATAAAGTATCATGTTCATGGGCCAGAAAAGCGGCCTCTCAGGTTCAAAGGACTGATCGTAACTTTGAGACAGTCCTTTGAAATATTATGCTCCATTTGGAGCTTTCTATTTTTATTCAATGAAATCTTGAAAATCAATGTGGTCATATATGTTAGGTGATGTGTAGTGACCATAGGGGTTGTGTATGTTATGTCTGAAAATGCCGTTCTGGGACCTATAATTGGTGAAAAAAGTGTGTGGGGTGGGGTGGGGGGTCACATGCTTCCTGAACCCCGGCACCAGAGCCCCTGGCAATGATCACTCACAACTTTGTAGAAATTAACCTCCTTGGGACATTTTGAAAGTTGCTGTGTCCTCCACCCACACCTCAACTCAACAACAATCCCCACCACCTATTCTAATGTTAGGTGATGGGGAAAAACATAACTCATCTGAGCAAAGCTCAAGGACAGCTTTAGTGATCAATCTCCATCCGTCTTCTGATGTAAATTATTTATAAATTTAATATGATAATATATTTTTATCCACTTCTCCACATAATCTACTGGAACAAATTGGACCAAAGTTGATATGCTTATTTATTATTTGCTAGCCTGTGAATTATCGCAATTTATATAAAAGATATTTCTCAATATCCATCGACTCGATGGATATTGAGGAATATCCTTCAGTAGCTTCCTACATGATGTCTCGCTATGCCGCATCACGTCGCCTTGAAGGAACGATCAGCTGATCTTTATTGTTTTGAAACGTAGGCATTTGGGGTCGAATTGGGATGAATATTGCGCAATAAAATGTCTGGTAGCACATTATGAAAAAGAAAATCCCTATTTTAGTCAGTATCTGGAATTATCTCATGATTGTGGACTTGAAAGTTTTATTTTTCACAAGCGCTTTTTCAGGTCCACACGATGAATTTTTTTCTGTAGCTTCCAAAATGACGTCACGCTTCGGCGCATGATGTCGCTTTGAAGGAACGATCAGGAGATCTTTGTTATTGGCTTGAAACTATTTGCTGTTCAATTGGACTGAATATTGCACAGTAAAATGTCCCGCAGCATATAATAAAAAGAAAATCTGCACTATTTCGTGTGAACCTGAATGTATTATATTCACTCGCACAAGGACTCATGAGATTATTCCCGATATTCACTAAAATGGCGTAGATATCCTCTATTTCTTACCATATGTCAATTCAAGTTAGTTCAAATAAAGTTGCCATACCCACCATCTTTTGATACTTGGTATACAACATCATTAGAGGGGGCAGATTCAGGATTGTTCAAATAAAGTCCTTGGGTTTATATTTGGGCTGAAAAATTCATTGAAAATATTTAGATCCGGCAGTCAAAACCTCTTGATATTTGATATACAGCATCCTTAAGGGATTAGATTAAAGTTTGTTCCATTCAAGTCTCTGGAACTGTATTTGGGCTCAGTACAGAGCCTAAATTTTAACTGTGTAATATGAGGATTTAAAATTTTAAGATCCAACAGCCAGAATCTTTTGAGATTTGATTCCTTAATAAGTTTGTACAAATCAAGTCCTTGAGTTCATATCTGGGCTCTCTATGGGAGCCCAAATTTTAACTTTGTCCAGTATGAGGAAAATTCTTTAAAATTTTCTTCATATCCACCAGTCAGAATATTTTGATGAGAAGTATACAGATTTCCTGGGGTGGTCAGATTAAAGTTTGTTCATATCAAGTCCCTGGGAACATATTTGGGCTCCCTATGCAATATGAAGAATATTCTTTAAAAATCTCAAACTTCACCAGTCAAGATCTTTTGATATTTGGTATACAGCATCCTGGGGGTGGGAGGAGATCCAAGTATGTTCATATCCAGTCTTGGGAGCCTTATATGTGCTCCCTATGAGAACCCAAATAATTTTGACTATGAATAGAATGAGAACTATTCTCTAAAAGATCTTCAGATCCACTGATCATAATCTTTTGACATTTTGTATTTGGCATGCTTAGTGGGATGAAATTCATGTTGGGGAGCCTGAATTTTGACTTATTGCAGTATGAGGTAATCTTTAAACTTACCAGGCAGAATCTTTTGATATTTGATTTATATCATTACTATGACTCCAAGATTAAAGTTTGTTCAATGTGTTACACTTGACTGATTTTGGCGATCACCACAGTCAATTTAAATTTAACCCTTTACCCAACGTACTGGCCAAAAACGGCCAGCACTATTCTAAAAAACCGCCAATTAATTTTCGTTATTTTTTTCATTTTTTGTCTCAAAAACATAGGTTATGACCCCTCGTTGGAACGAGCTTGTTCCAACGAGGGGCATAACCTATGTTTTGAGACAAAAAATGAAAAAAATTTGTTATTCAAGAATTTTTAGCTTAACTTGACAAAGTCAAGATAAGCTATTGCCATCATGCCTGTGGAAGTCTGTGAGTCATTTTCCTTTAGCACATGCTACACCCCGTAGTTCTTGTCTGATCGTCACGAAATTTCATATGCAGGTTTGGGGTCAAGTCTAGATGAGAACGTCCCCTTTTGGTCGCGATCGGTTAACCTGTATGGCTGCCCGAGCCCAAGACCCGAAAACCATTAGCACAGTCTACAGGTCGTATTTATGAAGGGATTGCATTGTAACTTGTTAGGATGCCTCTATATAATGTCTATATGAGAACATCCCCTTTTGGGCATGATCTGTCAACCGTGATGGCTGCCCGAAACCAAAAAACTTTTAGCACAGTCTGCAGGTCATATTTAACATGGAGGGATTTCAGGATTGGTAGGATGACTCCGCATGATGTCTAGATGAGAACTTCCCCATTTGGTCGCGATCTGTCAACCGTGACGACTGCCCGAGCACAAACCACGAAAACCTTTAGCACAGTCCACAGGTCATATTTATGGAGGGATTTCATTGTAGCTTGTTAGGTTGACTCTATATAATGCCTAGATGATGACATCACCGTTTGGTCGTGATTGGTCAACTGTGACGGCCACAGGTGCCCGAAAACCTTGAGCACAGTCTACAGGTCATTTATGAAGGGATTTCATTGTAACTTCGTAGGATCACCCCAGATAATGCCCAGATGAGAATGTCCCCTTTTGGTTGCGATCATTCAACCATGATGGCAGCCCGATAACCGTTAGCACAGTCTTCAGGTCATATTTATGAAGGGATTTCATTGTAACTTGGTAGGTTGACTTCATATAATGTCTAGATGAGAACATCCCCTTTTGGACACGATTGGGCAATTGTGACGGCTACAGAGGCCCGAAGCCCCAAAACCTTTAGCACAGTCTACAGGTCATTTTTATGAAGGGATTTCATTGTATAAATAATGTCTAGATGAGAACGTCCCCTTTTGGTCGCGATCATTCAGCCTTAATGGCTGCCCGAGCCCAAAAACCTTTAGCATAGTCTATAGGTCGTATTTATGGAAGGATTTCATTGTTACTTGTTAGGTTGACTCCATATAATGCCTAGATGATGGCATCCCCTTTTGGTCCTGATTGGTCAATTGTGACGGCTACAGGGGCCCGAAGCCCGAAAAACTTGAGCACAGTCTACAGGTCATATTGATGAAGGGATTTCATTGTAACTTCGTAGGATCACTCAAGATGAGAATCCCATTTTTGGTTGCGATCATTCACCCATGATGGGTGCCCGAGCTCAAAGCCCGAAAACCTTTAGCACAGTCTACAGGTCATATTTATGAAAGGATTTCATTGTAACTTGGTAGGTGGACTTCATATAGTGTCTAGATGAGAACGTCCCTTTTTGGATGCAATAGGCAACTGTGACGGCTACAGGGGCCCGAAGCCCGAAAACCTTTAACACGGTCTACAGGTCATATTTATGAAGGGATTTCATTGTAACTTTGTAGGATGACTCCAAATAATGTCTAGATGAGAACGTCCCCTTTTTTGTCGCAATCATTCCGCTTTGATGGCTGCCCAAGCCCAAAAACTTTTAGCATAGTCTATAGGTCGTATTTATGGAAGGATTTCATTGTAACTTGTTAGGTTGACCCCACATAATGCCCAGATGATATCCCCTTTTGGTCGTGATTGGTCAACTGTGACGGCTTCAGGGGCCCGAAGCCCGAAAACCTTGAGCACAGTCTACAGGTCATATATGTAGGGATTTCATTGTAACTTCGTAGGGTCACTCCAGATTATGTCCAGATAACAACGCCCCCTTTTGGTCGCGATCATTCAACCATGATGGCTTCCCGAGCCCAAAACCCGAAAAACTTTTGTACAGACTACAGGTCGTATTTGTGAAGGGATTTCATTATAACTTAGAATGACTCGGTATAATGTCGAGATGAGGACGTCCCCTTTTAGTTGCAATCCGTCTACAGTCATGGCTACACAGGCCTGAAACCCGAAAACCTTTAGCACAGTCTAGAGTCCATATTTATGAAGAGATTTCAATGTAACTTGATAGGATGACTCGTTTTGGAATAATTTCACTGTAACTTGGTAACTTTTGTTGACATACGTTAACTGTGAGGGCCACATACATTAACTGTGAGGTCATATTAACCCACCCCTCAGCTCTTTAGTACAGTGTACACCTTATATTATTTTTATTAAAAACATAGCATACAGGGAACAGAAATGAACATATTCCCAATTATCACAATTCTTGTCTTATTTCATAATCCTTTCATAAACATTGAACATTATCCTTTTCATCAAACACAACACAGACAAGCTACAGTGTCATTGACACTTTCATTGAGAATTGATTATTAACCCTTTACCCAACGTAACGGCCAAAATCGGCTAGCACTATTCCCCAAAATTATCAATTAATTTTCATTATTTTTCATTTTTTGTCTCAGAAACATAGGTTATGACCCCTCATTGGAACGAGCTCGTCGAGCTCGTTCTAATGAGGGGTCATAACCTATGTTTTTGAGACCAAAAATGAAAAAATAATGAAAATTAATAATTTTTTTTGTAAGTGTCGTCTGCTTTTCATGTTAGGTAAAGGGTTAACAAGGAACACAACGGAGAATTTACTATTTGTTAAAATGAATTCTGTCTACTCTTTAAGATTTGACTTTAGTTAGATGTAAATATAGGTGGATAAGATTGACGTTTATTCAAATAGGGCCCTACAGGCCACTTAAGGTTGAGGTTAGACATTTTTTTTATTGCTTTAAAGTTAGTTTTAAATGATTTTGAGTGATTTTATGTCCCTCCCCTTCAAAAAAAAATCATCCAGTCATTCCCATGGTGAGAGTGGGTGTTGGTCCATTGGGTGATTTTGGGAGCGCGGTGGCTCAGTAGGTGGCGGTGCAGGCTGCAAGCCGAGAGTTCCTCTGTTCGAATCCCACCTGCGGCAACCGTGTTGTGTCCTTGGGCAAGACACTTCATCTCCATTGCCCGCGTGGAGGCACGATGACGCCGTGTACTAAGGCGTACTGCACGACGATGGTACGCATGTCTTCAACCAATTTAAACCTGCCTGTGCTGCAGTGCGGAGTTACGATGTTGGGGAGCTGGCAGCTGCTCGTCGTTGCTCGGTGGTTCTCTCCGGGTACTCCGGCTTCCTCCACCCGTAAAACTGTCACGGTCATGGTTAGCCATTGTGCATAAATATGTGACCTTAAACATCAATAAATAAATAAAAAATTAGGTGATATTTTTTTTTAACTTTGCTTTAAAATTAGTTTTGAAGGGTTTTATTTAAAAAAAAAAAAAAACCAAACAACTCACCCAACAGACCCCTCCCTTTCACTCCTCTAGCTGCATAAAATTAACTAAAATAACATTTAGATGTTGAATGTGATCTTAAAAGCTTCTTTAAACAACAATAACAGGTTTGCAATTAACTGGTGGAGTGCATTTTGGGTCATCTAAATTTGTCCAGGTGTCTTTGCCTTGTTACAATCTATGGGAGAGTGCCAGTGGGCACTCTCCCATAGATTATAACCAGGAAAATTCTTGTAGACTAAATAAGTTTGCTTCAAAGACAATACAAAGTAAACCCATTGAGTATGATGCTTTTAGTTTGGGATATCTGTACTTCAGACTAAAGCCCAAATATGGGCTTCCAGCACTCTACCAGTTAAGGTCCCTTTGAGCCTCTTGTTTAAAAAACTCCCAAATCCCAGATGTTTGGCATATATCCGGTAAATATTGGATGGCATGATTTTTTTTTTTAAACTAAATATCTTGGTGAAAAATGCAATTGATTTTTATCAAGTGAGCCCTCAGGAACCCTGGAACCTCCAGTTTAGTTCCTGTTCAATAACTACCCTGGTCTTGTGGTAGAAAGTTTTTGAAATTTTAGTGATACTCTGAAACTAACAAAACTGAAGAGTTCAATTTTTGAAATTTCAGTTTTAGTGATTTCCATACAGAGTTCATTTTAGTCCTGGAATCCTGGAAAAATCATGGAAAACGAAAATATTTTTTTCCAGACGAGGAAGTTCGGGAAAATTGGTGTTTTTTTTTGGGGGGGGGGGGGGGGGGTGTCCAGGAAAGTCATGAGCATTTGTCATGATAATGCTGTATTACGCCATTTCCCCGAAAAATCACGCTTAAAAATCCCCCAAATGAGAGCGTGTTTCATTCTAATGAGGGAAACGTCATGGAAATTGGGTAGAAAGTTTTCGAAAAGTCATGGAATTTTTTTCTCAAAAAAAGTGTATAAACCCTGTCCATAATTGTGGCTCCAGGTTGTGCAAGTGTGCAGCATTGGTATAAACAACTGGGTAAACGTGACTTCATACCTATGTTGCGGCCATCATACAACTAGCAATGCCTAAAGTGACTAAACACTAATAATAAATAATAAATTATTGGGCGTCTTTACTCATTCAGGTGAGCGCCTTGTGGCTCTTGTTGGACATATCCATAGATACACCCATAGATGTAGGGTCAGAACCAATTAAGTGGCTAACGAAAGGCCGCCCACCCCTTCTGAAAAGGCCAGTAGGTTGTAAGAAACACCGATGATCTGGCTTTGTACACACCCAGCCCAGAGATAAAAATAAATTTCCAGAAGTTCATGCTCAAGCGGAGATAAAAACTCCCATTTGAACAAAGGATTAGGATAAGTTATCTTCATCCCGGAACATGGCAACCTTGAATGACCTATTGAAGGAGATGCTTGTAGTATTGCCCGATACTTACCGATACACAGCAAGCTTTTATCAATCTGTACACCCAGGCCTCAGTGCAGCTGTTGGACAAACAAACCGACCAGTGTTATGATAATCTTGACGACGCCAAACGAGTGTCAGCTTGATGGCACCGCTGTTGTCTTTCAGATGTGGAGAGTTGAAGCAGAAGACCAGTTGACATTGGAATCGAAGATGGGGCAAGCCACTCGACAGGGCAAGCGGGATGCCATAGATGCCAACCCAACATGACGGGCAAGAGATCGGCACAGCTTCTCAGACAGCTCATCGAGGGAGGGCGAGTACATCTGAAATGAAGTTCTCAATAGAGCCGGAGAAAAAGCTTGCATTGCTGATGACACGTTTGGCCCAGTCAACAACGTAAAGAAAGATCAGGGTATTGTGACTGCGGAACATGATGCCAAACTGTCACCATTTAATGGTGACAGTTTGGCATCATGTTCCGACTTTACAATACACTGGGGGATTGAATCGACAGGCCATATCAGAAAGCATGTCCAGTCAGTTCGGCCTTATGGCCTCGATTCACCCAAACTAGCAAATTTTGACGTTGGCTATCTTAAATGCGTTGCCCAGAGAGTGGTTGAACAATCTGACATTGACCTCAGACCCACCAAAAGATTCCGAGTTCGGAAGAAAGAGACCGGCGCGACCTTTGATGGTGTTTCTAAGCTTAAAAAAATTCTGAAGCGTGCTACTATCACCAGGGGCATTGCTCGTGAGGATATATGTGGCAGTGGAAAATTTGACCTGGAGATTGGTTGAGAAGATACTTTGTACCGGAAATTTTATGTACGATACTAAAACTGAACGTCTTGATACTCGGAAAAAAAATTTAATAACTGGACTCGGTTATAAAGGAGACTAGACTTGGTCTAATGCGTTTTAACAATTGGCTCTCCGGACTAATTTTAACAAACCGTGAGCAAACTTGTACACATACAACGCCTTTATAACACAACTCTGTTGAATATGATACAGTGGAAGTGGAGCCCACTTAATTGGATATCTCTTAACTGAATAACCCTGTTAATTGAATATAATTTCCCAACACAAAACCATTTACCATACCTCCAGTACAAATTTGACCTGTTAATTGAATACAGGTTATAGAGTAAACTCCTGTTGAATAGAAAAATCTTGTAACCTGTCGAGAAATTTCCCTGACTTTCCCCAGTTTTCCTTTGTTTATAGATCTATTTGACCTCAGTATATCCAATACAGGCATTTAATCTATTATATATTGTTTGACAGAGCTGATTGAGCTTTGTCAAACAAGATATAATAGAATAAATGCTAAGTTTATCAATAGAATCTTGTCAGATCACCGAAGTTAAGCAACGTTGTGCCCGATTAGTCCTCGGATGGGTGACCGCCTGAGCGATCGATTCGGACTCCCGCGTTGTGTCATTGGGCAAGGCACTTAACCCCGATTGTCCACATGGTGGCACGATGACGCCGTGTCCTTAGGTGCACTGCACGTCGATGGTGTGCAAGTCTTCAACCAATCTAACCCTGCCTGCAGTGCGGAGTTACGATGTTGGGGAGCTGGCAACTGCTCGTCGTTGCTCGGTGGTTCTCTCCGGGTACTCCGGCTTCTTCCACCCGTAAAACTGTCACCGTCATGATTAGCCATTGTGCATAAGTATGTGACCTTAAACACCGATAAATATATAATAAATGTACAGAAAAAAATGAAAATGACAAAATCCCTGTTAATTGAATACTCCCATTAATTGAGTAATTTTCATTGGCAAATTGGCTCTTCAATTAACAGGGTTCCACTGTGGTAATGACAATACCTTGTGGAAACTTTATTCGAACAGAAATTATTTTATTTTAATTAGTAATATGATTTTTAGCCAGTTCATTAGATGACGCCGATTTTCTCCCGGCGATAAATGTATGCAGTGCATGCAAACCACTCTTTCATACAACTAGAAAATGTCATTCACAGTGGCTGTGCCGGTAGTGAAGCCCCCCCCCCCCCCCCCCCCTCTCCCCCTCTAACCAAAGGACAAGCTTCGGGTGCAATCTTGCGGTTTTGCTAAATGAGAGCAGTTACGAGAACCAGCTGAAGCAACCCTGCTTCCAAAAGGCAAACTACCATTACGAAGTCGAGGTCGACCACAGACCAAAGAAGTTCTTTGAAGCTTCAGAATGGCCATCCACTTTAAAACAATGTAGAGCCAACAGATGCGTAAGGCTCTCCAAACCTGCTCCAGTGCGACAGTTTCGTGGAAGGGTGTGATCGGGGTTGAGCTCAGGGTTTACCGTTTCAGAGCCGAGAGTAGACCAACGCATGCTTCAGGGTGGCAGCAGAGACTGGACACATCAAAGGCACGAGGCTCTGACCAGAGCATTGGAATACCTGGACTGGACAAGGAAGCGCTCGAAGATAGGGTCTTACTCAACAACCCAGCCGTCTTAGTGGCCAGACAGAAGAATTCAATGAAACCCATGTCTCACAGATGACATTTAGCGTGCCTGCACGGAGAATTGCCATCGCGGTCTCTGCAGGGTTCGCTGTGGTCCATGAAAGTAGGACCGTGTGAAGCTTCCAGATTCGATTCGATTTCTCCTCTTAAGTTGGTATTCGGTTAGATTCGAAATCAGCTGTCCAATTAGTTTTTCTTCGAATCTATTCACTGCAATTTAGCTTGGTAGCCAGGGGGAGGCCACCAAAAATTTGCAAGACGTGACGTGGGGGTGGGTGGGTCTCTTGAGTGCGCCAAAAATGTGCATTTCCAACTTGTGCAATTTTTTTAATTTTTTAAAAATATATCAATATCAGCTAATATATACCATCATTTGTGTTTCAAACCTTAAAGATGATGTTGTACATCACACTCTTAACATATATACAACATCAGGAGGCTTTATATGTGAGAATATTGGGCTCAAACTGGGAAAATGTCACACGTTAGTAGGGGGTGGGTGTCTTGTTCGAAATGTAGAAAATGTGCAGACAATATTTTGGGAACAATTCAAATGAAAATTTGTTCCTGTATATGTACACCTGCTCTGGCCAAGCCTGATAATGAACAGCTTGTCATTTGAAGATTGGGGCCCACAGAGGTTTAAATTGGTGGTACCAGTTTAACTCTTTACCTTACATGAAAAACAGACGACACGTGCCAAAAAATGATTGAATAACTATTTTTTTTCATTTTTTGTATCAAAAACATAGGTTATGACCCCTCATTGGAACGAGCTCGTGGGTCACGCCCATATTTCAGACATGGTATGACCTATGGACCTGGGACTAACACCAAATGAGTCGACATTTGATGGAGGCTCAAAGTATGGGTCAAGGTCAAGGTCACTGAGATCAACCTGGGGTCATTCTATGAATTTTTCAGAATTGCTGGAAATCATATTTTGGACCACCTAAAGAATTCCCGGAGTTCGTACATGCATTTTTACGTTAAAAAAGTGGGCGTGGCCAAAATTTTTGAAAGTGCGTCACGCTTATTATGTATGAAGTATGAGCCTGGGACCAACAACAAATGTGTCGAAACTCAATGAAGGTTCAAATATGGGTCAACGTCACTGAGATCACCCAGGGGTCATTGAGTGCATTTTTCAAAATTGCTGGAAATCACATTTTTGATCCTCAAATGCATTCCTGAACTTCACATATCCATTTTTAGCTTAACTTGACAAAGGCAAGATAAGCTATTGCCATTACGCTTGCAGCAGTCTGTCAGTTTGTTTACATTTTCTTTAGCACGAGCTACACCCGCAGTTCTTGTCCGATCATCTCGAAATTTTATATGCAGGTTCGAGGTCATGTCTAGAAGAGAACGTCCCCTTTTGGTCGCGATCGGTCAACCGTGTCGCCTGCGAGAGCCCAACACCCGAAAGCCTTTAGCACAGTCTACAGGTCGTATTTATGAAGGGAGTTCATTATAACATGGTAGGATGCATCCATATAATGTCCAGATGGGAACGTCCCCTTTTGGTCACGATCGATCAACCATGATGGTTACGCGTTCCCGAAGCCCGAAAACTTTTAGCACAGTCTACAGCTTGCATTATGAAGGGATTTCATTGTAAATTTGTAGGATGACTCAGAGTAATGTCCAGGTGGGAACGTCCTATTTCGGCTGTGATCGGTCATCCGCGACAGTCGCACAGGCACGTGACCTAGATTTGTTTAGCACAGTTTACAGTTCATATTTATGAAGCAATTTCATTGCAACTTGGAAGAATAACTTGGTATATCTAGATGAGACTGTCGTATTTTGGTCACGATCGGTCATCTGATACCGGCGCCTGGCCACTTGACCTAAATTCCTTTAGCACTTCTTACAGGTTGTGTTTATGAAGGGATTTCATTATAACATGACAGTTGTGTCCTTGGGCAAGGCACTTTATCCCGGTTGCCTACATGGGGGCACGATGACGCCGTGTGCTAAGGCGTACTGCACGTCGATGGTGCACATGTCTTCAACCGCTATAACCCTGCTTGAGTAGAGCTTGAACAGAGTTAAAATGTTGAGGAGCTAACAGTTGCTCGTCGATGCTCGGTGGTTCTCTCCGGGTACTCCGGCATTCTCCACCCGTAAAACTGTCACGGTCACGATTAG
The DNA here is from genome assembly GCA_031216915.1 of Pictodentalium vernedei. Lineage (NCBI taxonomy): Eukaryota > Metazoa > Mollusca > Scaphopoda > Dentaliida > Dentaliidae > Pictodentalium > Pictodentalium vernedei. The sequence continues at coordinate 74,381,933 of CM062296.1, read as the reverse complement.
CCATTGTGCATAAGTATTTGACCTTAAACACCAATAAATAAATACATTTATTTATTGGGTGCAATTACCCTTTCGACAGCCAGGGTCACCTCCTGCCGGACAGTTTTACGAGTGGGGGAAGCCGGAGAGAACCATTGAGCAACGACGACTACTGGCAGACTTCCCAACGTACTAAACCCCGAAATATCGTATTCTGTGGCTTAGCAAGAGTATGATGTATCGGAGTTAGTTGTTTTAAAACGTGTCATAGCGATTAACCCATTCACACAGTCGTGTCGTTCTGCGTATATAGTGGTGCATGTTACCAGATATTGAGGTAGAGCTGTCGCTGAACGGGAAGGGGTAGCGCTTTTCGGACCTCCAGTGCATTTGACGTAATTTTTAGAGCTCAACAAAATACTAAATTTTCATGTTCCACTCTACAGTTTCGCACTACTGCACAAAATTCTAAACATAGGGCATATGTTGAAACTAATGCCATGTAAATTGGAGATATATTTTTAGTATCAGATATATGAGTACATTAGGCTAATTGTTGGACAATATAATTAGAAGTTTTGATTACAGAGTTGGAGTCTGATGCATAGGGATAAATCAGGCAACCAGAAGAATTATGAGAAACAGTGGCTTCGAAAAATTTACTAATTTTTAAACTGTCATTTTTACACGGAGTTGTTACTAGACATGCAACTAAAACATGAGACGGAAACATACAATTTTTTTCACATTTTAGAAATAGGGGTTATATGCTCCAGGGTTAGGTAAGTGGGGGTAGTGGAGAAATTTACTTTTGAGGCTGCTGTGTCGCTGAAATGATTGGTAATGCATATTTTCCTGTAATTCTGGAGGTTAAAGCCTTGCATTTGGCGATAAATTATTTCAACCACATTCAGATTGTTTATTTCTACTTCGTCAGACAGTGTTATATGTTTTTAGTGGAGTTGGGAAATGTAATACATGTTATGGGTTAGATAACTAAGTTACGGAATATTCGCATTTGAAGAGAGTGTATGGCATATAATTTTTGGAAATGCCTGGAAAACTGTGGAGTAGAAACTCAAAAATAAATAAATGAATAAAGTCACCCGAAAACTCGACCATGGCAATTGAGAATTTTCTAGGAGTTGATAACATACTAGCCGAAAAAAGAAACGCAAGTTTTTTTCTGTGGTAAATATTTAAAATGTGTTATGGATGATTATTTCATTGTTTAGATTTTGATATTATTTCTCCATTACTGATTAAATTTTGACGAGTTTTGTTGACTTAACACAGGCGGCGTTTGCATGGAAAATGTTCTGAAAGCGCGGGTACCCCACGCCATTTCATGATCAAAATCAATAGCGGATGTGCCCACCCCGGACTTCAGTCACTTTTCTAACTCTCCTTACCATTGACCCCTTCAAACTGTTTATGGTCCATTGTGGGATGTTATTCCACTCTCGAAGAAGGGCCTGCGTGAGTTGAACGACGTTGTTTGGGACGTTGACGCGTTTCCTTACCCTCCCAAAATTGCTCGATCGGGGACAAATCTGGACTATAGGGTGGCCAATCGAGAACTGGGACATTGTTTTGGTCGACGAAGTCACGACAAAGTAGTGACAAGGCGTTTCACAGAAACTACAAGTCTCGCATTATCCTGATGCAACGTAAGATTGCGCGCATGGATAAGTGGAAGGACGTGAGGCATGAGGACATGATCCCGATATCTTAGACTGTAAGATTGTCCTGGGTGACCAGGAGAGGTGTTTTTACGCCATGAGAAATTCTCCCCCACCCCACCCAAAAAAACAACAAATCCATAACAGACTCTCCCCAGAATTTGTCGTTTTCCTTAACGCACGCAATATCGCTCACCTCGACATCGATAGCAATGTTGTCGACCATCTGACCTGTAAAGCGTGAACCGAGACTCGTCAGTGAATAACACACGCCTCCAGTGGGCCAAGTGAAATCGATTTGGTGCATGTGCCTGCAGCCACTGTAATCGACGTTGAGGTCGCCTGAGTGTAAGTTGCGGACCAACGTAGGCACGTCGTGGCCTTAAATTGAACTCCCGCAACCGATTCCTTACTGTTCTTGGACACACTCGGCGACCGTGAATGACTACTCTGTCGCCGTCTGAAATCGGTTACGGTGGTGTGAGAGACGTATGCCTCTATCTTCACGTGGCGATGTAACGCGCGGACGTCCGCTCCTGGGACGGTCAGCTAATCTTCCTGTGGCTCCGAGACGCCCAACTAAATGAGCTATCGTTGACTCATTGGTCCCAAATTGCTGGGCGACGAGACGTTGCGATTGGGCCTGCATAATTAGAGCTATAGCCCAACCTCTATCAACTTAGGACATTCGCGGCATTTTGCTTTTCAATCAAGTTGAAATGAAATGTTGTGCAATCGATGTGTACAGTTCAAAACTTCGATTTGGTATGGTTTTCAAGCCTATAGCAAGATGGAGTGCCCCGGATGCACCTTTTGTCGAAAAATCTGCTGAAAGCATGCAGCGTCGCACGTGGTCATGGTTGGCTGAATTTTAGCCAAAGATTCTTCAGACAGTACACCGAGGTAGCTATGTGTCAAATTTTACTACATTTGGTTTCCGGATAAAAAATTATATTACCAAAACTGAACTTGCGTTACTTTTTTCCCTCAGTATAAAAGATGAAAGAAAAGAAATAAATTGAACTCTGTTTTGGATAACGGTAGACATTTGAAAATGTTAAAGCGATTTTGATATCCGTAATTAGTTGTCAACAGGTGTGCCAGATTTCATTACTGTGGATGCATCAAGGGGAAGTACCTTACAAATCTGGTCTTAAGAAAGTACAAAGAAAGAAAAATGGACTAACGATCGCCACAAGTCATTTCTACGAAAAAGCATTGAGGTTAGTCGTGGAAAACAAAATTCAACTGCACAACTCATTATTACGACTTCAGACGTTCAGAACGCGTTATCACGACTTATCATCTCGTTATATTGTCGTTATAACGAGATGTGAAGTCGTTATAACGAGATGGCAAATCGTTATAACGAGTTGTGATGTTATAACGAGTTATGATGTTATAACGAGTCGTGATGTTATAACGAGATTGCAAGTCGTATAACAAGTTGTGGAAGTCGTTATAACGAGTTAGAAAGTCATTATAACGTTCGATTCAACGGGAGTATACCTAGTTACCCAAATAGACGCAACAATTGCCCCAAATCACCAAACACTCCAAATCACTTTATTTGGTACGCATTCTCCCAGAACCCTCCTTTTTATCCAATAATAGGCGCGTTTCTTTGTATAAGAGTAAATCTAATTACCCAGAATCCTCGGTTACTTCGTCGAATTACTACAAAAACCCGATAACTATTTTTAGTGGCTCGGATTTCCCACTAAATCCGCAGTTTCTACCTATTACAGACGCTATTCTAGCTACATGTACTCTAACCCTTGCAGTTTATGTAGTCGTAGCTATTCTTGACTACCCCTTGTTAAGGCCTCTGCCCTCGTCCAAGTCTTATAATCACCAGTGAAATTGATTGATTCCCGTAACCTGTAGTTACCCATACGGAGTTACCTCCCTTGAGTTTGACGAAGGCCTCTATGATTCTCAAACCATAAAAGACAATCGAGCAGGGATAGGTATTACTCGAACGACTCGAATCTTATCGAGCAAATAAGCTATCGAGTAGTGACTCGACAGGTATCGCTCGGACGACTCGAAGCCCATCGAGCAAATGAGATTATTATAATCCTTGATGGGTGCGGGTGTGGGATGGAAAAATCTCACCCGAGGGCAAGATATTTGGGCCAGACACCAAATATCTTGTCCTGAGGGTGAGATTTCTCCATCCCACACCCGTACCCATCATGGATTATTTTTCTCCCCCAACATGCAGCGATTACATTAGCCAGAGGTAATCAGGAGTCACGTGCTGATTCAATCAACTCATTCTGTAGTCGTTGTTTTGAAAAACTGATGACACCATCGGAAAGAGCATGCACAAGTTATGAATATACCAAAGGTATATACCACGAAATCGATTAGGAACGGCGGCAGCTTGAGGGTGGAAGAGTTTTAGAGCATCATACTTTGATCACACTGCATTCCGATGACGTCAATATGAATTAGTTGGTAGCAAGAAACTGATACGATGTGTTCAACGTCACAATGACGTTATAAAGTATAACGTCACGTGGATGGGGTGGGATACATCTGTCTCTCTCTCTGCTATCTCACCCTGGACAGACGTATGTTACACATGCAGTGGGGGAGAAACATCTGTCTCTCCCTGCTATCTCATCCGGGACACACGTATGTTACACATGCAGTGGGTGAGAAATAGAACAATTGCTCGGCCGAGTGATTCCTCATGCGGCTTTACGACTCATATCGGTATTTGAGGATACTTATGACATGGTGATATACTACATGAGGATACCTTTTGTGGATACCTTTTGGAGAATATCAATTTGAAGATAGTTATAGCTTCTACTCCTATTCAGCGCATGGTCTCCATCTGTCCTATGATCAGCTTGTATTGTGGTCACCTTTAGTATGGTGTTCTGCCAGCCTTGCAGGCTTGTACCATTACTGCCTTGTACTATTACTATTGACTACCTCTATTGTGTCTTGTCCTGGAGCATCTCATTCTTATTAGCTTGTGACATTACTATGGTTCTTAATATACTACTGCCGCTAAGGGTTCCAGTTCATATCACTTTCAAAGTTGTATTTCATAATTGGAAGCAGTCGAATACATTCTGACTGCTAGAACAACCTTTTCATATATGTTAGTTCCCCAAATAAGCTATCGAGCAGTTACTAAAAAAGTCATTGTTCGAAGGACTCGAATCCCATCGAGCAATTGCTCGAACGATTAACTCCACATACGACCCTTCGACTCATCTCGGTATACAACCCTTTATCCAACACAGACCATATCAAAATTTATTATTTTAAAAATTATTTTTTAATTTTTTTTTTTTAAATTTCAACAAAACCACATCATGTGACCCTTCATTGGAACGAGCTCGAAGAGCTCGTTCCAAAGAGGGGTTACATTATATGGTTTTGTTGATTTTTTTTTAAAAATAGTACTTTTTCAGCTTCTGAATCTGCGTATTACGCGGGCGGATGTGGTCGATTCGTTGAGCAAAGGGTTAAGAGTACCTACAACATGACTCATATGCAGATCCGATCTCCTATATGGCCCTTAGTTCCTATACAGCTCCTAGCTCCTATACATGTTTTATATAGCTCCTAGCAGTCCTGGCATTGTCTTCTACCTTGTCTTGAACTACCTGTCCTTTGATTAGCGTCTATTGTAGTCATCCAGTACTATAGCCTTCCACCGCCCTTATAGTTGTGTACCATTACTGCCTTGTTGTACCATTAGTATTAGCTACTACTATCCTTCTTGTGCTAGGGAGTCCCACCATTACTAAGTTGTCGTACTACTACGCCTCTTATTACCTATTATTACACGACTGCCGCTTCGGGTCCCAGTTAATATCAATATCAAACTAGAAGCAGTTGAAAACAGTCTGCATGCAAGAACAACCTTTCCCGGCATACCACTTCCAAATCCCCTAATTTAGCTAGCAAGTAGTTACCGAAAACGTTATTGCTCGAACGATTCAATCCCATCTAGCAAATGAGCTAGAGAGCAATTGCTCGTAAGTCCTAACTGAACAAATTCTTTTGCGACTCTTCGACACATTTCGGTAAAAATGGGTTCTGTGTCTTAAAAGAGATTTTGAAAGTAGGGTGCCGAAAAACATGGATCACGATTTTTCATCAAATGAGCCATCGAGTAATGACTGGAAAAGGCATTGCTCGAACGGCTCGAAACTTATCGAGCAAATGAGCTTTTGAGCAATTGGTCGAACGATTGACTCCACGACTCTTTGTCTCATCTTTTATAACGGGGTGCCTAAAGTGGGGTTCTACCACAAATGGGATTCCGCGATTTGACATAACTCTCGAGGGTATTCCTTTGAAAGAAAATGATTTGAGTTCAAAACTTGATTGAGTTCAAGTTCGAATTCCACAAGCCACAATCGTTTTTTTTCGGTTTTTTTTTTTTTTGTCTCTTTTTTTTTGTTTGTTTCGTTTTGATTCTCTGAAAGCCTCTAAAGTCACGGATATTACGACCTTTTCACAATTAAACAAACATTTCAAACACTAGCCGAACCATGATCGGTCCGATGAGTCCAGGGACTCTCTAACACCACAATCGTCATATTTATATACTTATGAAAGTTTAACTTTGAAGGCCGCAGTTTCAGTTTGGGTGAGTCTCTTGTCATACATGTACGTGTAGAATACATGTTCCAACAACCTGGGTTTGGGTGGTCTTGTTGATGGAAATTACAGTACCGTGGTAGTGGTATCTAGTCAAGTATTGGCTGCCTATATATGCAGCCCATACTTCGCCAGACACCACTGTTAAATGATGTTCTGTTACCTTATTATGAGGTATTTAGTGCGTGAATCCATTCTGATTATCGCAAAATTGTTTAGAGCCCTGGATGCCTCGCTATGGTGATCAAAACCCATAAAGTGTTACCAAACTACATCATAATTCCAAGGACTCCAAAAGAATGGTAACTGACAATTTGATTCATTATGGGCCTCCTTGGAATTAAAGTGGTTAACAAGTCGTCCTAGATTATAAAAAAATGAAAACATTCTATGAGAGATAAGTACCTACATGAGTATAGCGAGTTGAAAGCTTGCCCGGTTACCAGGCCCCAGGAAGTGACGTTATGTTGCGGGGCAATATGGATGTCGTGTGCGTTATGGTAGCCCACACGATTGGACATGTTGTGACGTCATTTCCATGGTGATGGGTGAGTGTTGGTTACGGATGCGGACCAGACCGGACAGCCAGTGGTGGTCCGGTTCAGGGGAGAGCCGGTCTGGTCCAACCCTAGGTGGTCCGATATTCTTGCCTGGACCGGTTCTGGACCGGTCCAATCATTTTAAAATACCTTAAATGAAGAGAAATGTGTTAAAATCTTACTTTTGGTAATTTAAGGTATTTCATAATGATTGAACTGTGTACGCGTTTGTGTTAAAGAAAACATCAAGTTACTGCGATCTGACGGGCAAGCTTGCTAACTCTGGGCATATTATATAGTACACTGTATGCACATTGTGGAAATGTGCAGTGTAGTTTGAAATATTTTCTCATATCCATCATTATAGAGAAGTTAGAGAGAGAATAAACTTGCTTACAATTTGTGACTGTGACTCACTGTGGAGTCTGTAGTTCACGTTTCCCGCTATCCTGCACATGCAATATGTCATACAGCATGTGGTGGATAGCGGAAACATGAACTACAGACTAAATGTTATTAGTGCTGAAAGACTTGGAGCATTTGCACTATATATCTTTTAGTTCTGAACCCAAGCATATTCTATTTAAGGAATAGTGCATGGCTTGGAGTTGACTACGCCCATATAGTGCCCAGTGAGGTGGTGTGGTTCCCGCCGCGAAGCAGAGGGAACTACACCACCTCACTGGGCACGCTATGGGCGTAGTCAACGACAAGACATGCACTAATCCTTATATTATATCGAACACCCATCAAGAAAAACATCTGTCCGATTTGTTAATCTATTACCAAGGTAGCAGCCCTACCAACCAGCGTTATATAGAAAAAATACCATGTAGTTTTTAAAAAACACTTTCTTCTTCCAAAACACGGCTAACTTGGATTATTGATATGAGAGGAGACAGATTTTGAAACGGTCGTAAGGGTAAACGCAGTTTGATAATTTCCACACATTTGTCACACATATACATTACCGAATGGGACAGTACGGGATACAAACTTCGAAGATTCAATTGAATACCATTATTTATTCATTTACTGCCCAAAACATACAATTAAATAGCGAAATAATATGAGCAGCGAAAACAAACGATTTTTCATATCCGGACGCGATCTCATGAAAGTTGTACCTAGGTGTGGATCATTCTCTTCGAAACAAGATATGGATCATCTTCTCAAGGAATAAAATGAACGCCTCGAAAAATGTGACTTCGACAATGGAAAAGCGATACATTTTTCCACAATGATTTCTTTCCGGGTCGTTTTGTGGATGTTGTGCCTCTGTGAATCGATTTTTAAATTTAGCCTGATCAGTTTTATTCGCCCAGTATGAAAAGAAAATTGATATAGTAGTGTGCTAAAAATAGAAAACGTGTAGTGCCTGGGTGTAGTGCCTGGTCAGTTCTGTGGATGCAAACTACATAAAATAGGGTATCATCTTTCAGCCAATCAGAATGCAAGGAAGTCAGGTGAGATATAATATATGCTATATAGTATGTGAATGGGTTAAGAACTTAAAGATAGATAGTGCAAATGCCCCAAGTCTTTCAGCACTAAAACGTTTTGTTCTTAGCATTGGCACCTGATATATTCCAGATAGATTGGTCAATTTCCGAGATGCAGGTATGCGTACCGGTATTCGGTATTGGATGTAGTGGCTTGGAGTAAGATATTGCCAACTATAGGCTATATCGCGATTTGCAACCTATCGTCAGTACACTGAAATGTATATGAGCCTATGAGAGATAGTTGCCAACTTGATATGGTAATTCCTAATTCGCTATCTTGCCTGGCATCAGTCATTGTCACTAGCAATATGCACACCATTATCCATTGGAATTACGAAACCACTTATACATCTACACATGTTTTCGACCCAATGTGTCAGATATAGGCCCAAATGTCGAGAACATGGTAATTGTATGAGCGGTTTCGTAATTTCATACATTGTCATTTCAGAGTTCAAAGGTTAAAGAGGATATTTCTGTAAAACGCTTATTCGTTTCATCAAGGATCGTTGTTTTTGTCCTGATGCAAACTGTCAAGTTAGAGAAGATGGCTGTATGAAATAGGGCTGTCACGATTTTTTAATTTAGGAATCGATTAATCGTCGCAAATAATTGATAATCGACTATTCGTACCTAGATGACCCCCATCTCCTTCTCTTTGAAGTCGATAAAAATGAAGTTGAAGTCAGTTGACCTACCTCAAGTAAACAACGAAGACGATCCTCTTTTAGTTACATTCAAAGCTTTGATGTTCTGAACTTTTGAACCGTCAGTGTAATAATCAAGACCGGTCGACAGTTGCGAACTTCGCAACTGCCGACCGGTCTTGATTATTACACTGACGGTTCAAAAGTTCAGAACATCAAAGCTTTGATGAAAGTACCTGAAAGACAAATGCTTCCAATAGCTTCTTGGGGTTTAACATCGATGTTCTTAACTCTTTACCTTTAGAAACAATCGTTTTTTCAACATATTTTCTTTTAATTATTAAACGTCTAAAACGGGATATAATTTACCGATCATTCGACAACGAAAAATACAAATCGATTTCGCTGTGACCGATCAACAATCGATTAATCGATTAATCATGACAGCCCTAGTATGAAACGCGTTTCAAAGAGAGTCCCTCTAAACATCTAACCTCTGAAGCGTCAATGTCTGACTTTATAAGACGGCTTATTGTAATCGATAATGCATATTGTAGACTACATCGTTGCTTGCCCATTTGTCCCAACCAGAATAAAACTATAACTATTGTCTCATATTTGTGTAATCTGCAATGCATCATTATTGCAAACTGGTCACTTGCCAATGTGCAATTATAAACAGAAAAATAATTCCAAAACACTTGCAATTGTTAACTTGTTGCATCATGTTGATTGTTGATTGTCACACGGGAGTCACATAATCAGTAAATACAATGCACATGTATTCCTTGTCAAACAGGCATTTCAGAGGTTTTCAAATCCGTCTTCTTGGACGAGACGCTTGCAATTCCCGCAGTTGCACAAACTATGCATCCGTAGGTATTGGGGAAGGTGGCGCTTCCCAACATTGTCATGCAAAAATGATAACTTAGCTACCGAATCGGAAAATAGACGATTTCGTATTGAAGTAATATGTTTCCTGTAACACTGAACAAGTACTCACTTGGCATACTAGTAGCAACTACGCACATCAACTCTTCACCAATTCAGACATGTATGGAAGCGTATCTGTATGTAAATTCCGCCAGCCAAGTGGGTTAGTATTTATCCCAGCGCACGGCAGGGCATTGTACCTACTTATTTATGTCATTGCGATGTCTGAATTGCTCGAATTACGTGACACGTGTGCTCCATGCATAGTGCCAAAAAGACGACCAACTCCTTTCTCTTCGCATTGTGTCGGTGTTGTCGGATCCCCAGCACCTAGCATCACAGAATCACTTTCACAAGTATCTGATGCCTGCGCTTTTATACACCCGATTAGCCCCGTAAGTTCTGATGTCACCTTTGCCTCAATAGTTGATCTCGCCTCCAACTTGTAACCGAAAGCACGGAAACGAGTGTCCACATATGACCTCATGTCCACTTGATTTTCTTCTTCTTTCATATCGAAGTATTTGTTCATCTTCAGCTTTGCTTGCTCCTTGAATTTCTTGATTCCGGGCGGGTCGTTTACTTTCGTTTCCAAGTGTTTCTCTAACGTTGCTGCCTACGATACCTTGATTTTTTTCACTTGAGAAGCGAGGAAATGAGCTCTCAGTAGTTCATATTTCACAAATTTTCCTTATATCCCCCTCCCGCACTCTCCCCCGGGTTCGGCTACGCAGAGCGGGCCGCCAAAGGGGGCCGTGCTGTCCCCAACAAGCTCCCGTTTACAATACTCCCCCAATATTATAAGCTTCCTACGCCCCTGGTCGTCATGGTGAAATTAGCTTGGAGACGAGATCCTACTCAACCTCAGTGGGGAAGTAAGTGCGTTTTGGAGCATTCCTGTGTGGTAGTGTATCATCTACAGCGGTGGTTATAATGTCTCTAAGTTCCAAATGTCATGACAACATTACATATGTTGAGTTCCATTGGGTACATACATCTTGAATGAATCTCAATGTCTTAAGTTTCTTTACTCGTTGTACCGCCTCCAAAGATTTTATCAAGTAGGATGTTGCGGAAATGCATTACCAGTTTCTTACACCGGTTTATGGCTTCAGTTACTCCCCGCACATTAAGTCTATCTTGTAGGCTAAGTTCAAAACATGGCCGAGGCATGGAAATCATTCAACATGTAAGAAGTCTCTGCAACATTCGAACCGACACTGTCGCATGTTGCCGCTACTAACTTGTCTCTCGGCAGCTCCCATGTGCCCAACATTTCGATAACTTTGTCCGCGATACTTTCCCCTGGATGTTCTCCGGGAAAGATACAGCTCCAAGTCTAACGCTCTCTAATTCCCGTGAAGTTGGCTCCTAGCTATTACACAGCTTACACCACAGTTCATACACCACTTCAACTCATATGGCTATCATTATCTCATGGCAGCTCCTAGTTGGTGGTGTTTGGTATTCTACAGTCAGATATCAACTTGTCCTATTCACGGAGACCCGCTTACGAAATCCCACCTACGGAATCTCTTCATATGGCCAGTCTGTGGCTATAGAATAACCCTTTTTACAAAATGAGCCAAAGCCAATTACTGTTTGGAGTAAATACTCGTACAACTACACCTGGGTATTGGAGGATATCCGCGAAACGACAATGTAGTATTGGTAGATACTTACCGGAGGAGACTGTCCATAGAAATCCATAGTTCCTGCAGTTTTTTCGTATCATGACAGTGAGGTAAAATCTATCATCCCTTTTCGCCTTCCCTCACCCATTCCCGTTCTCTTCATTCTTCTCCCTGAGCTCTGGCATGACCAAGATCCCCCCATCCCCATGACAACGACGTCACAACATGGCTGCTCTCGTGGGCTGCCATGACTATAGATGATGCCCACAATGCACCGTGACATGGCGTCAGTTCCGAGGTCATGGTAACTGGGCTCTGCCAAGAAGCTATTCATTAAACGGTCAAGCTTTCTGTATGCTATACCATACTCATGTAGTGCGGATCCGTGAGTTTGTGTTGTGGGCGCTGCATTTCGGTCATGGGTAGGAGACAGGTAAACACTCCCCGTGGAAATCCCGAGAAGTGATGCGGTGTTTTCTTACAGTGGTAAACAGGAGTAATAGATGCAGTGTTCAGCCCACACTGGATGGACCCCACAGTGGGCCGCGGAAGTGACTTCAGAGTAAGGTGACGTAGTTACGTCATGTTTGGAACTCATGGTAGCCCGCATGGGCGGCCATCTTGTGGTGTCATCCCCATGGTGATATGTGGTATCAGTGCGCATGTTGTTTCTGTCGTCCATTCTGTATACTGGGGCGGCCATCTTTGTTTCTAGGGTTGCACGTGGAAGCTATGTGGCCCAATGGCCCACAACAGGAGGAGACTGTGTGCAGGGGGTGCGTTCGATTTAATAGGAGTAAACCTAATTACCTAAATAGACCTGACAACTATTTTACTAGTTCGAATTCCTTTGGAATCCTCTGCGTTGCTTCTGTCTATGAATCTACCTGTTACGTTTTTGTTCCTGTCTACCCAATCCTTTTCGTTGTTCTGAAGTACGCTCCATTAGCGTTGGCGAGCCCATGGGAGCCAACATGGCGTAACTAGGTCACGTTACTACGACTGCATTTCCGGGGTCCACTGTGGGGTCTATGACTATCCAATCTGGGCTGATCGCCACATCTCTTTCTGCTTACAAACTCTGTTTTACTGGTAAAATAGGACCCGGTAACTAATGCCTGGGGTGGAAGTCCTCTTAAATAGGCAACATGGGTATAAACGATTGGCTGGACTTAAAGCACTAGCTGAACTTTGTATCGCCTTTGAGCTAGCGCGTTCCATCCCTTCATGCTGCTGCCGGAAGGAAGGGAGTCAAGTAATCGCGAGAACTTCATCTAAAAAGCTAGATTCCTGCCATCATTTTTTGACGATGTTCAAAGGTCTCGTGGTTAAGGTGTTGGACTACCGATTGCCAGGCGTGGTTGTCTCTACAACATGACTGTGTCCTCGAAAAACACACAACCACAGCACTTTCGTCGCACCGCAGCCAGCGGGGGAATCAGAACCAACATTCTATATTCCTCTAAAACATGACTGTGTCCTCGAAAAACACCCAACCACAGCATTTTCGTCGCACTGCAGCCAGCGGGGAATCAGAACCAACATTCTATATTCTTCTAAAACATGACTGTGTACTCGAAAAACACCCAAACACCCACAGGCCCGTGCCAGTCTTCGTCTGAGGCCATCTATAGCACTTTCGTCGTACTGTAGCCAGCACGTTCCACACTTTCTTGCTGCTGCCGAAAGGAAATTGAACCAGTCATCGTTTTTTGACGGTGTGAAATAGTCAAACGGTTTAGGTGTTGGACGCCTGATTGCCAGGTTAGGGTTCGACTCCTGGCAGGAGGTCAGAAACGAACATTCTAAATTCCTCTAAAACATGATTATGTCCTTCGAAAAACACACACAGGCCGTGTCAGTCCTCGTCTGAGGCCAACCACGTCACTTTCGTCGTGCTGTAGCCTGCACGATTCTACACTTTTGTGCTGCTGCCGACAGGAAGGTGAACCAGGTAATCATGAGAACTTCATAAAAGGCTAGGATTCCAGCCACCGTTTATTAACGGTATGATATGGTCTAGTGGTTTAGGTGGAGGACTCCTGATTGCCAGGCGGGCAACTGAGGGTTCAACTCCCGCCAGGGGATCAGAAACCGACATTTTAAATTCCTCTAAAACATGATTGCGTCCTTCGAAAAACACACACAGGCCCGTGCCAGTCTTCATCGGAGGCCAACCACAACACTTTCGTCGTACTGTGTCCAGCGCCTTCTACACTTTTTATGCTGCTGTCGAAAGGAAGGTGAACCAAGTAATTAACCCTTTACCTAACCTGAAAAGCAGACGACACTTGCAAAAATAATTCTTGAATAACTAATTTTTTTCATTTTTTGTCTCAAAAACATAGGTTATGACCCCTCGTTGGAACGAGCTCGACGAGCTCGTTCCAACGAGGGGTCATAACCTATGTTTTTGAGACAAAAAATGAAAAAATAATTAAAATTAATTGGCGATTTTTGTGAATAGCGCTGGCCGGTTTTGGCCGTTACGTTAGGTAAAGGGTTAAGAGAATTTCGTCTAAAAAGCTAGATTCCAGCCATCGTTTTTTGACGGTGCAATGGTCTAATGGTTTAGGTGTTGGACTCCTGATTACCACGCGGGGTTGACAAGGGTTCGACTCCCGACAGGGGATCAGAAACCAACGTTCTAAATTCATTCCACTAAAACATTACTGTGCCCTTCAAAAACAGACAGGCGCATGCCAGTCTTCGTCTGAGGCCAGCCACAGCACGTTCCTCATAATGTAGCAAGTGCGTTCCACACTTTCATCTGCTGCCGAAAAGCAGGTGAACCAGGTAATTATGAGAACGTCATTGTGACATTCAAAAACACAGACAGGCGCGTACCAGTCTCCGTCTGAGGCCAACCACAACACTTTCGTCATAATATAGCCAGTGCGTTCCACACTTTCATGCTGCTGCCGAAAAGCAGGTGAACCAAGTAATCATGAGAACGTCAACTAAATGGCTCGATTCCAGCCATCGTTTTTTTTTTTTTTTTTTGACGGTGTGCAATGGTCTAGTTGTTTAGGTGTTGGACTCTTGATTGCCAGTGGAGCTGGCAAGGATTCGACCCCTGGCAGAGGATCAAAAACCACATTATAATTTCCTCTAAACCATGTTTGTGTCCTTCGAAAAAAAAACACACACACACGCGCGCGTGCATGTCCATACCTGCACGTAATATGTGCATGATTTGGATTTTCATGATTCCTGAATTCATCGCAGGTAAATAGTAGGCCGTGGAGAATATTATCAGTCCTGTTGCAAACTTCATTGGGCATTTCACACTGGGAATAGGATTGCTATTCGACCCATAAAAGGGCTTAGATTAAACCCTGCTTATTGGAGAGTGCCTGTGGGCGTGGTGCCTGTGGGCGTGGTGCCCATAGGCACTCTCCAATAATTTGTCATAAAACAAGCTTTGAATAACAAATTCAGACCGCCAAAAATAATCTAGCCCTCAACCAGATAATCACTAATGAGAAAAATATCTTGTTATTTGTACTTTCCGACGTTTGAAGTCGTATTTTGAACAATGTTGAAGAAACTGAACTTCCAGTGACGTTTGAACGTCAGGATTATTATAATCCCTGATGGGTACGGGTGTGGGATGGGAAAATCTCACCCGAGGGCAAGATATTTGGGCCAGACACGAGGCTTGCCGAGTGTCTGGACCAAATATCTTGTCCTGAGGGTGAGATTTTCCCATCCCTCACCCGTACCCATCAGGGATTATTTTTCTACCCCCACCATACAGCGGTTACGTTAGCCAGAGGTAATCGGCGGTCACGTGCTGATATTATCAACTCATTTGGTATTCGTTGTTTTTAAAAACTAATGACACCATCGGAAAGAGCATGCAAACGTTATGTATATACCAAAGGTATATACCACGAAATCAATTAGGAACGGTGGCATCTTGGGGTCTAAAGAGTTTTAGAGCATCAAACTTTGATCACACGGCATTCTGATGACGTCAATATGAATTAGTTGGTAGCAAAAAAACTGATATGCATAACGTCATAATAACGTTATGAACGTATAACGTCACGTGGGTTGGGTGGGATACATCTGTCTCTCCCTGCTATCTCACCCTGGACAGACGTATGTTACACATGCAGTGAGGGGAGAAAATTAAAGTCTCGAAGGGTTAAATCAAATTAGGAGCAAAGCTCATTTGAATATTTAAAGAAGTGACACCCTGCTTTCGCCGCCACTGGGTAATGTTGGCCCTATCGTACACCATTAAATGTAGCCTGTATATAATGTTATCAAAATCAGCCTCATATATACAAATATTCATAAATATCCAATTTGACCTTTTGGATAGTTACCAATTTCAACAATAAATCAACAAAAAGATAGCAGGTGTTTTAGATACATAACAGCTTACAGTATGACATTCACTAGTCAGTCTGTCTATAATATATAAATACCAAACATAACATTTAAGATTGTAATAAATATCGAAAGAAGATATTTTTTGGAACTTGACGTAAGTTCGGAACTGCAAACATAAATAGTTGGCTTCAGTAAATAACAATTCATGGGAACGTCTATAGAGATATTGGTGCAGCCAAAGATCAGGTTGAATCATCCGGGACATAGATCAGGGTCATAGGAGGTACTCCCACACCACCCCCACCCCTCAATAATTTTGCAGTCGGGACACTTTAGTCTGGATTGGAGTCTATTCCCGCTTGCTCGTAAGTACGTACTTTCTCACGAGACGAGATTTGTTAATTGCACTTACGTCATATACACACGCTGTCGGTCTCATTCAGTCTGTGGCCTATTTGGTCCTAGCTTGACTAGTTGAAAATCCAGAGGACAATACTATAAAACTTTACAGTTGTCATTTTTAGAATAGTATTTTCTGGTTATGGATATAACTAATTGGAATGAACCATTGGCATTCTCAAAGATGCTGCAATTTGCCACTTGGCAAATTGCTATGTCTTTTAACACTTACGCTGCCGAAAGCGACTATTGTCGCCTATTTTATGATGATTATCTGTACGTTCTGGTATGCGCAGATCAAACCTACCATCTGATTTATTGTTGGAAAGG
Organism: Pictodentalium vernedei; assembly: GCA_031216915.1. Taxonomy (NCBI): domain Eukaryota; kingdom Metazoa; phylum Mollusca; class Scaphopoda; order Dentaliida; family Dentaliidae; genus Pictodentalium; species Pictodentalium vernedei. The sequence goes on along the minus strand of CM062296.1, from coordinate 74,365,306 downwards.
GCTCTTAAAGCCCTTTCCAACAATTAATCAGACGATAGAGTTTCATGTATGTCATAAATCTTATTAAACGTCCTCGCATATAAACGTACATAGATGTCCTCCATATTTGGCTAAAGTGGGCGTGGCAGATAAAGGGTTAAAATGCTAATGGATAATTTCTGTCATTTATATTCACTTGTGGAAAATATAGTTTGGGAAAATACAATTGTAAAAAGTTTTACAGTATTGGTCCCAGAATGTACAAATTAAATAAGAAGTTAGAAATCTCATGAGTCATGATTACTACATCTATTTATTATCCCTTTACCTGACATGAAAAGCAGACGACACTTGCAAAAAAAATTCTTGAATAACTACTTTTTTTCATTTTTTGTCTCGAAAACATAGGTTATGACCCCTCATTTGAAACGAGCTCGACGAGCTCGTTCCAATGAGGGGTCATAACCTATGCTTTCGAGACAAAAAATGAAAAAAATCATGAAAATTAATTGGCGATTTTTGAAAATAGCGCTGGGCGGTTTTGACCGTTACGTTGGGTAAAGGGTTAAACAGACAAATGTCCTGAGTTTTTTAACTAGAATCCCAATTGACAAATATTTTCTACTACACCATCAAGGCACGCCTTCAGAGAAGACATGGCTTCATGATGCAGTTGGTGTATATTATTAGACTACACCATCAAGGCACGCCTTCAGAGAAGTCATGGCTTCATGATGTAGTTGGTGTATATTATTAGACTACACCATCAAGGCACGCCTTCAGAGAAGACATGGCTTCATGATGTAGTTGGTGTATATTATTAGACTACACCATCAAGGCACGCCTTCAGAGAAGACATGGCTTCATGATGTAGTTGGTGTATATTATTAGACTACACCATCAAGGCACGCCTTCAGAGAAGACATGGCTTCATGATGTAGTTGGTGTATATTATTAGACTACACCATCAAGGCACGCCTTCAGAGAAGACATGGCTTCATGATGTAGTTGGTGTATATTATTAGACTACACCATCAAGGCACGCCTTCAGAGAAGACATGGCTTCATGATGTAGTTGGTGTATATTATTAGACTACACCATCAAGGCACGCCTTCAGAGAAGTCATGGCTTCATGATGTAGTTGGTGTATATTATTAGACTACACCATCAAGGCACGCCTTCAGAGAAGACATGGCTTCATGATGTAGTTGGTGTATATTATTAGACTACACCATCAAGGCACGCCTTCAGAGAAGTCATGGCTTCATGATGTAGTTGGTGTATATTATTAGACTACACCATCAAGGCACGCCTTCAGAGAAGACATGGCTTCATGATGTAGTTGGTGTATATTATTAGACTACACCATCAAGGCACGCCTTCAGAGAAGACATGGCTTCATGATGTAGTTGGTGTATATTATTAGACTACACCATCAAGGCACGCCTTCAGAGAAGACATGGCTTCATGATGTAGTTGGTGTATATTATTAGACTACACCATCAAGGCACGCCTTCAGAGAAGACATGGCTTCATGATGTAGTTGGTGTATATTATTAGACTACACCATCAAGGCACGCCTTCAGAGAAGACATGGCTTCATGATGTAGTTGGTGTATATTATTAGACTACACCATCAAGGCACGCCTTCAGAGAAGACATGGCTTCATGATGTAGTTGGTGTATATTATTAGACTACACCATCAAGGCACATCTTCAGAGAAGTCATGGCTTGATGATGTAGTTGGTGTATATTATTAGACTACACCATCAAGGCACGCCTTCAGAGAAGACATGGCTTCATGGTGTAGTTGGTGTATATTATTAGACTACACCATCAAGGCACGCCTTCAGAGAAGACATGGCTTCATGATGTAGTTGGTGTATATTATTAGACTACACCATCAAGGCACGCCTTCAGAGAAGACATGGCTTCATGATGTAGTTGGTGTATATTATTAGACTACACCATCAAGGCACGCCTTCAGAGAAGACATGGCTTCATGATGTAGTTGGTGTATATTATTAGACTACACCATCAAGGCACGCCTTCAGAGAAGACATGGCTTCATGATGTAGTTGGTGTATATTATTAGACTACACCATCAAGGCACGCCTTCAGAGAAGACATGGCTTCATGATGTAGTTGGTGTATATTATTAGACTACACCATCAAGGCACGCCTTCAGAGAAGTCATGGCTTCATGATGTAGTTGGTGTATATTATTAGACTACACCATCAAGGCACGCCTTCAGAGAAGACATGGCTTCATGATGTAGTTGGTGTATATTATTAGACTACAACATCAAGGCACGCCTTCAGAGAAGACATGGCTTCATGATGTAGTTGGTGTATATTATTAGACGGAACGTGAGTTATGACAGTCGCGACAAATTGGCTTTACACTCCCACCCCAATCGGTCATCATCCCCCCCCCCCTCACCTTTCCCCCAACCAAGTGACATGTATAGATATTTACTCCTTGATACGGGGAGGGTAGGGAGATTATAACATGTTCGAATGAAATTGGCAATACAAAGTGGTACGTAACCGTGAGTACTATATCTCGCACACTTAGCCTCTTTTTTGGGGGGTGGTCTCGGTGTGGGGGAGTGGGTGCTCGAAAGTGACGCCATAGTCACGTGATTAGCTACGTTATATTTGGTTGTGTATTTGGCCTCGCGTGAGCGGCCATGTTGTGACGTCATTACCATAGTAATATGTCATGTCAGTGTTCATGCGGAGTGCGTGTTGTTAGGGTGATTTCGTCCATTTTGTTTACCGAAGGCCGTCATTTTAATTTCTGTGGTGGAACGCGGGTGTTATTTGACTCAAACCCTCTAATAGGAAAGGGTTGTTTTGGAGGGTATTTTCGAATGAACTGGAATAAGTCTAATTACCCAAATGGACCCGATAATTTCCTCAAACATCCGGAATCATCGTTTGGTTGATCCTAATTTGATAGCACATGATTACAACGAGCCTAGAATGCTTGTAATAACGTGGGGTGTGGGGTCAGGCAAAGCATTACGGATACAAGGTGGAAATTTTTACATTTTCAATTTTGGGACCCACCACCCCCGGAATTTTTGCTAGTCATGTCTTGGACACCCACCCCTCCCGCGCAGTTTTTCCTCAAAGACAATTGGGGACCTACCCCCATTTTATAAAATCTGTTTAACTAAGTATTCAAATTACCTGAATAAAAAAAAAAAATAAATACTTTTCCCAAACATGAAAGGTGCCGCAAACCAACTTGTCCGATATCCCAGCCCTGCTCTTGGGCATCCAAGGCATCCCTAGCCACAGATGGCCCCAAAAACAATCTCTGCATATACAGTCACAACGGAAATGCAGCATCAGACCCCCAGGTAACCACTAGAACCCGCCTCCACCAACTGATTTGCAGATATACACCCATTCATGTTCCAAGCATCACAACCCTTACCCCGATGTATAACATGCCTATGCTGTTCAGACACCAGTCGAATCCCACCACCAAGAGGCCCTGCCCCAAATATATTGTTCCCACCTGGATATCTTCAACTGTCCACAAGAAATAGTTGTTTTTCATTTCATTACTTTTGGGTTAAATGTTTAGTTTGTACAGCAGGTCTGAGAGAGACCTAATACTGAAGTTCTTTGACCCATACCAGGGTGGCTTGTCTGAGATGAATTGCCTCTTATTTATTTTTTTATGTTAGTGTCACTAGAATCATATTTACCTTGAAATTATACACGTTTTCCACAATCAAGATTTTTATTCTATCAATCTTTCCAATTATTCCATACATGGAAGCACACTAGACCAGACTGCCTTAGTAGAAATATAAAGGAGTGAAAATCATGACCAAATAGCTGGGAATCACTTTTTTGTTTTGCAAATTTTTGCCAGACCCAGAACAGGACCCACCCCCTAATGAAGTGTAAAACATGGGGAAAAATTTCTAACATGGAGCCCCCAACACATTATCAATGCTCTATTCTGTTCTGGGTTATGAATCTAAGCAGTGGAATTCACTTTGGTTGTAATTACTTGTCTCTAAAATGATATTTGTCAAAAAATTGCATGACACCGGCAAAAACTGCACTTTGGGGCTCGGACCCACCCACCCAGCCGGACCTTGTATCCTGGCATTTTTTCCGCCCCCCCCCCCCTCCCCCATGGATCGGACTCGTTCGGAATCATCCTCCTCTTTGAATGTATTTATGGGCCATGTTATTGTTTCTGTCTAACCAGCCCAATTGGATTGCTCCTAAGTATGCTCCAGTAGGGTAGATGGGCTTTTCAGGTGGAACGGTTTTAGCTTATTGTCACCATTGTTAGCTTTTGTTGTCTGTTCTGACTAGTTCGACCCCAATTCTGGGTAATCAAGTTTTTGTTCCTAACCAAACAAGTCATGTTTCGTTTATCCAGATTATGCCTGACTGTGTGATGGGAACGGGTATTATTTCGGCGTGTTACCTATAGCTCACCTGTTTTTTTCTTTTGGCTTGGCGAACTCCTCGATGTGTTTTGCGATCTCTGGGTATTCTTTTCTGTGGTTAAGTTGTATTCTCCTATACAGCTCACTGGGTGTCATCTGTAGTGTGACACCTAGTAGGCTGAGTAGGTGATTATTTATATTGCTGGTGTTTGTTTCGATTTGAAGTATTTCCGTGAGCATTCATTGGGCCTAAAAAAAGTTAAAAATCAGTTTTTAGGCCCTCCCGCGTGGTCCTTTTGGCTGCCGCATGCTCTCTTTTATAACGAATGCAAACTTTAAAAAAATAATAATTAAATAGTTCATGTCTGATATTTCACCCAAGTTAATAAGATTGATACATTTGTCCCGTGAGTGCAACAAGGCATTGCAATGCTTTAGCATTGCGAAGCCTTCTTGCACTCAAGAGACAAAATACACCACCACCCATGCTATTCTGTAGATTGTGAGGCCTAAAACATAAAATAAACCAAGAACAAAAAACTTTTGATGGCAAATGAATAATTAAAAAAATTAAAAATGATATAAAAACTGCCCGCCCACATGCAGTTTTATTTTAAAAAAATGGCCTGAGAAACAGAAGATCTACTTTGTGGGGCCTTAGTATTTTCAGAAGTGTGGTTATCGCTTACTTCTATTTTCAATCATCTTCGGGTGACACGCTGTTGTCGAATAAAGCACCAGGTTAAAATTCTTAGAACCGAAAAACATTAAGTTACGACTGTACCAGTACCGTAAATAGGTAGAACGGAGGTACCAATACCCTACCGAATTTTGGATATACCATCCAGCCCTAGTCTCATAGCATGCTGTGTACAATGGCCTCGTTTTTAAACATTCATTTATATTTGATGACGTGCATACAGGTCTGCTAATTATTTGTGATTTGTTGTTTCTTTCTCTTTCCAGGAAACATGTGAATTCTGCAGAAGAAAGCCCCTTTCGATGTCACCTCCACCCAAGAAACAACAGAAGAAAACACAACCAACAAAACCAATGCCAAAAGAAACTCCAAAAGTGGTTAAAAAGACCGAACCCAAGAAACCAACCCAAAAGCAACCAGCACCCCAAAAACAGCAGACGGTTTCTGTGCCAAAGACTCAAAAAACACCTCAAAAGAAACCAGTGCAACAGAAAGTAAAACCAACTCAGCATGTTCCGCTTAAATCAGTTCCAAAAGTATTAAAGAAAGAACCACGTATTATAAAAGAAGTTAAACCAACTATTAAGTTTGACAAAACAAAAGATTCAGATGGAGATGGCATTCCAGATTATTTGGATGCGGACAGCGATGGTGATGGAATTCCTGATTTCAAGCAAAAGGATACAGATGGTGATGGCATCCCCGATTATTTGGATGATGATATCGATGGTGATGGTATTCCCAATGACCAAGATGACGATGATGATGGTGATGGCATTCCAGATCGGTTACAAAAGGATACAGATGGAGATGGTATTCCAGACTATCTTGATGATGACATTGATGGAGATGGTATTCCCAATGATCTAGATGATGATGATGATGGTGATGGTATTCCTGACAATGAGGAAGATTCAGATGGTGATGGAATTCCTGATTATCTTGACGATGATGATGATGGTAATGGAATCCCTGACTGGCAAGAGAGAGACACTGATGGTGATGGAATTCCTGACTACCTCGACGATGACATAGATGGGGATGGTATCCCTAACGACCAGGACGATGATGATGATGGAGATGGCATTCCCGATTATTTGGAAAAAGACACTGATGGTGACGGAATTCCTGATTATCTCGATGATGACATTGATGGTGATGGTATTCCAAATGACGAAGACGATGACGATGATGGTGATGGTATTCCAGACAACGAAGAAGATGCGGATGGTGATGGAATCCCTGACTACCTCGATGACGACGCTGATGGTGATGGAATACCCGACTGGATGGAGAAAGACACAGACGGTGATGGAATTCCAGACTATTTAGATGATGATATCGATGGAGATGGAATACCTAATGATAAAGATGACGATGATGATGGTGATGGAATTCCTGACAGCGACGAACAGCCAACTAATCGAAGAATTCCACAGAGCCTAGATGCTGATGGTGATGGTATTCCAGACTGGATGGAAAAGGATACAGACGGGGATGGTATACCAGATTACCTGGACGATGACATAGACGGAGATGGCATACCAAATGATGAAGATGATGACGATGATGGTGATGGGATCCCAGACAACGAAGAAGACTCAGATGGAGATGGCATCCCAGATTATCTGGATGAGGATGACAATAATAATGGAATACCTGATTATTTGGAGAAAGACACAGATGGTGATGGTATACCAGACTATCTTGACGATGACATTGATGGTGATGGAATCCCAAATGACCAAGATGATGACGATGATGGAGATGGAATACCAGATGATGAAGAAGACAGTGATGGTGATGGTATTCCAGACTATTTGGAATTTGATAGTGATGGAGATGGGATCCCAGACTACTTAGAACTGGACACTGATGGTGATGGTATTCCAGACTATTTGGATGACGATGATGATGGAGATGGCATACCCGATTGGATGGAGAAAGACACAGATGGTGACGGAATTCCTGATTATTTGGATGACGATATTGATGGTGATGGAATTCCAAATGACCAAGATGATGATGATGATGGTGATGGCATTCCTGATACTTTAGAAGATAACGATGGTGATGGTATTCCAGATTATCTGGAACAGGATAATGATGGTGATGGGGTTCCAGATTATCAGCAAATTGATACAGATAATGATGGTATTCCAGATTACCTAGATGACGATGCAGATGGGGATGGAATTCCTGATTGGAAAGAAACAGACACAGACGGTGATGGAATACCAGACTACTTAGATGATGATATTGATGGGGATGGTATTCCAAATGAGTTGGATGATGATGACGACGGAGATGGTATACCAGACTGGATGGAAAAAGACACAGATGGTGATGGCATCCCAGACTACTTGGATGATGATATTGATGGTGATGGTATACCAAATGATCAAGATGATGATGATGATGGTGATGGAATCCCAGATAATCTTGAAGATGAAGATGGCGATGGAATCCTTGATTTCAAACAAGTAGACACTGATGGAGATGGGATACCAGATTACTTGGATGATGACGATGATGGAGACGGAATCCCAGACTGGATGGAGAAAGATACTGATGGAGATGGGATACCAGATTACTTAGATGACGATATTGATGGTGATGGCATTCCAAATGAACAGGATGATGATGATGATGGTGATGGCATTCCTGATGATCAAGAAGACTCGGATGGAGATGGAATACCCGATGTTTTAGATGATGATGATGATGGGGATGGCATACCAGACTGGATGGAAAAAGATACAGATGGTGATGGAATCCCTGATTATTTGGATGATGACATTGATGGTGATGGTATTCCAAATGATAAAGATGATGATGATGATGGCGATGGGATTCCAGATGACAAAGATACAGACAGTAACGGTTTACTAGATTACACAAAACTTGATCTAAATAAAGATGGAATTCCAGACTTTAAGCAGATTGACACCGATGGTGATGGTATTCCAGATTACCTTGATGATGACGATGACAATGATGGTATACCAGACTACCTAGATGATGACGCTGATGGTGATGGCATCCCCGACTACAAACAAATTGATACGGATGGTGATGGAATACCTGATTATCTGGATGATGATGATGATAACGATGGTATCCCAGATCATCTGGATAATGATGCTGATGGCGATGGAATACCCGATCATTTACAAAAGGACACAGATGGAGATGGTATACCAGATTACCTTGATGATGACATTGATGGTGATGGCATTCCAAATGAGCAAGATGATGACGATGATGGTGATGGAATTCCAGATGACCAAGATGTAGACTCAAAAGTTGACAAACAGAGGGATACAGACGGTGATGGAATACCAGATTATTTAGATGATGATGCTGATGGAAATGGTATCCCTGATGATCAACAAGACCTTGATGGGGATGGAATACCCGATAAATTCGAAGACACTGATGGAGATGGTATCCCTGATTTTCTTGACGATGATGATGACAATGATGGAATACCTGATGAGTTAGATGATGATGATGATGGCGATGGAATTCCAGATTCAGAGGAAGCAAAACAATGTGATAAACATGGCTGTAAAAAGAAAGATGATGATGACGATGATGACGATGATGATGACGATCGGCCAGGCTTTGTATCCAAAATTTTCGGTATGGTGAAAAATGTCATGGGTTCTAAAGCAGAGAAAACTGAGAAACCTGATAAGAGTAAGAGTAGTGAAAGTCAGGAAGAAGAATATGACTTGATTGAGCTTCTTTCTTCCGCTATTTTTGGTGATGATGATGATGACGATGGTGATGACGGTGATGCAAGTAAAAAGGTAAAAAGTCAAGCTGGTGGAAACCCACAGTATGGGAAGACAAAGCCTATTGTACAGAAACCAAATCAAGCTGCTCTCAAATATAAAGCTTCCCAGCAGGGTTATCATAACAAAATGCCTCAACGACCACCTATTATAAAGAATATCCCTCCACATATTAAAACAGCCCTTATTAACAAATTACGAGCTCAGTTAGGGAAGGCAGCCAAAGTGAAATTGAACATACCTATACAAAAACAAACAAAAGCAGTCCCACAAAAAGCACAAACAATAAAACCAAAAGTAAACAAAATTCAACCCAAAATCGTAAAGCAAAATTTAAAAACGCCACCCGTCAAAACTAGTAAACCAAAACAGAAAGTTTCTCCTCCTAAAAAGATACAGCAAGTGCCAAAACAAAAGCCAAAAGTACCTCCACAACAGTTGAAAAAAGCACAAAACACTGCTCAAAAACCAGTTCAGAAACCAAAAATACGGGGAAACTGAGGTATGGGTTATTTTAGGGTCTATTTTGCCTGCAGTGCCAATCCCGAAAGTCCCCGACTGTCCATCTAAACGTTTCTGGTGTGGAAATAAATAGCATTACACCGCGGCAGTGAAGTGGTCTCGGCTCTTCAAACATGTCTGCATCAGAATAGAATTGTTGGTGCACTGAAACTGCAGACAATCAAGTATTATCCGAAAACGTGTGTGTGTGGGGGTGGGGGGGGGGGGGGGGGTTCAGACAAAAGGAACTGGGAATAAGTAACGGTTGTCACGTCCTGATATATATTTATTGAACTCGAGCTTAACACTCGCGCACCTGTCTAATTCGCCCAATTGTCTGAAGTTCACCATTTTGTGGTACTTGCGTCGCGTTAAGTTATTTGTAAACTCAGGTATTGATCACTGAATGTTATGCCAGCCTGTTCAGCTGCTTTAATTTGTTGGGGATTTTATTATTTCATTGAAAGCATAAATATACTGTTCACTAATGTGCGGTCAATTTAATTCTAGCTCCATGCAGGGGTGGAGAACTCTAAAAAAAAATTAGAGTGCTCCAACCCACGCCACATCTTAGTTTCTGGCCTGAATTAGGCAAACGTCTAACAGTAGTACGCGAATTAGATATTGAAAATTAGACAAAAATTGCCTTGATTTAAAAAAGGGAAGTGTGGGTTAATCATGAATAATATTTGGATTTGATAAATTATTAAGCAAGAGGCTAAAATATAAAATAAAACGTGGATATCGGATCGTTCGCCTAATATGCAGAGGCCGTAGCGGAGTAATCGGGGGTGGGGGCGGGGGTGTGGGTGGTGGGCTCGGCTTCCTCCATATTTTTCCTGAAAAATATGTCAACTTTAATTATACATCATACCTAAAATTGTTTCATGTACTGTCACCCCGATATTTTGGGGGTTATTTTGTTATGTTTATCTCTTCAGTTTATGGACATTCGAAAAGCACCCAAGGTGCCCCAAGCGGCATGAGAAGTTTTTTTGGTTTTTTGGGGGGCGGGGGGTTAATGGGTTTTGGGGTTTTTGTTTGCCTGGGAAAGACCATTTGGCCTTCACCATAGAAAATACAAATCTTAACCCTGAACGAAATGAAATGAAGAGGAGGGGATAAACTAATTTTTCGTTGTCTTTGGCGAATTGTCCGAAAATTTGTTGTCGCTCGAACGCCAACATTCTCTCTGAAAGTTGCTAATTTAAAAAAAAAGTTGACTATTTATATAGAACAAAGGAAATTTATATTTGCTTTAATAAAATCTATGTCCGTCTAAATTTTCTCATCAGGTTTTTGTACATGTTTAGGACTTTGAAGTTACCCGCCTCAGTCTTTCGTAACAAATTAAAAAGGTGATGCACTGGGATAAAAAGTGAAAATTTTAAACACAAATGGAACCATTAAAAACTCATTTTAACCCTTTACCCAACGTAACGGCCAAAACCGGCCAGCGCTATTCTCAAAAATCGCCAATTAATTTTCAAAATATTTTCATTTTTTGTCTCAAAAACATAGGTTATGACCCCTCGTTGGAACGAGCTCGTCGAGCTCGTTCCAACGAGGGGTCATAACCTATGTTTTTGAGACAAAAAATGAAAAAATTTAGTTATTCAAGAATTTTTTTTTGCAAGTGTCGTCTGCTTTTCATGTTAGGTAAAGGGTTAACAAAACGTATTTGATACCATTTTAAAAGGTATGTTATAAAATATTTGATCACATGTCCGTCCATTTTGTAAAAAAATGAAATTTGTGGCAAATGAAAGTTCTTCATTTTTCTCCAATAGATCGCTGCAGTAATTCAGATTGTCTTCTTTACCACCGTTTATACGCATGCGCATTCAGGGGAGTAAAAATAGTGCAATATGTCGGAAAATTCATAAAAATGACATTTGAAACGATTGTGAAGATTACGGCTCATTTGCACAATATATCGTCCATTAAGTGCACCAGAGCGCCATCTGCAATGCTTTGGCATTGCAGATGGAGCCTTTTTGCGTTCAAAGGACGATAAATGGCTTTTTCTTCGACCACCTCAGTGATATCACAGGTACTCGGCACAAAGCTGGGAAATCGAAAGAAAAATGATATTTCATACCATTTTTGAATCGATGCTGACGTGCCCCTATATGGTACAGTGGAGCCCACTTAATTGGATATATCTTAATTGTATATCCCTGTTAATTGAATATAATTTTCAAACACAAAACCATTTACCATACCTTCAGTACAAATTTGATCTGTTAATTGCATATGGGTTGTAGAGTAAACTCCTGTTAATTGTTTTTAAATTTTTGTAATATGTCGAAAAAATTACTGCGACACGCACCAAATTCCCCTTATTTATTAACCTTTTTGGCCTCACTGCATCCAATACAGGCATTTAGGCTATTATATCTTGTTTGACAGAGCTCTATGGGCTCTGTCAAACAAGATATAATAGAATAAATGCTCAGTTTACACCCAGAACACAAAAAACTGACCAAATCCCTGTTAATTGTATACTCCTGTTAATTGAATAATTTTCACTGGCAAAATGGATATTCAATTAAGAGGATTCTACTGTATATAAATATTAATATTTATATACCATTATAGGGGCGCGTCAGCATCATTTTTCTTTCGATTTCCCAGCTTGTGCCGAGTACCTGCGAGTGATATCTGTCAATTTTCTCAAGTCTAGTATGCCTATTGATATTGGCTTCAATTGGAGATGCAGAGTACCAGGGCAGTAGACCGTAGTATCAAAATAATTGAAAAGTGGATTCGATTCGGTTTCAAACCTTTTGCTTGATTCGATCCGAGAGACACATCGCGATTCGCCCTACGATTCGCCGCCGCAGTTTTGCGTCAAATCACTCGTTTTTAGTGTATGACAATCGAGTCAACACAAAAACGTTCGTGTGTTATTATTATTATTATTATTATAAAAAATTACTTTCGTTACACGAACGAAAATAATTTTCGGTAAGATAATAATATTAAGCAAAGTTTCATACCTGTTTTGTTTATTATTGTTTTAACCCCTTTGAACTCCAGTGGTATCTACCATGCCAGTTCAATGGTAGCAATTAAAAGAGTCCATATTCACTATTTGGGGTAGACCAATTAATATTTTCAACGTGCAGCCTCGGGGCTGCACGTTGAAAATATTGATTGGTCTACCCCGCATATTTTCTGAACAGCCATTCTATTTGATGCCGTTATAACGTATCATGTTTCTGGTCGGCAAAGCGGCCGCTCTGGTTCAAAAGGGTTAAATATGTATATCCAGTCAGTTTTGAAGTTCGTACCGACTGTCATTGACACGGGAACCTTATCGGAATTTTTTTAACTCTCAGCCCACCATAGCAGAAAATACACCCCGTGTGTAAAGGCGGGTACAATAATCTATTTTACTATTCACATAGATATTTTCATCACTAAAATTCATTAATTTCCTTTTGCCCGATTGATGTGGATTCCAGTCGCAGTAATGGACAGAAAATGGTTAATTGGTTCACAGAATACAGTGACGCAGGTTTGTCATGACTGAGAGGGGTGGGGTGGGGTGGCTTGCAAAGTTATAAGCTTCATATATATATTTATCATATGACTCGTCCGTTTTGTTCCCTTTAAAACATTTGATATTTTGCTTTCATATTAATCAGTGATAAATAAAGCCTTCCGTCGATTTCGTTGGTCAATTTCAAAACTAACAATTTGATTGGCTGAACAAAATACAACTGGGCCATATTTTCATAATTTGCATAATTGGGGTAGAAAGATTTCATTGGTCAATTTCAAATATGGACAGTTTGATTGGCTTAACAAAATACAACTGGGTCACATTTGCATAATTTGAGTAGGGAAAATTTACATTATCTGTCCTATTCAGATTGGGTTACATTGCATTAACTCTTTACCTAACATAACGACCAAAACCGGCCAGTGCTATATACGAAAAATGTTCATCTTTTGCTTTCAAAACATGGATTATGACCCCTCATTGGAACGTGCGCATCTCGCTCGTTCCAATGAGGGGTCATAACCTATGTTTTGGAAGCAAACAATGAAAATTTTTAGTTATATGATGATGTTTTTCCAAGTGTCGTCTGCAACACATGTTAGGTAAAGGGTTAAAAAGTCATACTAAGTCGTTAATTTGTGCATATGTGTGTCATATGATAAATAGAATATGAAATAAGTGTTTTTCTCATATAATATTTATGAAACTCGCCCGAATTTTCCGTTTGGGCTCGCCAGAGGCTCGCCCAAACAGAAAATTCTTAGACTCGTTTCATAAATATTTTAGGAGAAAAATACTCATTCCATATCCTCTATATCTTAATTATTTACTTCTGGGAAAATTTGGGGCGTGTGCGTCCTGTGCACCCCTCCCTCGCGATTTCCGCGTCACTGATCAATAATAGTTTTTTAAAATACTCAACAGATTATGAATTAATGCTTAATAGGCCTAGGCGCTTTATAATTGATGATAAAGAATGCACTCAAGTCTTCTAAAGATACATTAGAAGGATGTAAGCTATTTATACAAATTTTACGGGGACAAAAATATTTTAAATAAAAATAAATAGAAAAATAATAATAAATAAAATAAAATAAAAATTGAAAAATAGATGTTTAAAAAATTACACACGTGCGAATCGGCGTAGAAAGAGTAAATATGTAAACACGTGTGTTACTTGTGTGAATGTTTGGGGATATTGAGGTATCATCTGTGATATTTTGTCAGCTTTTGTTCACTTTTTGAATACGTATTTTGCCTAACATCCCAAAAAGCGTCAACTAATCACTAAACTCATTTTTTTACAGAAATACAGGAATGAAAAATATCATAATGTTATTGAATCCTTGGGCCATGGTTAATTAATTTTCGGTTCAGCATTATTCGCCTCGTTTTGTCTTTTGCCCAAAATAAAAACGTATTTTCTTTACTGGTGGCGCTGCAATTTGGTCACCCCCTTTATAGGGCCAGGAGAATACGGCATTCCGTGTTTCTTCCTCATCCATTGAAATACCAGATTATTGCCTCATTTTTGCCACCTTGCTATAGCAATCGGGCAAATAATGAAGGAATAGACTGGTGTAAAAAGGATAAAATATTGACTAATCGTACATCTTTTTGGCTGTTCTGTATATAACCCTGACCATCGAAAATCCTACTATCTGGGACAACTTTCCCATGCAAGGAAACAGTGTGTAAGTTCAAAATGATAACATTTGCATTTTGTGGAAAGGGATAAATTATGCCATTTCCCCACGAAGATATAATAACATCATTCTGCATTTTGTTCCGATAACCTGGAATAACATTAAACTTACCATGGACTTATACTGGAACGTGCAGATCTCCTATAAATATGCGTGCAACGGGTGTGCAGTTGGAAGAAAGAAAAAAATAAAGTTGTTTGGCGGCGTAGCCATGGGGGGATTGGGAGGAACTCCTCACTCCCACCTTTCCTGATAAAAATGTCAGCATACGTTGATGCCTGAAATTCCTAAAGCTAGTTTATGTACTCTCACTCCAAGAGGCGGCAGAACCAGGGGGCACAGGGGAAACGTGCCCCTCTACTTTTTTACACAGCCATGTTGCGTGGTTGCACACAGGGATGTGGCGACAGGGGGTGTGTGGAGGGTGTCCCACCCCCCCCCCCCCCAGCTAGGAGTATTTTCCAATAGTTGGAAATTCCGAGGTCAAAAATCAAATAGTTGGAAATTCAATAAATTAACATTGTTTATGAAAACTATAAAAATTTCAACTAATGATGAGAAATTTTGATCTTTTATTTCCAACTGGAAACTTGAGTTTCAAATGTCCTACTCTAAAATTGACATGGCCTCAAAATTTCGACTCTGGCATCAATTCGGTACATTTTCTGACCCAGACAGAAGGGTTCATAACCCTTCACCCAACGCAGACGATTTCAAAATTCATTATTTTAAATATTATTTTTTTTAATTTTTTTTTTAAATTTAAAAAAAAACATATCCACGTGACCCCTCGACGAGCTCGTTCCAAAGAGGGGTCACATGATATGGTTTTTTTTTAATTTTTCGAAAAATAATATTTTTTCATCTGTATTTGCATATTACGCGGGCGGATGCGGACGATTCGTTGGGTAAAGGGTTAAAAGATATCACCCAGCGCTGCAGTGCAACCACCTATCGAAACCACTCACAGTTGAAATTTACACCGGTGGCATCCCCCCCCCCCCCCAGCTGAAACCCTCTAGCCACATCCCTGGTTGCACACTAAGTTAAATGGGCGCATGCAAACGTGCCAATATACAGGCATTCATATAATATATTATTTGCAAATCCAACATTTGGCCAATGAATCCCACCTTCGGTCGTTTCAGTCCGTTTCTCCTATTTCGAACATCTTTCAACCCGAAGGCTACCCTTCGGGTTGGATGATAATTGAAGTAGAAGAAATGAACAGGACAGTGACCACATCGCGACATGCTCATCGAAACAAGACACCATAGTGTGTCACGGCACATTTATCGATTTTGTATTTAACTTTCCCCCATTGGGCTGAACCCGGTAGCCTTGAAAATTTGTGCCCTTCCACTTTTATCGAGCTTCCGCCGCCTCTGCTCGCCGTGATATTTCTTCGGCCACCTTACTATATTTATTCCTTCACATCCAGGTACTTAAGCCTTCAAAAACTACTCAGTTTCACAATGAATGTTTTTTCTTCCCTGGTGAACAATCTGGACTTTCACCTATGAGAATTATACACTCTTAACCGAACACGGCGACCCCAATAATTTTCCCGTCGGAACTTTTTCGTCAGATTTGGGGTCTAAGAAATAAATTCTGTATTGCTAGTAACCCAGTACTTTCTAAAAAGACTAGATTTGATATTAAGATTTATCATATGACTCGTCCGTTTTGTTCACTTTAAAACAGATGATATTTTGTTTTCATATTAATCAGTGATAAATAAAGCCTTCCGTCAGTTTCATTGGTCAGTTTCAAAACTAGACAATTTGATTGGCTGAACAAAATACAACTGGGCCGCATTTCATAATTTGCATAATTAGAGTTGGGAGCTTTCATTGACAAATTTCATAACTGGACAATTTGCTTGTCTAAACAAAATACAACTGGGTCATATTTGTATAATTTCAGTAGGGAGAATTTACATTATCTGTCCTATTTAGGGTGGGTTATATTGTATTAATCTTTTACCTACAAGAAAAACACCATTCATTTTTTTTATATTTTCACTTTTTGCCTACAAAACATAGGTTATGACCCCTCATTGGAACGAGTGTGTCACGCTCGTTCCAATGAGGGGTCATAACCTGTGTTTTGGAAGCAAAAAATGAAATTTATTAGTTATACGAGGATGTTTTTTCCAAGTGCCGTCTGCAACTCAAGTTAGGTGATGGGTTAAAAAGTCATACTAAGTGGCTAATTTGTGCGTGTGTGTGTCATATGATTAAATAGGATATGAAATGAGTGTTTTTCTCATATAATATTTATGACACTCGTCCGGATTTTTCGTTTGGGCTCGCCACACACACTGTCGGCCCTACATATGGTGGTCAGGAGAACCCGATTTGGACGGATTCATTGGGGACCGGCAATGGCAGTCCACATAGAGGGCATTTCGATCTACAGTCAATGTAATCAGATCCATTTCGCCTTTTGGTCCTTTTCACGAAATTTCATGCACCGATAAACCTGGTGGTATTGGACTACACCAGTTTTGTGGGCCATAGGGGCCCCCAATAGGAGGGGAGAACCGGGAAATTTATGGTGCACCGTATGGCCAGTTCGCCTCTGGGTGTACGGTATAGTCCACGTTAATATAATTTTTTATAGACATCCACTTCCTAATACCGCGTCTCCTGCTCTCGGTGCCCGCGGAAAACAAAACTGATTAACAAATTATAAGAGGGTGTTGGATCTGTCCACGGTGATGTGACATACTGCTGTGCGAATTGAGCGAGTTCTCTCCAAAAGTGTGTAAAATTGCATCCTTTTGTGACACAAAACACAATGACACAGCACATTTATGGCAATGTCCGGAAAAGATCATTATTTTAAATGAATGCTTCTATTTAGCAATTTGAAATTTCTTTAAAATTCCACATCACCGATACCATTCTGTACATGCAAATGATCATGCGTCGAAGTTGCAACCCCGTCACTAATGATATAACACCAAAACCGAAATCAATGCGCAATGTCGTTGTTGCCACGAGCGTATCTCTGGCACAAGTTCATCTACCTTCACATATAGTGGCAAAGGTATAAATATTTGTATATTTTCCAATTTGAACATAACGAAAGTAAAACGAACTATTTTGTTTTAAATGTTTTTAACATAATAGGCACATCCCGGATAAGATTTTCATCTCGGACGCCGGATGCATGATGCATTCTAGGTTCAATGGAGCCGCGGGGTATAGGGGTGCTTCAGCCCCCACGGTTTTTTGGAAAGGGGCAATGCTTTTCACAAGTAGTGCAAGCACTTTGGTACTGACGTTTCACAACAAAGCCAGCGCAGGGCAATAACAGGTGGAAATGAAGCAAAATACCCCGTTGAAACTTCCAGACATATTAAAATTGAGTGTAGATGGTCGTCTGCCTGTAGCTACCCACATCTGGAGGTTCACTTCGCTTATCCTCGCATCACCCTTTTGAAAAAAATTCCTCCAATTGAATTATTACGCGAGGGTAATGTTTACAACAACTGTGTTCTGCCGTTGCTACTTTAGTGTCAACCGCAGTAGGCCTACACAGTTGTTTTAAACACCCCCATGTTAGGCTAATTCAAGTGGACGATTATTTCAAAGAAAACCATGCTAAAGTAATATTTCCACGCTCAATCTCCATCTTAGGCGTGTAATAGTGGATGCCCTAGCCAGATGGGGGGGGGGGGGGGGTATTTGAAAAGCCGTTGTGTGGGGTTTTGGGGACATGCCCTAGTCCTAACTAGGATCCTCCGGTCGTTGCCCTTCCTCTCACTCCCACTCCCCTTCAGGGAAGTGTAATGAGGGGCAATCATCGGCCGCAATGATCGGAGGGTCCTAGTTAGTAGAAACCACCGAAATTTGTTTTCAAAATTTAGTGTTCCAAGAGGGAATCTGAGACATTAGTAGCGTGTGTAGTCCCTATATTGGAGACCATTTGGGGGTTCAATGCTGTGTGAAAATTTTTTGGGTAGGGAGCAAGATCCCCCACCCCTCCCGTAGCTACGCCACTGCCTCATCCACACACTCACGTGAGAAAAAAAAAACGAACCTATAATGATCAGTTCCTCCATTTTAAAATCGTTCCGCGGTCCCTGTTGTCGTGCAATTATAAGCTCGCTAAATACAAATTATGAAAAATAAGTTAACAAGATAAAAAACGTTTTCCAAAATGGACAAATAATTCAGACTCCTGTGATCTTCCAAGACTTCCTAGTGATACTGCCACCCTTGGATATGTGTAATGTCGCGCAAAGTGGAACTATTTTCAGGGGCGGCGGAACGATTTTCAAAGTGGGGGGGGGGGGGGGGGGGTCAGGCGACGGATGGTCGTCGGTATGGAAATTTAAATTCCAGAGTCCCGAAACCCCCATTTCCATGCATCTGAGTGGATATTTTGAGATTTTTCAGATGTATTTGAAAGATTTCACACTTTGAGAGTCGTTAAAAAAACGTCGGTAAAGCATACGGGTGAGGTCTATTTATCAGCTTTGGACGTAACGACGAAAGCTGATAAATAGACCTCACCTGTATGCTTTACTAGACGTTTACAGCAATTATACTGTCTGTGGATTATCTTGTCTGGGGGTGGATTTGGTACTTGTACGTCTGTAAGATTACGACCTACTTCAGTTAACCGATTTATTAACAGACTGTATACATTTTAGCGTTTGCTGCCATTTACTGCAAAAAATGATCCGAAACCCATCGAAACTGAACCAGTATCCGAGAAAAACATAGCTGGCGAAAATATGGGGCAGGCTCTGGATCCGCCCCTTGTTTCACCAGCCATTGGTTGTGTTAAAATATATGCATACAAAAAACATGGTCCGGCAAAAAAGTGGAGGGGCTGAAGCCCCCCCTCCCCCACAACGCCCCCCCCCCCGCCTCCTCCTCCCCCCCCCCCCCCCGGTTCCGCCGCCATTGATTTTATGGGGAAAATAGCGTACGGTAAAGTGTTAAACGCTGAATTTACAGATGGTTCTGTTGAGTGAAGATTATCACATTCCTCTCCTGCAAATAAAAATATCATTTAGCACCTATATTGCATCAAATTTAATTTTAATGTCTTATATTGTCAGTTTATCATCTTGTATCTGTATTTTTCATTTACACCTCCCAGTTAGCTACTTCTATCCCAGTTGAGTAGGAATATAGCACTATGCTGTTTTTGTTTTTGTTTGTGTCTGAGTTTGTAGATATGTTAGATTAATTTATGTGTATATATAGATCCTATATACTGAATTGTTTTCATTTAACTCTCTTGCTGTTGAATCTTAATTTTTTGCGCCGTTTTCTTTACAGCACTGGCGCCACCAAGTTGGCAGAATTTAAATTCAGGGGTAGTAGAACTGGGGTGTTATGTCCACGGTTTTTTTATTCTGGAGGGAGGGGGGGGGTGGGTGCGTTGAGTGGCGATCGAAAAAAAATTGATAAATGGGTATTAAATGAAGCTCAGTGGTAGCAGCTGAAAAATATGTGAAATTTAGGATCTAACATACAATCTTTTTGCACTACTGTATGTAAAAAATTACACACAAAATAGGCCACACGAAATAAATTAATTGCTTCTCCGGCAATTTTTTTCTCTCAAATCATTGAGGAGGGAGGGGGATTTTATTTTTAATTTTTATTTTTCTTTTGCAAAAAGTGTGCAAACATGGAGAGGATTTCGGTTGTCTTTTTACGCACAGAAATATAGAAAGTGCATAGTTATACAAATAAATTCATTTTTAATTTGAAAAATAAAACATTCGTCTAAAACACAAAGTGTACGTACTGCATTTCAAATCCTGCATATTCTTTCGATGCTCTTCATATAATCTTTGAAGTAAAACTATTTAATCTATGGGGATTTGCCTTGTTACAATTTATGGGAGAGTGCCTGTAGGCACTCTCCCATAAATTGTAACAAGGCAAACATATTGGAGACGCATCTAAATAAATACGCATCAATCAAAAAATGTAAAAACGTTTCGGGTTTCCAAAAGTTTGTACAAATATTGGAAGACACTGAAAGGCAATAAAAATGTCCAATGAGGGGGTTCAAATTCAATGGGGGATTGCCTGAGCTTCAGGGATGTGGCGACAGGGGGTGGGGGGTCTCACCCCCCCCCCTCCCCAGCTATGAGTATTTTTTCAATAGTTGGAAATTCCGAGGTCAAAAATCAAATAGTTGGAAATTCAATAATTAACATTGTTCATGAAAAATATTAAAATTCCAACTAATGATGAGAAATTTTGATCTGTTATTTCCAACTGGAAACTTGAGTTTCAAATTTCCTACTCTAAAATTGACATGGCCTCAAAATTTCGACTCTGACATCAATCCGGTGAATTTTCTGACCCAGACACATTATAACTGACGCTTTTTCCGTTTCAGGATCAGTGAACATTTTCAGAAGGGTTCATAAGCATGCCACCAAAAAAGAAAATAAAAATAGAGTATCTGGAGTGTGGGGCGATGTTCGACCAATACTACAGGAAAACACACAACCAAAAACAACACTCACATTTGCTGAAAGCGCACAGGATAGTCACCCAGCGCTGCAGTGCAACCACATATCGAAACCACTCACAGTTGGAATTTACACTTTATTGCATATTAACACCAGATAGGCATGCAGACACAGTTGTAATTTTATCTCTCTAACACACTTTAAATATTTTATTCAGAGCAACTGGATTACTATACATAATAAGTGGGGAAAAGTAACATATAACATTTAAATATCTATCAGAATGTAACATTTAAAGTACAATACTCTAGTAACATACTCACTATTACTTCAGAATGCCTGTTGCCTTTCTAAATTTATTTGTCTCTTTTGAGTAACAAATTAGTTTAGAATGCCTAGTGGCATTCTAAACCAATTTGTTACTCAAAAGAGACAAATTACTTGAGAATAGTCATTCTAAACTAATTTGTTTCTAAATTAATTTGTCTCTTGTAAGTAACAAATTAGTTTAGAATGCCTAGTGGCTTTCTAAACTAATTCAAAAGAGACAAGTTACGTGAGAATAGGCATTCTAAACTAATTTGTTTCTAAATTAATTTGTCTCTTGTAAGTAACAAATTAGTTTAGAATGCCTAGTGGCTTTCTAAACTAATTCAAAAGAGACAAGTTACGTGAGAATAGGCATTCTAAACTAATTTGTTTCTAAATTAATTTGTCTCTTTTGAGTAACAAATTTGTTACTCAAAAGAGACAAATTACTTGAGAAGTACAACAGGCATTCTAAAGCAATTTATATTTGTATATAATATTTAAACCGTGCATAAGTACTTGGGACGATCTAAAAACTCATTGACACAAATTTCACCATCATGCAACTTAGCTTTGAGTTTTTTTCAGTTTTTCATTAGAAATCACATATTTTTTTCTCCGTTTTACAGGTTGGGCACCAGAGGCTAGCTGAATTAATTTCACACTTGTCATAGTTACCTCGTGCATGAAAATGTCAATCAGTTCATATACATTTGGATGGGCCTTCCCCACAACTCTATTTAACTTATTTTGTCACCCTTCACAATTGTTATTGGTCCGATGCTCTTCTGTATGATGGTGGTTCCATAACTTTAGTGGAAATGTAGCGTTTCCACAAATCCATGTGTTCTCCATATAATCTGCAAATTGTTCAATACCAGCCTGGTTAGACTCAAAGCCCAACAGGTCCATTTTCAAGTCTAGCCATGCTGGTCTTACACACATAATTGGTCTGTGACACAATGCAATAACCTTTCTTATAGAGTCACGGAAGTTATTGTCTTCACTGTACATTGTTTGCTGACAGAAAGTTTTTGCACTTTGCGCCAGACATCCTGCGAAAGATGATAATAACACCCTTTGTGTTTTGCAGTAGGAAAGCTTAGTTTTATTGATGATACTAACCCTGATTCAAAATCTGACATAAATTCGGATGGGTTAAAAACTAAGCCCCTACTATCCGCCAGTTCCTTGAGCAGTAAATATGTCTTGTTGTAAATGCTGGCAGTTTTCTCACCCAGTAAACAATAAACTAATGGAAATTGTTTCCCATGAACAAATGCATGTAATGTAAAAATATGATAATATAAACTTGGACAAGAATAAAATGTGCCATCAACAAACACAACATCTGCCTCTCAGATTTTAACAAAACCCTCATTTGCACCAAAAATTAAAATGTTGTTGTCATCACTCTTGCCGAAAAGGAAATCATCACCATTTTGAGTTTGGCACCAGGTGCCAGAAAAATTTATTTCATCTCTATCAGTAGGTAACTTTCTTGTGCCGTTCACGATAAAGTGAGCTTTTAACACTTTCAAATATAGGTAGTGCTGAAGCAAATTCCCGAACATCACAACCTGATTCAGTAGCAATTGACCCCACAACACAGTCATAAATTTGAGGTATTGGTTTTGTCTCTTCTAAAACTCTCTTTTTCATTTCTGATAGTGCAGAATTCACTAGCGTCTTTCCAGTCTCCATGGAATGATTATGGTAACCAGACATAGAAAGAAGACTCTCATTTGCCGTCACAGCTCTAGCTGTACATTTTGCTTGGTACATCTCCAATACGTTTTGCCGTCTTTGCTTGTTCTTATCTTATTATACATAAAATTATCAACAACTAAGGCTGCTGAGCCCCTGGATGTAGATGTAAAATTGATGTCCTTATCCATTTTAACTAACAGACCAGGAAGGTTTCTACCTGTTATATATATATTTCAGAACCTTTGATAACAAGCTAAGTGTGGTTATATAAACAAGACATACTTCAAATACTAAGTCATTACTATCAAAACACGAATTAATTGTTATACAAACACAAGTACAAAACTAAACACTTCTCTCAGTTAAAGTAAAAATGCACAAAAAAACAAAAAAAACAAAAACATAAGCCACCAACAGACATCAAACAGTTGAGATAACAAACAATATACAATATTCAAAGCTTAATACTTATTGTCATTCAGTTGATGAAGCAGAAAAAAACAAACAACATTCAAAAACACTAGTAAATAAAAAAAATATAATTTAATGTGTCAAATATATATTTCTTAATATAATATATTTCTGTTTAATTTCTGTTTAATTTCTGTTTAATTTAATATTTGTTATAATTGGTAAAAAATGCATTTTCATAAGATTAAAACATATTTTCATTCTGTTGATGAAGTGGGAATAATTGATGAAATGGGAAAATATAATTTTATATAATAATATAATTTTAGAGGCAGTTGATGAAATGGGAATTGATGAAATGGCAATAAACCGATAGAACATGCACCTGTAGAATGTTTTGATATGTTAATTCCAAATTAAGTTAAAAGTACGTCATGCAAGTGTGCCATACACGATTATTAGCCTGTTTACCCTCGTTCAGTTAGGAGTTTCCCTATAAAATAATTTTGTCCCGGTACCGGCGGGACAAAAGCTTCAGTATCGGTACCGGTTCAAGTACCGGTTGACATGCCTGCTCTTAACGTATACCAATTTAAAAACTTTGTCAAAGTCCGTGTCAGACCCAAGCTTTCAGACCACGAGTCTAATTCTGTAAGAAATTCGACGTTGTTATGGCCCGGAAGCGATAGCCCTCAAGCAGGTCATCGTCTGTGTTTAGATTCACGCGTCTGAAATTTTTCGCTTTTCCGACAAATTGAAATATTAGGCACGATTGAATGTTAAAAAATTCATAACGATTCATTGACTGCGAATCAAAGATAGAAATGTTTATTTCCAAATGAAACAAAATACTGCATTTTAATTGGCTGAGAGGTACGGTGTAACTTGCAATCCACAGTGGCTTTTTTTACACCGTGTTTAACCACGGTGTAAAAACAAGAATATACAAGAGCAAGCTATTTGGCTAAAAGAGTACCCATTTTTAATTATTAATTCATACCTTCTGCTCGGTTATGTTAGAACAAAAATGAAAATACAGGAAATTTAATATTTTTGTGCAATAAAATATTACAGATATGGATGCCATTGGAACTGGCTCATTGAGCCAGTCCCAATGACATTCATATTTGTCTGGTTTTATTTAAGAAACTTGCAAAGTACAAATTTTCTGTCAGTTTGTGTCCACAATGCATGTTAACGTATTAAGTACACCGAAATTCTTGGAAACAAATCTGTTATCCTTGTGTTTTCCAGGGTGTATGGGAATTTACACCGGTTTGGGAACTCATAACCCTTCGGCTTCGCCTCAGGGTGTATGAGTTCCCAAACCGGTGTAAATTCCCATACACCCTGGAAAACACAAGGATAACTAATATTATCAACCGAGACTTGATTTGTTCGACATTTTGATGACATTATAATCACAATACAGACTTGCCACAGCCGTAGTCTACACACCAAAAACTAAAGTGTTAAAACTGACACTTTCAAGGTGTTAAACCCATTCTAACTCTTAGGGTTTGATTTTAACACTCAAAGTTCAATGCTTTAAGCACTTAAACATTACAATCGTCAGACATCTGAAACTTGAATGGATGGCACTTCCCATGTGTCTAGCATTGGTGGTTCTTCCAGAATCGTCCATAATTTGATTTGCGCTTGGTGGGTACATAATTAAAAGGACACAACGCAGATGACGCGGATCAGGCTCGAGAGTTCGAGCCTGATCCGCGTCATCTGCGTTGTTTCCTTTTAAGTGTCGCGACATTACACTTGGCAAGTGGTATTATTGTAACACCTGTCAAGTTCTGGGATATCTACACTTGAACAAAGTGCTAGTTCAGCACTTTTTAAGTGTTAAATACAGCACTTCAAGTGTAGTTTTTAACACTTTAGTTTTTAGCGTGTATTGTTTACAAATTATGTTAATATCTTAATGTTTTGAAGGAGAATTAAATACTAATTGACTGGAATATCTACAACTACGACATGAAAGAATACCTGTATATTTTTGTAAGTAAAGGCACATCGGTAACATTAACGGTAGAAATGTCCGCATACAGTGGGTAAACAAACAGTTTCTAACAGTGTCGAATTCAGAAGAGAATTAGACTGGTTGCCGGTGAGCTTAAATAGTACTAATTGATTGGAATATCTACAACCTCAACAGGAAAGAATACCTGTATGTTTTTTTTGTAAGCGAAGGCACCCCGGTTACATGTCCACAAAAAGAGGGTAAACAAAGAGCCTCCAACAATGTCGAATTCCGAACAGAATTAGACTGGTGGCCTGGGAGCTTGAATCACAACCTCAAAGGTTAAAGGTCAAATGATGGCTTTCCGCAGCAAGAGAGTTAAATTATGCTCTGGTGTGAGAATTTAAAATGTTATGTAAATTTGGTTGATATTTGATAAAAATATGAATAAAAATATTTTGTTATTAAATATATTGTGTTGAGTGTGAAAAGTTTGAACCAACTGACCTGCAAAAGATTATGTAGATGTTCCACATTACCTACCGCGTAGACGTTTGGGGCCGTGTGACGCAGTCCAATATAACTCTGGAGTTTGAATTGAGCGCACTTTTAAGTCCCCATTACAAAAAGCTGAAATGTTTAATACAAGTGTATTTGGGCGGCTGTGTTATATTTTTTAATATTTTTTAGCTCAGCTGACTGAAAGTGGGGCGCTGCCGGGGGAGGAGACACAGCCCCTTTCCTTGGAGGACTTGTTCCTCTCCTCCGTCGTGGAAAGATCCTTTATAGGGGGCTTATCCGTTAATATTTAGGCCCCCACCCCAGATGGGGGGCACAACTCCCCTAAACGGGGAAATCCTGGCGGCATCCCTGGTAAGTCGAGATTTTGTCATTACTTGGTATCCAACGTCCAGAGCCAGATTTATTCTATTGGGGTATGGGGCATCGTTAAGTTTTAACAAAATGTAGTATACACCAACCCCGTGTGATAGTCATTCAGTTTTGTTAAAAGAGTTTTTGCTGTCCAGTGGTTAAAAGATCACTCCAACAACTGATTATTAATACTTTGAGCCGTGGTGGTATCTTCCATGTCAGTTCAATGGAAACAACTGAAAGAGTCCATATTCATTATTTGGGAATGGACCAATTAATATTTTGAACGTGCAGCCCGGGGCTGCACGTTGAAAATATTGATTGGTCTACCCCATTCATTCACTTAGGGGACACAACCCCTTAGCGAAATTATGACGTATCGTGATCCTGGCAAGGAAAGGCGGCCTGTTGGGTTCAAAAGGTTATGGTGTTTGAAGAATTTAGGCCATTTTGGCCAAGATGTCTAAAATTCTTTAAACGTCTAAAGTCTTGTTATGATTAGATATGTAGCTTTCTTATGTAATGCTTGAAACGAAGACTCTAAATGTAGTATTCGAGTTGGCGAGATACCCTCATAGCCCTGAGGCAAGGGGACAAGGACGTGCCTTTTTTAACCAGAAGGGCACTGGTGGAAAGGTCTTTACTTTCTGAGAATTGTAACTGAGAAACTCTCAAGTATTCGTTTCAAACGTAATTTACGTATTTTACGTGCGCCAATGGCAATGGAGGGAGAGGGTTTAACCCTTTACCCAACGTAACGGCCAAAACCGGCCAGCGCTATTCTCAAAAATCGCCAATTAATTTTCATTATTTTTTTCATTTTTTGTCTCAAAACATAGGTTATGACCCCTCGTTGGAACGAGCTCGTCGAGCTCGTTCCAACGAGGGGTCATAACCTATGTTTTTGAGACAAAAAATGAAAAAAATTAGTTATTCAAGAATTAATTTTGCAAGTGTCGTCTGCTTTTCACGTTAGGTAAAGGGTTAAGGTATATCGGGTATAATGACGGAGATTTTTCGATAATCATCAAAGAAGCTACAATAGGACAATGCGTGTTCGGAGGTTATGTTCGATTGAATAATTAATGATTAGTAATAATGGGTAATTATATTCCCTCTAAAACAAAGGAACGCACCTATTATTGGAAAAAGGGGGATTCTGGGGGAATTCGGAGCGAAAAAAGGCGTTTTTAGAGATTTGGAAGGATTGTCGGGTTGTTTGTGATAATTGGATTTACTTTTATTCAATCGAACATACCCCCGAACCCTGTCCTATTGTAGACCTTTCAGGTCCACAGCAACTCTGTGCTACCATAGAAACCCGATGGCGGCCTCCAATATACAAAATGGACGACGGAAACACTATGAGGATGAGGTCATGACATGTACGCTTCCGCGGACTACCATGACAACCAAACTTGGCACCACTAGGACAAAAGCAACCAGTCTTAATTTTCCATTTTTTTTTATCAGAGGTATTCACTCCTAGTAGCAAAATGCATAAAGGGTTTTGCTTGGAACAATTCGAAACATCAGTAACGAACGTTCTCTGTACAAGAATCTTGATTATCCCATAATATCTTGAACGGGAATTCCAGTGCTTGTAAGTGGTATGTAAGGCAGGGGCCAATCTTGCCCGGTTTGCAGTATCTTATTTATTATCTCATATCTGATGACCTATTCACGTGATCCAGTGACGTTATATGTGGTTGCCATGGCAGCGCGCATGAATGGCCATGTTGTGACGTCACCCCTGCTTGCACACGATGACCAAGAAAGTCCCAAATGTGTTCTGAAGGATTCAAAACGGGGCTCATGGTAGGCCAGGGTAGTGCTGTAATAGCGTTGTTCTGAAGGAATGCTCCCACAGCATGGGAACGATGTGGTGTTGCATTGTCGTCCATGAATACAGGGCGATTAGCTAACGAGTGGTTGTCAGAATGAGGCACGACAACCGGATTGAGAATGTCCCGGATGTACTGATGACCATTGAGATTCTCACGTACAGTCACCATATCAAGTCTACAATCATGAGAGAGGCATCCCCAGATCATTACTGATCCTCCACCATAAGGAACAATAGGTCTGGTGTTCTTGGGCACATACGCAGTATTTCTACGCCTCCACACACGTGTAGACCATCTGTGACATGAAGCAGGAACCTACTCTCGTCTGACCAATGGACTCTCCTCCATGTCCTGAGATTCCACTGTTGTCGTACCATACACCACTCCAAACGCCGTCTTTGATGCTACTCTGACAGAGCTGGGCGCTTGATGATCGTTCTGGACCTCATACCCAGTGCTTTGAGACGGCTGCGGACAGTTCTGTTGCACAAACGCCTGTTGGGGGTGGGGGGGGGGGGGTGGGGGGGGGGGGGGGCAAAGGCGTTTCAAAATCCCACTTGAAGCAAAGGGTACATGGCTAACGAGGCGTGCCCAACTCAGATTGTCCCGAAGAGAGGTCTTTTGTGGTTGCTCAGGCCTTGATCGGTCCTTAACATCTTTGGTTTGTTGATATTTTTGGACAAGTCTGCTGATGACAAAATGACTATAGCCAAGTTGCCTTCCAATAGCTTTAAATGTTATGCCTGTTGCATGCATGCCTACGATTTGCCATCTTAGTGCCCCTGGCAGTCTCCTCCTTGCCATGACAACATGTATTGATACATTGTACATAAATTCACCGAGTACCATTTTTGTAAGTAATACGGGTATTAAAAAAACCAAGCGTTAACCCCCTTAGGGGTGTTTAATAGCGATACCCATCAAAAGCTTAAAAAAATCATGTTTTCCTTGGATTTCTTTACAAACATCTTGTAGGTTTTCAAGACAAAATGGCCATTGATAGGTCTTGGTGTCACATTACCAGTTGCATGGATAAAATATTCCGGTAAGCATTTGTTAACCCTCCATGGGCTGCTAAATGTCAAAATTTTGAACAAATTAGTCTGTTTTTGGACACCAACAACATCAAATGGGAATGCCACAGAGAAACGTAACGTCCTTTATCGGATGCAAAACGGATAGGGAAAACTTTTTGCAAGTAGTAAGGGTATTCAAAAATCGAGGTCTTAACCCATTTTCAACTGGTTAAGGAGATATACCCCTTAAAAGCTTAACATTCCCTTTTTCTGTGGATTTCTCCAAAAAATCTACTAAGTTTTCAAGAACAATTTACCATTTGCAGGTCTTGAAGTGGCATTACAAGTTGCATGAACAAAATATTCCGGTAAGCATTTGTTAACCCTAGAGAGGCTGCCAAGCATAGACATTTTGAGAAAATGGGCTATCCTTGGGCAACCATAACACCCAGTGTGTACCTGCGAGATAAACATAAGCTCTTTCATTGGAAGTGGAATTCACCGAGGATCATTTTTGTAAGTAATGAAGGTATTCACGAACCCAGCATCAATCCGTTTAGGGCTGGTTACAGAGCGATACTCAAAAGGGTAAATATTCATGTTATCTGAGGATCTCTCTATAAACATCTCATATATTTTGAAGAAAAATAGGCCATTCTCAGATCTTAGTGAGATTTTATAAGTTGCATGTACAAAATATTCCAGTAAGCATTTGTTAACCCTATAGAGGTTCCCAAACATCAAAATGTTGATAAAATGGGCTGTGTTTGTGTACCCACAGAACCCAAAGTTAAGAGGAGAGATCAACATAAGTGGAAATAGAATTCACTGAGAATTATTTTTGTAAGCAATAAGGGTATTCAAAAAACAACCCTTAACCCGTTTTGGGCTGGATAAACAATGATACCCATCAAAAGCTTAATATTCATGTTCTCCCTGGATTTCTCTGAAAACAACTTGTAAATTTTTAAGAAAAAATGGCCATTCGCAGTTCCTGGTGTGACATTACAAGTTGCATGGAAAAATATTCCTGTTAGCACTTGTCAACCCTCTACAAACTGCCAGACATCAATATTTTGGATACTAAGATAAAATGGACCATTTTCAAATAGCCACAGCACTCAGTGGGTATGTGTCAAACAAACATAACTCCTTTTGTCGGTGATTAACTTGTCGGACGATCATAGTGATATTAACCCTCTCCACCATTAATGATGGTTTTTACCTAAACATTTTTTTATCAAACTGAGTCATCTGAGACTACTATACCAATCTCTCTCATAACATCAAAAACGGAACTTCAGTGAGACAGTTAAAAACAATTCATCAGACACTCTGGGGTCATGAAAAATCATGGAATCTCATCTGGAAAAGCTATGATTCTCCAGAATCATAAAGTCTAGTTACTGACGTTTTGTTATCTATCAGATGAAAAAAAATCGAAAAGGTCTAAATTGTGATTACCACTATCCTTCCACAATCTAAAACTAGATCGAGTTATTTGTGTGCAAAGCACACAATGGTGTATCCCCGCATTTCCTTAGCAACACCTTAGCATAGTCTTAACGTTTCGAATTAATACTCAAAGAGCCTTTCGACGAAAACTGATTTTCTAACGATGAAAGTGGTTCCACTGGAACCACCGGGGGCAAAATCAAAATTCCAAAACCTTCATACACATCTAGTGATGCTACATGAACGCATTAGCATAGTTTAAACGTTTTGAATTATATACCCTAAGAGCCTTTCGATGAAAACTGATTTTCCAATGATAAAAGTGGTTCCACTGGAACCACCTGGGGCCAAATCAAAATTCCGAAACTTCATGCACATCTAGAGATGTTACTTGAACACCTTAGCATAGTTTTAACGTTTCAAATTAAATACCCTAGGAGCCTTTCGATGAAAACTGATTTTCTAACTATAAAAGTGGTTCCACTGGAACCACCGGGGGCAAAATCACAATTCCGAAACCTTCTGGAGATGTTACCTGAACACATCAGCATAGTTTAAACGATTCATATTGAATATCCTAGGAGCCTTTCGATGAAAGCTGATTTTCTAACGATAAAAGTGCATGGTTCCACTGGAACCACCGGGGGCCGAATCAAAATTCCGAAACTTTCATGCACATCTAGAGTTGCTACCTGAACACATTAGCATAGTTTAAGCGTTTCAAATTAAATACCCTAGGAGCCTTTTGATGAAAACTGATTTTCTAACGATAAAAGTGGTTCCACTGGAACCACCGGGGGCAAAATCAAAACTCCGAAACCTTCATGCACATCTAGAGATGTTACCTGAACACATTAGCATAGTTTAAACATTTCGAATTGAACACCCTAGGAGCCTTTCGATGAAAACTGGTTTTCTAACAATAAAAGTGGTTCCACTGGAACCACCGGGGGGGGGGGGGGGGAAATCAAAATTCCGAAACCTTCATGCACATCTAGAGATGTTACCTGAACACATTAGCATAGTTTAAACGTTTCGAATTAAATACCCTAGGAGCCTTTCGATGAAAATTGATTTTCTAACGATAAAAGTGGTTCCACTGGAACCACCGGGGGCAAAATCAAAATTCAGAAACCTTCATGCACATCTAGAGATGTTACCGGAACACATTATCATAGTTTAAACGTTTCGAATTGAATATCCTAGGAGCGTTTCGATGAAAACTGATTTTCTAATGATAAAAGTGGTTCCACTCGAAGCATCAGGGACAAAATCAAAATACCGAAACCTTCATGCACATCTAGAGATGTTACCTGAACACATTAGCATAGTTTAAACGTTTCAAATTAAATACCCTAGGAGCCTTTCGATGAAAACTGATTTTCTAACGATAAAAGTGGTTCCACTGGAACCACCGGGGGCACAATAAAAATTCCGAAACCTTCATGCACATCTAGAGATGTTACCTGAATACATTAGCATAGTTTAAACGTTTCGAATTGAATACCCTAGGAGCCTTTCAGGGTGTGACGTACGGACGGACGGACGGACTTACGGACGGAGATCACGACAATATCCCCGCATTTTTTAAAATGCGGGGATAATAAAATCATTTGGGTTAAAAACTAATCCAAATCAACTGGGTTGAGTGGATATGAACTCAATTGGGTTCATGTTCACGCAGCCCAGTTGGTTTGGCTTAATTTTTAACTCAGTTGATTTCACAGTGTAATAAGTCGTCAACAACCAGGGTTCCCACTGATATAAGAAAAGCCAATTCAGTACTAATTAAGCACTTTTCAAGGACTCTGTGACCATGATTTTCAAGGACTGTTATAATTTTGATATGAACTTACAACACCATAGCAACACAAAGAATATCAGTCTCGAGGACCTGATCTCTCGAAAACTCAACTAGCTAGCTATATATCGTTCCTTGAGTCCAACAAGGCATCTTCTGCAATGCTAAAGCATTGCAGATGATGCCTGTTGTACTAAAGTGACAATATAGAGATCAAATAAATGTGATTGCTGACCGATTTAGTGAGATCGCATGTATGTGGGGTGGATTATCTGGTGACTTATTTTCTCTGAGGTTACAGATGCTGACCGATTTTGTGACATCGCATGTATGTGGGGTGGATTATCTGGTGACTTATTTTCTCTGAGGTTACAGGTAAACTGAATTTTAGTACTTTTCAATGAGAGTAATGGAAAATCAAGTACTTGTAAAGGCTAGGAACAATTCCAAACACTTTTTAAGGAAAGGGCTAAACTTCATGGATTTTTCATTTGAGTGGGATCCCCGATAACCAAAGGGTGACACAAAAGGCATTTGCACATATTTGGAAACCCCATTGAGTTTGAACTTGATTTTCAAAAGTTCCAAATTCCAATCTTTAAAATACAATGTTCTACAAAGTAGACGTGAGACAAACATTTAGAAAGATTACTTTTAAATGTTTTTTGCTCTGCCCACTTTTCTGAGTGACGAAATGAATGTATGAACTTCAGGAATGCATTAAGGGTTATAAAAGCAATTTTCAGCAATTGTGAAAAATCCATTCAATAACCCCTGGTGACCCCTGTGACCTTGACCCATGTTTTGAACATCCTGTGCATTTCAATTTGTTTGGTGTTAGTCCGACGCCCACACGCCATACCACTTGCTTGAGATATGGGCGTGACCCACTACAAAAATTACAGACTTTGCCCTTGGAAAAAGCAACAAAAATGTCTAAATGGATCCCCACCCAATCACTGTTTTGCATAAAATCACTCTTATTCTCCCAAAACTAAAATAAAAGTGTCAACGACACTGCAGCTTAAATGGATAAAGT
The DNA here is from genome assembly GCA_031216915.1 of Pictodentalium vernedei. Lineage (NCBI taxonomy): Eukaryota > Metazoa > Mollusca > Scaphopoda > Dentaliida > Dentaliidae > Pictodentalium > Pictodentalium vernedei. The sequence continues at coordinate 74,331,787 of CM062296.1, read as the reverse complement.
TAAATGTTTATGAAGGGATTATGAAATAAGACAAGAATTGTGATTATTGAGAATATGGTAAATTCTGTACCCTACATGCTTTGTTTTCAACAAGAATGATTTGAGGTGTAGACCGTGGTAACAAATTGAGGCCTGGGTTGATGTGGTCCTCACAGTTAACGTATGTAAACCAAAGTTAGTAAGATACAGTAAAATCATTTCAAAACGTGTCATCCTAACAAGTTACAATGAAATCTCGTCGTAAATGACTCGTACTTTCCTAAAGGAATCTAGGTCACGCGCCGGTCCGACGCTCACGGTTGACCGATCGCGACCAAAATAGGAGTCCCATCTAGATATCATACTGAGTTATCCAACCAAGTTACAATGGAATCCCTTCATAAAAAACAACCTGTAGACAGTGGTAGAGGAATCTAAGTCACGTGATCAAGCGGCGGTGATGGCTGACCGATTGTGACCAAAATATGACAGCCTCATCTAGACACCACAGCGAGGTATATGACAGTCTCATCTAGACAACATAGCGAGGTATCCTACCAAGTTACAATGAAATCGCTTCATAAATATGAACTGTAGACTGTGCTACACAAATCTAAGTCACGTTCCTGTGCTGCCGCCACGACTGACCGATCACGACCAAAACGGGATGTTCGCATCTAGATATTATATCGAGTCATCCTACCAATTTACAATGAAATCCCTTAATAAATGCAACCTGTAGACTTTGCTAAATGAATCTAAGTCACGGTTGACTGAACCCGACCAAAATAGGACGTTCTCATCTAGACATTATTCGGAATCATCCTTCCAAGTTACAATGAAATCCCTTCATAAATACGACCTGTAGACTGTGTCAAGTTAAGCTACACAATCACCAAATGGCCTTCCACCCACAGGCGGTCAACTGGGAGCAGACAACGTCACTCAATATACGTTTGAGAGGACATGTCATGCTGAAAATGTATGTATAAATTTCTGATGTAGCTATAAAACGGAGATTCAAATATCGTTGGTAGTTTTGGAGTAAGAATACAAAATGTGTGTATGAACGGACAAAAGGACGATCTACAGTTGAACGTAGAAGTCCTGGCACAATTAGCGCAGAAACTGCTCGTTGTTAATGCGCTCCTTACTGCAGAATAATGAAGTAGTCTGAAATACACAAGAGTGTTTGGGGGCTGTGTAATACAAAATATAATGCGCTATTAGTGAATCAAATAAACAGAAAGAAAATATTGAGACTACAGTATGCTGTGGTGGATTACTATTAAATAACTGTGGGATAGATTTTTTCACTTAAAAATTATTTAAAACTTCTGAGGACAAAACACAAGAAGCACTTGCAAACTTTGCACCCGGTGGTCCATGTCATGAATGTTTGCAAGTGTTTCTTGTGCTGTTATGAACAATTATAAATACATTTCATGTGGAGAATATATGGCGCTATGACTAAGTAGTAATTCGCTCTCTTCATTATGTATACGCTATCGAATTTTAATATCTATTTTCGTCATTTCATGTATACTAGCGGAAAAAAGAAACACAAGTTTTTTTCTGTGGTAAATATACACCAGAACTTAATTAAGCATCCCCTGTTTTTCTCGCAGTGGTGGTAAAAGAAACTGTCGTCACTTTCAAGCTATCTTTCAGATGGCCAAATGTTATTGTTTACGGAAAGAATGTTCTATTGACAAATGAAAGACATATACAGAACCACACTTATGTTTGAATGGGTTAACGATTACTGGGCGAGAGCGTGTGGCGGAGGGATACCACGAGAGCCGGTAGGCTCGAGTGGTTATCCCAGCGCCACACGCTCGAGTCCAGTGTAAGTGTGGTTCTTACCGGCTCTCGTGGTATCCCTCCGCCACACGCTCTCGTCCAGTAATCGTTAACCCATTCAAACATAAGTGTGGTTCTGTATTTATTACACACCCAACCATGAAAAAGAATTCACTGTAATTAATCACTAATTTAATTAAATAGTCGACAATTTGAACGGTTGAAAGAATTTTAGAGAGAAACGGGCAATTTTGTCAGAGAACCAGTCTTAAGTCTTTGACCTTGCCATCTGTAGAATCGCTGTTGATTCATTTTATTCGCAGAAAAATGTCGATCCGAACACTCAAAACTCAAAAGATTGCGTTCAGCCTATCAGACGTCACAAATTTGGAGGTCTGAAATGTGTTTTCAAAAGTGTGTGTGCAGGCATCATCATATCTGGAGGATGGAAAATGTACAAGGATTTTAATTTGAATACGATGCGAACTGGCTGCTCTGTTTAAATTTCGTGCTTTTTAAACTGAAACTAAAACAGAAGTTTGAACTCGGCTTGACAATACATGCACTACTGCCACAACTTACACAAGGCTATCACATTTGGACATCGGTCATTTCTGTTCTGCACTGCAACAAAGTACACATTGGACGAGAAAAAACATTTTGCCGCAATAATTAACCTTCCGGGGGGATTCATTCGATCGTTTCGAGTAACTGAGCCTGAGGCAGTTTGAGATTCCATTCTGACTAAGTGACTGATTGAACTCCGCAGAATTGGTAAGTTAGCACTTTATTTTTCAACATTATAAAGTTTCTGACTTGAAATTTAGCCTTCTTTTTATTTTACCTCAAGTCTTGATAACCTTTGTTTGAAATTGGCTGCACATACAAATAAAAGCTTTAGGTTGTCCACAATTACTCCAGATATACAAAGGGAGAAATATATTGCATGATAACTGCAAGAAAATGTCATGTCTTGTATCTACGTACACCTTTTTTACCCCCCCCCCCCCTCCCATCTATAATCCGACAGCATTTTCTGAAACTCTCGAAAGCTCACGAAATCAGTATCCAACAGTCTTAGTCTGAGGCTGAAGGGGAGGGGGGGGGGGGGGGGGGTGTTCTCACCAATAAGCTCCAACTTATTTTGGTTGATAATATTTTCAAAGACTGATTAACATTTACATTATTTTGAGGTATTTTGCACTAGTACTATACTTCACCAGTTTGTTATTTGAACGGTTCTGTCAATATTTTTTCTTGGTATCTGGTTATTTTTTTTTTTTATGTGTCTGCTCCAATATCTTGTCAGTCTTAAATTGGGAATTTGCAGGCCCTTGCCTCGAATTTGCCTATGAAAATGCTCTGCCCACTGCCCTGCTATTTGCCAAAATTATAAAAAATACCCCCTCCCTCTGAACAATCTGTTCTGAAAATACCAGTCCCTTTCATTGAAAACTGCAAAATTAGCTGCTTATTGGTGAAGGGGGTGAGAATGCTACACCCCCTCCCCATCTCATACACCCATGTAGCTAAGTCACATAGGTGACATTCGATTTAACTTTTGTTACTGACAATTAAAACAAAATAATATCCTTGTATAAAACAGAAATACTAGCAAAAATCCTAAATTAGTCATTTAAAAATACACATCAATCTGTGTGTGAAAAATATTGTCATATTGTCTATGTTTTAAATATTCTAATAATTATTTTTGAATTTCATGGAAGTCATCTCATAAAATTGACATTAGGCCTATATTGCATTCATCAAAACACATGTATTTACCACCCCTCGCCTCTTCGTGGTCTCATTCCCACCCTACTCAAGACTTTTCAGAATTTCAATAGTGGGTAGCTGATAACATTCTTTAATTTCCTTAGTACAAACTCCAGAAAGTCATTTTTTGGCAATACTATATCACCCTAAAAAAGCCCTCCCCCCTGCCCCCACAAAAAAAAAAAAAAATAATTAAACCTGTTGCCCCAACACCCACTAGCACGTAAAAAACATGGGTTCCACAAATGTGAACTACCGAGTTTTTCGTATAAAACTTCTTCCGAATTTATTTTCTTTATTCAGCTAGTGTGTGTTTGTGTGTGTGTGTGGGGGGGGGGGGGGGGGGTATGGAGGGAGTGGTCATCTAGTAAGGGTGGAATTGGTGATAGTTAATTAGTAACTGCATGTACTAGCAATCAAACATCTCCATACGCTGTCGGCGTGTCGCCGTCTTTTCCGCTTGATGCCATGGTAACCAGTTTTCAAGATTGATTTAGTCTTGCTTCCTGAGAACATACTCTTCAAAGTAAGTTTGCATTTGCAAACGTGCCGCTTCATTGTCGAAGTGTGAATCGAATAGGATTACAGTTACACAGTGCTACAGTAGGCCTCGTGTGGACTCGTCGGCAGCACGCAGCGGTGAGGGCAACATTGTAACCAAGTTGAACTGTACTAGTGGTTGGCTGCAATATCGAACCCAACTGGACTTTTTGCCTAAAAATAATTAAGTTTTCCTCGATTTTCAATAACGAAAGCAAAGGCTGAGTTTCACTGTTCAATTTCTTGGCAGAGATCATGTTTTCATGACTTTCAACAGTTTTCAGCATAGTTGTGCATCAAACATTTTGTAATGAGAATCGGTAATTCCGACAGATAAGTTTAGCCGATGGTTCTCATTGGTTATATTCCACTGAACGCTGCAAACTATAAGAACCAGTCTAATGAGAGAACTTGTGCACGCGAAGGGTACTTTTTATCGGATCGCACTAGAGCTTTCTGGTTAAAATTACCGCATGCCCCTAAAATCCATGTGATCGTGACAAATATAGCTACGGGTGTGTAATAAAACACAATGATAAAAATATGCAGTAGTTTAATGGCGCTAATTACACATAACTGTCACTGATGTTTTTGATGGAAAATGTTCTCTCGACAAGTATGGTGCTAGAAAGGTCCATGATGAAACAATGCCGGTAATTACTGACAAAAAATGTAACTTGTGATCTCCTGAACACAATATCAGAGTCAGATGTCAGTAGCGAGTGTATCCACCGCATGCCCGGATGACAGCGTGAAACCTCCTCCTTATACTACCGGTGAGCTTTCTGATACGGTCCAGTGGCAACTGCTGCCACTCTTCATACAATGCAGCTCCCAAATTTGACAAATTCTATACAGGCGGATCCCTTGCTTGCACAGGACGTCCGAGAAAGTCCCAGATGTGTTCTAAGGGATTCAAATCGGGGCCACTGCAGGCCAATAGTGTTGTAATAGCCTTGTTCTGAAGGAATGCTCTCACAGCATGGGAACGATGTGGCCTTGCATTGTCGTCCATGAATACAGGGCGGATAGCCAACGGGTGGTTGTCAAAATGAGGCACGACAACCTGATTGAGAATGATCCGTATGTACTGATGACCAATACGCTTTCCACGTACAATCACCATATCAAGTTTACAATCATCAGAGAGGCATCCCCAGATCATTACTGATTCTCCACTATAAGGTACAGTTGGTCTGATATTCCTGGGCACGTAAGCAGTATTTCAATGCCCCCACACTCTTGTAGACCATCTGTGACGTGAAGCAGGAACCTACTCTCGTCTGACCAATGGACTTTCCTCCATGTGCTGAGATTCCAATGTTGTCGTGCCATACACCCACTCCAAACGCCATCTTTGATGCTGAGCGGACAGAGCTGGAAGCTTGATGACCCTTCTGTAGCTCACATCCAGTATTTTAGACGGTTTCGGACAGTTCTGTTGCACAAACGCCTGTTGTGGAGCCAAATGCGTTTCAACACCCCACTTGGAGCAAAGGAATGGTCGATTCTTAACATCGTTGGTGTGTTGATGTTTTCGAACAAGTCTGCTGATGGCATAATGCCTACAGCCAAGTTGCCTTTCAGTAGCTTTGAATGACATGCCTATTGCATGCATGCCAACGATTTGCCATCTTAGCGTCCCTGTCTGTCTCCTCCCTGCCATGACAACATTTACTGATCAAAGAACTGACAAAGTTTGTTGTTTTATACCTAGATATTGCATGTGGATGATAGTGTTTTCTGTGACATTTGTGGGTAGCATGCTTCACGTGGCCGAGAGGATGTGTTTGGGATACGCTATCAACCAGAAACATCACGTTTTTCACGAGATGGAATGTACTGCAAGACATAGCAATCATTAAAACATAATAATCAGAAACAGCAACTTCACTGTCATAAAACATTTCAGGGGGGTGCTTAATTAAGTTCCAGGTGTATATTTCAAATTTGTTTCGGATGATTATTTCACTGTTTGGATCTTGATGTTATTTATTCATTACTGATTAAATTTTGACGAGTTTTGTTGTCTCAGCGCAGACGGTGTTTGCATAGATAACGCTCAAAAGTGGGTACCCTACGTCATTTCATGATCAAAATCTATAGTGGGTCTGCCCGCCCTGGGCGTCAGTCACTGCTCTAACTCTCCTTAAAGATGACCCCATCAAGTTGTTAATGGTCCTTTGTGGGATGTTATTCCATCCCAGAAGAAGGGCCTACGTGAGCTGAGCGACGTTGTTTGGGACGTTGACGCGCTTTCTGACCCTCCTGTCCAGCTCGTCCCACAAATACTCGAGAGGGGACAAATCTGGACTGTAGGGTGGCCAGTCTAGAACTGAGACAATGTTTTGGTTGAGGAAGTCACGACAAACCCTAGCAACGTGTGGCCTCGCATTATCCAGCTGCAACATAAGATTACGTACATGGATAAGTGGAAGGACGTGAGGACCTGATCCCGATATATCACGGCTGTACGATTGCCCTGAATGACCACCGGAGATGCTTTCACGCCATTAGATATCCCCCCCACTCCCCCACCCCCCCCCCCCCCCCCCCAAAAAAAAAAACATAAAAGACTCTCCCCCCCCCCCCCGAATGTCGTTTCCCTCCCTTAACACACGCGTCAGAATATCGCTCACCTCTTCGTCGATAGCGTTGTCGTCCATCTGACCTGTGAAGCGTGAACCGAGACTCGTCAGTGAATAACACACGTCTGCCGAGACTCGTCATTGAACAACACACGTCTCCAGAGGGCCAAGTGAAACCGATTTGGTGCATGTGCCCACAGCCACTGCAATCGACGTTGACGATGCCTGGGTGTACGTTGCGGACCAACATAGAGACGTCCTGGCCTTAAATTGAACTACCCAACCGATTCCTGTCCTTGGACACACTCGGCGACCATAAGTGCCTACAACCTGACTCGCCGTCTCCGTCTGAAATCGGTTACAGGGTGTGAGCGACGTATACCTCTATCCTGACGTGGCGACGTAATATGCGAACGTCTGCTCCTGTGACGGGCAACTTAACTTGCTGTTGCTCTGAGACGCCCAACTAAACGAGGTATCGTTGACTCATCGACCCCAAATTGCTGGGCGACGAGACGATTGGGCCTGCATACATGTTGGGTCTATAAGTTCTTGAGTCTATAAGTTTCACAAATCTTGGGTCTATAAGTTCTTGGGTCTATAAGTTTCGTATCTTGGGTCTATAAGTAAGCAGATCTTGGGTCCAGAGTGCCTCCGCATCATGCATTATGACCAGCTCTTATAGTACATTTTTGCTCATAAGTTTTTTTCACTGGAGGATAAGGGAACTGTTTTTTGTCTTTTTATAACAAAGACTTGGTTGTGTACATGAGAAGATATATCTCCTTCTAATAGTGTGGGTAGCCCTTAGAAGGGCTGTTTTTGTTTCGATGTAGTGCAAGTCACTCAACAGTTAGCAATATTTTTCATGTATCGCCCAAGACCATCGAATCGTACCCGTTTCTTTTTTTTTAGGTTTAACAATATCATCAGATGATTCTTCCTCTGGAATAAGTTGTTGAATTACTTTATCTGTTTGTGTGGATGTAGTCACTAACTGTTTCCGTGCTTGACGTGCCCTTTTTCTCTTAGGTTGAGGTATCAGTTCTGCCAACTCATATGGTACTGTTAAAGGAAGAGATGACACTGAATTCTATAGGAACTGTAATCTTATCAGGTGAGAGAACAATCTTTTGGTGAGATGATTTCATGTCTTGTAGAATCTCCAAGATTTTCTGTAATAATGTTTCATTGTTTTCATCTTGTGAAAAAGTATTATTCACCCTCTCACTTGGTATGGTATCCTTTTGGTTTGGTATTCTCTGCTGTGTCATCAATGAGTTGTCAATACGAATTAAATCGTTAAAATCATCTAGTATATTGTATTCGTCCATGATTGAATGCAGAACAGGCGATTGCTTTTTATCAAATGATTTGTCTGGAATGTGTGTTAGATTTTATAGACAATGCGAGGATCAGAAATGCACTGAAGAACGTTCACGCGACAATTTTGAACGAGTGCGTGAAAAAATTGTTGATAACAGACGTTTACTATCACAGCCATCCGACGTCAACAATTTTTTCCCGCACTTGATCGGAATTGTCGCGTGAGCGTTCTCCAGTGCATTTCCGATCCTCGCATTGTCTATAAAAAGAAGGTGAGTTGAGGATTTGGATACATTTCATCATCTGACTAAGAAATCATCTTTTGACAGTGAGGAAAAAGACATGGAGCGAACGAAGATCAATTACAGTTCCGTAGAGAGTTATGAGAGAACCAAGAAACAGAGGGCCGATGAAGAATTCGCCTTGGCTTTGAGAAAGTGGTGGTCAGCAACACTTCCCATGGAAGAACAACTTAAGAAGACTGAGGACCACCCTTTCGTTAAAGCCACCACACGTCTGTTCGGGGAGATCCAGTACAAGAATCGACCTAAGCACTGGTTTGGTCTCCCCGTACATATGCAGGAGGAAGCTCTTGTAGGACGAGAAACAGCTCTCTACGGAACTGAAGATTTTTAAAAACGGCCCTTTTCAGGGCCAACCACACTATTAGAAAGAGATATATCTTCTCATGTACACAACCAAGTCTTTGTTATATAAAAAGACAAAAAACAGTTCCCTCCCTAGAGTGTGACCCAATGTCTATATTAATTTAAATCATTTTATATTAGGGTTTATCCATATGGTTTTGGGTTGTCGTCTCTCCACCCTGTGTCTTCTTGTGTTTTGTTGTGAGCATAAGGAAATTATGCTTACAATAAAACACAAGAACACATGCACAAAATAAAAAAACTTGGGGATTCGCGTTGTGGTCGAACTCTCTGTGATAGTTGTTTTTTCTATAGTAAGAATAGTATTCATTGTATGTTTAGCAATCAAAATGTTCTCTACAGTATAAACTGTATATCAGGTTAAACTGTAAAAGTTTTTGATAAGTATGCATACAATATTAAAACCTAATACTCTCAGTGAAAAAGAGAAGTGACTCTTAACTCTTTTTTACTGTTGGGAAATAATAGGGACACGGTGATAAAAAAGGGATTATAGGACTAACCTAACGAAATCGACTAAACTATCACAGAGGTTTTAACAAAAAAACAAAACTGTATTTAAAGTTGAATCATTATACTGAAATGAAATCTGAACATATATACACCGAGATCTGAGTTTGCCTATCCATGAGAAAATCTATTTACATCAAGATTCTTTTCTATGCTAGTTTAAACAATCTTGGGAGTCAGATAAAAAAAAACTGATATCACTCAAGTGATCTGATTTTGAAAACAAATATAAAAAATAACTAAAAAACCCTATCTCTCTGTTACACAAATGTCTGGCGAAAATTATATAATAGATGATGATTGACTTTAATAAAAAAAAAACTTAAAAAACTAAAAAATGTAAAAAATTACCTCTGTGGGATTGTTTTGACACCTGATATTTATTACAGTTATTTCAAATAATGTCTATAAGTTTGCTCAAACCATTGTCGAACATCTCTATCATTCTCTTGGAAATTTCTTGGATCAAATTTGATAGTAAGAACTGTCTCTAAAGCATATCCTCTTGCAAGATGATCTAAAGCAAATATACAGTACATTCCACACACAACAGTAAATTCACTTTGTAGTCTCATTGTATTTATTGTCCAGGAATCTGTATTTTTCACTATGAAATTGTATATGTCTCTATCTATTGGTGGTAAACCATATGAATCAAAGTAGATAGCAGAATGATTGTCTTTAAAATATATTGCTATCCAATGTTCTCCTGGTTCTTTTGATGAATCTGTGTTCACAATATATGCTTGTCTGTGTTTAGGTTTTTGTTTTGGTAAAAAGTCTTTTGAACACACTTTTCCATTTAAGGATGATAACCTTTGAGAACTGTCAAGTATAGTTTGTAATTGTATGGTTTCCATCTTCTTAGCCTTGGAAAAGGCTGGCACGGAGCTGTTAATCAAGATATGCTGTATAATATGACCAGTCTCTTTTAACTAAATCTGCCCACTTTTGAATTCTTTTTGGCAGTCTATTTCAAAGTCTTTATGAGCACAATATTCTAATAAGTTCATTGTTCTTGCTCTCTTGTGTAGATTATATAATATAGTCACTGGACATACTTTCTGTAAACACTCTGCAATGTTCATATCTATTAATGTTGTTGTGTTGGTTCGATTTTCTTCTTCACAGATATTTTTCATTTTCTGTTGAATGGATTTTGTCAGTTCTATCACTACACATTCTTGAAATAATGTTTGTATTTTTTCTTTACACATCTTGCAATGTTCACACTGACTCATCTTGTTTAATAGTCAAATATCACTTCTCTGAATTTGTTGATTTCTATCTCACTATCAAATTCTGCATAGACAACAACGTTGACCACCTCTGGAAGAGCTTGAGCAAACTGAAGTTCAAACCTAAGATTGCCAGACTTTATTGGGTGAGCCAAGGGCCCACTACTACTCTGATCAGGTGTCAAATCAATACCCCAAAGGGTATACCCTTTTGCATAATCCTGCAAAGATAAAATAAATGATTGATTTTGTCCAAAATAGCCCATAGCTTCATACAATGATAAATATGAATTTAGATAAAGTCCACCTTCAAAATTCGGTTCAAAGGGACATGCTTTAATGAAATGTCCATCTATTGTGATTTCCAACTTATTCAAATCAATATGTTGAAAATTAAATGGATTAGTGCCAATATCTCCATTTATATCTCCATTAATAACTAAACCAAGAATAATTCGTTTTGGCATCTGTTTATGAAACAGATAGTCTTCTATTTTTGAACGAAGACCACTTCCAATAGTAAAAGTTTTAATTTCACTACGTCTTATGGGCATTTTATAATTTGTTCGATCTATTTGTGCATTAAGATCATTCGCAAATTTTGGAAATAAATCCAATGCCGGTATTCTGAATATGGCTTTTTGAATTTCTATTTTTCCATTTTCATTACCAATCAAACAAAATTTAGTTGGAGCACGATGCAATTTAATTCTCATCTCAACTCCATTTGGTAAATACTTATCTTGCACAAACAGATCTAAATGCAGTTTTCCTCTTAGTTGTACATTTTTGCTACCACCAATTATTTTAGCTCGTTCAGTCAAACCTTTGTTCGACGAAGCTTTACTTGTTTCTGCGTGGTGTCCAGGAGTATCTGTATACCACATCTCACTAGCAGCTAGATGTGTTTTTTTCACATCTCTTGAATAACTAAGAAAATTCTCAAAATATGCTCTATAAGGATAAAGATCTGTATTGGTGGTGATAAGATTGCCATTCGATGTAACATCAATTTTACTGAACATGCTATGAAAAAAATTATTGATAGGAGCAGTATGTGTATCTCCAGCCAAAACACTCCCATCTTGTTTTGTAATTTTAAATTGAACTTCAAGTGTAGATGCTGCAAGATCTAACCACTTGGTTGTTTGTCTTGGAATTAAAAATTCTATTGGTGAAGAATTATTTAAAGATGCAATAGGAAATTGTTCAATTTCACCAATATTTTCTATACCACTTGATGTTGGTGATACATTATCTGGATCAAAACTACTACCAAAATGTTTGGAAGATCCATGTAACATGATGATTTTTTTCAATCAAATATATCAAGTGGTCTTGATTTTCATTTTGAATAAGCTTGTCTTTGACGTGTCTTACCTCTATGAGAACGAACCACAGACTGACGTTTTCGTTCTTGTTTTTGTCTTTTTATACCTAAAGCAGATTCACCAACTGATTTCTAAAGATCTTTTCCATGAGTTAATAAAATTTATTTAGGTGCTTTACATTTTTTATCAATTCATTTGCTATTTCTAAACCATGTCTTAATCCGTCTCTCTTTAATGTTTGAAATGCATTTTTTGCAATTGGTTTTATAAATGGTGCAGCTGTTCTTATTGCTGTGCGAAAGATAGACCCTAATCCATTGCCGTGGTACACCTTGATACACCAGCATCATTTTTTACAAATTTAATTTATGTCTCTGTCTAAAATGCAACTTGACAACTGTCTTGCCACTTACAAAGTGAATGGGTTTACCAGTGTTCCCATTTAATAAGATTTTGATACTGGTCCGTAATGTACATTATCAAATTCTATATGAGTATGTAGAGACTCTTTATGTGATTCAAATGGAATCACACGTAAAATAGGTGCTTCAATATCACCTAAAAATGTATAATCTGCTATGTCAGCATTAATAAAGATTTGATTGAAATCCACATTTAAGTCCACATTATATTTAAATGCATCTTTTGATGTGTTAGGAAAAATGACAGGAAAACTATCTTTACATCCCAATTTTTGTAATAAACTTTCTGACATTTTAATACCCACTTTCCCAATACTATTTCCTACTATTTTTACATGCCCTTGGAGACTTGAAAATCCAACATGAAATAATACATCAAATGATTTAAATATGTCTCCAAGCTTTTCTTGAATTTCTGTTTGCATTGCATCTATGACATGAGTGCCATCTGAATATGCACCTGATAAAATATTTAATTCAACAGCAGCAACACCTTTGTGAAATGTATGTTTCAATTTCGTTTTATTATTAATGTTGCTATCTGTCACAAAGATTTTAAAAACAGATTCTTCATCTGTAATATTTTTTGCTTCCGAAGGTAAAATTACTTCAACTAATCCCACTTCTCAATGTTCTTTATCAACATGAATGGGTTTAGATGATTGTGTTTGAAAACAACATTGGTTATTATTTGGAAACATATCCATAGAACTATCACTCAAAAGTGTTACGTAAAATGAATTCATTTTTCTTATCTTGTGGTTGTTTCAAATATTTTAAACCTGGACTTGGAAGAATATATCCTAATGAACTACTTAATAACACTAACCACAATTCTTTATCAGGGCTTTGTAAACTCAAATGTGCAATGGCAGTAATTATAATACCATAAATGATAATAATCTGTGTGAATAAGTGACTTGATTTTTTGCAACACGATTTCCACAAATTTTAAATTGTTGACTTTGTTGACTTTGTACATCAACACTTGTGGTTTCATTAGGTAATGAAGTTTCATTTGATGACATATTCTTTTTATATCAAATCTGATTCTGCTATCCAACTATCAAATTTCTTTGGATAACTTTCCCAATGTACTTTAAGTTCTTCAATAATTTTCTTTCCCACACGTCTTGGCCGTCTATTAAGAATTGATTCAATTATGTATTTTTTATCATCTTTTATACTTTGAATTTCTTGTGGATAAAATGTCCCTCGTATATTTTCACCACCCATATCTTCAAGTTTATAAGTGGGTGGTATTGTATGTTTTACATGAGTAATTTTAAATAACTCTTTTGTCCAATTTGGTACCTTTTTCAAATGTACGTTTGGTTTTATTAATACGTACTATATCACCAACTTTAAATTGTATTTTTTTCTTTTTAGATTTTTTTTTACCATACAAATGTTGAGATACTTCTACTTCATTTTCTAATGATACTGAAGCAGGAGTTCTTTGAATGCTTTGATGAAAACTATGATTATATCCATCAACTAAATTTTCCAACACATCAATGTACCTTAATGTACGTTTGTGTGTAAAATATTTCCACATTCGTGTTTTCAATATGCGTTGAAAACGTTCAACAATACTAGCTTTGGTTTCAGGATTTTCTGTTGTGAAGAAATGAATGTTTTGTTTCTTTAAAAATTTTTGTATATCTTTATTTTTAAATTCAGAACCTTTATCAGATTGTAATGATAATGGTTTACGTCCAGAAGTTTTCAAAATACTCTGAAAAGATTTTGTTAATGTCTCTCCTGATTTATTGTGAATGGATAGTACCCATGCATATTTGGAAAATACATCATTAACACAAACTAAATAACGAAATTGGTCATTGTAAGATTGTAAACTTTGTAAGTCTGCTAAATCAATCTGCCATTGATGATCAATACCACCCACTATAGTCTTACGTCTTGAAAACTTTTTACAGATGGGTTTATGTAAAGTATAAGTTCTTTCTCCTTTCAACCATTTTTTCACTTGATCAGTTGTGATGGAATTATCTTTACTATGAGCTGCTTTGTACAATTTTTGTATACCACCATAACCAGCAGGATGTTTTGTATTGTAATATATTTCAGTTAATAAATCATTCAATAAGCCTCTCATTTTTCAGATAATCTACGTTTTGTCAATTTACGCTTTAGTGCTGACTTTGGTGTGTCTTCACTCCACTGCACTCTATGACATCGACGAACTTTATGTTTTGGAGGGGATGATTGAGAAGTTTCAGACCAACTATCTTCTGGAGAACTTTGATATTTACTGGGTTTGGGTATAGGTTGTCTATTCATCCATAACCAACGTTCATGATTTCCAACAAAATCTTTAGGGATATTTATATCTTTTAATCCACGACTAAACATTTCCCATCCACTCGGTTTAAAACCTTTTCGTTGTCTAAGAACATCATTGACTAAATCTATGATATTTTAACCTTTTATGACTTCTCCATCGTAACTTAATACACCCTGATCATCCCAACTCATGTGTGGATGAGATGATAAAGCAGATAATAATGAAGTTGCTTTATGTCTCATTGTAACAGGGACACTTTCTATAATACGATCTCGTAATAATAATGATTTTTCTCCTGACTCAGGCAATGGAACCAATGTTGGTTGTAATGCCTTCTTATGTGACATTTGAAATCTTTGTAAAGTTTCCCCATACTTTTGTTCTTTCTCACTTTCGGACAACTCTGAATTTTCTAATAAAGATGATAAATTATTTTGAAGTTGTGCAGTATTTGTAACTTGTGGGTTAGGGGGTAATCTTGGTCTTTGAGCTTTTTCATTTCTAAAACGTTGCATATCTTCTAACATTTGATAAGGTACAATAGCCATCTTTTTCATATTTTACTGACTAATTTATTTGCAAGATTTGTTGCAACTCCTGTAGCAGGTCTAAGTAAACCAAGTAATGGTAAAAAACCACCTTTTTGATTTAAAATTTGTTTTTTCTTTTTAAGAGTTATTGATTTACTAGCGAGTGCTCGTAGTTGTTGACGCTTTGGATGTAATTTTTGTTTCTGACTTTTTGTTAGATGCATGTTGCCTTTTAAAAGATTATGACAGCATTCTGACACACAATTAATTAATTCTTTTGGTGCATTTTTCATAATTTGTTTTTGAAATGCTGGAGGAGTTTGACTTAAACCTATTAACATACCACCATATTTTTTAACTAAAGGAATTTTTTGTTTCTTATTTTGTCTCACCATCTTGCTCTTATAGAATCTAATGATTAAATGAAACAAATATAAAAATGTAATGCTATTTATATATACATGTGCAAACTTTATATTATTTAAGGTAAGACCTTATCCCTTTAACAGGTTTAGGTGTATTTAAAGCTGTAAAACGTGCCATTGTGGGAATCTTTTCTTTTAATGGTACATGTTGTGTATTTTGTAGAGTGTACATTGGTTCATGATTTTTAACACCATCTTTTGTTATTGACACTACACGTGTTAACTTAAGTGGTGATACTTTTCTTTGTCTTTGAAGATTTTTCACAAGTAATGCTTTTGTTTTTGTAGATGGAGATATATGAGGTGCAATTTCAAAATTTGTGTACATATATTTAGGTCCTACCTTTCGTTGATTTTTTTATCTCTCTAGAACTTGATGAATTATTTGATCTTTTCTTAGGGGATTTTCGTTTCCTTTTAGGTGACTTTTGTTTCTTACTCTTTGTTTTTTTGAATGGTGAATAGAATGATCTACTTGTCTTATGACCATCCCATCGAATTAAATTACGAATGATAACACCACCAAAAAATCCACCACCTCCTGGTTTTAAAATAATGTTTCGTTTTGTTGCAAGATCAACTCTGGGATTTGCAAGTTGTTCAAGATCTTGTTTATGTTTATCCATATAGGCTAAAGTTTGTTTTGGCAATTTAATTTTCTTATTAAGTATGATTCTACTTGCTAATGTAAACCATTTTAAAATTTTCTTAAAACCTTTCCTAAGTAATTTTTGTCTTGCGAATGGACTTGTTTCTTGACCAAGTTGTACCAAAGATTGTATGAATGATACCATGATGATGTGTAGTCGTTGACAAACTTTGACTAACTAACACCAACTCATTAGAACATGGGGAATTTATAGTTTTGCATAAATGATGGGACCACGTTCATTTTGTGTTACCCAAGGATGAAAAATATCAGTTCTTAATCTCAAAGACTCAGGAGTTCTAGGATGAAAATCAATTAATAAATAACCATGATCAATACTTGTTGCATCTTGATAACATGCATTTAAATGTGGTAATTGAACTTGATTTGACAATACTTTAAATTGCCCTTTATCTCTGGTATTTTGAAATAAAATCATATAATATATAATGTGCATTTAAACTTATGGTACGACTAGATTTAGATTGTTGAAACATATTTTGTGTAATGTAAATGACACTTGCATTTCTATGATGTCCTTTTCGTGTGAACCATAATTTAATTTTTTCTTCATCTTTATCTCCTAACATATCAAAAACTACAAGATGGGGAATAGTGACATCACTGACAATTTCATATTCATCATCAGGGATACCTTCTATGAATTTAATATCTTCACTTTCTGTAAGTAAAGTATATGTATTTTGCCATTCTTTATAACACCAAATGATTTTTTGTGGGGGAATTTGAAATAAGTCATGTTTCATATCAATAAGCTTTTTGACAAATTCTGTTTTTCCCGAACCTCTAGGTCCCGAAATAAAGATATTACAAGGGTGTTGAAACAATAAACATTCACTCGATGCCATAATTGTATTTGTGTGAAAAAGTTTTGTCAAATCACTCACTTATATACTTTTTGTTTCCATACCTTCTTCATGTCTTTTAGTAGGTATTCGTTTTAAGGGTGCTTTTAACTCAAATAAAGTTTCTGAAGAATCTATTCTTCTATCTATTTGTGGTACACATTGTCTATACAAGTAATTAATGATTTCTTTATCATAAATTATATTACCCCACACAACTCTTGTCCAAATATTTTCTATATTATCTTTGTAAAAAGCATTCATGATTTGTAATGCATTACAAAATTTCCCATACATTTCATCTTTTCCCAATTGATTATGAATAAACTCTTTTGTTATTGTTAGATAACCAGGAGTGATCAATTGAAATGCATATAATAATGCCTTACGTGTAATCTTGTTGTCTAAGATACGTCTTACTGGTTCCATGGTTGAAATCAAAGTGATGATTCTTTTGTCTGGTCTGATGTATTTTGTGCATCAGGTACCATATTACACCATGCACTTTGTACATCAGGACAGTCAGGAAACTCATTTCCTACATTATCTGAAAACATTTTATCTAACTTAGTTTTGAATTGTCCTGCAGCTTGTCTTGCAATTATGGTACTAAATGATGTACTTTGATCATTTAGTACCATGAGTGCAAATAAAGAATTAAAATCTGGAAAATCATCTAGACACTTGTCATATTTTTTCATTGTTGAAAATATTTGATTTAAAGTGAATCCATAATCCATCACTGATAATATTTTATCTGGGGGAGTTTGCATACTTGTTGGTGGTTTGTATAATTGACAATTTCTTATCAGTTGAATATAAGGACAATTTGGTGACCACTTAACATGTTCTTGCAAAGGAATATCTTTTTCTTCCCAATTCGTTAAACCTTGTCCACATACAAAACATTTTACTTTACCATCTCCCACATAGAAAAATCCATCTTTAGCTAATTCTTCTTTCTTGGATTTTAAAATAGGATTTGTAGTCATACTAAAACTCAAAAGTCTTCTTAACTCTGACAAGTATATAGGATAAGTAGGATTGAGTGGTAGAGACATCTTGCCTTCTCAGTGTTCAAAGTTGAAATGAGAAATCTGAAAGGTACTTTTATACCTTAAGCCCATAAGGTCTTGTGTCATATTTATCCACTACAAAACGGTTTGTGTACACAGATCTGAATGTTTTGGTTTGTAATTCAATTGTGACATGTCTGTTCTTGTTCAAACTTGAAATGAGAATTCTGAAGAGTAATTTTTATACCTTAAAAGCCATAAGGTCTTGTGTCATATTTATCCACTACAAAAACGTTTTTGTGTACACAGATCTGAATGTTGTGGTTTGTAATTCACTTGTGACATGTCTGTTCTTGTTCAAACTTGAAAATGAGAATTCCGAAGAGTAATTTTTATACCTTAAACCCATTAAGGTCTTGTGTCATATTTATCCACTACAAAACGTTTTGTGTACACAGATCTGAATGTTTTGGTTTGTCTTTCACTTGTAACTTGTCTGTTCTTGTTACGTTTAATTCTATGTGTGTATCCAATGTTCATTTTATAATTGTTATGTGTGTATTCAATGTTCATTTTATAATTTATAATTGTATCTGTCTTGTACACATTCCACCATGGATTCAGAATTGACTTTCTGTGATGTATTGTAATCTAATGTGATTCCTTTAACTTTACATGAAGTGTGTATTTGACCATCTTTAATGTATTTGTAACCATAATTTTTTGGACCTAATCCTACATATTCAATAATTTTTGCATCTGGATGTTCATCTGCCATTGACCTAACCTACTGTTTATAATTTGTGGATTCCAAAGTGAGGGGCTATGGATGTAACTACAACTGTCTGTGTCAAACTATAATACCCGTCTACCCAAATGTCCTATTACTTTATATAATTCCATTCGTGCATAAGCTGTGACAAAAGATGCAACTGCAACATTAGCTTATTTGTGAGGTTCATAAACAGCTGTAGACTTTGTGTAATTGACTAAAATACATTTATCATGATCAAACAATTCAACATTTTTAATAATGATATCTTTATCTTGTATCAGGTCAAAATATCTTGATGGGTCTTGTATGTATTCTGTTTTTGTTTTTAAATTGTTTTGTGCACTTTTCCCTCATAAACAGTTTAACATGGTTTTAGCAAATGATCTTTGTCCTGGATTTTTTCAGTATTTTCCAAACGTATGTTTTCAATCTGTGCATAGTCTTTCTTAAATGTATCTTTGTCTGTTTCTGTTTTCACCCAATCTGGATATCCACTGGCTTCTTGTTTCATTTTTAAATATTTGTTCACATAACGTTTGTAAATTTCTGAAGACCATTCTCCCCAACGCCAAATCTGATAAGTGTCAAGTAATGTGTATTCCATCCCCAATGCTTTAAAAAGTTCAACAGATGTCCATGTACCTGTAATACTGCGTTGATCTGGTGTGTGTTCACATTTGTCTAATTCTTGTTCTGCACATGTATTGCAAAGTGTAAAAACCATTTTCTTGTTGCAATGAATTGATAATACTGGCATGTGTAGAGATTGTGGTGGTAAAACTTTACATTTGATAAGTCCCCTGTACTGTCTTATATTATTAATGTTTATGTTTTCTTTTGTGAGTATATTTGGATGACCTACTGAATATTCTCTGTGTTTATTGACATAAGGATAGAGTGAACAGATGTCTATGTATTTTATTTCATTGTCTGTGTTTTGGTCTATTTTATGATGTAATTTAATGGCATTTGTTCTCCCCCCAAATAATGCTTCACGTGGTTTAATAGGATCCATGTTTGGAAAAAATGAATTTAATGTTGATTTTACTTCAGGATTTGATTTGCAAAAATCATCAAGTTCATGTTCCCATGTTATTCTCATGTTATACCCTAATGATTCTAAATGGTGTATGCGTTCCTGTGTATTGTTGTAGAGAGTTTGGTAATTTAGCAAATTGACTGGATTTTTCTCATGTCTGTTGTCTTTGTAACATGTTATGCACCCATGCCACATACATCCATAAAATTCAAAGATTGTATTTGTGTCTTTGTGAAACCCATCAACATAATATCCCCCTATTTTAACCTCCCCACCATTAAGTGCATGTTGAATATGTATGTTTTATTCCTGTGCAAGTGTCTGTAAAAATCTAATGGCTTTAATGGAGTATTTGACTTTAGCTGAGTAACCTATGTCTGAAATGATTGCCATTTTGTTTTCTGGAAGTGAATTTTTTCTCCAAGCTTTTGTACATGCATCGGCTAAGGTAAACGCTTCTCTCAAAGGATCTATGCCATCACTATCTATAAATTTTTGTCTGAATTCCCCACACCCCTTACGTAAGATATCTACATCGGATTTACAGTATAATTCCATTTCTTTTTGAAAATCAAAACTGGCATTACTAGTAATTTTTTGTACCACTTGATAAAATCCTCCCCATCTGATGGAGACATTGAATCTGGCATATACAATGTTGAATCTAAATAAGAGCCAATATAATTTTGATAAGCTTGTGTGTTTGCCAAATGGGGGAAATAACCTTTTGCTAATTCTGTCAAGCCAAATGTTTTGGGAAATTGTGCCAATCTCATTGAAAGAAAATTTAAAGAATCTATAAGTCTAATACCACAAGCTTTAAGTGAAAGCATTTTGTTCCCATTCATAATTACATCAGGAGTTGTTGTACCAGTTTCAATGAGGTGTCTTAAAATAAACTGTCCATCAAAACCTCTTAAATTGTGAGCAATAGCTGTCGTCCCTTTATGTTCCTTACTGAAAAGCCAAACACAAAAATCTGATAATGTAGATTCCCCTTTAAAAATTGATTGCCGTTGTCCAAATTTGTCACATGAAATACATTCTTGATCTATAGATTTGCAAATACATTCCCCACATGCACGATGAGCAACACAGAAATTTGGAATATGAACTCCTGAGTCTTGTGTGGTTTCAAAATCAAAAAATACAAATGGAATGTTTGGTAATTTTTCATCCTCGGGTGAAGTGTATTTTGGAATGAAACATTGGTGATCAGAATTAACTACTTGTTGACAATATTTACATTTCTTGAATCCTTCACAGATATGTTTTCCTTTTGTTGGATATATTAATGAATTGCACTTTTTACATTTTTGAACTAATTGACAAATTGTTTTTTCTTCTTTCCCCTTTGAGGTGATATGGTTATTATAGCTTGATAAACTTCTAAACTGTCTATTGCAAGTGTAACAGGTGATGGGATGTTCAGGAATACATTTTGTTGGAGCATAGCAAACACAACCAAAAGGGCACATGTGGCGTTCTCTCTGTTGGACACCTTTAATGCAAAGTTCACAATAGTATGAACATCCTAAAAACCCTGTAATTGTAGTGATAGTATCAAAATGCTGGTCATGGTGGTAAATATGAATAACTTTACTATCAGTGGTGGTAACTGGAGGTTTGAATAAAAATTCACTTTTTGCATACTGTGGATGAATTTTGATGACATACTCTGGGTAAAGCAGGTCTTGTATTTTATAGTATTCTTCATATCCACAAGGAATATTATAATCAAGACCTGCTTTGTCCATCAATGCCTTAGCTTCCAACTCTTGTGTCGGTCTATCAGAATGTCTAATATTTTTCCATTTCTTTTGCCAAAGTTTAGAATTATCTTTATCAACATGACACTTTCCCACTACAATGGCCCGTGCGAGACACATTGAATCATTAACATTTTTAATTTCAATAATACTTTTCTTGTTTCCCACCATTTTATTAACAGATGAAAATGAAATTGGTGCGTGTCGCCCAGACCCTTGTGGTAGAGAAGTGTGTGTTATTTCTAAAGATAATTGCCCATCATGGATAGTAAAGTTATCATTTGATTGTACAACTTTTTCTATTTCATCTAATATGGTGTTACCAGTGATACCTGAAGCCTTAGTAAATGGGATAAATATACCTATTTCTAATCCTGAGCGGTCAACTGATATTCTCATTGGATCATTGTCTTCTACTCCACATTCTTCTTTAATATCATCTACCAAACTGTCAAAGACTTTTCCAAGGGTGTCAAATGGATTCTTTTGATTAAATTGTTTAAAGGTTATTCTGCATACATGGGATTTGGGACGGAATTTTCTTGATGTTTTTGTAGGAGTGGGTGAATGGTGTATAAGTCTCTTGCTGATTCTACTCTCTGTTTCTTGTTATCTACTTCACTCTCTGTCTCACTATATTCTTCAATGGCTCTCTTCATCTTTTTCTTCTATCGTCTTCTAGCTTTGAAAATATGTCTTGTCTTCTTGAAGTCAAAAAACCAAGTGTGAATCAACCTAAGATTCCCCCACTTTTTATACTTTTTTTAATGTACATTTAAATGTGCATTTAAATGTACATTTAATACCCACTGAATTATACTGTTAATAAATGTTTCTTATACACATTTGAAAAGTCATAAAATGTAATCCATTCACTCTGTGGGAAAATTCCTATGGTAAATATTTTATAGCTTTTATTTGTTAGTGTATCTTTCGGTCAACATTAAAATCACTAAAACATTTAACAACAGCAATATAGTATCCAGAGATTATTGAGTGCAAGAGATAGCATAACTGTTTGTAACCAAATTAATGTATATTTAAACAATTGTGTGCAAATGCATGTTATGGAACATTTAAGTGTACAATTAAATGTACATTAAAAAAGTATAAAAGGAGGAAGAATCTTAAGATGTTTCACACTTGCTTTTGACTTCAAGAAGACAAGACATATTTTTTAAATGCTCCAAAAGTTAAAGATGGATAAAGTTACAGATCCAAGATTAGAAAAAGCAAGTGATGCTAAAAGTATTTACAATAAACCATCTAAATGGGGAGAAGTAAAAAGACTTGTGAATGAACTTTATAAATTGATATCAACACCTAAAGAGATGATTTGTTCCATTTGTCATCAGAAAGGACATTGGGCAAATACATGTTCAGACAAAGGACCATGTTTTTATTGCAACCAGAGAGGACATTGGATTAATGAATGTAGATTGAAAAAGCTATCGAATAACTCTGTGTCTCAACCAAGATGGGGTTCACCAGCTGTTGATCAACGAGGACCAGTAAAAGTTTATCCATGGTCAGAATACATAAATCATACAGAAGATAGATTACCGATTACAGGTTTCAACTTACAACTTGATGAAAAAGACATTGACAATCACACTTTACAGGGGATGAGCATGCTACCATTACCACCACCTTCCCATATAAACTTTACAAATGAGAAAGTTGACTTAGCAGAACCTGTGTTACCAGAGTTTAATGATAATGATGATACATTATTATATATAATATGGATATACCCAAAGAAACAAAAATGGAAATCGATGATGTGTTAGAAGTATTATTTCCAGAGAAAGAGGAACCACCAAAGAAAGTTACAAGAAAATGAAAAGCTAAAGTCAATAATTCTAAAATAGGAAAGCTTGCCAAGAAACATTGAAAATAGTTTTTGAAAGTGACATTTTCATAAAAGACATTTACAAATCTGTAAATATTCATGGAATAAAATTTTTGGATTTGAAAAAAGGTAATATTATTTTGTTGTTATTTAATAAGTAGTTCATTATATAATCCGTCTACATTCTTGACTTATCCCCAATATATTGTAAGATAAAATGATTATTACCACTATGTGAATGTACAAAATACGTATCCGAGTCTCACTCTGGATTCTAAGGGTAGATTACGACTCGTCTTCGACTCATCATGATCTGCCCTTAGAACTCGGAGCTTGACTCGATACATATTTTTACATCCACATAATGGTAATAATCTCTATATATTA
This sequence comes from Pictodentalium vernedei, assembly GCA_031216915.1. NCBI lineage: Eukaryota > Metazoa > Mollusca > Scaphopoda > Dentaliida > Dentaliidae > Pictodentalium > Pictodentalium vernedei. The sequence continues at coordinate 74,307,990 of CM062296.1, read as the reverse complement.
CCCAAACTGAACTTGTGTTTTTTCCGTCAGTATACATGTATCCCAGTATAGATTAGGAATGAAGTTAATGATCTCCCATTACTAGTATAGAATTGAAGAGAGTTGGGAACAGGGATGTGGCGACAGGGTGGGGGGGGGTGTCTCCCCCCCCCCCCCCCCCCAGCTAGGACTATTTTTTTGCAAAAGTTGGAAATTCCGAGGTCAAAAATCAAATAGTTGGAAATTCAATAAATTAACATTGTTCATGAAAAATATTAAAATTCCAACTAATGATGAGAAATTTTGATCTTTTATTTCCAACTGGAAACTTGAGTTTCAAATTTCCTACTCTAAAATTGACATGGCCTCAAAATTTCTACTCTGACATCAATCCGGTAAATTTCCTGACCCAGACACATTATAAATGATGCTTTTTCTGTTTCAGGACTAGTGAAAATTTTCAGAAGGATTCATAACCCTTTACCCAACGCAGACGATTTTAAAATTCATTATTTTAAATATCGTTTTTTTAATTTAAAAAAAAAATTTCAACAAAACCATATCATGTGACCCCTCTTTGGAATGAGCTCATTCCAAAGAGGGGTCACATGATATGGTTTTGTTGAAATTTTAAAAAAAATAATATTTTTTCAGCAGCTTGCATATTACGCAGGCGGATGCGGGCAGTTCATTGGGTAAAGGGTTAAAAGATATCACCCAGCGCTGCAGTGCAACCACCTATCGAAACCACTCACAGTTGGAATTTGCACCTCCCCAGATGAAACCCTCTAGCCACATCCCTGGTTGGGAACGCTGTTTTTCTGAAGGAATTAAGCTACGTTAATGGTGCAGTTTGACAAGAAACAAAAGTGCACTTTCTCAGCGCACCATTACTTCAAAATAGTGCACAATACAGTCACAAGGCTTCTAGTTTCAACAGTAAGTTGAACTCTTGTCAACTGGAGAGGAAAAAACTCTTTTGCCCCATGCTGCTGTAACATCATACCAAAGGAGATTCATATACAGCCAATGGTTTTGGAATAACAATGCAAAATGTTTGTATGGATGGAAGAATGAACAGGCAGAAGAGCAGAGAGATGGACAAACTATCAAATGGACAGACAGATATAATTGCAAGACAGAACACAATGAGGTTGAAGTACGGGGGACTGGAATCAATGACTCAATGTGGTGTTTTTGCTGCAAGCGTGCGTGAATTTCAGGAAAAAAGAAATTCCACCAGGGGTCGTGGATTCCGGTCCCCTGTCCTCTGCCCAAGATGTGTGATTATACCACAATTAAAATCAAATTATGTGACTGAAGCAGATATTTGTTACAGAAAATTATCACCTTTGGTCGTCACTTTGACACTTTTTTGTGTTGAAGCATTTCATTCACACCATAACGTACTCAGATGGGTAATGATTTATGTTCTGCGAAGATTTGAGAATTGATTCAATTTCGAATCTTAAGTTGCTATTCGGTTAGTTTCAAATCGGCTGCTCGATTCGTTTCCATTTGAATATTTTCACTGGAATATAGCTTGGCATTAGCCATATTCGTCGATTCTGGTGGAAATTGCACATAAATAATATTGAGAAATAAAACTGAGTGTAGTTTCCGCTGTCTAAACAGAAACGGTTCATTCCCACTAGACCAATTCCCTTTAGACCAATTCCCACGAGGCCAATTCCCCAAAGACCAATTCCCCTTAGACCAACTGATGTGTTCTACTTTTAAAATAATTCTATATCAATAATTTGATATATTTATAAATATTTATAAATGTATTTAATGTTATTGATATTCAAGCCTGAAAATAAGCAGTCTCATTTGCAGAATGAGGTCCCCAGAGGGTCAATTTGCTGATGTTATCCCATACAGTGGGCCAGTTTATCCTCTGGGTACCTCTTTCAATTTATGTTTGAGACCTTGATTCAGGTTGAGGTTCAAATGGACAGACAGATATAATTGCAAGACAGAACACAATGAGGGTGAAGTATGGGGGACTGGAATCAACGACTCAATGTGGTGTTTTTGCTGCAAGTGCGCGTGAAATGCAGGAAAAAAGAAATTCCACCAGGGGTCGTGGATTCCTGTCCCCTGTTCCCTGCACGAGACGTGTAATTATACCACAATTAAACTTGAATTATGTGACTGAAGTGCATATTTTTGACAGAAAAATATCACCTTTGGTCGTCCGATAACTTTGACACTTTTTTGTGTTGAAGCATTTCATTCACACCATAACGTACTCAGATGGGTAATGATTTATGTTCTGCGAAGATTTGAGAATCGATTCAATTTCGAATCTTAAGTTGCTATTCGGTTCGTTTCGAATCGGCTGCATGATTCGTTTCCATTTGAATATTTTCACTGCAATATAGCTTGGCATTAGTCATTTTCGTCGTTTCTGGTGGAAATTGTACATAAATAATATATTGAAAATAAAACTGAGTGTAGTTTCCGCTGTCTGAACAGAAAAGGTTCATTCCCACTAGACCAATTCCCTTTAGACCAATTCCCATGAGGCCAATTCCCAAAAGACCAATTCCCATTAGACCAACTGATATGTTCCACTTTTAAAATAATTCTATATCAATAATTTGATATATTTATAAATATTTATAAATGTATTTAATGTTATTGATATTCAAGCCTGAAAATAAGCAGTTTGTCATTTGCTGAATGAGGTCCCCAGAGGGTCAATTTGCTGATGTTATCCCATACAGTTTATCCTCTGGGTACCTCTTTCAGTTTATGTTTGAGACCTTGATTCAGGTTGAGGTACACAGAGGGTAAATGTAGTGATGCTACCCTGCTGCGCAGGGAAGCAACACCAAATTCATCCTCTGGTGACCTCATTTTTCAGATGATAGTCTGTTTATTTTCTGGCTTGTTGATATTTTATAGATGTTGGGCAGATTTTTCATAACAATTGTTATATAGTAATCACACACTTTCAAAGGCTGTGATTCTTTTTATTGTTTTGCAGTGAACAGATGTTGAGCTGATTTCCATAACAAAACAAACACAATCCTTTGTGTGTATTGATGTTATAAATCTATATTTTTTTGTAAAATGTTATATGCACTGAGCTATGCTGAAATGATATAAACGTTAAAAAATTTATAGTAATTTATATATTTTTTATACTTACCAATGACCCAGACTTAGCTGGTGCTAACTCTAACAAAACCAGGGCCAAACACAAATTTTGCCCCCCAATCCCCAAAATTTGCATCCAAAACCAAAAGAAATCATGTCCTATAGGACCTCCATACTTCGCCCCTACTGCGCATGCGCAGTGTCAAGGACGTTCCGAAATTGGCGCCAATTATCATTCTTACTGGCAGTGCCTGGTCAGCGCTATGTACTCAGCGGGGAGGCAAGAGTTCCCAACTCCTGGGAGGGCCATCCCCGTCTGGGTCATTGGTAAGTATAAAAAATATATAAATTACTATAAATTTTTTAACATTTTTATACTGTACCAATGACCCAGACTTAGCTGAATAGTAAAAAGGCTGGAGGGCCTAGGACATAGAGGAAAATCCAATAAGCTCAACTATATAATATAGAGGCAACCCCTTAAGGAGAAAAGGAGTATTAGGCTTTACATGTATCTTTCTAATGTTAAATTAGAAAGATACAATACCCTTCATAATTGAGCACAATAACATTCATGTTCTCTATTAACATCCAGTATAACCCTTTATACTAATTATTTTTAAAGTAAGCCAATAAATAAAGTTAGTCCAGAAAATTGAGACTCTTTATAATCTTTTAAAAGTGTCCGAGGATTGTATATTAACGCCCGTTTGACACTTGACATATACAAATGCTTCACACCGAGCTACACTTTAAAAATATGACATGAATGAATTTTAACATTAATATTACACTTTAAAACCATCCCGGAAGCGACTCAGAAATACTGACTTTGGAGGAGGCATTCCCTTGCTTTTCACTATAAAGCAGGTGACCTAAGGGAACACCCTCCCCCCCCCCCCCCCCTTCCCCTTGCCCTGGGTCAAATAGCCCAGAGCGAAGAGGGCAGCCGGACGGAGTCACTGCCGGAACAGAAAGCCTGCATAACTATAGTTGCATCTGTTTAGTGGACGACATTCTGAGCAACAGATAACGGACCTAAACAATGCAGGTCTCCAGAAATGGACTCAATATTTCTGAGATAAAAATTCGTGAATGTGGATGGCTGAGACCAATAAGCAGCCTTCATTAAATCTGTAATAGCAATACTATTAGCGTAAGCCCAAGAAGTAGCAAGAGCTCTTACTTCATGAGCGGAAATCTTAAGCACAGACTGCTGAGAAGAAGATAAACTCTCATAAGCAGTACGGATAGTTAATTGAATCCATCTAGCAATAGAATGGACCGAAATGTCCCTTCTATTAGGCATCAAAGACAGAAAGAAACGTTTTCGTCCCTTTCTGATAAACTGAGATCTCTGTTTATAGATACGTAACGCTCTAACAGGGCAGAGTAAAGGCCTACGCCCGTCTGAAGACGGAAGAGCCTTAATGACAATAGGTTCCGGATATTTATTAGGAGCCTGATTCTTAGCTAAAAAACCCACATTAGTAGTGAAGGTGATAGTGTTCCCGACACTACGATAGTGAGAATCATCCACCGACAGTGCATGAAGCTAAGAGAAAAGCTGTCTTATAAGATAAGAATTTCAAATCTACTGTCCCAAGAGGTTCAAATGGCTTTTCCTTCAATTTAAGAAGAACCCAAGCTAAATTCCATTTAGGAATTAACCTAAGAGTTCTGGGTCTATTTATCGAGAAGTTTCTAACCAACTTAGATAAAGAGACATTAGATCCAATTTGTAAACTATCATGATGTGCATAGGTATCAGATAACATAGACCTATAACCCTTAATAGTAACAGGCTGAAGTTTGATTTCGTCAAACAAGTATACTAGAAAGTTTGCAATGTCAGGTAAAGAGGGATCGAAAATATCTACAGAATGATCCCTACACCAACGACGAAAAACCTTCCACTTAGCCGCATAGTTTAGCGAAGAGGAGGTCCTCCTACAGTTAGAAATCGCGTCCACTGCTCGTCCTGTAAAGTGCTTGCCATGCAAGAAGGACCGCACAACGGAAAAACGTGAAGGTTGAGACCTTGCGGGTTGTGATGGAGTTGACGCGATTTCCCCTGCGAAAGAAGATCCTCCCGTGGAGGAAGCTTTCGCGGTAGGTCCCACAACAGACACCTGAGTAGATTTATCCACGGTCTCTGTGGAGACAGAGATGCTACCAACAGAATCTTGCATTGAGATTGTTTTATCTTTAGCAATACTTGCTGAGTTAACGGCGCTGGAGGATACGCATATCCTATCATTCCGTCCCAAGAGATCGACAGAGCGTCTACTGCAAATGCTCTTGGATCCAGACACGGAGACACATACGTCTGCAACTGATTGTTGAGATGTGTCGCAAATAAATCTATCATTGGCCGTTCCCATTGGTAGCAAATCTGATTGAATACTTGTTTGTTTAGAGTCCACTCCGACCTCAACAAGCGACCCTTTCGTGAAAGGGAGTCTGCTAGCACATTCAGACGACCCGGTATGTGACGGACCGAAAGAAGAACCTGATGTTCTAGCGCAAACAGAAGGATTCTTTCCGTTAGATTGAACAACGGAACTGAATGAGTGCCTCCCTGATTCCGTATATACTGTCGTATTGTCGGATAGGATTTGGACATGAGCATTGTGAATAATGTCCATCCAATGACGTAACGCAAGCCAAATTGACATCATTTCCTTGATGTTTATGTGCTTGCCCAGGAATTGCGGATCCCAAAGACCCTGGCATCTCGAATCCGTTGGGATCAATGATGCACCCCAACCTGTTTGACTGGCATCCGTCATAATGGTAAAACTCGGATCCGGCAACTGCAGCAGAACTCCCTGAGTTAACCACTGAATGTTTGCCCAAGTCAGAATCTCTTGTTTCACTTAATCTGACAAGAGAACGTCTATGTCGAGCGAATGAATTTTCACACTCCAATTCTGAGTCAAGAAAATTTGGAGAGGACGCGTGCGTAACCGCCCCATCGGAATGAGATCCGCAGCGGCTCCGCACAGACCTATCAGTCTCATAAATTCTCTCGCTGTGACTTTGTCTGCGTGCAGACAATAGCGAGCGTAACAACTGACTAATTTCGCTCTGGTTAACGGCAGACGAACGAGATTGTTGTGCGTCTCGAAGCTCATTCCCAGATGTGTGAATGACTTGGACGGCACCAGATCCGACTTCTCCTCGTTTACTATAAAACCGAGACGTCGGAGCAATAGAAGTAGATTCTGAACATCGTTCTGAAGCGTTAACTCGTTGCCGTACCTCTGAAGAATGTCGTCCAGGTAGGCCGACGTTACCGCAGGCGAATGAGCTCGGAAATCGATCATTACCGAGTTCATTACCCGAGTGAAAGCCCAGGGTGCTAGATTCAATCCGAAGCATATCGCCCGGAATTGATACACCACTCCTAGGACTGCGAAGCGTAGATACTTTCTGAATGTCGGATGTACCATGACGTGAAAGTACGCATCTTTGAGATCTATGCTTGTTGCATAATCGTTCACCCGAATACTCGCTCTGACCGACCGAATCGTCTCCATATAAAACTTCGGAGCGACGATCAGCTTGTTTATCCAGCTCAAATCTATGACTGGACGGAACGAGCCGTCTGGTTTCGGAACCAGAAACAGATGGCTGTAGAATCCCGGAGTCTCCTGGTTTTCTACGACCTCTACCGCGTTCTTCATTAAAAGAGACTGCACCTCTGATAATAGAGCGTCTCTTTTCTGCGGATTTGACGGAAGTTGAGTCCATTTTGGACTTCGAGTTAATGGAGGCTTTCGTTTGAAGGATATCTTTAGACCTTCCGAAGTCACTCCTCTCACCCAAGGGTCGTCCGTAATCGACGCCCATTCTTGTGAAAAACTCGACAACCTTCCGCCAACCGGTACGCGATAGAGGTTTAAGCCATCACCTCCTGGACCTGCGAGGCCTGCGGTAGGAGAAACCACGTCCTCCACGACCCGCACCTCGTCCCGTCGACCTCGGGGCGTCCGACCGGTTGTCCCGGCCCGAAGGACGTCCCGAACGTGAGTCGCTACCTTGACGGTCTCTCGAATAAGACCAAGAGGACGCACCGGAACCTCTATAGGAACCTCTTTTGGGCGCATTAGACCCAGAAGTGCCTGTCTTATTCTTGTCTGCCGTATCCGACTTCTTAGAAGCAGATTTGAACAACAGAGAATCCGAAGCTTTCTTTGTAATTTTATCATAAATAGCAGAAAGCTTGCCGTCAAAGAGAAGTTCTCCGGAGACCGAAGCGACTCTGAGAGAGTTCTTCACCTTAGTATCCACGAGTGTGGATGTAGCTAGGGCTGCGTCACGTCTAACCAACTCCAGGTTTGCCACTGAAAGGGCGGAGTTACACGTGGAATAAGCTACTGCCCTTGAAAGAAGTCTTAAAGAGGATTGTATATCCTGAAATTCTTTCCCTTGAAGGCGCAGTGATAACGCCTTAGTAAGGTGATCTGCGTAAGATAAGGCATCTAAACTGGCTCTGTTAGACGAAATAGCTGTTTCCAACACCGCGGTTGGAATAGAAGCCGACGACGGTAATGATGGCTCTAAGTCTTCCGCCTCGTCGTCCATACGCAGAGGAACTCTCGGAATACCCTGTCCTGCCGTGTCGAATTTATTCCTTGCATTAATGAAAGGCAGGTTGAGAGTATTGGCGGACAAGAAAGCCGCTTTCCCCGTTTTGGAAGCAAGTTTAAATATAGCGTCGTTCAATAATTCAAATGTTCTTGCAACATTATTGGACTGAGACGGAAACTCGGGAGCGATTCCCTGAACCGCTCAAAAAATTCAGAGTCCAATGACGCTATAATCCTCTTGTCCGGAACCGCAGCAGTCTGGCCCGACGGAACAACTTGAGGGAGAAAGTGCCGGATGAAGTCCACGGCAGCTTTATGTTGTTCCGAAAGGGATAGCTCCAAGTCATCCGTATCCCTTTCACCATCCGGTCGGACCTCATGATGCTCCCGGTCGTCCGCCCCGGTGCTTCGGCGGAGCGTACCGACCCAGCGCCGTCGGATAATTCCCGATCCGACACCGTTTCTGTCGGCTGCTGGGATGCTGCGATAAGTTGTGCTATCTGCACAAGTACGTCCGGCATCGAGGCCTGCGGAGGCGCAGTCTTTCGCTGCTTCGCCGAGGGCAGCTCCGCATGTGTTGGCTCCCGCATACTTTTTCTATGCGAACGTCCGGAGTCCATCGGCCTCGTGTCCCTGGCTACCGGATGGTGTGACCTGGTCGCCGAAGAATCCCTGATCGGCGAAGCTGGTAAAATATCGGCGGTCACGCAGCCAAGGTGCGGTCGTGTGCGCTGACGAGAAGAAGAAGCCTGAGCAGTCTCCGCGGACTGCCTATACAACGGAGCGTCCCGAGCGACAGACGTATGCTCCGCTTGCGACACATTTTGTACCACAACATCTGGTCCCAGATGTTGTTGTACGAGAGAGGGGCCTCTCTCGCTCGCGGCCCGGCTGGACCTGAACGAGCTAGGAACCGGACTCAAAGGCTTCCTCCGATCTCGCCTACTATCCGCCGTCACTGGGTGTGCACGTTGAATGTTTATAGTGCTCGCATCACCCAACATTTCCTCCTGGACCGCATCGGACGAACCCGGCTGCCGAACCATTCGGTGAATGGACGCTACACCGGGCGAGCTAGCGGACGACATTTGTTTAATCTCCATGAGCACTTTTGCCGCTAGCTCTGTATTCATTTGTGACGACGGAAGCGCACTTGCGGAAGATAACATGGAAACATCACCCTGTTTTTGTTCCTCTGAAATAGAAACTGAGAGAGTAGAGTGACCTTGCGGAGAAAGAGCCGGCGTAGCCCTTTCTCCAGTAACAACATACCGTGACACACGTTTCCAATGTTTGTTATCCCAATATTGACATATAGAACAGGGATTAGTGCGAGAACACTGACTACAATTAATACAATGATCATGAAAGTCAGAGGAAGATTTCTTCCTATTACAATTTGAACAATATCCTTTCATTGTGAAAAGTCAACAACAAGTCCTAGTTACTCGCACAAACCCCTGACACAAAGATACATAATAACATGATCCATTAATAATGAAAAAACAATTGCAAATCAAAATAATTTTTGAAAAATATTTTTTCAGCGAAGCCCAAGTTTCTGAAAAGTAACGTTGAGCCCCGATGGATCCGATTACTAAGTGTGGTCAAAAATTTTAAATTTATATTAAATAATTAATGCAACACTTACGGATAATAAAAATGTATCTTATAGTGAGATAAACTACACCAAAGGCAAACAGCTCCCCTCAAAAGAGACTGTTGTCAATGTAAACAAACAGTGTAAAACACCAGAAAACATGACTCCAGGCACTGAAAAAACTGGCCCGAAATCAGTCATCAAAATTACACTCTATCTGATGCAAGACAAAGACTCCCAGGGGAGAATCTGCAGAACATCAGATGGAAGATGCAGAACACAACGTTTATACACCCATGGGTGAAAACGTAATTATGGGGAAAATAACAGAAAACATTCTGTAACCAAGTAACTCTCCCAAGAGAATTTTAGAAATGAACTTTCTCAAAAATATGCCAAAAGCATGGGAGAATTGCAAGGGGGGACTTAGAAGACCAGGGGAGAGGAAACACTGAATAAGCAGTGCAACTTTTTAGCAAGAATGACAACAAGAGGCCCATGCCTCGAAAATAGGCAACTTAACATAATTTCATAAAAAAATTTAAGTACAGCCCTGATTATTTTTTGTCACTCCTTTTTCCTCTCCTCCTTCTATATCCTCCTTAGAATGACCATTTCTCCAATAATTACGTGTCTGGCATCCTTTAAACTGAGATTTACAAGCACAAAGATCAGTGAGATGTTGACTGATGAAGGGCCAAACAGAGAATGATAATTGGCGCCAATTTCGGAACGTCCTTGACACTGCGCATGCGCAGTAGGGGCGAAGTATGGAGGTCCTATAGGACATGATTTCTTTTGGTTTTGGATGCAAATTTTGGGGATTGGGGGGGGGGGGGCAAAATTTGTGTTTGGCTCTGGTTTTGTTAGAGTTAGCACCAGCTAAGTCTGGGTCATTGGTACAGTATAAAAATCTATATTTTTTGTATGTTATGCATATAAATATTTTTTTATCAAATAAAGTGCTTATCAGCAAATAAATGTTTTCTTAATTATCCTTAATCAACCCTTAATCAATAACAGTATGTAATTGGTATAAGGGGAATTGGTCTTTTTGGAATTGGCCTAAAGGGAATTGGTCTAAAGGTAACTGGTCTAGTGGGAAGACACCCATTACATGTATACTAGCGGAAAAAAGAAACACAAGTTTTTTTCTGCGGTAAATATACACCTGGAACTTAATTAAGCACCCCCTGTTTTTCTCGCAGTGATGGTAACAGAAACTGTCGTCACTTTCAAGCTATCTTTCAGGTGGCCAAATGTTATTGTTTGCAGAAAGAATGTTCTATTGACAAATGAAAGACAACACAATGATGAAAATATGCAGTAGTTTAATGGCGCTAATTACACATATTTGTCACTAATGTTTTGGATGGAAAAATGTTCTCTCGACAAGTATGGTGCTGGAAAGGTCCACGATGAAACAATGCTGGTAATTACTGACAAAAAATGTAACTCGTGATCTCCTGAACACAATAGCAGTGTCTGACGTCAGTAGCGAGTGTATCCACAGCGTGCCCGGATGACAGCGTGAACCCTCCTCCTAATGCTACCGGCGATACAGTCCAGTGGCAACTGCTGCCACTCCTCATGCAATGCAGCTTCCAATTTGGACAAATTCTATCCAAGCGGATCCCTTGCTTGCACACAGCATCCGAGAAAGTCCCAGATGTGTTCTAAGGGATTCAAATCGGGGCCACTGCAGGCCAATAGTGTTGTAATAGCGTTGTTCTGAAGGAATGCTCTCACAGCATGGGAACGATGTGGCCTAGAATTGTCGTCCATGAATACAGGGCGAATAGCCAACGGGTGGTTGTCAAAATGAGGCACGACAACCTGATTGAGAATGACCCGTATGTACTGATGACCAATACGATTCCCACGTACAATTACCATATCAAGTTTACAATCATGAGACTGAGGCATCCCCAGATCATTACTGATTCTCCACAATAAGGAACAGTTGGTCTGATATTCCTGGGCACGTAGGCGGTATTTCTATGCCTCCACACTCTTCTAGACCATCTGTGACGTGAAGCAGGAACCTACTCTCGTCTTACCAATGGACTCTCCTCCATGCCCTGAGATTCCAAGGTTGTCGTGCCATACACCACCCAAACGCAATCTTTGATGCTGATCGGACAGAGCTGGAGGCTTGATGACTCTTCTGTACCTCACATCCAGCGTTTTTAGACGGTTTCGGACTGTTCTGTTGCACAAACGCCTGTTGTGAAGCCAAAGGCGTTTCAAAGGGTTGACGCCTAACTAGGCGTGCCAGACTCCGATCTGTCCGAGGAATGGTCTTTTCAGGGTTGTTCAGGCCTTGGTCGATCCTTAACATCGTTGGTGTGTCGATGTTTTCGAACAAGTCTGCTGATGGCATAATGACTACAGCCAAGTTGCCTTCCAATACCCCCCCCCCCCCCCAAAAAAAAAAAAAAAAATCATAAAAGACCCTCCCCCGAATCTCGTTTTCCTTAAGGCACGCGTCAGAATATCGCTCACCTCTACGTCGATAGCGTTGTCGCCCATCTGACCTGTAAAGCGTGAACCGTGATTCGTCAGTGAATAACACACGTCTCCAGAGGGTCAAGTGAAACCGATTTGGTGCATGTGCCCACAGCCGTTGCAATCGACGTTCACGATGCCTGGGTGTAAGTTGCGGACCAACATAGGGACGTCCTGGCCTTAAATTGAACTCCCCAACCGATTCCTGTCCTTGGACACACTCGGCGACCATAAGTGGCTGCAACCTGACTCGTCGTCTCCGTCTGAAATCGGTTTCGGGGTGAGAGACGTATGCCTCTATCTTGATGTGGCGACGTAATATGCGAACGTCTGCTCCTGGGACGGTCAGCTTACCTTACTGTTGCTCTGAAACGCCCAACTAAACGAGCTATCCTTGACTCATCGACCCCAAATTGCTGGGCGACGAGACGATTGGGCCTGCATAATTAGAGCAATAGCCATACCCCGACCAACTTCAGACATTCGCGGCATTTTGCTTTTCAATCGAGTTGAAATGAAATGTTGTGCAACCGATGTGTACTGTTCAAATTTCGATTTGGTGTGGTTTTCAAGCCCATAGCTCGTGCACGCTTTGTCGAAATCTGTTGAAAGCATGCAGCGTCGCACGTGGTCATGGTTGACTAAATTTTGACCAAAGACTCTTAAGACAGTACACTGAGGTCGCTATGTATCAAATTTTACTACTTTTGGTCTGGGGATAAAAAATTTTATCTTACAATCAACATGTATTTTGTCTGTATTAACTCCGCGACTGTCGTGTATCCGACCCCCTGATACAGCTGTTTGTATCAGGTGGTTGGATACAAGCACATTCCTTTCGCGTGAGTTCCATTTTTTTTTCTTTTTGTTCATCCGTACGAATAAATAGTTCGTTAAACATTCGTCTACCTTCTTGCCTTATCCCCAATATATTGTAAGATAAAATGAATACTACCATTACGTGGATGTACAAAATATGTATCCGACTCGCGTTCCGGGTTCTAAGGGTAGATCACGACTCGTCTTCGACTCGACGTGATCTGGCCTTAGAACCCGGAGTTCGACTCGATACATATTTTGTACATCCACATAATGGTAATAATATCTATTTATCTTACAATCAACATGTATTTTGTCTATATTAACCCCGCAATTGTCGTGTAACCGATGTTTGTATCAGGGGGACGGATACAAGCACGTTCCTTTCGCGAGAGTTCCATTTTTTTCCTTTTTGTTCATCCGTACGAATAAATAGTTCGTTAAACTTTCGTCTACCTTCTTGCCTTATCCACAATATATTGTAAGATAAAATGATTATTACCATTATGTGGATGTACAAAATACGTATCCGAGTCTCGCTCCGGGTTCTAAGGGTAGATCACGACTCGTATTCGACTCGTCGCGATCTGCCCTTAGAACCCGGAGCTCGACTCGATACATATTTTATAAATTAATGGTAATAATCTCTATAGATTACCCAAACTGAACTAGTGTTTCTTTTTTTCCGTCAGTGTACATGTATCCCAGTAGATGTTAAGAATTGAGTTAATGATCAGTGGCGTAGCAGAAAATCTTGTGCCCCCCACCCCCCCCCCCCCTCCGAGATAGAGACGGGGCCCTTTCATAATGGTGGTCGCCTTAAATTTAGAGTTGCTACCGTGCACAGCATAAGGATTTCACGTAGTACATACGCCATAAATTAAATGAAGGTGGAGCCAAAAGGATCGATTCTAAAAGTACGACTCTGTAGATTTTTTTCATTACATGTTTTAAGTTTCACCCCCACCATCCAACGATACACACATGCACGCCCAACATGTGTGACTTGAGAGGCACCATGTATGTATATTGTTCATTTCTCACCCCTATCAGTTACAATGATGTAGCGTTCACTTAACCCTTTACCTAACGGGAAAAGCAGACACTTGCAAAAATAGTTCTTGAATAACTAATTTTTTTCCATTTCTTTTTTGTCTCAAAAACGCAGGTTATGACCCCTCGTTGGATCGAGCTCCATAACCTATGTTTTTGAGACAAAAATGAAAAAAATAATGAAAATTAATTGGCGATTTTTTAGAATAGCGTTGTGGCCGTTACGTTAGGTAAAGGGTTAAAAGAATAATACATAGACTACAAAGAGTACGTCGTGTGGAAGTGAGAGTTTGAAAGTATGTGTATTTGGTACACAGTCTCGCTCTCTCTCTCCCTTTCCCTCTTTCTTCCAGCGCTGGGACGTCCTTCAAGACGGGGTGACCCTTCTAGCCGGGACCCCACCTCCCCCGCAATGCGGGCCCTGTGGGCCCATCCCTACGCCACTGTTAATGATCTCTTACTACTAGTGTAGAATTGAAGAGAGTTGGGAACGCTGTTTTTCTGAATGAATTGAGCTACGTTAATGGTGCAGTTTGACAAGAAACAAAAGTGCACTTTCTCAGCGCACTATTACTTCAAAATAGTGCACAATACAGTCACAAGGCTACTAGTTTCAACAGTAAGTTGATCTCTTGTCAAGTGGAGAGGAAAAAACTCATTTCAAGGGTATATACTTTACCCCATGATGCTGTAACATCATACCAAAGGAGATTCATATACATCCAATGGTTTTGGAATAACAATGCAAAATGTTTGTATGGATGGAAGAATGAACAGGCAGAAGAGCAGAGAGATGGACAAACTATCAAATGGACAGACAGATATCATTGCAAGACAGAACACAATGAGGGTGAAGTACGGGGGACTGAAATCAACGACTCAATGTGGTGTTTTTGCTGCAAGCGCGCGTGAATTGCAGGAAAAAAGAAATTCCACCAGGGGTCGTGGATTCCAGTCTGTTCTCTGCCCAAGGTGCGTAATTATACCACAATTAAACTTGAATTATGTGACTGAAGCAGATATTTTTTTACAGAAAAAATATCACCTTTGGTCATCTGATAACTTTGACACTTTTTTTGTGTTGAAGCATTTCATTCACACCATAACGTACTCAGATGGGTAATGATTTATGTTCTGCGAAGATTTGAGAATCGATTCATTTCGAATCTTAAGTTGATATTCGGTTCGTTTCGAATTGGCTGCTCGATCTGTTTCCATTTGAATATTTTCACTGGAATATAGCTTGGCATAGTCATTTTCGTCGTTTCTGGTGGAAATTGTACATAAATAATATACTGAAAATAAAACTGAGTGTAGTTTCTGCTGTCTAAACAGAAACGGTTCATTCCCACTAGACCAATTCCCTTTAGACCAATTCCCACGAGGCCAATTCCCAAAAGACCAATCCCCCTTAGACCAACTGATGTGTTCTACTTTTAAAATAATTCTATATCAAAAATTTGATATATTTATAAATATTTATAAATGCATTTAATGTTATTGATATTCAAGCCTGAAAATAAGCAGTTTGTCATTTGCAGAATGAGGTCCCCAGAGGGTCAATTTGCTGATGTTATCCCATACAGAGGGCCAGTTTATCCTCTGGGTACCTCTTTCAGTTTATGTGTGAGACCTTGATTCAGGTTGAGGTTCACAGAGGGTAAATTTAGTGATGCTACCCTGCTGTGCAGGGTAGCATCACCAAATTCCCCCTCTGGGAACCTAATTTTTCAGATGATAGTCTGCTTATTTTCTGGCTTGATATTTTATAGATGTTGGGCAGATTTTTCATAACAATTGTTATAGTAATCACACACTTTCAAAGGCTGTGATTCTTTTTATTGTTTTGCAGTAACCAGATGTTGAGCTGATTTCCATAACGAAACAAACACAATCCTTTGTGTGTATTGATGTTATAAATCTATATTTTTTTGTAAAATGTTATATGTACTGAGCTATGCTGAAATGTTATTAACCTATATTTTTTGTATGTTATGCATATAAATATTTTTTTATCAAATAAAGTGCTTATCAGCAAATAAATGTTTTCTTAATTATCCTTAATCAACCCTTAATCAATAACAGTATGTAGTTGGTATAAGGGGAATTGGTCTTTTTGGAATTGGCCTGAAGGGAATTGGTCTAGTGTGAAGACACCCATTACATGTATACTAGCGGAAAAAAGAAACACAAGTTTTTTTCTGTGGTAAATATACACCTGGAACTTAATTAAGCACCCCCCTGATTTTCTCGCAGTGATGGTAACAGAAACTGTTGTCACTTTGAAGCTATCTTTCAGGTGGCAAAATGTTATTGTTTGCGGAAAGAATGTTCTATTGACAAATGAAAGACAACACAATGATGAAAATATGGAGTAGTTTAATGGCGCTAATTACACATATCTGTCACTAATGTTTTGGATGGAAAAATGTTCTCTCGACAAGTATGGTGCTGGAAAGGTCCACGATGAAACAATGCTGGTAATTACTGACAAAAAATGTAACTTGTGATCTCCTGAACACAATAGCAGTGTCTGACGTCAGTAGCGAGTGTATCCACAGCGTGCCCGGATGACACGTCTGGGGTACGCTAAAACATTGCAGATGATGCCTGTTGTACTAAAGTGACTATATAGAGATCAAATGTGATTGCTGACCGATTTTGTGAGATCGCATGTATGTGGGGTGGATTATCTGGTGACTTATTTTCTCTGAGGTTACAGGTAAACTGAATTTAAGTACTTTTCAATGGGAGTAATGGAAAATCAAGTACTTTTAAAGGCTAGAAACAATTTCAAGCACTTTTTAAGGAAAGGGCTAAAATTCATGGATTTTTCATTTGTGTGGGAACCCCGATAACCAAATGGTGACTCAAAAGGCATTTGCACATATTTTGAAACCCTATTGAGTTTGAACTTGATTTTCAAAAGTTTCAAATTCCAATCCTTAAAATACAATGCTCTACGAAGTAGACGTGAGACAACGCTTCTGAAAGTGGATTACTTTTAAATGTTTTTGCTCTGCCCACTTTTCTGAGTGACGAAATGAATGTATGAACTTCAGGAATGCAGTAAGGGTTATGAAAGCAATTTCCAGCAATTGTGAAAAATCCATTCAATGACCCCCGGCGACCCCTGTGACCTTGACCCATATTTTGAACATCCTGTGCATTTCAATTTATTTGGTGTTGGTCACACACCCACACTCCATACCACTTTCTTGAGATATGAGCGTGACCCACTACAGAAATTACAGACTCTGCCTTTGGAAGAAGCAACAAAAATGTCTAAATGGATCCCCACCCAATCACTTTTCTGCATAAAATCACTCTAAATCTCCCAAAACTAAAATAAAAGTGTCAATGACACTGCAGCTTAAATGGATAATATTCAATGTTTATGAAAGGATTATGAAATAAGACAAGATTGGTGATTATTGAGAATATGTTAAATTCTGTATCCTACATGCTTTGTTTTCAACAAGAATAATTTGAGGTGTAGACCGTAGTAACGAATTGAGGCCTGGATTGATGTGGTCCTCACAGTTAACGTATGCAAACCAAAGTTAGTAAGATACAGTAAAATCATTTCAAAACGTGCCATCCTACCAAGTTACAATGAAATCCCTTCGTAAATGACTCGTAGACTTTCCTAAAGGAATCTAGGTCACTCGCCGGTTCGACGGTCACGGTTGACCGATAGCGACCAAAATAGGAGTCTCATCTAGATATCACACTGAGTTATCCTACCAAGTTACAATGGAATCCCTTCATAAAAAACAACCTGTAGACAGTGGTAAATGAATCTAAGTCACGTGATCAAGCAGCGGTAACGGCTGGCCGATCGTGACAAAAATATGACAGTCTCACCTAGACAACATAGCGAGGTATATGACAGTCTCATCCAGACAACATAGCGAGGTATCCTACCAAGTTACAATGAAATCGCTCCATAAATATGAACTGTAGACTGTGCTAAACAAATCAAATTCGCGTTCCTGTGCTGCCGCCACGGTTGAACGATCACGACCAAAATAGGATGTTCGCATCTAGATATTATACCGAGTCATCCTACCAATTTACAATGAAATCCCTTAATAAATGCAACCTGTAGACTGTGCTAAATGAATCTAAGTCACGGTTGACTGAACTCGACCAAAATAGGACGTTCTCATCTAGAATCATCCTACCAAGTTACAATGAAATCCCTTCATAAATACGACCTGTAGACTGTATCAAGTTAATTCTAAACAATCACCAAATGGCTCTCCACCCACAGGCGGTCAACTGGAAGCAGACAACGTCGCTCAATATACGTTTGAGAGGGCATGTCATGCTGAACTTCTATGTATAAATTTCTGATGTAACTATAAAACGGAGATTCAAATATCATTGGTGGTTTTGGAATAAGAATACAAAATGTGTGTATGAACGGACAAAAGGACGATCTACAGTTGAACGAAGAAGTCCTGTCACAATTAACGCAGAAAATGCTCGTTGTTAATACGCCCGTTACTGCAGAAGAATGAAGTAGTCTGAAATGCACAAGAGTGTTTGGGGCTGTGTAATACAAAATATAATGCGTTATTAGCGAGTTCGGTAGTGAAATCACGAAGTGAAGCAAATAAACAGGAAGAAAATATTGAGACTACAGTATCTGGTTGGTGGATTACTACTAAATAACTGCGGGATAGATTTTTCACTTAACCCTTTACCCAACGCAGACGATATCAAAATTTATTATTTTAAATATCACTTTTTCAAATTTTTAAAAAAAAATTCAACAAAACCATATCATGTGACCCCTCGTTGGGACGAGCTCGACGAGCTCGTTCCAACGAGGGTTCATATGATATGGTTTTGTTGAAATTTTTTGAAAAATAATATTTTTTCAACTGCTGAATTTTCATATTACGCGGGCGGATGCGACCGATTCGTTGGGAAAAGGATTAATAATTATTTACAACTTCTGAGGACAAAACACAAGAAGCACTTGCAAACTTTGCACCCAGTGGTCCATGCCATGAAAGTTTATAAGTGTTTATTGTGCTGTTGTGAACAATTATAAATACATTTCCAGTGGGGAATATATGGCGCTGCGACTAACTAGTAATCCACTGTCTTCATTCTGTATACGCAGTCGAATTTTAATATCTATTTACGTCATTACATTGTTCGTTTCCACTAGACCAATTCCCTTTAGACCAATTCCCAAGAGGCCAATTCCCCTTAGACCAACTCATGCCTTCTACTCTTAAAATAATTCTATATCAATAATTGATATATTTAAAAATATTTATAAATGTATTTAATGTTATTGATATTCAAGTCTGAAAATAAGCAGTCTGTCATTTGCAGAATGGGGTCCCCAGAGGGGGAATTTGCTGTTGCTATCCCATACAGTGGGTCAGTTTATCCTCTGGATACATCTTTCTACTTATGTTTGAGACCTTAATTCAGATTGAGGTTCACAGAGGGTAAATTTAGAGATGCTACCCTGCAGACAGGGTAGCATCCCCCAAATTCACTCTCTGGGGACCTCATTTTAAGATGATAATCTGCTTATTTTCTGGCTTGTTGATATTTTAAAAACTGAAATGTTATAAACCTATATTTTTTGTATGTTGTGCGTATAAATATTTTTTTTTCAAATAAAGTGCTTATTAGTAAATAAATGTTTTCTTAATTATCCTTAATCAACCCTTAATCAATAGTTGGTCTAAGGGTTATTGGTCTTTTGGTAATTGGCCTAAAGGGAATTGGTCTAGTGGCAAGACACCCATTACATGTATACTAGCGGAAAAAAGAAACACAAGTTTTTTTCTGTGGTAAATATACACCTGGAACTTAATTAAGCACCCCTGTTTTTCTCGAAGTGGTGGTAATAGAAACTGTCGTCACTTTAAATCTATCTTTCAGATGGCCAAATGTTATTGTTTGCGGAATGAATGGTCTATTGACAAATGAAAGACAACACAATGATGAAAATATGCAGTAGTTTAATGGCGCCAATTACACATATCTGTCACTAATATTTTTGATGGAAAAATGTTCTCTCGACAAGTATGGTGCTGGAAAGGACCATGATGAAACAATGCTGGTAATTACTGACAAAAAATGTAACTTGTGATCTACTGAACACAATAGCAGTGTCAGACGTCAGTAGCGAGTGTATCCACCGCATGCCCGGATGACAGCGTGAAACCTCCTCCTTATGCTACCGGTGAGCTTTCTGATACGGTCCAGTGGCAACTGCTGCCACTTTTCACGCAATGCAGCTTCCAAATTGGACAAATTCTATACAGGCGGATCCCTTGCTTGCACACGACGTCCGAGAAAGTCCCAGATGTGTTCTAAGGGATTCAAATCGGGGCCACTGTAGGCCAATAGTGTTGTAATAGCGTTGTTCTGAAGGAATGCTCTCACAGAATGGGAACGATGTGGCCTTACATTGTCGTCCATGAATACAGGGCGGATAGACAACGGGTGGTTGTCAAAATGAGGCACGACAACCTGATTGAGAATGATCCGTATGTACTGATGACCAATACGATTTCCACGTACAATCACCATATCAAGTTTACAATCATCAGAGAGGCATCCCCAGATCATTACTGATTCTCCACTATAAGGAACAGTTGGTCTGATATTCCCGGGCACGTAAGCAGTATTTCAATGCCTCCACACTCTTGTAGACCATCTGTGACGTGAAGCAGGAACCTACTCTGTCTGACCAATGGACTTTCCCCCAGGTGCTGAGATTCCAATGCTGTCGTGCCATACACCACTCCAAACGCCATCTTTGATGCTGAGTGGACAGAGCTGGACGCTTGATGACCCTTCTGTAGCTCACATCCAGTATTTTAGACGGATTCGGACAGTTCTGTTGCACAAACGCCTGTTGTGGAGCCAAAGGCGTTTCAACACCCCACTCGGAGCAAAGGAATGGTCGATGCATGCCAACGATTTGCCATCTTAGCGCCCCTGTCTGTCTCCTCCCTGCCATGACAACATTTACTGATCAAAAAACTGACAAAGTTTCTTGTTTTATACCTAGATATTGCATGTGGATGATAGTGTTTTCTGTGACATTCGTGGGTGGCATGCTTCACGTGGACGAGAGGATGTGTTTGGGGTACGCTATCAACCAGAAACATCACGTTTTTCACGAGATGGAATGTACTGCAAGACATAGCAATCATTAAAACATAATAATCAGAAACAGCAACTTCACTGTCATAAAACATTTCGGGGGGTGCTTAATTAAGTTCCAGGTGTATATTTCAAATTTGTTTCGGATGATTATTTCACTGTTTGGATCTTGATGTTATTTATTCATTACTGATTAAATTTTGACGAGTTTTGTTGTCTCAGCACAGACGGTGTTTGCATAGATAACGCTCAAAAGTGGGTACCCTGCGTCATTTCATGATCAAAATCTATAGTGGGTCTGCCCGCCCTGGGCTTTAGTCACTGCTCTAACTCTCCTTAACGTTGACGCCATCAAGTTGTTAATGGTCCTTTGTGGGATGTTATTCCATCCCAGAAGAAGGGCCTGCGTGAGCTGAGCGACGTTGTTTGGGACGTTGACGCGCTTCCTGACCCTCCTGTCCAGCTCGTCCCACAAATACTCGAGAGGGGACAAATCTGGACTATAGGATGGCCAGTCGAGAACTGAGACAATGTTTTGGTTGAGGAAGTCACGACAAACCCTAGCAACGTGTGGCCTCGCATTATCCAGCTGCAACATAAGGTTACGTACATGGATAAGTGGAAGGACGTGAGGACCTGATCCCGATATCTTACGGCTGTAAGATTGCCCTGAATGACCACGGGAGGTGCTTTCACGCCATTAGAAATCCCCCCCCCCCAAAAAAAAAACATAAAAGACTCTCCCCCCCCCCCCCCCCCGAATCTCGTTTTCCTTAACGCACGCGTCAGAATATCGCCCACCTCTTCGTCGATAGCGTTGTCGTCCATCTGACCTGTGAAGCGTGAACCGAGACTCGTCAGTGAATAACACACGTCTTCCGAGACTCGTCAGTGAACAACACACGTCTCCAGAGGGCCAAGTGAAACCGATTCGGTGCATGTGCCCACAGCCATTGCAATCGACGCTGACGATGCCTGGGTGTAAGTTGCGGACCAACATAGGGACGTCCTGGCCTTAAATTGAACTTCCCAACCGAATCCTGTCCTTGGACACACTCGGCGACCTGCCTACAACCTGACTCGCCGTCTCCGTCTGAAATCGGTTACGGGGTATGAGAGACGTATACCTCTATCTTGACGTGATGACGTAATACGCGAACGTCTGCTCCTGTGACGGGCTGCTTAGCCTGCTGTTGCTCTGAGACGCCCAACTAAACGAGGTATCGTTGACTCATCGACTCCAAATTGCTGGGCAACGAGACGATTGGTCCTGCATAATTAGAGCAATAGCCCTTCCCCTATCAACTTCAGACATTCGCGGCATTTTGCTTTTCAATCGAGTTGAAATGAAATGTTGTGCAACCGATGTGTACTGTTCAAAACTTCGATTTGGCATGGTTTTAAAGTCCATAGCACGTGGGAGTGCCCCGGATGCACGCTTTGTCGAAATCTGCAGCATCGAAAGCATGCAGCGTCGCATGTGGTCATGGTTGACTGAATTTTGACCAAAGACTCTTTAGGCAGTACACTGAGGTGGCTATGTGTCAAATTTTACTACTTTTGGTCTTGGGATAAAAATTTTTATCTTACAATCAACATGTATTTTGTCTATATTAACTCTGCAACTGTCGTGTATCCGACCCCCTGATACAGATGTTTGTATCAGGGGGTCGAATACAAGCACGTTCCTTTCGCGTGAGTTCCATTTTTCTTATTTTTGTTCATCCGTACGAATAAGTAGTTCATTATATATTCGTCTACATTCTTGACTTATCCCCAATATATTGTAAGATAAAATGATTATTACCATTATGTGGATGTACAAAATACGTATCCGAGTCTCGCTCCGGTTTCTAAGGCTAGATCACGACTCGTCTTCGACTCGTCATGATCTGCCCTTAGAACTCGCAGCTCGACTCGATATATATTTTGTACATCCACATAATGGTAATAATCTCTATATATTACCCAAACTGAACTTGGGTTTTTTTCCGTCAGTATACATGTATCCCAATATAGGTTAGGAATGAAGTTAATGATCTCTCATTACTAGTATAGAATTGAAGAGAGTTGGGAACAGGGATGTGGCGACAGGGTGGTGGGGGGGGGGTCTCACCCCCCCCCCCCAGCTAGGACTATTTTTTTTCAATAGTTGGAAATTCCGAGGTCAAAAATCAAATAGTTGGAAATTCAGTAAATTAACATTGTTCATGAAAAATATTGAAATTCCAACTAATGATGAGAAATTTTGATCTTTTATTTCCAACTGGAAACTTGAGTTTCTAATTTCCTACTTCAAAATTGACATGGCCTCAAAATTTCTACTCTGACATCAATCCGGTAAATTTTCTGACCCAGACACATTATAAATGATGCTTTTTCTGTTTCAGGACTAGTGAAAATTTTCAGAAGGGTTCATAACCCTTTACCCAACGCAGACGATTTAAAAAAAAAAAATTTCTACAAAACCATATCATGTGACCCCTCTTTCGAATGAGCTCGTTCCAAAGAGGGGTCACATGATATGGTTTTGTTGAAATTTAAAAAAAAATAATTTTATTTCAGCAGCTTGCATATTACGCGGGCGGATGCGGGCGGTTCGTTGGGTAAAGGGTTAAAGGATATCACCCAGCGCTGCAGTGCAACTACCTATCGAAACCACTCACAGTTGGAATTTGCACCGGTGGCACACCCCCAGATGAAACCCTCTAGCCACATCCCTGGTTGGGAACGCTGTTTTTCTGAAGGAATTAAGCTACGTTAATGGTGCAGTTTGACAAGAAACAAAAGTGCACTTTCTCAGCGCACTATTACTTCAAAATAGTGCACAATACAGTCACAAGGCTTCTAGTTTCAACAGAAAGTTGAACTCTTGTCAAATGGAGAGGAAAAAACTCTTTTACCCCATGCTGCTGTAACATCATACCAAAGGAGATTGATATACATCCAATGGTTTTGGAATAACAATGCCAAATGTTTGTATGGATGGAAGAATGAACAGGCAGAAGAGCAGAGAGATGGACATCAAATGGACAGACAGATATAATTGCAAGACAGAACACAACGAGGGTGAAGTACGGGGGACTGGAGTCAACGACTCAATGTGGTGTTTTTGCTGCAAGTGCGCGTGAAATGCAGGAAAAAAGAAATTCCACCAGGGGTCGTGGATTCCTGTCCCCTGTTCTCTGCACGAGACGTGTAATTATACCACAATTAAACTTGAATTATGTGACTGAGGCAGATATTTTTTTACAGAAAAATATCACCTTTGGTCGTCCGATAACTTTGACACATTTTTGTGTTAGCATTTCATTCACACCATAATGTCACTCAGATGGGTAATGACTTGTGTTCTGCGAAGCTTTGAGAATTGATTCAACTTCGAATCTTAAGTTGCTATTCGGTTCGTTTCGAATCGGCTGCACGATTCGTTTCCATTTGAATATTTTCACTGGAATATAGCTTGGCATTAGTCATTTTCGTAATATCTGGTGGAAATTGTTCATAAATAATACTGAAAATAAAACTGAGTGTAGTTTCCGCTATCTAAACAGAAACAACATCTGAACCCACGACACCAGTCATGCTAATTCCAGTCTCACTCGACACTACCACTGCTGAAATTTTTTTTAAAGTTTCTAGGCAATATCAATGATGTTCTGTTTGCTAGCGCTGTGCAGTGCCCAGTACCGAGGATTCTTGCACCCAGTCTTTTTTTTTAACTATATTCCTTACTGGGTAATATTCCAACTACCTCATTAAGGCATGCCTCGGTGATGTAGCTGGAATATTCTATCAGTTAGGACTTGAACCATCACTGTTGGAATCAGGTTTCAGCCCCCCCCCCCCCCACCCCCCCCCCCCCCCAAACCTCCAGTTTGTCATCTTCAGGTTGCCCCAGTTCGTTTCGCAGCGAAAATGGGTGATTTGCAGGATCCAAGTAATGACCGATCAGATACATTCTTGCATTATGTTCTTGGTAACTTCTTACGTGTAATCCAGATTCCATGCAAGGGTGAGTCTAAAACATTACCCAATATCTGTAGTGTATTGCGTAATGCGGAATACACACAACAATCCTGGTATAAAGTATATGCTCGATTTCTTTCGAGCCTGGTGGTATAATTATCCAAACTAAAGTTATTACCAAAAAAAAAACCCAAACCGATACAGATATCACGGAATACCAAAAAACTGAACCGAATTAATCATAGAATATCAAAACTGGCTGTATTTTCAAATTTTCCTATAACTGCTATTTATAAAGACTTGTTGAGGCTTGGTAGCAACTGAATTAATTGGGCAATTGTCCTGAATTCCCACAATACTACTGGTACAAGCTGTACATTTCCAGTTGCTTAACAATGATTTCTAATCAAGTCTGTTATGGCAGCCAAGACTTGACTAGAAATCACTGCCTACGTGATATGTAGATTGTCCACAGGATGTCCTAATGATGGTATTTTAAGGGCACATACTCACAAATCACAAAACCTGAAATCGACCTTTAACCCTTTATATAACATAAAAATAGGTCGATTAAATCGTCAGATGTGTACCCATACGCGTAACTAGTAGAAAGCTGTTATTATCTCAGGAACAATTTTTGGAGGAATTTTCAATTTGAAGGATAAAGGGTTAATATCTCAGGATCAAAATATCAGATTTACACCCAAAACTATACAGTGTGGCACATCAGTAACCTGGAGATATATATAAAGCAACATGACAATTGGACTGATATTTTTTGACTTATCTCATACCAAAGGGATTGGAAGAATTCTCAATTTGAAGGATAATGGGTTAATATCTCAGGATAAAATTATCAGATTTACACCAAAAATTATACAGCTCGGCACATCAGTAACCTGAACACAAATGTAAAGTAACATGACAATCCAAGCAACATTTTTCAAGTTATCGAATGCCAAAGAAATGGATACGGATGGCAAACAGACAAAGGATGGACGAACGACGCAGGGCCACCCCAGATGCCGACATTATGTGTACCATACATGGTATGGGTACACATTAAAAAGGAAGACAACACTTGCCAACAGTATTCCTGAATAACTATTTTTATACTTTTCGCATAAAAATAGCTTATGACCCCCTCACTGGACTGAGCTCATTCCAATGAGGGGGGGTCGTCATAATCGATGTTTTTGAGACAAATGAAAAATGACACTGCAGCTCAACATGTCAAGACATGTACAGGTATAGTTTGAGACACAGCAATGACAAACATCTAGGTAATGACCTGATAACAAAGGTACATATAAAGTATTGTAACGGTTTGTACATAAATACTGGCCGTTGCCTGTAACAAATGTACAGGTAAAGTATAGTAAAGGTGGGTGACAGTCAGATGCTAAACTAGAAAAGAAATCTTTGAGTCCCAGAGTGGGTCTGACTGAACCCCAAAATATTTGTTCTCATAGCACAGTGATAACAAAGGCACCCCAAAACACACTCATTCCTGTCCCAAGGTGAAAACAAGCCAAGACCAATACCCGGTCTGGACCTGTGTCGCTGCATGCAATTGAATTAGCAAACAGGAAGTGGCTGCACGGCAGATCTGAAAATTTGCATACACGATACTGATCATTATCAGGCTCCAGATGAAATATAAAATCAATCCCTTGCATAGAAGCTGAGAAAAGTTTGACGAAAAATTTCAATGTTCAGTGGGTACAGTAAAATTTAAAAGTATCAGCAAACAGGAAGTGAATGCACAGCAGATCTGAAAATTGCATACACGATACAACTCATCATTATGAAGCAGCAGACCAAATATAAAATCAATCCCTTGCATAGAAGCCGAGAAAACCTTGACGGAAAATTTCAATGTTCAGTGGGTACAGTAAAATTTCAAAGTATCGGCAAACAGGAAGTGGCTGCACGGCAGATCTGAAAATTGCTTACACGATACAACTCATCATTATGAAGCAGCAGACCAAATAGGAAATCATTCCCTTGCATAGAAACCGAGAAAACCTTGACAAAAAATTTCAATGTTCAGTGGGTACAGTAAAATTTCAACTAATCATTATGAAGCAGCAGACCAAATATAAAATCATTCCGTTTCATAGAAGCCAAGAAAACTTTGACGGAAGAAGTGTTTCGGACGGACTGACAAAGTCAAGTGGTTACTAGACCTGCTCAGCCGCTGGCGACGCAGGTAACCAAGGTACCCAAGAAGTTTCGTGAAGATCAGTTCATAAATATGAGCTGTATAGAAGTTGTGACAAAAAACTGATTGCCCCTAATTTTGAACAAAATGGCTGCCAGTGGCCATCTTGAATTTTGGACCGGACCCCAAAACACTCTTTCTCGTCCCACGGTGATAACAAAGGTACCCAAGAAGTTTCGTAAAGATCGGTTCATAAATGCGGCCTCTAGCCCGAGCCGTATTGGCATTTGCACTGACAGTGCTGAAAATAGCACTAAATAAATCAAAGTTAGTCTAATTTGCATAATTTAAGCACGAGAAAAAAACCTGTATGACATGTAATCTATCTGATGGTACTAAACATTCATACAAAAAGTTATTCAAATCAGAGCTTTCATATGGAAGTTCTGTACAAAAAACAGATTTCTGCATTGTTGGTACAAAACGGCGGCTGGCAGCCATTTTGAATTTTGGACCGCACCCAAAAACACTCGTTTTCGTAAAGATTGGCTCATAAATATGGCCTCTAGCCCAAGCCGTATCCAATTGTTGACGTACAGACAGACGGACGACAGGCCATGACAAAAGCTCAAATTTGGCTTTGCCAAAGTTGAGCTAAAAATTAAAAAATAATGAAAATTCAGTGGTGATTTTTGTGAACAGCACTGGTCAGTTTTTGCCATTACATTGGGTAAAGAGTTAAAGGTTTGGAAGAAGTCACAAAATTACTGTAGATATTTGTGTTGGTAAAAGAATGCCAATGTTGAGCTCATCGGTAGTGATATTTATGGCGCTGTGGTAAAATGATACAACAAAATTATTCTTTATTTTCCTGATGTGAATTCCTCTTTTATTTATTTATTGGTGTTTAAGGTCACATACTTCTGCTTAATAGCTAATTGTGACCACAACATGGGAGATAAAATCAAGTCCAGACAATTGTTTATACCCATGTTGACCATTTTAGAGGACTTCCACCACAAGCATTGGTGACCAGGTTGTATGTTACCAGTAAAATGGAGCCTATTTACCGCAGTAAACAAGCACTGCTTCACTTCTCAGGGTTTCATGGGGAGAATTCCACTTTAGTAGAATCAGCAAATCTTAGTCAAGTTAGATATTGAATACCAAAACCAATACTATGGTTTATCTCCCTACAAATACCGAAACCAATACCGAACTCAAAATTCCAATACCACATACCTCTCTAGTTATCATCCAGAAGGGAGTGTGGTAGCTCAGTGGTAGACTGTTGAACTTCTATGTAAGAGGTCCCCAGTTTGATCACTGTCTGGGATGACCCCTGTTGTGTCCTTGAGCAAGGCAGTTTATCCCGGTTGCCTACATGGGGGCAAGATGACACCCGTGTACTAAGGCCTGCACACCGATGATGCACGTCTTCAACTGCTGTAACCCTGCAAGAGCGGAGCTTGAACAAAGTTAGAATGTTGAGTAGCTGACAGTTGTTCATCGATGCTCGGTGGTTCTCTCTGGGTACTCAGGCTTCCTCCACCCATAAGACTGTCATGGACACAATTAGCCATTGTGCATAAGTATGTGACTTTAAACACCAATAAATAATAATAATAATAAACATCATCATCATCATCATCATCATCAAAGACATCCTTTTTCATTCCAAGTATCATCATCATCATCATCATCATCATCATCATCAAAGATGTCCTTTTTCATTCCAAGTATCATCATCATCATAATCATCATATCATCATCATCATCAAAGATGTCCCTCTTCATTCCAAGTATCATCATCATCATCATCATCATCATCATCATCATCATCATCATCATCATCATCAGACGTCCTTTTTCATTCCAAGTATCATCATCATCATCATCATCATCATCAGACATCATTTTTCATTCCAAGTATCATCATCATCATCACCATCATCATCATCATCATCATCATCAAAGACGTCCTTTTTCATTCCAAGTATCATCATCATCATCATCATCATCATCATCATCAAAGACGTCCTTTTTCATTCCAAGTATCATCATCATCAAAGACATCCTTTTTCATTCCAAGTATCATCATCATCAAAGACATCCTTTTTCATTCCAAGTATCATCATCATCATCATCATCAAAGACGTCCTTTTTCATTCCAAGTATCATCATCATCATCATCATCATCATCATCATCAAAGACGTCCTTTTTCATTCCAAGTATCATCATCATCATCATCAAAGACGTCCTTTTTCATTCCAAGTATCATCATCATCATCATCATCATCATCATCATCATCATCATCATCAAAGATGTCCTTTTTCATTCCAAGTATCATCATCATCATCATCATCAAAGACGTCCTTTTGCATTCCAAGTATCATCATCATCATCATCATCATCATCATCATCAAAGACGTCCTTTTTCATTCCAGGTCAAAAAGAAGCCTCATAAATACCGCATAAATGATCAGACAGTTGAGTGTTAAAACAGGATTCAGTGAACATTTGATTTGCAAATTTTTAATTTTTTTTTAATCACGAAACATGTAAGTATTTGTGAACAGAAGACAACACAGCCTTTTCTTAAAATTCATTTTTTATATGAAAAACTGAGATTTACACAATGAAATCAATTACATAAATAGGACATATGCTTTTGATGAAATAAGTTAAAAAATATGAGAAAAGTGGATTCCTTGTGAAACACCACAAGAGTGTATATTCCAACCAATAATATTTACAATTTCTGAAAAAAGCATGAAAACCACTGGCCGTCATTTTGAGAGGAGAGATTGTCCTCTACAGCTTACCTCATTTGAAACTACGGCGGGCAGCAAATGCCCACGAAGCAAAATCTTGATAAACCAAGGGATTCTATAGAGAGTAATCACTTGACTGGGCTGGTTACGTGAAATAATTCATGAGCGGTGAGGGACGTTGTACAAACATGAACATGCGAATGCGCGCAAGTGTTTTACAATATAGTCCCTCGCCTCGAATGAATTATTTCACGTAACCAGTACAGTCAAGCGATTACTTTTTATTACTTTTCATTATTAATGATAATTATATTATTGAACTCTTTACTTAACGAAACGGCAAAAAACAGCCAGCATTATTCTCAAAAATCGCCAATTAATTTTCATTATTTTTTCATTTTTTGTCTCTAAAACATAGGTTATAACCCCTCATTGGAACGAGCTCGTCGAGGGGTCATAACCTATGTTAACCCCCCCCCCCCCCCCCAAACTATGAAGTCCCCATTACACCCACGGCAAAGTATCTTTGTTTGCGTGCACGGATACATGACCCAATTGTTGATTGCATAATTCACTTCTGAAATTATTGATTTTATCCCATAAATGGCCGTTTATTTGAACAATAAAGGCCTTGGATAAATTTTTGCTTTATTCACCTAGTAGGGTGATACATTTTCCCCGTAGGTTTAACACTGAAAGAATTTATTCCTCAATTTGCGACGGACTTGTTGACCTCTGGCCTCTACCACATTTGTCTAGCATAATTAATAGTTTGATTATTGATTTCTTTAAATCTTTTTGAAAGTATTACACAATGTCAGTAGAAAACACCATCCCCTGCTCATATAATAAAGTATTTTTGCTAGTTTAGCTCAAGTTT
Organism: Pictodentalium vernedei; assembly: GCA_031216915.1. NCBI lineage: Eukaryota > Metazoa > Mollusca > Scaphopoda > Dentaliida > Dentaliidae > Pictodentalium > Pictodentalium vernedei. The sequence goes on along the minus strand of CM062296.1, from coordinate 74,277,390 downwards.
GTAGAGAAATTATTTTTAGACAGAAATATATTACTGCGCCTTGTTTATTTTTGCCAATTTTGCTGTCGATCGAATTGGACCAATGTGCTCCTCACTTCTCGCTGTGTAGCGAATTACAGCATGATTTTGCCGCGACTGCCCTGTAGAAGATTTATGGGATAAACAAAATAAATGTATGGTGTTTTCAGGTAAAAAATCTATTCTACTTGTAGAATTAAGAATGAAACCGACTCGCCAGAGGCTCGTCGGTTTCATTCTTAATCCTACTCGTAGCATAAATTTTTTACTTGAAAACACTATAAGTTTATTCTATATATAATCAAACCCGTAAATCCCAATAAACCACACTTTGGAAAGTAATAAAAAAGACATATTCATGCAGTAAATCTAATGGAAAGAAAGTTGTTAGTCCTTTAACATCTGTGGATCTGGATAATATTCCAGAACTTTTAGCGCATACCACACCTTGTGAGCCTAGCAGCTAAGCAGTGACTTCTAGCCACGTCTTAGCCTAGACTTGACCAGAAATATATATTTTTTAGTAACTACACAGAACGACAAACGCATATGAATGGGTTAATCTGTATGGCATGAGTGCCTGCGTGGAAGGATAAAACGAGAGGCTGCAGTGCCATATCAATTAACCCATTCACATGCATGTGTCATTCTGTGTTTATTACATGCCTTCATGTCTATAAAATAAATTATTAGAAGAACACTCAGCAATTCATTTGACAACTATGAACAAAAAGAAGACAGTTTATCACCAACCAAATTTGTGAGGAGAACCCGCGTTACCATTTCGTCCCGAGTTCCAATGTGTTCTATGTGCCCAGTGGCACATAGAACACATTGGAACTCCTGAGGATGACTTTTAGCTATCGCTAGTGATTCATATTGTAATTGCAGTGATTGATTTGTGGAAAGTTCCAGTGAAATTTCGCTTCTATTTAAAAATAGTCAATCAACAATTACACATATGTGCGGAACAGACTTTCATTTTCCACATGGTTTATTGTTGCTGTGAATGGGGGATTACATAGAACAGGCGAGTAATAATTTTTTATTTCTTTACACACCTTCCACAATTTTTTACTATTGGCTTTGCACAGGAGTTTTTCTGATTCCCCTTACAGTACACCATGAAAAAAGAGAGGGCATTTTTTTTTTTATCATTCCATTCTACTGGTCCTTAGGAGGGTTCATACCAAATAACAGTTCTTTGTTCCATGCAGTTAGGGAAATATGGGCATTTTAAAATATTGTATTCTTTTAGCTCCTAGGGGCTCTCATGGGGATACAGGAAAAATTATTCGCCTGTAATGAATAAAGTAATTACCATTCTATACATGTAATACCACATACCAAATTTGGTTCAAATCGGCCCATCGGTACAGAAAAGAGAAATTTTGGGTGGAGATGAGTATCCCCCCCCCCCACTCCCCATTATAAAGTCAAATACTGTCCTACACACTTTGAACAAACTTAATTCTACACTTCATAAGAAACAATCACTTCAGATGTAACTGAAACTGGTTCAGCAGATTTGAAGGAGAGGCCCCGAACACCACGCTCACAGATGACAGATGCTGAGTGATCACTCTAGCTCACCCTGACCTTCAGTCAAGTGGGCTGAAAATATCAGCTTAAGTTTAATCATGGTATAAATACAGAACAAATCGGGCAGAGTACAGATAAGAGGAATCAATGCCCCTTGTTGGAGTTTTCTGTGTATTTCATGCATGTCTTCAGCACACATAAAATATAGAAAAACATCAACATGGCCATTGATTCCAGTCCCATGTACTCCCCTCTCATTTAGTTCTGTCTTACTATACTATGGGAGCAGTTATCCTCCAGATAACAACAGGCCTCTGGCTGTACATGTAACTGGTGCAAAGGTAAACAAGAGCACCACCTAGCATTGCATAATACACCTTGTGGATCTGAAGAAGAAAATTTTAAAAAATTATCCCCCATATTGAACAAAGTTAAAATTTGGGCTTTTTTTATGCCCATTACAGAACACTCGAACATAACTGATGGCAACTGTTTTTTACCATTCAATTCTACTGGTCCTAAGGGTACGTCATACCAAATAACAGCTCTCTGTTCCGTGTGGTTTGGGAAATATGGATGTTTGAAAATATTTCTATTTCTATTTTTAGCTCCCAGGGTTCCCATGGGGATGCAGAAATATTTTTTTTTTGCATGAGTCAAGTACTTATGACCCAATAATACCACATACCAAATTTGGTTCAAACCAGATCATCGGTTCAGAAAACAGAAATTTGGGGCGGGGCCAAAAATCTTACCCTTCCCATTACAAAGCCAAATATTGCTTCACGAATTTCGTTGGAACAAACTTGATTCTACACCTCAAAAGAAAGCTCTATAGCAAATATCAAGTCATTGTACACACTGGTTCATGAGAAGAAGGTTTTAAAAATATTTTGGAGCATTTTCCCCCGCTCCCTCCCTATGGGGCTGGGCATGTGGAGTTGAACAAAAATGCAATGCCCCTTCAGGACCATCACTCACACAAACTTTCACTTGAATTGGCCCTGTGGCTTTGGGGGAGAAGACCAAAACATGGTGTTGATGGATGATGGACAGACGACGGACGGACAGATGGTGATGAGATTAGCTCAGCTTGAATTTTTCAAGATGAGCTAAAAATACAGATTTTCATTTGGCATTACATCTGTAAGCAATGTAAACAGTTTTATGGTAACTTCAGCGGGGATAAGATTCCTCTTTGAGGGTGTGTTAGTGGAAGTCTACTGGTTTCATACAATATTTTAATTTAATTGTCTTAATTTCCCTTAAACATTTTTTTTCTGGTTAACATGTCTGCTTCCATGCCAGGCATTTGTTACTGGCTCCTATTTTACTAAAATAAAGAACTTGTTTATCACTGGGGTTCCTAATGGAGCTCTGTCAAACAAGATAGAATAGATTAAAAATTCACACTGAAAGTAATGAAGTCAGAGGTCTGTATATTTGGGGTATTTAGTAATTGCAGACCATAAAATTTGTGAGGAATGATTTTATCGTTCCTCTGGTGGTTATCTACATGAAAAAAACAGATAACCGAAAAGTTGTTTGTCTGGAAATACAAACAGTTCGTCAAAAAGTTGTGTCTTATCACCTTACTTGAAAGCACTCTTTTAAAATGTTCCTGCGGGAAGACCCCCTCTCTTCAATGCTCAAACTCGCTAAGACAGCTGACGCCCCCTGTGCTTGTCACAGATGCTTTCGGAATCCGTGAACTGTGATAGAGTAGGGTCATCGTGGATGGGTCAAAATTGACAGGTTGTCATTTTTTCCACGCATATAGTTCAGAGATGATCCACTATAACACCTAGCAAAATGTCCACCAATGAAGCACCCTGGTGCTTCATTCGTGGAAATTTTTGCTAGGTGTCATAGCGGATCACCACTGAATTATATGCATGGAAAAATGCCCACCCATAGATTTTGACCCATCCACGATGGCTGTACTGTAATCGGTCTTCTTTATTATAAGCAGATGAACGGTAAATAGTTATCTCAAAATTCGAGATTTTATTCTCTGGATTGCCAAAATAATCTTTTGATATTTTGTTTTACCTGTAATGACAAAATTGGTCAAAGAAATTCTCTAAAAGTGTATCAATCAAATCTCGGTCTGATTGCACAGAAGCCCACTTTTGTAATCACGATTTTCTGACTTTGAATTAAATTCATTTACCATTTCATGAATTTTCACATGTACTATTTATTTGTACTGAAAACTTCACAGTGAAGATAAAAGTGCTCATTCACATCCTATATCATTGACACCAGTTAGTTAACCCTTTATCCAACACATACAATATCACTTTTTTTTCTTTTTAAAATGTTCATCAAAACCATATCATGTGAAATTCTTTGAAAAGTACATTTTTTTAACTGTTGAATTTGTATATTATTCTCAACCCACAGATCAAATTTGGTAAAAATTGGATGTTTGTTCAAGTTACCGAGCTGACACTGAATGCAAGTTGGAAATTCAAACCAAGAGGTATAACTCTGAAAAAAAAATCGAGCAGGACTGGTCTTCGAAATCATCCAAGACATTATTGAGGAGAACCAGAAGATCAAATTTGGTAAAAATCTCTGATATCATTTTAAGTTATTGTGCTGACAATAGCTGCAATTGGAAATTCAATCTAAGGCCCATAACTCTGGAAAAAAGATTTGGGCAAGAATAGTGTTCAAACACATCCAAGACATACATACTCCAGTAGAACCAACAGAACAAATTTCGTAAAAATCGAATAACTTTTGTTTAAATTATCATGCTGACACTGCCCGCAAGTTGGAAATTCAAAGAAAACAATATAAGGGGCATAACTCTTGAATACAATTTCAGGCATGAGTGGTTGTCAAACTTATCCAAGCAGGGAAGGATCCAGGAATTTTTGGGAGACACCTGTTTTGAGTCTAAGATATGCCACAGGCATATTCCGAAGGCCCGCGGCCTGAGGTGAGGAGGATAAGGTAGGGGGTTTCTTCCTCCATAGGTTGGGGTCTGGTGCGCCTCCCCCAGGAATTTTTGAAAATACAGTGCAACAAGAACAAGGGGCTTTGCTGAACTGATTGAACTGGAGTGATATATTCTTCACAGTGTAACACTCCAGTATAGGGCTGCACGGTATATCGATAAACCGATATATACCGGTATTTAAACCAATATCGATTGAATACCAGAGTAATTACAAAAATATTGGTTTATTGTCGTTATTTATTTAACCTCAATTTAATTTTCAACATGTCTTTTTAACTGTAGCTCTGAATGAATAATATTACCCCTCTATCCAAGGAATTGTCTGCTTGAGTCCTCGTAATATACAAATTCAGCAGTTGAAAAAATAATTTTCAAAGGTTTCAACAAAACTATATCATGTGACCCCTCATTGGAAGGAGCTTGTTGAGCTTGTTCCAATGAGAGGTCACATGATATAGTTTTGTTGAAATCTTTGGTTAAAACCTGATAAACAAATTCTCAAAATAATAAATTTTGATATCGTCTGCGTTGGGTAAAGGTTTTTCGAACTGCATCATCAAGGCGTGCTAATTCCTTCCAACTGTGATGCCTGGAGTTTAGATTGTGGTACTTGTGTTCATATATCTGCACAGTTTTCGATATACCGGTATACCGCGGTATTTTTTTGAATACCGATACCAGTATTCAGTTTTGAATATCGTGCAGCCCTACTCCAGTAAAGGCGAGAACCATAAATTATATGATTTTGTTGGAGAGAGAGAATTTTTTTTTTTGGGGGGGGGGGGGGGGGGGAGGGGGGGGGGGAGGGGGGTGCCTGGAGTTTGGGCATCCCAAACTGTTACCGGTATGAAATCAACTCTGGATCCTTTCCTGCATCTAAGACATTCGCCAGTAAAACTTACAGACCAAATTTCATAAAAATCGATTTTGTTCCAAGTTATTGTGCTGACACAGCAACAGAGATGAACAGATGGATGAACAGATGGACGGACAGATGGACAGCACCCACCAACCTCCATCAAAACATGGGTCGAAATTGTTAACACAACTCAACCAAAAAATCCAATTGGTTTGTTTCTGTCTACTTCTCATAAACAAAAAAATGCAGCATGACACTAAGTGCACCTAGCCAAAGTACTTAATTCCAGTCAGATAGTTTTCAAATACTCTTCATGGCTTGTGAGACTTAAGACTTGAAATAGTATTTTACATATCCATGACTTTTCGGGCTATGTTTACTGCCAAAGTGTGCGTGTCTGGTAATTTTACTGAGACTTGAGTCAAAAGAGTTTAACACTGTGAAATATGTTCAATTTAATGTAGTTCTTTCTTGTAGTGCACAGTGTTACAATCGGAATCGGAATCGGGAACAGCAGATTGTGAGTTCAAACAGACCTGAAAATAAGCAGTCTGACATTTGTAGAATGAGGTCCCCAGAGGGTGAATTTGACGATGCTAACCCAAACAATTGGCCAATTTATCCTCTGGGTACCTCTTTCTGTTTAGTTTTGACACCCTGATTCAGACTGAGGTTCACAGAGGGTAAATTTAGTGATGCTGTGCGCAGGGTAGCATCACTAAATTCACCCTCTGGGGACCTCATTTTGCAGATGACAGACTGCTTATTTTCTGGCTTGAGTTCAAATAACCGGTAATCGGTCACCGGCCATTTTTTAGTAATCGATTGAACACTAATGACTTTCCCTGTTTTCTAGGACCAGACAGAAACTCATTCTATTAGAGGGGTAATTAGAGATTTTTACAGAAGTGATTCATCACAGTATATGAGCTCTCAGACCACAAGGCTATTAAATGCAACTGACACTGATGATGCTCTGCCTCATGATAACATCAGCTGATGTCAACATCTCCATCAAACACTAAATGCCTATCATCTGATCAAACTATCATGTTGTCTGTTGTTTTCTCTTCAAATGGACAGCAGCTAGCCGTTCAATGTCATTAAGACTAAGTGCAGAGACACCTCGATCTACTTCCTGCAATGAAAAAAAAGCATGATTGGAATAAAACAAGAACTGCTAAAACACAAGTTCAGCACTCAAAAAAAAATAAATATGTTAATCATAAAATTTGAGAGGAACAATTTCATTCCTCTGTTGGTTATCTAAATGAGAAAACAGATAACCGAAAAGTTGTTCGCCGGGAACTACAAACATTTTGTCAAAAGTTGTGTCTTATCACCTTATTTGATAGCACTGTTTTAAAATGTTCATGTGGGAAGACCGCTCCCTTCAATGCTCAAACTCTTTAAGACAGCGGACACCCCCTGTGCTTGAAATCTGTGAACTGTCCTACAGTAGGGCCATTGGGGATGGGTCGAAATCTGTGGGTTGTCATTTTCTCCACGCATATAATTCAGAGATGATCCGCTATGACACCTAGCAAAATTTCCACCAATGAAGCACCGAGGTTACCTCGGTGCTTCATAGGTGGAATTTCGCTACAGTTAAAACTAGAAGTCCTGTCATGAAATGTGCAGAAATAGCGTGTTAATGTGCGCGTTATGGCCCAAGTAAAGCTATCAAATTCTGTACATATGGCCTGTGCACAAGCAATGTTTCAGCCAATGGACCACTGGGTAACCCGGAGGTCCAGTGGCAGAAACATTGCATGTGTTTGCTATAAGTAACCAGGAGAACCTGTCGTGCTTTGAATGCCATTCAATATGGCAATTTCGCGCAATTCCAACGCACAATTAAGCCTAGATAAGCGCACTATTCGTGACAGGACTTCTAGTTTTAACTGTACGTGTCATAGCGGATCATCTCTGAATTATATGTGGGAAAGTTAAAAAAATTTATAGTAATTTATATATTTTTTATACTTACCAATGACCCAGACTTAGCTGGTGCTAACTCTAACAAAACCAGGGCCAAACACAAATTTTGCCCCCCAATCCCCAAAATTTGCATCCAAAACAAAAAGAAATCATGTCCTAAAGGACCTCCATACTACGCCTCTACTGCGCATGCGCAGTGACGCAGACGTCCCGAAATTGGTGCCAATTATCATTCTTACTGGCAGTGCCTGGTCAGCGCTATGTACTCAGCGGGGAGGCAAGAGTTCCCAACTCCAGGGAGGGCCATCCCCGTCTGGGTCATTGGTAAGTATAAAAAATATATAAATTACTATAAATTTTTTAACATTTTTATACTGTACCAATGACCCAGACTTAGCTGAATAGTAAACAGGCTGGAGGGCCTAGGACATAGAGGAAAATCCAATAAGCTCAACTATATAGTAAAGAGGTAACCCCTTAAGGAGAAAAGGAGTATTAGGCTTTACATGTATCTTTCTTATTTAATATTAAATTAGAAAGATACACTACCCTTAACTGGTAAAGTGCTAAGTTATTTTTGGTCCTGGAAATTTCTTTGTGCATCTTTGCCTTGTTACAATTTATGGGAGAGTGCCTATAGGCACTCTCCCATAAATTGTGACAGGGCAAATCCTAACAGATAATATAATATCACTTCAAAGATAACATGAAGCACATCCACAGAATATGAAGCCTTTAAATTGCAATACCGGTACTTCAGAATAAAGAATTTATGAGACTGATAGGTCTGTGCGTAACCGCCCCATCGGAATGAGATCCGCGGCGGCTCCGCACAGACCTATCAGTCTCATAAATTCTCTCGCCGTGACTTTGCCTGCGTGCAGACAATAGCGAGCGTAACAACTGACTAATTTCGCTCTGGTTAACGGTAGACGAACGAGATTGTTGTGCGTCTCGAAGCTCATTCCCAGATGAGTGAATGACTTGGACGTCACCAGATCCGACTTCTCCTCGTTTACTATAAAACCGAGACGTCGGAGCAATAGAAGAAGATTCTGAACATCGTTCTGAAGCGTTAACTCGTTGCCGTACCTCTGAAGAATGTCGTCCAGGTAGGCCGACGTTACCGCAGACGAATGAGCTCGGAAGTAGATCATTACCGAGTTCATTACCCGAGTGAAAGCCCAGGGTGCTAGATTCAATCCGAAGCACATCGCCCGGAATTGATACACCACTCCTAGGACTGCGAAGCGTAGATACTTTCGGAATGTCGGATGTACCATGACGTGAAAGTACGCATCTTTGAGATCTATGCTCGTTGCATAATCGTTCACCCGAATACTCGCTCTGACCGATCGAATCGTCTCCATATAAAACTTCGGAGCGACGATCAGCTTGTTTATCCAGCTCAAATCTATGACTGGACGGAACGAGCCGTCTGGTTTCGGAACCAGAAACAGATGGCTGTAGAATCCCGGCGATTCCTGGTTTTCTACGACCTCTACCGCGTTCTTCATTAAAAGAGACTGCACCTCTGATAACAGAGCGTCTCTTTTCTGCGGATTTGACGGAAGATGAGTCCACTTTGGACTTCGAGTTAATGGAGGCTTTCGTTTGAAGGATATCTTTAGACCTTCCGAAGTCACTCCTCTCACCCAAGGGTCGTCCGTAATCGACGCCCATTCTTGTGAAAAGCTTGACAACCTTCCGCCAACCGGAACGCGATAGAGGTTTAAGCCATCACCTCCTGGACCTGCGAGGCCTGCGGTAGGAGAAACCACATCCTAACAGATAATATAATATCACTTCAAAGATAACATGAAGCACATCCACAGAATATGAAGCCTTTAAATTGCAATACCGGTACTTCAGAATAAAGCCCAAAAATGGGCTTCCAGCACTCTACCAGTTAATAATTGAGCACAATAACATTCATGTTCTCTATTAACATCCAGTATAACCCTTATACTAATTATTTTTAAAGCAAGCCAATAAATAAAGTAGTCCAGAGAATTGAGACTCTTTATAGTCATTTAAAAGTGTCCGAGTATTGGATACTAAAGCCCGTTTGACACTTGACATATACAAATGCTTCACACCGAGCTACACTTTAAAAATAAGACATGAATGAATTTAAACATTAATATTACACTTTAAAACCATCCCGGAAGCGACTCAGAAATACTGACTTGGAGGAGGAATTCCCTTGCTTTTCACTATAAAGCAGGTGACCTAAGGGAACACCCGCCCCCCCCCCCCCCCCCCCCCCCCCCCCCCTCCCCTTGCCCTGGGTCAAATAGCCCAGAGCGAAGAGGGCAGCCGGACGGAGTCACTGCCGGAACAGAAAGCCTGCATAACTATAGTTGCAACTGTTTAGTGGACGACATTCTGAGCAACAGATAACGGACCTAAACAATGCAGGTCTCCAGAAATGGACTCAATATTTCTGAGATAAAAATTCGTAAATGTGGATGGCTGAGACCAATAAGCAGCCTTCATTAAATCTGTAATAGCAACACTATTAGCATAAGCCCAGGAAGTAGAAAGAGCTCTTACTTCATGAGCAGAAATCTTAAGCACAGACTGCTGAGAAGAAGATAAATCTTCATAAGCAGTACGGATAGTTAACTGAATCCATCTAGCAATAGAATGGACTGAAATATCCTTTCTATTAGGCATCAAAGACAGAAAGAAACGTTTCCGTCCCTTTCTGATAAACTGAGATCTCTGTTTATAGATACGTAATGCTCTAACAGGACAGAGTAAAGGCCTACGCCCGTCTGAAGACGGAAGAGCCTTAATAACAATAGGTTCCGGATATTTATTAGGAGCCTGATTCTTAGCTAAAAAACCCACATTAGTAGTGAAGGTGATAGTGTTCCCAACACTACGATAATGAGAATCATCCACCGATAGTGCATGAAGCTCACTGACTCTTCTAGCAGAAGAGAAAGCTAAGAGAAAAGCTGTCTTATAAGATAAGAATTTGAAATCTACTGTCCCAAGAGGTTCAAATGGCTTTTCCTTCAATTTGAGAAGAACCCAAGCTAAATTCCACTTAGGAATTAATCTAAGAGTTCTGGGTCTATTTATCGAAAAGTTTCTAACCAACTTCGATAAAGAGACATAAGATCCAATTTGTAAACTATCATGATGTGCATAGGTATCAGATAACATAGATCTATAACCCTTTATAGTAACAGGCTGCAGTTTGATTTCGTCAAACAAGTATACTAGAAAGTTTGCAATGTCTGGTATAGAGGGATCGAATATATCTACAGAATGATCCCTACACCAACGACGAAAAACCTTCCACTTAGCCGCATAGTTTAGCGAAGAGGAGGTTCTCCTACAGTTAGAAATCGCGTCCACTGCTCGTCCTGTAAAGTGCTTGCCATGCAAGAAGGACCGCACAACGGAAAAATGTGAAGGTTGAGACCTTGCGGGTTGTGATGGAGTTGGCGCGATTTTCCCTGCGAAAGAAGATCCTCCCGTGGAGGAAGCTTCCGCGGTAGGTCCCACAACAGACACCTGAGTAGATTTATCCACGGTCTCTGTGGCGACAGAGATGCTACCAACAGAATCTTGCATTGAGATTGTTTTATCTTTAGCAATACTTGTTGAATTAACGGCGCTGGAGGATACGCATATCCTATCATTCCGTCCCAAGGGATCGACAGAGCGTCTACTGCAAATGCTCTTGGATCCGGACACGGAGACACATACGTCTGCAACTGATTGTTGAGATGTGTCGCAAATAAGTCTATCATTGGCCGTTCCCATTGGTAGCAAATCTGATTGAATACTTGTTTGTTGAGAGTCCACTCCGACGGCAACAAGCGACCCTTTCGTGAAAGGGAGTCTGCTAGCACATTCAGACGACCCGGTATGTCACGGACCGAAAGAAGAACGTGATGTTCTAACGCAAACAGAAGGATTCTTTCCGTTAGATTGAACAACGGAACTGAATGAGTGCCTCCCTGATTCCGTATATACGCCACTACTGTCGTATTGTCGGATAGGATTTGGACATGAGCATCGTGAATAATGTCCATCCAGTGACGTAACGCAAGCCAAATTGACATCATTTCCTTGATGTTTATGTGCTTGCACAGGAATTGCGGATCCCAAAGACCCTGGCATCTCGAATCCGTTGGGATTAATGATGCACCCCAACCTGTTTGACTGGCATCCGTCATAACGGTAAAACTCGGATCCGGCAACTGCAGGGGAACTCCTTGAGTTAACCACTGAATGTTTGCCCAAGTCTGAATCTCTTGTTTCACTTGATCTGACAAGAGAATGTCTACATCGAGCGAATGAATTTTCACACTCCAATTCTGAGTCAGGAAAATTTGAAGAGGACGTGTGCGTAACCGCCCCATCGGAATGAGATCCGCGGCGGCTCCGCACAGACCTATCAGTCTCATAAATTCTCTCGCCGTGACTTTGTCTGCGTGCAGACAATAGCGAGCGTAACAACTGACTAATTTCGCTCTGGTTAACGGTAGACGAACGAGATTGTTGTGCGTCTCGAAGCTCATTCCCAGATGAGTGAATGACTTGGACGGCACCAGATCCGACTTCTCCTCGTTTACTATAAAACCGAGACGTCGGAGCAATAGAAGAAGATTCTGAACATCGTTCTGAAGCGTTAACTCGTTGCCGTACCTCTGAAGAATGTCGTCCAGGTAGGCCGACGTTACCGCAGACGAATGAGCTCGGAAGTAGATCATTACCGAGTTCATTACCCGAGTGAAAGCCCAGGGTGCTAGATTCAATCCGAAGCACATCGCCCGGAATTGATACACCACTCCTAGGACTGCGAAGCGTAGATACTTTCGGAATGTCGGATGTACCATGACGTGAAAGTACGCATCTTTGAGATCTATGCTCGTTGCATAATCGTTCACCCGAATACTCGCTCTGACCGATCGAATCGTCTCCATATAAAACTTCGGAGCGACGATCAGCTTGTTTATCCAGCTCAAATCTATGACTGGACGGAACGAGCCGTCTGGTTTCGGAACCAGAAACAGATGGCTGTAGAATCCCGGCGATTCCTGGTTTTCTACGACCTCTACCGCGTTCTTCATTAAAAGAGACTGCACCTCTGATAACAGAGCGTCTCTTTTCTGCGGATTTGACGGAAGATGAGTCCACTTTGGACTTCGAGTTAATGGAGGCTTTCGTTTGAAGGATATCTTTAGACCTTCCGAAGTCACTCCTCTCACCCAAGGGTCGTCCGTAATCGACGCTCATTCTTGTGAAAAGCTTGACAACCTTCCGCCAACCGGAACGCGATAGAGGTTTAAGCCATCACCTCCTGGACCTGCGAGGCCTGCGGTAGGAGAAACCACATCTTCCACGACCCGCACCTCGCCCCGTCGACCTCGGGACGTCCGACCGATTGTCCCGGCCTGAAGGACGTCCCGAACGAGAGTCGCTATCCTGACGGTCTCTCGAATAAGACCAAGAGGACGCACCGGAACCTCTATAGGAACCTCTTTTGGGCGCATTAGACCCAGAAGTGCCTGTCTTATTCGTGTCTGCTGTATCCGACTTCTTAGGAGCAGATTTGAACAACAGAGAATCCTTAGCTTTCTTTGTAATTTTATCATAAATAGCGGAAAGCTTGCCGTCAAAGAGAAGTTCTCCTGAGACCGAAGCGACTCTATGAGAGTTCTTCACCTTAGAATCCACTAGTGTGGATGTAGCTAGGGCTGCGTCACGTCTAACCAACTCCAGATTTGCCACTGAAAGGGCGGAGTTACACGTGGAATAAGCTACTGCCCTTGAAAGAAGTCTTAAAGAGGATTGTATATCCTGAAACTCTTTCCCCTGAAGGCGCAGTGATAACGCCTTAGTAAGGTGATCTGCGTAAGATAAGGCATCTAAATTGGCTCTGTTAGACGCAATAGCTGTTTCCAACACCGCGGTTGGAATAGAAGCTGACGACGGTAATGATAGCTCTAAGTCTTCCGCCTCGTCGTCCATACACAGAGGAACTCTCGGTATACCCTGTCCTGCCGTATCGAATTTATTCCTTGCATTAATGAAAGGCAGGTTGAGAGTATTAGCGGACAAGAAACCTGCTTTCCCCATCCTGGAAGCAAGTTTAAATATAGCATCGTTCAATAATTCAAATGTTCTTGCAACATTATTGGACTGCGACGGAAACTCGGGAGCGATGTCCCTGAACCGCTCAAAAAATTCAGAGTCCAATGACGCTATAATTCTCTTGTCCGGAAGCGCAGCAGTCTGGCCCGACGGAACAACTTGAGGGAGAAAGTGCCGGATGAAGTCCACGGCAGCTTTATGTTGTTCCGAAAGGGATAGCTCCAAGTCATCCGTATCCCTTTCACCATCCGGTCGGACCTCATGATGTTCCCGGTCGTCCGCCCCCGATGCTTCGGCGGAGCGTACCGACCCAGCGCTGTCGGATAATTCTGATCCGACACCGTTTCTGTCGGCTGCTGGGATGCTGCGATAAGCTGTGCTATCTGCACAAGAATGTCCGGCGTCGAGACCTGCGGAGACGCAGTCTTTCGCTGCTTCGCCGAGGGCAGCTCCGCATCAGATGGCTCCCGCATACTTTTCCTATGCGAACGTCCGGAGTCCATCGGTCTCGAATCCCTGGCTGCCGGATGGTGTGACCTGGTCGCCGAAGAATCCTTGATCGGCGAAGCTGGTAATATATCGGCGGTCACGAAGCCAAGGTGCGGTCGTGTGCGCTGACGAGAAGAGGAAGCCTTAACAGTCTCTGCGGACTGCTTATACAACGGAGCGTCCCGAGCGACGGACGTATGCTCCGCTAAAGACACATTTTGTACCACAACATCTGGTCCCAGATGTTGTTGTACGAGAGAGGGGCCTCTCTCGCTCGCGGCCCGGCTGGACCTGGACGAGCTAGGAACCGGTCTCAAAGGCTTCCTCCGTTCTCGCTTACTATCCGCCGTCACTGGGTGTGCATCTATTATGTTTATAGTGCTCGCATCACCCAAAATTTCCTCTTGGACCGCATCGGACGAACCCGGCTGCCGAACCATTCGGTGAATGGACGCTACACCGGGCGAGCTAGCGGACGACATTTGTCTAATCTCCATGAGCACTTTTGCCGCTAGCTCTGAATTCATTTGTGACGACGGACGCACACTTGAAGAAGATAACATGGAAACATCACCCTGTTCTGGTTCCTCTGAAATAGAAACTGAGAGAGTAGAGTGACCTTGCGGAGAAAGAGCCGGCATCGCTCTTTCTCCAGAAACAACATATCGCGACACACGTTTCCAATGTTTCTCATCCCAATGTTCACATATAGGACAGGGATTAATGCGAGAACACTGACTACAATTAATACAATGATCATGAAAGTCAGAGGAAGATTTCTTCCTATTACAATTTGAACAACGTCCCTTCATTGTGAAAGAACAACAATAAGTCCTAGTTACTCGCAAAAACCCCTGACACAAAGATACATAATAACATGATCCATTAATAAATGAAAAAACAATTGCAAAACAAAATAATTTTGATAAAATATTTTTTCAGCGAAGCCCAAGTTGCTGAAAAGTAACGTTGAGCCCCGATGGATCCGATGGCAAAGTGTGGTCAAAAATTTTAAATTTATATTAAATAATTAATGAGACACTTTCGGATAATATAAATGTATCTTATAGTGAGATAAACTACAGCAAAGGCAAACAGCCCCCCTCAAAAAAGGCTGTTGCCAATGAAAACAAACAGTGTAAAAACACCAGAAAACATGACTCCAGGCACTGAAAAAACTGGCCCGGAATCAGTCATCAAGTACACTCTATCTGATGCAAAACAGAGACTCCCAGGGGAGAATCTGTAGAACATCAGATGGAAGATGCAGAACACAAACGTTATACACCCATGGGTGAAAACGTAACTATGGGGAAAATAACAGAAAACATTCTGTAAACAAGCAACTCTCCCAGGAAATTTTAGAAATGAAATTTCTCAAAAATATGCCAAAAGCATGGGAGAATTGCAAGGGGGGACTTTAGAAGGCTAGGGGAGAGGAAACACTGAATAAGCAGTGCAACAATTAGCAAGAATGACAACAAGAGGCCCATGCCTCGAAAATAGGCAACTTAACATAATTTCATCAAAAAATTTCAAGTACAGCCCTTATTATTTTTTGTCACTTCTTTTTCCTCTCCTCCTTCTATCCTCCTTAGAATCACATTTTCTCCAAAAATTACGTGTCTGGCATCCTTTAAACTGAGATTTACAAGCACAAAGATCAGTGAGATGTTGACTGATGAAGGGCCAAACAGAGAATGATAATTGGCGCCAATTTCGGGACGTCTGCGTCACTGCGCATGCGCAGTAGAGGCGTAGTATGGAGGTCCTTTAGGACATGATTTCTTTTTGTTTTGGATGCAAATTTTGGGGATTGGGGGGCAAAATTTGTGTTTGGCCCTGGTTTTGTTAGAGTTAGCACCAGCTAAGTCTGGGTCATTGGTACAGTATAAAAATATGTCCACCCATAGTTTTTGACCCGTCCAAAATGGCTGTACTGTAATCAGTCCTCTTTATTATATCCAGATGAACGGTTATCTCACGAGATTTTATTCTCTAGTTAATTATGACAAAAGCAAATTTCAAAACTCTATCAGCGTTCTCACAGTTCAATCACAATTCAATCGGTGTCTACCACTGTTCACAATCACTTTGCGCCTTGTCTGGCTCTCACAGGGTTACAGTTAAAACTAGAAGTCCTGTGACAAACTGTGCGCTTATCTAGGCTTAATTGCGCATAGAAATTGTGCGCAATTGCCATATCGAATGGCACCCAAAGCATGGCAGGTTCTCCTTGTCACCCATAGCAAACACAAGCAATGTTCCTGCCAATGGACCTCCGGGTTACCCGGAGGTCCAGTGGCTGAAACTTTGCTTGTGCACAGGCCGTATGTGCAGAATTTGATAGCCTTACCATCGTCATAACGCGTAGATTAACGTGCAAATCGACGTGCTATTTGTGCACACTTCAGGACAGGACTTCTGGTTTTAACAGTAAGTTATTCTTTGCCGTCAGATGCATACTTAACAAAGCTTACATAATAATATTCTGCAAAGTGTTCTCAACATCACCAATTCTCGCACCGCCTAAAACTATTTTAACTCGCGATCTATTCAAGCGCTTACTCAAGCTCTTAATACGGTCTCTAGACCTCAACGTCATAGCTTTTACTTCTTTGGTTACTAT
The DNA here is from genome assembly GCA_031216915.1 of Pictodentalium vernedei. Classification (NCBI taxonomy): domain Eukaryota; kingdom Metazoa; phylum Mollusca; class Scaphopoda; order Dentaliida; family Dentaliidae; genus Pictodentalium; species Pictodentalium vernedei. Next base: position 74,260,821 of record CM062296.1, on the reverse strand, counting down.
GCCACTACGGTTCGCAACCGTTAAACTACTATCAGTTCCTTACAACCCTCAGAGGGTTACAACAATATGCAGACTTTCAATCTCGGTGCCTATGACCCTTGACGGCCAAGGCTAAATTTGGATCTTCTCTGAGTGCCCTCAGGCCAACTGCCTCTCTGAATTCTGCTTCACTGAAACAGGTAATGCCGTTTACCTAAATGCATATAGCTTCCTGAGCTTGTACTTTCTGTTCCTGTTCTCATATACAGTTAAAACTAGAAGTCCTGTCACGAACTGTGCGCTTATCTAGGCTTAATTGAGCGTAGGAATTGCGCGCAATTGCCATATCGAGTGGCACCAAAAGCATGGCAGGTTCTCCTTGTTACCCATAGCAAACACAAGCAATGTTCCTGCCAATGGACCTCCGGGTTACCCGGAGGTCCATTGGCTGAAACTTTGATCGTGCACAGAATTTGATCGTGTATAGAATTTGATAGCCTTACCATTGTCATAACGCGAAGATTAACGCGCAAATCGACAGGCTATTTGTGCGCATATCAGGACAGGACTTCTAGTTATAACTGTATGGCCACCGACTTGGCCCACGACTGCTCCTATTCTAAATATGAGCTCTGTGGCTCCCCTACATCACAACATGCCTATACCTTCGCACCGATGTGGCACCTTCTCTAACCTATAGCATGGGACCTCCCCATCTACTCGCAATGACCCACAGCCTTACACACCTTCCGACTGGAATTGGCTGGAATGAATTTTTCGAGAAATCCCCCGATTTTTATTTAGATAGCCAGAACATTTATTCTCAGTTAATCGCTTCTCTTGAACCTGGCCGCTTAGATCTCTCTTAATTTAACACTCACTTTAAAGTTCCTCTGAAAGACTCGCATTTTGGTATCTTTTGACATTTCGGAGACAGGATAGATGCGTAATATGGGTGTGTGTCCAGAACATATGTGATGCACTGGTTTCCAACAATTACAATTTAACTGGTCTTAATTACCAAGATAACAATACAGAAGAGAATACTGTCTCTCTTACTATTGATCTGTTATCAGACAGCCCATGTGGCATTCAACAAGTGCGCCATAATGGACATTAAATTTCATGCATAATTAGCAAAGTTTGAATTATTGCCGATCTGTTTTCGGGGTCCGACATATACCTATCTTTACGTTTTACATTTAACCCAGGCAGAAATACTATCGAAAATATTTACACTTATAAACAAAAAAATCACAATTTTTAGCTATCACTTTGAGTCAGTGGTTGCTTCTTTATCAGTAAATTATCAAGAAACTAGAAACTGTTTTAGCACACTAAAACATATGTCTCCCCTTCCATTCTATTTAATGCACTGCAAATTATATACACATGAATAAGATTGACAACCATACCAAATATCTAAGGTCTAGGTCAAAAGACAATAAAGTTATGCCCCGGACAAAGTTTCCCTTAAAAAGCACATAAATCTGACCTTCAGGTCAAAGGTCAAGGTCACATGAAGGTCACTATGGTACGCGACACACCGGCTCAGGGTGATACATCCACATGCCAAATATCTAAGGTCTAGGTCAAAAGACAAAAAAGTTATGCCCCGGACAAAGTTTCCCTTAAAAATAGGCCGATGAAATCGTCAGATGTGTACCCATCGCGCAACTAGTAGAAAGCTGTATGATGGAGGGCCACCACGGATGCCGACATTATGTACACCATATATGATATGGGTACATATAGAAATGGATTGGAGGAGTGTCTAATTTGATGGATAAAGGGTTAATATCTCCGGATCAAATTATCAGGATTTACATAAAAAAACTATACAGCACAGCACATCAGTAACCTGAATAAATATATAAAGTAACATGACAATCGGATTGATAATTTTTGAGTTATCGAATGCCAAAGGGACTGGAGGAATTTTCAATTTGAAGGATAAAGGGTTAATATCTCAGGATCAAATTATCAGATTTACACCAAAAACTATACAGCTCGGCACATCAGTAACCTGAACACAAATACAAAGTAACTTGACAATCCAAGCAATATTTTTCAAGTTATCAAATGCCAAAGGGATTGGAGGAATTTTCAATTTGAAGGATAAAGGGTTTATATCTCAGGATCCAAATAACAGATTTACACCAAAAACTATACAGCTCTGCACATCAGTAACCTGAACACAAATATAAAGTAACTTGACAATCCAAGCAATATTTTTCAAGTTATCGAATGCCAAAGGGACTGGAGGAATTTTCAATTTGAAGGATAAAGGGTTAATATCTCAGGATTAAATTATCTGATTTACACCTAAAACTATACAGCTCGGAACATCAGTAACCTGAACACAAATATAAAGTAACTTGACAATCCAAGCAATATTTTTCAAGTTATCGAATGCCAAAGGGATTGGAAGAATTTTCAATTTGAAGGGTAAAGGGTTAATATCTCCGGATTAAATTATCAGATTTACACCAAAAACTATACAGCTCGGCACATCAGTAACCTGAACACAAATATAAAGTAACTTGACAATCCAAGCAATATTTTTCAAGTTATCGAATGCCAAAGGGATTGCAGGAATTTTCTTTGAAGGATAAAGGGTTAATATCTCAGGATCAAATTATCAGATTTACACCAAAAACTATACAGCTTGGCACATCAGTAACCTGAACACAAATATAAAGTAACTTGACAATCCAAGCAATATTTTTCAAGTTATCGAATGACAAAGAAATGGATACGGACGCCGGACGGACAAAGGATGGACGAACGATGGATGGCCACCCCGGATGCCGGCATTTTGTGTACCATACATAGTATGGGTACACATAAAAAGCACATAAATCTGACCTTCGGGTCAAAGGTCAAGGTCACATGAAGGTCACTATGGTTCGCAACACACCGGCTCATGGTCATACATCCACATACCAAATATCTAAGGCCCAGGTCAAAAGTCAAAAAAGTTATGCCCCGGACAAAGTTTCCCTTGAAAAGCACATAAATCTGACCTTCAGGTCAAAGGTCAAGGTCTCATGAAGGTCACTATGGCACGCGACACACAGGCTCATGGTGATACATCCACATGCCAAATATCTAAGGGCTAAGTCAAAAGACAAAAAAGTTAAACCCCGGACAAAGTTTGTATGAGAAGAAGAAGAAGAAGAAGAAGAAGAAGAAGAATATGCACTAAAACAATGTCTCCCTTCTGGGAAGGGGAGACATAAATAACTACAATAGATCTGTCAAAGACCGGAGTGATTTGAACAACAATGGGAAACAAGTATGTCCCAACTTCCCCTTTGGGGAGCAGGGTTATAAATATCTATGATCTAGCTCAACATCCACATGTCAAAAAAACCCAAATTCTGGTCTGGACAATTACTCCCTATTTAAAGTACATAAATTTGACCTTGAAGGTAATGATGACATGTGGTCTCATTGTGATACATTCACATGTCAATCATCTAAGTCCTAGGTCAAAAAACAAAAAAGTTCTGATCTGGACAATTATTCCCTATTTGAAGTACATAAATTTGACCTTGAGGTCAGAGGTCAAGGTCACATGCAGTTCATCAAGGCAGCGGACATGCAGTTTCATGGTGACACATCCACATGTCAAAAAAAAAAAATTCTGGTCTGGACAATTACTCCCTATTTAAAGTACATAAATTTGACCTTGAGGTCAAGGTCACACGAAGGTGTGATACATCCACATGTCAATCATCTAAGTCCTAGGTCAAAAAACAACAAGAGGCCCTAAGGGGCCTTAATCACTCACCGAGCAAAGTGATTCAAAAAAGTATTTGGGGTCACATTCAGTTAGACATGGTTCATCAACACTACAAAGGAATGAAGTCATGTGAGACAAATTTTATGGAACTATGGCCATGGCTTGAACAAACTTGAATCTTACCCCCCTAAGGATGCTGCATACCAAATATCAAAAGCATTCATCTGCTGGATCTGAAGAAGAAGATTTTTAAAGAAAATTCCTCATTTTGAACTAAGTTATCATTCAGGCTCCCACTGAGAGCCCAAATATGAACCCAGGGACTTGGCTTAAACAAACTTGAATCTCACCCCCCTTAAGGATGCTACACACCACATAGCAAAATATTCCAACTGCTGGATCTGAAGAAGAATATTTTTAAAGAAAATTCCTCATTTAGAATTTTGAACTAAGTTACAATTCAAGCTCCCACAGTGACCCAAAATATGGACCTAGGAATATGGCTTGAACAAACTTGAATCTCCACCTCCCCTCACCCTTAAGGATGCTGCATACCAAATATCAAAACATTCTGACTGCTGGATCTGAAGAAGAAGAATTTTAAAGAAAATTCCTCATTTTGAACTAAGTTATAATTCGGGCTACCACAAGCCCAAATATGAACCCAGGGACTTGGCTTGAACAAACTTGAATCTCACCCCCCTAAGGATGCTGCACACGCAATATCAAATGATTCTGCCTGCTGGATCTTGAGACGAAGATTTTTTAAGAAATTTGCCTGAAATGCACTAAGTTCGAATTTGGTCTGCTACACTGAGCCCAAATATGAACCCAGGGAGCCGATTTGAACAAACTTGAATCAGATCCACCCGACAATATTGCATACCAAATATCAAAAGATTCTGTCTGCTGGATCTGGAGAAGAAGATTTTTTAAGAAATTTGGCTGAAATGCACTAAGTTTGAATTCAGGCTTCTATACTGAGCCCAAATATGAATCCAGGAGGCCGATTTGAACAAACTTGAATCAGATCCACCCCACAATGTTGCATACCAAATATCAAAAGATTCTGCCAGCTGGATCTTGAGAAGAAGATTTTTAAAGAAATTTGCCTGAAATGCACTATGTTCAAATTTGGGCTTCTATACTGAGCCCAAATATGAAACCTGGGGGCCGATTTGAACAAACTTGAATTAGATCCACCCCACAATGTTGCATACCAAATATCAAAAGATTCTGCCTGCTGGATCTGGAGAAGAAGATTTTTTAAGAAATTTGCCTGAAATGCACTAAGTTCGAATTTGGGCTTCTATACTGAGCCCAAATGTGAATCCAGGAGCCGATTTGAACAAACTTGAATCAGATCCACCCCACAATGTTGCATACAAAATATCAAAAGATTCTGCCTGCTGGATCCGGAGAAGAAGATTTTTTAAGAAATTTGCCTGAAATGCACTAAGTTCGAATTTGGGCTTCCATAGTGAGCCCAAATATGAATCCAGGGGGCCGATTTGAAGAAACTTGAATCACACCCATACCAAGATGCTGCATACCAAGTATCAAAAGATTCTGCCCACTGGTTCTGGAGAAGAAGATTTTTTAATGATTTTTCTATAATTCATATGGTGCTATCAGAGTTATGCCCCCTGTGGTGCCCCCTGTGGGCGTAGCAACATTATTTGAACAAACTTGAATTGACATATGATAGGGAACATGCACAGCAAATTTTGTTGAATTTGGTCCAGTAGTTTGTGAGGAGAAGTCGATAATGTAAAGTTTACGACGGACGGACGGACGACAGACAGAAAGTGATTAGTAAAGCTCCCCTTGAGCTTCGCTCAGGTGAGCTAAAAAGGTTCTGATCTGGACAATTATTCCCTATTTGAAGTACATAAATTTGACCTTGAGGTCAAGGTCACATGCAGTTCATCAAGGTAGCGGACATGTGGTTTCATGGTGACACATCCACATGTCCAAAAAAAACAAGAGGCCCCAAGAGGGCCTGAGGGCGATCACCTGACATGGTAGCCTAAATTTATATCAACCCAGAGAATTGATTTCAACAAGTTGTATCTGCTCCTCCTAAGAAAAGCTTATACCAAATATCCAAAGATTCTGACCAGTGGATCTAAAAAATAAGAAGATTTTTAAAGAATATTCCTCATATTGAACTAAGTTATAATTCAGGCTCCCACAGGGAGCCCATATATAAACCCAGGGACTTGGCTTTAACAAACTTGAATCTCACCCCCCTAAGGATGCTGCCCACCAAATATCAAAACAAGCCTAAAAAACATTATTCCGCGGAAGAAAACTGATTGCTAAGAGACTGCGGAACCCAAAGACCCTGGCACTTCGAATCCCAATCTGTTTGACTGGCAACCGTCATAACAGCCACACTCGGGTCCGGCAACTGCGGTGGCACTCTCTGAGTCAACCACCGAATGTTTGCCCCAGTCTGAATCTCTTGTAACACTAGATAGACAAGAGAACGTGTAAATCGAGCAATTCATGGATTGCCGAAAAGTTGCCGTCGAAGAGAAGCTCCTCCGAAAACGAAGCGACTCTGAGAGAGTTCTTAACCTTACTATCCACGCGTGTGGATGTAGCTAGGGCTGCGTCACGTCTAACCAACTCCAATCAGCCACTGAAGGGCGGAGTTATACGTGAACAAACTACTGCCCTCAAAAGAAATTACATTGAGAATAATATCCCGTAAATCTTTTCTTGAAGACGTAATGATAACGCCTCAGTAAGGCGGATTACGTATGATAAAGCGTCTAAGTTAAGTCTACTATACATCATGTCGTTTCCAACATTGAAATTGGAAAAGACATAAACGGCGAAAAAGAATATATACAGTCTTTAACCACACCGTCTAGACGCATATGAACTCTCGGTATGCCCTGCTCTGCCAAAATAAACTATTCGTATAAATGATAAAATGGCAGAAATGAGCAACGCGGACAAGAAACTAAACTATCATGCTTGGTAGCAGGCTTGTATATATATATATATAGCGTCGAAAAATAAAACACATGTTGTAATGACAATATTGGACTGCGTCGGTAAGTCAGGGACAATGTCCCTGAACCGATCGAAAAAACCGAGTCCAATGACGCTATAAGTCTCTTATCCAAGATCGCAGCAAAGAAGTCCGAAATAACAATCGCTGGAAGATAATACCAGAAGATATGAAAGGCAGCTCCCGATACTACTAAAGGGAAAACTCGAAATCTTTCGAATCCCTTTCGCCATCCTGTCGGACCCTATAAAGCGTTCGGTCGTCCGTACCTGATGCAACCGCGGACCGCACCGACCCAGCGCCATCGGATAATTCCGGATTCGACCGAGAAACTGTCAATTGCTGGGATGCTGCGAAACAACTGTGCTAACTCGGATAGCACGTCCGTCACTGAGGCCTGAGGAGAAGCGGTCTTACGATGCATTGCCGCTGGAAGCTCCGTGATCGTTACCCCGTGCATACTACCAATATGCGAGCGAACGGAGTGTATAGGCCTCGTGTCCCTTGGCTACCGGATGGCGCGACCTATTCGCCGTGGAAACACTGAATGACGAAACTGATCGGATACTCGAGGTCACGTAGCCAATGTGCGGTTGTGTGCCCTGCTGTGAGGATGAGGAAGCATTAAGGACAGTCTCTTGGACTGTCAATATAACGGAGCGTCCCGACCGACGGACATATGCTCCGAATGTAAAATATCTGAACCACAACAAGCGGTCCCCCATGTTGTTGGACGAGAGAGGGACCTCTCTCGCTCACAGCCCGGACGGACCTGGACAAGCCAGGAACCGGACTAACAGGCTTCCTCCGATCTGTCCTCAATCTGCCGTCACTGGGTGAGTACTAAAGTAATTAAAGTGCTCGCATCACCCAAATCTCCTTCCTAGACCGCAACGGACGAACCCGGCAGCCGAACCATTCGATGAATGTACGCTACAATGGGTGAGCTAGCGAATGTCACTCCGTAGGCGATAGACATATTCCATGAGCACTTACTGCCGCTAGCTCTTCATTAACTATGACGACAGAGGCACACTTTTGAAAGACATCTCCGTAACTCTGCGAACAAGAAACCAGAAATGCTTGGTTATAGCAAGCATAAAAAAAAAAAATATATATAGCGTCGTTCAATAATTCGAAAGTTTGTGTCACATTATTGGACTATGTCGGAACTGAGGGACGATGTCCCTGAACCGAACCAAAAATTTCTAAGTCCGCCGACGCTATCAGTTTCTTATCCGGCATCGCAGCATTCTGGTCCGACGAAAGAAGCTGTAGAAGACCAAGTCAGATGACATACACAACAGCATATGTTGTTCCGAAAGGGAAAGCTCGAAATCCTCCAAATCCCTTTCGGTATCCCGTCGGACCGGATGAAACTTTCGGACGTCCGTACCCGCTTCCGCGGAGCGTCCCGACCCAGCATCGTCGGATAAAATATATGCGACAGATTCAGTTGATGCTGGGATGCTGCGATAAACTGTGCTATTAAGGAAAGCACGTCCGTTCCCGAGGCCTGTGCAGTAGCGGTCTTACGATGCATTGCCGCCGGAAGCTCCGTGTACGTTGACTCCCGCACACTTCGTATGCGAACGTCCGGAGTCTGCAGGCCTCGTGTCCCTGGCTACCGGATGGTGTGACCTGGTCGCCGAAGAATCCTTGATCGGCGAAGCTGGTAATATATCGGCGGTCACGCAGCCAAGGTGCGGTCGTGTGCGCTGACGAGAAGAGGAAGCCTTAGCAGTCTCCGTGGACTGCCTATACAACGGAGCGTCCCGAGCGACAGACGTATGCTCCGCTTGCGACACATTTTGTACCACAACATCTGGGGCCAGATGTTGTTGAACGAGAGAGGGGCCTCTCTCGCTTGCCGTCCGGATGGACCAGAACGAGCTATGAACCGGACTAAAAGGCTTCCTCCGTTCTCCCTCCGATCCGCCGTCACTGGGTGTGCATTAGGTTAATTTATAGTACTCGCATCACTCCAAAATCCCTTCTAGACCGCAATGGACGAACCCGGCTGCCGAACCATTCGGTGAATGGACGCTACACCGGCCGAGCTAGCGGACGTCAAAGGCCGTTGAACCTACTAGGGTCCGCTTAGACAATTGGCGTATTTACATGAGCACTTTTCCGCTAGCCCTTCATTAATTGTGACGACGGAGGCACACTGTTGGAAGACATCACAGATACATCACCCTAATCTTGATCGTCTGAAATAGAAATTGATAAAGTAGAGTGACCCTGCGGGGAAAGGACCGGAGTGTCCAAATCCCCAATAACATACCGTGACATACGCTTCCCATATTGTCATCGAAATCATACGATACAGAACAGGAGTTAATGCGAGTACACTGACCACATATAGAATGATTATAAAGTCAGAGGAAGACTTCCTCTTAATACAATTGATCAATATCCTTTCAATGTGAAAGAAAACAAGTCCTGGTACTCGCACTAACCCCTGGCAATCAAAATACATAATAATAATATGATCCATTAATATAGAAAAAATAATTGAAATCAAAATATTTTGAAAAAATATTTTTTCAGAACAGCCCAAGTTTCTGAAAAGTAACGTTGAGCCCCAATGGATCCCAAGCCTAAGTGTGGACAAAAATTTTAAAAATATTTTAAACAATTTATTCAACACTTACGAACAATAATAATGTATCTAGTTATGATTAAAATAACATCAAGATATTATTTTCCAGAAATCCCCCCCTCACACAGAGGGCTGTTGTAAATGTAAACAATGAGTGTAAAAACACTAAAATAAGACTCCAGGCACCCAGGCCCGAAATCAGTTACCAAAAATACACCATCTGATGCAAAACAGAGACTTCCAGGGAAGAAACTGCAGAACATCAGATGGTAGATGCAGAACACAATGCCTAACCACCCGTAGGTGAAGACGTAAACATGGGGAAAGAACAGAATTCATTCTGTTATTCAGCTAAAACTCCCAAGAAAATTTAGTAATAATAATTACAAAAACTATGCCAAAAGCATGGGAGAATAGCAAGGGGGGACTTAAAGGACAGGGAGAGAGGAAAACACTTAAAAAACAGTGTAACTAAATAATCAGAATGACAACAAAATGGCTGCTGCCTCGAAAATAGGTAACTTAACATAATTTCATTAAAAATTTTTAAGTTACAGCCCTGATAATATTCTGTCACACATTTTTTTCCTCTCCTCCTTCTCTATCCTCCTTAGAATCACCATTTCACTAATATTTATGTGTCTGGCATCATTTAAACTGAGATTTATAAGCACAAAGATCAGTCAGATGTTAACTGATGAAGGGCCAAACTTAGAATGATTAATGGCGCCAATTTCGGAACGTCCTTGACACTGCGCATGCGCAGTAGGGGCGAAGTGTGGAGGGCCTTTCAGGACATGTTTTCTTTGGTTTTAGATGCAAATTTTGGGGATTGGGGGGCAAAATTTGTGTTTGGCCCTATATTTTAAGAGTTAGCACCAGCTATGTCTGGGTCATTGGTACAGTATAAAAATATGCACTAAGTTCAAATTTGGGCTCCTATACAGAGCCCAAATATAAACCCAGGGGGCCGATTTGAACAAACTTGAATCAGATCCACCCCACAATGTTGCATAACAAATATCAAAAGATTCTGCCTGCTGGATCTGGAGAAGATTTTTAAAGAAATTTGGCTGAAATGCACTAAGTTCGAATTCGGGCTTCTATACAAAGCCCAATTATGAATCCAGGGAGCCGATTTGAACAAACTTGAATCAGATCCACCCCACAATCTTGCATACCAAATATCAAAAGATTCTGCCTGCTGGATCTGGAGAAGAAGATTTTTTAAGAAATTTGCCTGAAATGCACTAAGTTCAAGTTTGGGCTTCTATAGTGAGCCCAAATATCAATCCAGGGGGCCGATTTGAACAAACTTGAATCAGACCCATACCAAGATGCTGCATACCAAGTATCAAAAGATTCTACCTACTGGTTCTGGAGAAGAAGATTTTTTAATAATTTTTCTATAATTCATACGGTGTTATCAGAGTTATGCTCCATACAGTGCCCCCATGGGACGTGGCCATTTCATTTCAACAAATATGAACTGCCATATAGTAATGAATATCCACATGAAGTTTCGTGAAAATCGGACCAGTGGTTTCAGAGGAAAAGTCATTTGAAAAATGTTCACGACGCTGGACGCCGGCCGGCCGGTGATAAGTTAAGCTCCCTTCGGTGAGCTAATAACCGTGTTAATTGAATATAATTTCCCAACACAAAACCATTTACCATACCCCCAGTATAAATTTGACCTGTTAATTGAATATTGGTTATAGAGTAAACTCCTGTTAATTGAATTAAAAAATCTTGTGTAACATGTCAGGAAATTACCCTGACTCTGCCCTGTTTTCCTTTATTTACAGACCTATTTGGACTTAGTACATCCAATAGACATTTAGTCTATTATATCTTGTTTGACAGAGCTCATAGAGCTCTGTCAAACAAGATATAAAAGAATAAATGCTAAGTTTATCTCTAGGATAGAGGAAAGTAACACAATCCCTGTTAATTGAATACTCCTGTTAATTGAAATATTTTTATAGGTAAAGTGGCTATTCATTTAACAGGGTTCCACTGTATTACTTCAAAATAGTGCACAATACAGTGACAGGACTTCTAATTTCAACTGTATGAATACATTATGAAAATACAGACCCTAATCTTTAAATTTCAATAGCACCCAATTCTTAACTACATTATTCCATGGGAGGGACACACAGATGGGTCTTGTGGATCAGGGGAACCTAGCACCTGGGGGAAGTTAATGTTCATCTTTATTGGGGTTTGAACAACAATTTCATCAGCCAGGATCACATCATGTCTGACAGTTTTATGGGCCAAGGAAGCTGGAGTACCCAGTGAGAAAGACTCGACCACTGTCAGACGCCCCAACTTACTATCTCTGCACAATCAGAGTTACCATTGGTTGAAGACAAGTATTTATTATTTATTGGTGTTTGAAGTCACATATTTCTGCACAATGGCTAATCAGACCACAACATGGATACAAAGCCAAGTTTAGTTGATCGTTTATACCCATGTTGCCCATTTTAGAATTGGTGACTGGGTCCTATTTTACCAGTAAAACGGAGCTTGTTTAGCACAGTAAACAAGGACTGCTTCACTTCCGATGAAGATAAGTGTGCCATCGACTTGCAGTACTTATGCCCAGGCCAGAAAATAAGCAGTCTGACATTTGCAGAATGAGGTCCCCAGAGGGTGAATTTGACGATGCTATCCCAAACAGTTGGCCAATTTATCCTCTGGGTACCTCTTTCTGTTTAGTTTTGACACCCTGATTCAGACTGAGGTTCACAGAGGGTAAATTTAGTGATGCTGTGCAGGGTAGCATCACTAAATTCACCCTCTGGGGAGCTCATTTTGCAGATGTCAGTCTGCTTATTTTCTGGCTTGCTTATGCCATAGTACACCTCCTTGTCAGTAATCAGGATAAAGTGTCTTGCCTTGGGTTGCAGGGAATTCAAATTTCGTATTGATATTGTAAAAAATACCACGATATACTGGTATATTGTAGACTAGTTCAGAATCTGAACGAAGTTATGAACACCTGTGACTGAGAGTCACTGATACGGATGATTACGTTCAGATTGCTGAACTAATTAACACCGGGGCAAAATTTTGACACGAATCCATGAATTGATTTGCATAAAGATTCATCCAAATCTCCAAGTATGTGAATCATAGTAGACTCAGGGGTCAGCCGAGTGGGCGACTGGGGCGAAGAAGTCTCCCTTGTCATTCCTCAAGTCGCCTTGGCTTACATTGGGGGCGAAATTCAAGTCGCCCTCCAAAACTTCCTTGGGAGACATGGCAGTTTACTGTATTTTCTTATGTTTTATTTCCAAAAAAACCCCGCTTCAGCATTCACAAAAAAAAGTAAACACGGCTGCTGTTAAAATCTGTCATACGGCTCTGAAAATAGCCTAAAGTAGCCCAATTTTATATTTCTGAAAAGAGTTGTAATGGCGAAGTCGTTCGAACAATATGCCCCAACTGATAGCAACCAGCACAAAATGCTATTTAAAAACAAAAGTGCCAGCCAAAACAACGACTCACACAAGACACGCATTGTGTTAATTAGAATTTATTAAAGTTAACCGTTTCAACCACCGTTTCAAAACCAAAAAAAATGTGTTAAAGACAGTCCATCCATAAAAATGTCGAAATTGCTTATGGTTACGCTCTGTTCCACTAAAAAATTGGTTGCATTGAAATTCGCCCCGGAATTTGCATTGAAAGTTTTTCTTTGAAAACTTTTTATTGGAAGGGGGTTAAATATAATAAGGCTACGATAGAAATCACACACATGAGGATGGATAAGAATGGCAGGCCTTATAGCACCAATCGCATGTGTCAATGTAAGATGGTTGGCAGAAATTGTCATTTTTTCTGAACAGTGCATCATCACATAGCGAAGCAGGTAAGGGAGACAACTGAAATATTTTGTCATTTACCTTAGAAATAAATTAACTTAAATTGTTAATGACGCTAAATTTACGAAGGATATCGAAAACATTTTTAACTGCGCTTTTCAATTCAATTAGGACATTCAGAAACCATGAATGACCCAGCTTCTCATGTGAACTTGAAATTTATTTTAAATACTTTCAATATTTTTTTTTAAAAGAATATACCTTCTATAACAGAGAAGAACACTCTCACCATGGGTAATGATAAATTTCAAATCCACTGCATTGAGGCAAATACAAAATCAACTGCATGGTAATCCTAGTCATCACTGTTAGGGAAAGAGTTAGGGTATTCAGAAACCATGAACGACACAATTTTTTGTAGGGGAGGGGGAGGGTTTTAACCTACATGACTTAGTTGTGTGTGTGTATGTATGTTTGTATAACATTTATTTATTTTTTTCTCCACAGTTGTATTCTCTATGTACATTTATTTTGCCACAATGTCATATACGTTTTATGTTTTTTTCTGACTTCTCCCTCATGTCCACTGACTTCACCCTCCTGTCCCCTGACTTCTCCCTAAAGTCTCTAGAGGGAGAAGTCACTTCTCCCTAAAATCAGCTGCCACACTGACCCCTGAGTAGACTCGCGGAAAAAAAGTTAAAAAATTTATAGTAATTTATATAGTTTTTATACTTACCAATGACCCAGACATAGCTGGTGCTAACTCTTAAAAATCTAGGGCCAAACACAAACACAAATTTTGCCCCGCAATCCCCAAAATTTGCATCTAAAACCAAAAGAAATCATGTCCTGAAGGACCTCCATACTTTGCCCTTACTGCGCATGCGCAGTGTCAAGAACGTTCCAAAATTGGCGCCAATTATCATTCTTACAAGCAGTACCTGGTCAGCGCTATGTACTCAGCGGGGAGGTATGAGTTCCCAACTCCTGGGAGGGCCATCCCCGTCTGGGTCATTGGTAAGTATAAAAAATATATAAATTACTATAAATTTTTTAACATTTTTATACTGCACCAATGACCCAGACATAGCTGAATAGTAAAAAGGCTGGAGGGCCTAGGACATAGAGGAAAATCCAATAAACTCAACTATATAATATAGAGTCAACCCCTCAAGGAGAAAAGGGGTATTAGACTTTACATGTATCTTTCTTATCTTATGATAAATTAGAAAGATACAATACCCTTCATAATTGAGCACAATAACATTCATGTTCTCTATTAACATCCAGTATAACCCTTTATACTAATTATTTTTAAAGTAAGCCAATAAATAAAGTTAGTCCAGAGAATTGAGACCCTTTATATTCTTTAAAAGTGTCCGAGGATTGTATATTAACGCCCGTTTGACACTTGACATATACAAATGCTTCACACCGAGCTACACTTTAAAAATATGACATGAATGAATTTTTAACATTAATATTACACTTTAAAACCATCCCGGAAACGACTCAGAATTACTGACTCCGGAGGAGGAATTCCCTTGCTTTTCACTATAAAGCAGGTGACCTAAGGGAACACCCTCCCCCCCCCCCCTTCCCATTGCCCTGGGTCAAATAGCCCAGAGCGAAGAGGGCAGCAGGACGGAGTCACTGCCGGAACAGAAAGCCTGCATACCTATAGTTGCAACTGTTTAGTGGACGACATTCTGAGCAACAGATAACGGACCTAAACAATGCAGGTCTCCAGAAATGGACTCAATATTTCTGAGATAAAAATTTGTGAATGTGGATGGCTGAGACCAATAAGCAGCCTTCATTAAATCTGTAATAGCAACACTATTTGCGTAAGCCCAAGAAGTAGAAAGAGCTCTTACTTCATGAGCCGAAATCTTAAGCACAGACTGCTGAGAAGAAGATAAATTTTCATAAGCAGTACGGATAGTTAATTGAATCCATCTAGCAATAGAATGGACCGAAATGTCCTTTCTATTAGGCATCAGAGACAGAAAGAAACATTTTCGTCCCTTTCTGATAAACTGAGATCTCTGTTTATAAATACGTAAAGCTCTAACAGGACAGAGTAAAGGCCTACGCCCGTCTGAAGATGGCAGCGCCTTAATAACAATCGGTTCCGGATATTTATTAGGAGCCTGATTCTTAGCTAAAAATCCAACATTAGTAGTGAAGGTGATAGTGTTCCCGACACTGCGATAGTGAGAATCGTCCACCGATAGTGCATGAAGCTCACTGACTCTTCTAGCAGAAGAGAAAGCTAAGAGAAAAGCTGTCTTATAAGACAAGAATTTGAAATCTACTGTCCCAAGAGGCTCAAATGGCTTTTCCTTCAGTTTAAGAAGAACCCAAGCTAAATTCCACATAGGAATTAATCTAAGAGTTCTGGGTCTATTTATCAAGAAGTTTCTAACTAACTTAGATAAAGAGACATTAGATCCAATTTGTAAACTATCGTGGTGTGCATAGGTATCAGATAACATAGACCTATAACCCTTAATAGTAACAGGCTGCAGTTTGATTTCGTCAAACAAGTATACTAGAAAGTTTGCAATGTCTGGTATGGAGGGATCAAAAATATCAACAGAATGATCCCTACACCAACGACAAAAAACCTTCCACTTAGCCGCATAGTTTAGCGAAGAGGAGGTCCTCCTACAGTTAGAAATCGAGTCCACTGCTCGTCCTGTAAAGTGCTTGCCATGCAAGAAGGACCGCACAACGGAAAAACGTGAAGGTTGAGACCTTGCGGGTTGTGATGAAGTTGACGCGGTTTCCCCTGCGAAAGAAGATCCTCCCGTAGAGGAAGCTTTCGCGGTAGGTCCCACAACAGACACCTGAGTAGATTTATCCACGGTCTCTGTGGAGACAGAGATGCTACCAACAGAATCTTGCATTGAGATTGTTTTACTTTTAGCAATACTTGCTGAATCAACGGCGCTGGAGGATACTCATATCCTATCATTCCGTCCCATGAGATCGATAGAGCGTCTACTGCAAATGCTCTTGGATCCGGACATGGTGACACATACGTCTGCAACTGATTGTTGAGATGTGTCGCAAATAAGTCTATCAATTGGCTGTTCCCATTGGTAGCAAATCTGATTGAATACTTGTTTGTTGAGAGTCCACTCCGACGACAACAAGCGACCCTTCCGTGAAAGGGAGTCTGCTAGTACATTCAGACGACCCGGTATATGACGGACCGAAAGTAGAACTTGATGTTCTAGAGCAAACAGAAGGATTCTTTCCGTTAAATTGAATAACGGAACGGAATGAGTGCCTCCCTGGTTCCGTATATACGCAACTACTGTCGTATTGTCGGATAGGATTTGGACATGAGCTTTGTGAATAATGTCCATCCAATGACGTAACGCAAGCCAAATTGACATCATTTCCTTGATGTTTATGTGCTTGCTTAGGAACTGCGGATCCCAAAGACCCTGGTGTCTCGAATCCGTTGGGATCAATGATGCACCCCAACCTGTTTGACTGGCATCCGTCATAATTGTAAAACTCGGATCCGGCAACTGCAGCAGAACTCCCTGAGTTAACCACTGAATGTTTGCCCAAGTCTGAATCTCTTGTTTCACTTTTTCTGACAAGAGAACGTCTATGTCGAGCGAATGAATCTTCACACTCCAATTCTGAGTCAAGAAAATTTGGAGAGGACGAGTGCGTAACCGCCCCATCGGAATGAGATCCGCAGCGGCTCCGCACCGACCTATCAGTCTCATGAACTCCGTCGCTGTGACTTTGTCTGCATGAAGACAATAGCGAGCGTAACAACTGACTTATTTCGCTCTGGTTAACGGCAGACGAACAAGATTGTTGTGCGTCTCGAAGCTCATTCCTAGACGAGTGAATGACTTGAACGGCACCAGATCCGACTTCTCCTCGTTTATAACAAAACCGAGACGTCGGAGCAATAGAAGCAGATTCTGCACATCGTTCTGAAGCGTTAACTCGTTGCCGTACCTCTGAAGAATGTCGTCCAGGTAGGCCGACGTTACCGCAGACGAATGAGCTCGGAAATACATCATTACAGAGTTCATTACCCGAGTGAAAGCCCAGGGTGCTAGGTTCAATCCGAAGCACATCGCCCGGAATTGATACACCACTCCTAGGACTGCGAAGCGTAGATACTTTCTGAATGTCGGATGTACCATGACATGAAAGTACGCATCTTTATAATCGTTCACCCGAATACTCGCTCTGACCGATCGAATCGTCTCCATATAGAACTTCGGAGCGACGATCAGCTTGTTTATCCAGCTCAAATCTATGACTGGATGGAACGAGCCGTCTGGTTTCGGAACCAGAAACAGATGGCTGTAGAATCCCGGTGTTTCATGATCTTCTACGACCTCTACTGCGTTCTTCATTAAGAGAGACTGCACCTCCGATAACAGAGCGTCTCTTTTCTGCGGATTTGACGGGAGTTGAGTCCATTTTGGACTTTGAGTTAATGGAGGCTTTCGTTTGAAGGATATTCTTAGACCTTCCGAAATCACCCCTCTCACCCAAGGGTCATCCGTAATCGACGCCCACTCTTCTGAAAAACTCGACAACCTTCCGCCAACCGGAACACGATAGAGGTTGAAACCATCACCTCCTGGACCTGCGGGAGGAGAAACCACGTCCTCCACGACCCGCACCTCGTCCCGTCGACCTCGGGGCGTCCGACCAGTTGTCCCGGCCCGAAGGACGTCCCGCACGTGAGTCGCTGCCTTGACGGTCTCTTGAATAAGACCAAGAGGACGCACCAGAACCTCTATAGGAACCTCTCTTGGGCGCATTAGTCCCAGAAGTGCCTGCCTTATTCTTATCTGCCGTATCCGACTTTTTGGAAGCGGATTTAAACAGCAGAGAATCCGAAGCTTTCTTAGTAATTTTATCGTAGATTGCAGAAAGCTTGCCATCGAAGAGAAGTTCTCCGGAGACCGAAGCGACTCTGAGAGAGTTCTTCACCTTACTATCCACGCGTGTGGATGTAGCTAGGGCTGCGTCACGTCTAACCAACTGCAGGTTTGCCACTGAAAGGGCGGAGTTATACGTAGAATAAGCTACTGCCCTTGAAAGAAGTCTTAAAGAGGATTGTATATCCTGGAATTCTTTCCCTCGAAGACGCAGTGATAACGCCTTTGTAAGGTGGTCTGCGTAAGATAAAGCGTCTAAACTGGCCCTGTTAGACGTAATTGTCGTATCCAACACCGCGGTTGGAATGGACGTAGACGACGGTAATGACAATTCTAAGTCTTCCGCCTCGTCGTCAAGACGCAGAGGAACTCTCGGAATACCCTGTCCTGCCGTATCGAATTTATTCCTTGCATTAATGAAAGGCAGGTTAAGAGCATTGGTGGACAAGAAACCAGCTTTGCCTGTTTTGGAAGCAAGCTTGAAGATAGCGTCGTTCAATAATTCAAATGTTCTTGTGACATTATTGGACTGAGACGGAAACTCAGGGACGATGTCTCTGAACCGCTCGAAGAATTCAGTGTCCAATGACGCTATCAATCTCTTGTCCGGTACCGCAGCAGTCTGGCCCGACGGAACAACTTGAGGAAGGAAGTGCCGGATGAAATCCACGGCAGCTTTATGTTGTTCCGAAAGGGATAGCTCCAAGTCATCCGTATCCCTTTCGCCATCCGGTCGGACCTCATGATGCTCCCGGTCGTCTGCACCCGATGCTTCGGCGGAGCGTACCGACCCAGCGCCGTCGGATAATTCCCGATCCGACACCGATTCTGTCGATTGCTGGGATGCTGCGATAATTTGTGCTATCTGAGCTAGCACGTCCGTCATCGAGGCCTGCGGAGTAGCGGTCTTTCGCTGCTTAGCCGCGGGAAGCTCTGCATCAACTGACTCCCGCATACTCTTCCTATGCGAACGTCCGGAGTCTACCGGCCTCGTGTCCCTGGCTACCGGATGGCGTGACCTGGTCGCCGATGAATCCCTGATCGGCGAAGCTGGTAGAATATCCGCGGTCACGTAGCCAAGGTGCGGTCGTGTGCGCTGGTGAGAGGATGAGGAAGCCTGAGCAGTCTCAGCGGACTGCCTATACAACGGAGCGTCCCGAGCGACGGACGTGTGCTCCGCTTGCGACACATTTTGTACCACAACATCTGGTCCCAGATGTTGTTGTACGAGAGAGGGGCCTCTCTCGCTCGCGGCCCGGCTGGACCTGGACGAGCTAGGAACCGGACTAGAAGGCTTCCTCTGATCTCTCCTATTATCCGCCGTCACTGGGTGTGCACCTTGTATGTTTATAGTGCTCGCATCACCCAACATTTCCTCCTGGACCGCAACGGACGAACCCGGCTGCCGAATCATTCGGTGAATGGACGCTACACCGGGCGAGCTAGCGGACGACAGCGCCGTCGATCCTACTCGGGACCTCTTAGGCAACTGTCGTATCTCCATGAGCACTTTTGCCGCTAGCTCTGCATTCAATTGTGACGACGGAAGCTCACTTTTGGAAGATAACATGGAAACATCACCCTGTTCTTGTTCCTCTGAAATAGAAACTGATAGACTAGAGTGACCCTGCGGAGAAAGGACCGGCATAGCCCTTTCTCCACTAACAACATACCGTGACACACGTTTCCAATGTTTGTCATCCCAATATTGACATATTGAACAGGAGTTAGTGCGAGTACACTGACTACAATTAATACAATGATCATGAAAGTCAGAGGAAGATTTCTTCCTATTACAATTTGAACAATATCCTTTCATTGTGAAAAGACAACAACAAGTCCTAGTACTCGCACAAACCCCTAAAAACAAAGATACATAATAACATGATCCATTAACATTGAAAAAACAAATTGAAATTCAAAAAAATTTTGAAAAATATTTTTTCAGCGAAGCCCAAGTTTCCGAAAAGTAACGTTGAGCCCCAATGGATCCCAAGGCTAAGTGTGGTCAAAAATTTTAAAATTATTTTAAATAATTAATGCAACACTTACGGATAATAATAATGTATCTTGTAATGAGATAAACTACTCTAAAGGCAAAAAGCCCCCCTCAAAAAAGACTGTTGCCAATGTAAACAAGAAGTGTATAAACACCAGAAAACATGACTCCAGGCACTGACAATACTGGCCCGAAATCAGTTATCAACAATACACACTATCTGATGCAAAACAGAGACTTCCAGGGAAGAATCTGCAAAACATCAGATGGTAGATGCAGAACTCAACGTCTAAACACCCATGGGTGAGAACGTAAACATGGGGAAAATAACAGAATTCATTCTGTAACCAAGCTAATTCTCCCAAGAAATTTTAGTAGTAATCTTACTCAAAAATATGCCAAAAGCTTGGGAGAATAGCAAGGGGGGACTTACAGGATAAGGAGAGAGGAAACACTGAATAAGCAGTGCAACTTCATAGCAAGAATGACAACAACAGGCCCATGCCTCGAAAATAGGCAACGTAACATAATTTCATTACAAAATTTTAAGTTACAGCCGTGAATATTTTCTGTCACTCCTTTTTCCTCTCCTCCTTCTATATCCTCCTTAGAATCACCATTTCTCCAATATTTATGTGTCTGGCATCATTTAAACTGAGATTTACAAGCACAAAGATCAGTGAGATGTTAACTGATGAAGGGCCAAACAAAGAATGATAATTGGCGCCAATTTAGGAACGTCCTTGACACTGCACATGCGCAGTGAGGGCAAAGTATGGAGGTCCTTCAGGACATGATTTCTTTTGGTTTTAGATGCAAATTTTGGGGATTGGGGGGCAAAATTTGTGTTTGGCCCTAGATTTTTAAGAGTTAGCACCAGCTATGTCTGGGTCATTGGTACAGTATAAAAATATACCATTTTTGATTGTGGAACACTTGTTACTTTCTGTGTTATGGCTAGTTCATGACTGCAATACATGTATAAAGTCAAATTTATCCAGCTGGTGGTACAGTACAGTCGCCGTGGATTGGTCATAATCCACACGAGGGCAGTTATGTTCTCGCATCTGTTTACCAGGTAGTAAAAATCATCATTAGCAAAATTTTAATTAATGAAGCACCAGGTTGTACCTGGTACTTCATTAATTAAATTTTTGATGATTATTCCTGTAATTAGTTTTTGGAATCTAATATTATTGCGTCCGTGAAAATATTGCCCATGCGTGGAAAGTGACCAGTCCACGGCGACTGTACTGTACAAGTCACATTTTTTCAATAAAAACAATTGTCCCCAAATTAAAGGTGCTACTTATACATCGGTGTATATATAGATGTGGTGAGTGGTATGTTGGTGATAGTAATTAATGTTCACGTAAGCAGCCATTATTAATGTCAGAATGGATTATTATTGTGCAGGCTTCACTTTCCCTTTGTTTCTTCACTGTGTACATACACAGCCCCAAAACTGCACCTGATGTGATGTGTGGTTTGCACAGTTCTTAAAGTGTTAAGATATAAATACTAGATTTATTTGAATTCATTATTAATTCCCTTGTGGGGTGTTGTCTCCACTCAGACAAAAATTCCTTGTCTGGGAAAAACATTAGAAGGGCGAACAAAGTTTCAGCCAAGGGACCTCCGGTTAACTGTGAAAGCTGGCAACTGGACAAATTCTAGGTTAGTGGTAAGGGAGTATATTTCGATGAGAATCGAGTCACGCAAAGATACGAGTAACAAAATGCAGCGAGAATCTATGCAGATTCTTGCTACACCTCTGCTAGGATTAACATGAAAAGAATTGAGTCAATTTAACCGTGTACATCACATAGCAACAGAAAATTAACCAATACGAGGCTATCACAACCTGAAATATCCTGACACTTTGCCAATAAAATTGTACAAATATGGCTGGCATTGGAACTAGCTCATTGAGCCGGTTCCAATGGCATCCATAATTGTAAGGTTTTATTGGTAAGTATGGTTTATTTTTTATTACATTACCAAATTCAGTTTATGTTTTAAAACTTAAAAAGCTGTGTTTGGTGAAGGGTTAAAATGTGTTATCAGTATACTATAGGAGGGTTCAACCATGGTAGCTTCATGGGATCCTGGAACACTCATAGCAGGTATGGATTCTCGCAATCCCTTTCGCAAGAATCCAAATGGATTCTCCCAAATTTAGATGAAATACACGAGCTGGACTGTTGTCCGGTGCATACTCCATGTGGTGTACCACCTAGTGTGGGCATACCTATGACCAACAAATATTACAGAAAATAATAATTTACTTAAGTTATGGACGGACGCACAGATGGACGGACGCATGTAATCCAGTATACCCCCATTTTCTTCGAAAGTGGGGGTATAATTATCCAATAAAATAAAAAAAATTATCTGACAACACTGAAATTAATTCTAGTCTTGGGCAATGTTAAAATTTAATTGCATACTAAGTTTCATTTAATTCCATAATGATTTACTTAAGTTATGAATATTCTCGTACGGACAGATGGACGGATGCACAGACGGATGGATGCAATCCAATATACCCCCCCCCATTTTCTTCAAAAGTTTTCAACAATTTCTAAGTCAAAAGGTATGGTAAATTGTTTGGTGTTTGGAAGTTTTATGCAATGGGTCAGAAGCTTTTGCCATACGCAAACTGCATGCCATATTTCACTGAAATCCGATAACCCCAATCCAGTATAACCCCCCCACCCCCATTTTCTTCGAAAGTTTTCAACAATTTCTAAGTCAAAAGGTATGGTAAATTGTTTGGTGTTTGGAAGTTTTATGCAATGAGGCAGAAGCCTTTGTCATAGGCAAACTGAATGCCATATTTCACTGAAATCCGATAACCCATACCTGAGAAACAGGCTGAAAAGACAAATAATGTCTATTTCCTACAATTTCTAAGTCAAAAAAGGGGGATAACTCTAAAAAGGAGAATGTGAGAAATATCGTTGAATCCTTTTTTTAAAGCCTATACCATAAGCTGTGTTCACGGCAAATTTCATTGCAATAGAACATTCGATACCCGAGATACAGGCCGAACAGACAAAATTTGGCTCAGACGGACACAATTTCTAAGTGAACAAGTAATAAAAAAAAAAAATAACTAGTGTGGGCCTACCTATGACCAACAAATATTATAGAAAGTTAAAAATTTATAGTAATTTATATATTTTTTATACTTACCAATGACCCAGACATAGCTGGTGCTAACTCTTAAAATATAGGGCCAAACACAAATTTTGCCCCCCAATCCCCAAAATTTGCATCTAAAACTAAAGAAAACATGTCCTGAAAGGCCCTCCACACTTCGCCCCTACTGCGCATGCGCAGTGTCAAGGACGTTCCGAAATTGGCGCCATTTATCATTCTAATAACCAGTGCCTGGTAAGCGCTATGTACTCAGCGGGGAGGCAAGAGTTCCCAACTCCTGGGAGGGCCATCCCCGTCTGGGTCATTGGTAAGTATAAAAAATATATAAATTACTATAAATTTTTTAACATTTTTATACTGTACCAATGACCCAGACATAGCTGAATAGTAAAAAGGCTGGAGGGCCAAGGGCATAGAGCAAAATGGAATACGCTCAATAAAATAAAATAGAGTCATCCCCTGTAGGGAAAAGAAGTAATAGGCCTTACATGTATCTTTCTTATTTATGATAAATTAGAAAGATACAACACCTTCCAAAATTGAGCTTCATACATCCATGTACTCTATTAATATCCAATATAATCCTTATACTAATAATTTTTAAAGTAAGCCAATAATAAAGTAAGTCTAGAGAATAGAGACTCTTATACTCCTAAAAGTGTCTGAGAATTGCATAATCATGTCTGTTGACATATGCAATATTCAAAAGCTATACTTTAAAAACTAAGACTTGAATGAATTTTATAAACTTAAACTTCTCACTAAACAACCATCCCAATAACAGCTCAGAATTACTAACTCCGGAGGAGGTATCCCCTTGTTTTCATAGTAAAAACAGGTGACCCAAGGGAACACCCTCCCCCCCCCCCCCCCTTTTTCTTGCCCTGGGTCAAATAGCCCAGAGCGAAGAGGGCAGCCGAAAGGAGACACTGCCGAAACAGACAGCCTACCTAGCTATAGTAGCAACTGTTAAGTGAATGACATTCTGAGCAGTAGATAATAGACCTAACAAAAGAGGCCTCAAGAAATTGACTCGATATTTCTAAGATAAAATTCATGAATGTGGATGGCTGAGCGCAATGAGCGGCCTTCAAAAATCTATAATAGCGACACTATTAATGTAAGCCCAAGAAGTAGAAGAACTCTTACTTCATGAGCCGAAATCTTAAGCACAACTGCTAAGTCAATGATATACCATAAGCAGTACCGATAGTTAATAGAATCCATTAACAATAAAATGGAGCGTAACGTCCTTCTACTAGACATCAAAGACAGAAGAAGCTTACGCCCTTGTAATAAACAGATATCTGTTTATAAATACATAAACTGTACCCGGAAAGAGTAAAGGCCTATGCCCATACGAAGACGGAAGGACCTTAAAATAATAGGTTCCGGATAATAGGAGCCTAACTCTTATGCAACAATCCAACCTAAATAGTAACGGAAGTATTGATTCCGAAACTATGAAAGTGAAAATCATCCATCGATAGTGCATGAAACTCACTGACTCTACAGTAAAAGAGAAACCAACAGAATTACTGTCTAAAAGGTCAGAATTTGAAAACTACTGTTTCCAGAGGCTCAAATGATTACTTAGCTAAAAAAGAACCGAAGTTAAAATCCGTATAGGAATTTAATCTAAAGATTCTAAGTCTATTTATCAAAAAGTTAATAACTGACTTAGATAAAGAGACAAAAGACTCAATTGTAAACTATCGTAGAGTGCATAGGTATGAGGTAACATAAACCTATAACCTAAATAATAACAGGCTGCAGTAGATCTTGTGAAACAAGTATACTAAAAAATAGCAATGAGTAGTATGGAGGGATCAACAATATGAACATAATGATCCCTACACCACGACGGAAGAGCCTCCACTTTAGTCGCATAGAATAGCGAAGAAGAGGATCTCCTATAGTAAGAAATCGCGTCCAAAGCTCGTCCAGTACAGTGCTTACAATGCAATACGGACCACACAACGGAATACATGAAGGTTGCGACCTTGCTGGTTGTGATAAAGATGACACGATTTACCCAGTGAAAAAAGATCCTCACATAGAGGAAGATTTCACGTTAAGACCCACAGTAGACAAGAGAGTAAATTACTCATGATCTCTGTGAAGATAGAGATGCTATCAACAGAAATGTATTGTGGTTGTTTATCTTAGCAATACCTGCTAAAACAACAGCGCCGGAGGATACGCGTATCCTATCATTCCGTCCTATAGATCAATAGAGCGTTAACACTATTAGCTCAGAGATCTGGACAAGCCAACACAAACGTCTGCAATTGATTAGCAAGCTGTGTCATAAATAAATCATCATTGGGCGCTCCCATAGATAGCAAATCTGATTGAATACTTGTTTGTTGAGAGTCCATTCTGACAGCAACAAGCGACCCGTAAGAGAACGGGAGTCCGATAAAACAATCAGACGACCCGGAATATGACGGACCAAAACTGAACTTGGTGTACTATAACCAACAGACGGATTCTTTCCATTAAATTGAATAACGGAAACGAAAGAGTGCCTCCCTGGTTCCGGAGATACGCCACTACTGTCGAATTAAAGGACAGGAATTTGGGCATGCGTTTCTGAATAATGTTCATGCAATGACATAAAGCAAGCCTAAAAAACATTATTCCGCGGAAGTTAAACTGATAGCTAAAAGACTGCGGAACCCAAAGACCCTGGCACTTCGAATCCGTAGGGATCAGTATATATCCCAATCTGTTTGACTGGCAACCGTCATAACAGCCACACTCGGGTCCGGCAACTGCGGCGGCACTCTCTGAGTCAACCACCGAATGTTTGCCCCAGTCTGAATCTCTTGTAACACTAGATAGACAAGAGAACGTATAAATCGAGCAATTCATGGATTGCCGGAAAGTTGCCGTCGAAGAGAAGCTCCTCCGAGAACGAAGCGACTCTGAGAGAGTTCTTAACCTTACTATCCACGCGTGTGGATGTAGCTAGGGCTGCGTCACGTCTAACCAACTCCAATCAGCCACTGAAGGGCGGAGTTATACGTGAACAAACTACTGCCCTCAAAAGAAATTACATTGAGAATAATATCCCGTAAATCTTTTCTTGAAGACGTAATGATAACGCCTCAGTAAGGCAGATTACGTATAATTAAAGCGTCTAAGTTAAGTCTACTATACATAATGTCGTTCCCAACATAGAAATTGGAAAAGACATAAACGGCGAAAAAGAATATATGCAGTCTTTAATCACACCGTCTAGACGCATATGAACTCTCGGTATGCCCTGCTCTGCCAAAATAAACTATTTGCAAAAATGATAAAATGGCAGAAATGAGCAACGCGGACAAGAAACTAAACTATCATGCTTAGTAGCAGGCTTGTATATATATATATATAGCGTCGAAAAATAAAACACATGTTGGAATGACAATATTGGACTGCGTCGGTAAGTCAGGGACAATGTCCCTGTACCGATCGAAAAATCCGAGTCCAATGACGCTATAAGTCTCTTATCCAAGATCGCAGCAATGAAGTCCGAAATAATAATCACTGGAAGAAATGCCAGAAGAAATGAAAGGCATCTTCCGATACTACTAAAGGGAAAACTCGAAATCTTTCGAATCCCTTTCGCCATCCTGTCGGACCCTATAAAGCGTTGGTTGTCCGTAGCTGATGCAACTGCGGACCGCACCGACCCAGCGCCGTCGGATAATTCCTGATTCGACCGAGAAACTGTCAATTGCTGGGATGCTGCGAAACAACTGTGCTAACTCGGATAGCACGTCCGTCACTGAGGCCTGAGGAGAAGCGGTCTTACGATGCATTGCCGCTGGAAGCTCCGTGATCGTTACCCCGTGCATACTTACAATATGCGAGCGAACGGAGTGTATAGGCCTCGTGTCCCTTGGCTACCGGATGGCGCGACCTATTCGCCGTGGAATCACTGAATGCCGAAACTGATCGGATACTCGAGGTCACGTAGCCAATGTGCGGTCGTGTGCCCCGCTGTGAGGATGAGGAAGCATTAAAGACAGTCTCTCGGACTGTCAATATAACGGAGCGTCCCGTGTAAAATATCTGAACCACAACATGCGGTCCCCTATGTTGTTGGGCGAGGGAGGAACCTCTCTCGCTCACAGCCCGGACGGACCTGGACAAGCCAGGAACCGGACTAACAGGCTTCCTCCGATCTGTCCTCAATCTGCCGTCACTGGGTGAGTACTAAAGTAATTAAAGTGCTCGCATCACCCAAATCTCCTTCCTAGACCGCAACGGACGAACCCGGCAGCCGAACCATTCGATGAATGTACGCTACACTGGGTGAGCTAGCGAATGTCACTCCGTAAGCGATAGACATATTCCATGAGCACTTATTGCCGCTAACTCTTCATTAACTATGACGACAGAGGCACACTTTTGAAAGACATCTCCATAACTCTTCGAACAAGAAACCAGAAATGCTTGGATAGCAAGCATAAAATAATAATATATATAGCGTCGTTCAATAATTCGAAAGTTTGTGTGACATTATTGGACTAAGTCGGAACTGAGGGACGATGTCCCTGAACCGAACCAAAAATTTCTAAGTCCACCGACGCTATCAGTTTCTTATCCGGCATCGCAGCATATGTTGTTCCGAAAGGGAAAGCTTGAAATCCTCCGAATCCCTTTCGGTATCCCGTCGGACCGGATGAAACTTTCGGACGTCCGTACCCGCTTCCGCGGAGCGTCCCGACCCAGCATCGTCGGATAAAATATATGCGACAGATTCAGTTGATGCTGGGATGCTGCGATAAACTGTGCTATTAAGGAAAGAACGTCCGTTCCCGAGGCCTGTGCAGTAGCGGACTTACGATGCATTGCCGCCGAAAGCTCCGTGTACGTTGACTCCCGCACACTTCCTATGCGAACGTCCGGAGTCTGCAGGCCTCGAGTCCCCGGCTACCGACCCAGCGCTGTCGGATAATTCTCGATCCGACACCGTTTCTGTCGGCTGCTGGGATGCTGCGATAAGCTGTGCTATGTGCACAAGAATGTCCGGCGGCGAGACCTGCGGCGGCGCAGTCTATCGCTGCTTCGCCGAGGGCAGCTCCGCATCAGATGGCTCCCGCATACTTTTCCTATGCGAACGACCGGAGTCCATCGGTCTCGAATCCCTGGCTGCCGGATGGTGTGACCTGGTCGCCGAAGAATCCTTGATCGGCGAAGCTGGTAATATATCGGCGGTCACGCAGCCAAGGTGCGGTCGTGTGCGCTGACGAGAAGAGGAAGCCTTAGCAGTCTCAGCGGACTGCCTATACAACGGAGCGTCCCGAGCGACAGACGTATGCTCCGCTAGCGACACATTTTGTACCACAACATCTGGGGCCAGATGTTGTTGAACGAGAGAGGGGCCTCTCTCGCTTGCCGTCCGGATGGACCGGAACAAGCTATGAACCGGACTAAAAGGCTTCCTCCGTTCTCCCTCCGATCCGCCGTCACTGGGTGTGCATTAAGTTAATTTTATAGTGCTCGCATCACCCCAAAATTCCTTCTAGACCGCAACGGACGAACCCGGCTGCCGAACCATTCGGTGAATGGACGCTACACCGGGCGAGCTAGCGGACGTCAAAGGCCGTCGAACCTACTAGGGTCCTCTTAGGCAATTGGCGTATTACATGAGCACTTTTCCGCTAGCCCTTCATTAATTGTGACGACGGAGGCACACTGTTGGAAGACATCACAGATACATCACCCTAATCTTGATCGTCTGAAATAGAAATTGATAAAGTAGAGTGACCCTGCGGGGAAAGGACCGGAGTGTCCAAATCCCCAACAACATACCGTGACATACGCTTCCCATATTGTCATCGAAATCATACGATACAGAACAGGAGTTAATGCGAGTACACTGACCACATATAGAATGATAATAAAGTCAGAGGAAGACTTCCTCTTAAAACAATTGATCAATATCCTTTCAATGTGAAAAGAAAACAAGTCCTGGTACTCGCACTAACCCCTGGCAATCAAAATACATAATAATAATATGATCCATTAATATAGAAAAAATAATTGAAATCAAAATATTTTGAAAAAATATTTTTTCAGAACAGCCAAAGTTTCTGAAAAGTAACGTTGAGCCCCAATGGATCCCAAGCCTAAGTGTGGACAAAAATTTTAAAAATATTTTAAACAATTTATTCAACACTTACGAACAATAATAATGTATCTAGTTATGATTAAAATAACATAAGATATTATTTTTTAGAATTCCCCCCCTCACACAGAGGGCTGTTGTAAATGTAAACAATGAGTGTAAAAACACTAAAATAAGACTCCAGGCACCCAGGCCCGAAATCAGTTACCAAAAATACACTATCTGATGCAAAACAGAGACTTCCAGGGAAGAAACTGCAGAACATCAGATGGTAGATGCAGAACACAACGCCTAACCACCCGTAGGTGAAGACGTAAACATGGGGAAAGAACAGAATTCATTCTGTTATTCAGCTAAAACTCCCAAGAAATTTTAGTAATAATAATTACAGAAACTATGCCAAAAGCATGGGAGAATAGCAAGGGGGAACTTAAAGGACAGGGAGAGAGGAAAACACTTGAAAAAACAGTGTAACTAAATAATCAGAATGACAACAAAATGGCTGCTGCCTTGAAAATAGGTAACTTAACATAATTTCATTAAAAAATTTTAAGTTACAGCCCTGATAATATTCTGTCACACATTCTTTTCCTCTCCTCCTTCTCTATCCTCCTTAGAATCACCATTTCACTAATATTTATGTGTCTGGCATCATTTAAACTGAGATTTAAAAGCACAAAGATCAGTCAGATGTTAACTGATGAAGGGCCAAACTTAGAATGATAAATGGCGCCAATTTCGGAACGTCCTTGACACTGCGCATGCGCAGTAGGGGCGAAGTGTGGAGGGCCTTTCAGGACATGTTTTCTTTAGTTTTAGATGCAAATTTTGGGGATTGGGGGGCAAAATTTGTGTTTGGCCCTATATTTTAAGAGTTAGCACCAGCTATGTTTGGGTCATTGGTACAGTATAAAAATATAATAATTTACATAAGTTATGAATATTCTCGGACGGAATCACACACAGACGGACGGAGGACACACAAACATACAGACGGATGCATGTAATCCAGTATACCCCCATTTTCTTCGAAAGTGGGGGTATAATAAGCTTTGATAATTCAAGAATGTTGTCAAACTAACTTGCGAAATGAGCTCATCAAAGCATCTCAGTGAAGTGCCCCGAGTTGATTTGATGGAAGTTTATCTCACGAGTTAAACCACATGTAAAAGTGATAAACTTGAATGCTCTACGTATTATTATAGCAACTACAATAAATCCTGTACACACAGTATGAGGGATGCCCGCCCCCCCCCCCCCTCCCCCATGTATTCAGACCACAGGGGTGAGAGAAAGGGGAAGGGGACAGCGAATGCCTTACCCAGGATCATCACTCAATTTTTTTCAATGACTTATTCTTGAAGTAAAGCTAAAATACACCCAAAATCTGTTCTGGAAGCTTTCAAAATACTATGGGATACTGGAGGGACACCTCCTCTCTAACTAGAGCTGAAGGTTTTTAAATTTCTTGTTTGGTTTCGGTTTTGGTTTTTCAGGTGGAGTAAAACCTCGGTTCTGTTCGGTTCTCGGTTTGTCCATGAGGCCAAATAAAATTCAATAAAACTCATTCTTATGTCCGGAGTCATAACTGAATGGCAGTGAAATTGAGTGAAACTCAATGAATGCCCGAAATAAGCTATAATACATGAAGAATCAGGAAGGCCAATATAATAATTACCTAAATATACAGAACTTTTACTGTGCTTGGCCATTTTTCGAGGTCTGACACCTACACGCAACTTGAGGAAAGCTGCAAACACAACTAAACTGAAATGTCGGAAATTCACAGAATGTAGCCTTCCCAGAGTAGTGAGAGTACCCAGTACCCAGTGGGTACTCTCACTACTCTGGAATGGCTACATTCTGTGAATTTCTGCAGCAAGAGAGTATTTAATAAAAAACGAAAAACCTTAGATTACGGGATGTCGACGGTTTCGGTTTTTAAAACTAGAGGGCTGCCACATCCACGGGGCAGCTGATCCCCCCGAAAAAAGTGTGGTCATCATAAGATTTTCTAAGTTGAAAAGGGGCATAACTCTGGTAAAATTAATCAGGACAAACCCATTTTCGAACTTGACCCGTATTTTGATATGTTTGCACCACATATCAAGTTTGGTTACAATCAAACTATCTTGAGGGAAGTTACCATCCAGAAACCAAAAATCATAAGATTTTCTAAATTAAAAAGGGGCATAACTCTGGTAATATTAATCAGGATGAACCCGGATTCGAACTTGACCTGTATTTTTATATGTTTAAGCCACATATCAAGTTTGGTTACAATCAAACTATTTCAAGGGAAGTTATCATCCGGAAACGAAATGTAAACGGACGGACGGACGGACATACGGACGGACGGACGGACGGACGGATGGACGGACAGACAAAAAAAAACGCGTGACGACTATATCCCCCAAAATTTTTTTTCGGGGGGATAAAAACTAAAAACCTCGGTTCGGTTTCGGTTAACCTACAGCCCTATCTCTAACTCCCCCATTTCGGGCGTGGACATCAACATCAATAATCAGAAATACCTTTTTTAATTCTCTAAGGACTAGTTCACAATTTTTTTCTGTAAAATGTCGTAGTAAAAATGTTTTAACTAGAAGCCAGTTTGCCGACTCTTCAGGAGAAATAGAATTTGATGATTCCCCATGCTTCAACATCAAAAAGATTTTACCTCCATCTTCTATTCCATAATACCCTAAAGTTTTTTCATCTGAAAAACAAGAAATACTGAAATAGGGTACAAACAAACTAGATCATTACAGTAGGGCTGCCGTGGACTGGTCACTTTCCACGGGTGGGCAATATTTCCAAGGATGCAAGCATATTTGATCACAAACACTTATTGTAGGAATAATCACCAAAAATTTAATTAATGAAGCATCGGGTATTACCCGGTGCTTCATTAATTAAAATTTTGCTGCTGCTGATTTTTATTACCTGGTAAACAGATGCATGGACAAAACTGTAATATATGACCAGTTCACAACAACTGTCCTGTACAAAAACACATCTGTGGAGAAAAGTTTCAAATTCCATTAAAAATCAAAAGATGCAAAAACAATTTTTGTGTCACGTGACTCACATTGTCAAGAGAAAATGGCATTTGAAATGTTTATCATATTTTACAGCACCCCAAAAGAATTGATGATTTCAGTTGTAAAGTATAACCCTGGTACAGTAAAACCTGTCTTGAGAGACCACTGTCTTGAGAGACCACCTGTCTTGAGAGACCACATCTGCCAGGCACCGATTGGTTTTACTTTATAATGGATCTGCTATGGGAGACCACCTGTCTTGAGAGACCACCTGTCTTGAGAGACCACTGTGACCCGGTACCAACTTGTATTTTTATGCCAAAATGGACCTGTCTTGAGAGACCGCCCCTTTGAAGACTGAAACCACAACAAAAACTTTTTACCTGTTCTGGAATTGGAAAATCCATTGTGGTTATACTATGTGGTTTCAATTGCTATTCAGTTACATAACTCATTAAAGATTGAGATGTTTTTATAAGACCCCTGTGAAAAGATTACGATTACTGCTGAATAAACAATTTCATACATACCTAAAATATGACAGACAGGAATAAAAATAAATTTGTGTTGAAAGTTAAAAAATTTATAGTAATTTATATATTTGTTATACTTACCAATGACCCAGACATAGCTGGTGCTAATTCTCAAAATCTAGGGCCAAACACAAATTTTGCCCCCCAATCCCCAAAATTTGCATCTAAAACCGAAAATAACATGTCCTAAATGGTCCTCCATACTTTTCCTCCACTGCGCATGCGCAGTGTCAAGGAGGTCTCGAAATTGGCGCCAATTATCATTCTTACAAGCAGTGCCTGGTCAGCGCTATGTACTCAGCGGGGAGGTACGGGTTCCCAACTCCTGGGAGGGCCATCCCCGTCTGGGTCATTGGTAAGTATAAAAAATATGATCCCTACACCAACAACAAAAGACCTTCCACTTAGCCGCATAGTTTAGCGAAGAGGAGGTCCTCCTACAGTTAGAAATTGCGTCCACTGCTCGTCCTGTAAAGTGCTTGCCGTGCAAGAAGGACCGCACAACGGAAATACGTGAAGGTTGAGACCTTGTGGGTTGTGATGTAGTTGACGCGATTTCCCCTGCGAAAGAAGACCCTCTCGTGGAGGAAGCTTCCGCGGTATGTCCCACAGCAGACACCTGAGTAGATTTATCCACGGTCTCTGTGGAGACAAAGATGCTACCAACAGAATTTTGCATTGAGATTGTTGGTTAACTAAGGACACTCGGAGACATAATTGTCGTTTCCAACGTTGTGGTTGGAATTGACATAGACGACGGTATAGACAATTCTTGGTCTTCAGCCTGGTCATCTAGACGCAGAGAAACTCTCGGTATGCCCTGTCCTGCCGTTTCAAATTTATTCCTTGAATTGATGAAAGGCAGATGTAGAGCATTTGCGGACAAGAAACCATACTTGCTCGTTTTGGTAGCAAGCTTATATATAGCGTCATTCAATAATTCAAATTTTCTTGTGACATTATTGGATTGTGTCGGAAACTCAGGGACGATGTCCCTAAACCGATCAAAAAATTTTGTGTCCAGTGACGCTATCAGTCTCCTATCCGGCATCGCAGCATTCTGGTCCGACGGAACAACCTCTGGAAGATAATGCCGGATAAAATCTACGGCAGCTTTATGTTGTTTCGAAAGGGAAAGCTCCAGATCCTCTGAATCCCTTTCGCCATCCTGTCGGACCCTATGAAGTTCTCGGTCGTCCGTACCTGATGCTTCAGCGGAGTGTACTGACATAGCGTTGTCGGATAATTCCTGATCAGACAGAGATTCTGTCGTCTGCTGGGATGCTGCGATAAGTTGTGCTATTTGTGATAGCACGTCAGTCACTGAGGCCTGTGGAGCAGCGGTCTTACGTTGCTTTACCGCTGGAAGCTCCCTGGACATTGACTCCTGCATACTTCTTTTATGCGAACGTCCGGAGTCTACAGGCCTCGTGTCACTGGCTACCGGATGGCGTGACCTGGTCGCCGTGAAATCCCTGATCGGCGAAGCTGGCTGGATATCCGTGGTCACGTAGCCAAGGTGCGGTCGTGTGCGCTGTCGTGAGGATGAGGAAGCCATATTGACAGACTCTCCGCACTGTCTATATAATGGAGCGTCCCGAGTGGCGGACGTATGCTCCGAATGCGAAACGTTTTGTACCACAACATCTGGTCCCAGATGTTGTTGTTCGAGAGAGGGACCTCTCTCGCTCGCAGCGCGGATGGACCTGGACGAGCTAGGAACCGGACTAATAGGCTTCCTCCGTTCTATCCTCTGATCCGTTGTCACTGGGTGTGTATTTTGTGATATTATAGTGCTCGCATCACCCAAATCTCCTTCCTGGACCGCAACGGACGAACCCGGCTGCCGAGCCATTCGATGAATGGTCGCTACACCGGGCGAGCTAGCGGACGCCAATGCCGTCGATCCTACTAGGGACCTCTTAGGCAATTGACGTATTTCCATGAGCACTTTTGCCACTAGCTCTTCATTTAACTGTGACGAAGAGCTAGCGGCACACTTTTGGAAGACATCACGGAAAAATCACCCTGTTCTTGTTCCTCTGAAAAAGAGATTGAAAAACTAGAGTGACCCTGCGGAGAAAGGACCGGCATGGCCTTTTCCCCGCTAACAACATACCGTGACACACGTTTCCAATGTTTGTCATCCCAATTGACACACACTGAGCAGGAGTTAGTGCGAGTACACTGACTACAATTAATACAATGATTATGAAAGTCAGAGGAAGATTTCCTCTTATTACAATTTGAATAATATCCTTTCATTGTGAAAAGAACACAAACAGTCCTAGTACTCGCACCAACCCCTGAAAACAAAGATACATAATAACATGATCCATTAACATATAGAAAAAATAATTGAAATCAAAAAAAATTTTTGAAAAAATATTTTTTCAGAAAAGCCCAAGTTTCTGAAAGTAACGTTGTGTAACCTAAGTGTGGACAAAATTTTTAAAAATATTTCAAAAAAATTAATGCAACACTTACGTGTAATAATAATGTATCTTGTTATGATTAAACTAATACAAAGACAAGAAATCACTCTCAACAGAAACCATTGTCAATGTAAACAAGAAGTGTATAAAAACCGGAAACATGACTCCAAGCACTTATAAACATGGCCCGAAATCAGTTACCAATTACAACACTATCTGATGCAAAACAGAGACTTCCCAGGAAGAAACTGCAGAACATCAGATGGTAGATGCAGAACACAATGCCTAAACACCCATGGGTGAGAACGTAAACATGGGGGAAAAAACAGAATTCATTCTGTTACCAAGCTAAAACTCCCAAGAAATTTTAGTAATAATATTACAGAAAATATGCCAAAAGCATGGGAGAATAACAAGGGGGGACTAAAGGAAAGGGAGAGAGGAAACACTGAACAAGCAGTGTAACTTTATAGCAAGAATGACAACAACAGGCCCATGCCTTGAAATTAGGTAACATAACATAATTTCATAAAAAAATTTTAAGTTACAGCCCTGATTATTTCCTGCCACTAATTTTTCCTCTCCTCCTTCTATTTCCTCTTTAAATTCACCATTTCTCGAATATTTATGTGTCTGGCATCATTTAAACTGAGATTTACAAGCACAAATATCAGTCAGATGTGAACTGATGAAGGGCCAAACAAAGAATGATAATTGGCGCCAATTTCGAGACCTCCTTGACACTGCGCATGCGCAGTGGAGGAAAAGTATGGAGGACCATTTAGGACATGTTATTTTCGGTTTTAAATGCAAATTTTGGGGATTGGGGGGCAAAATTTGTGTTTGGCCCTAGATTTTGAGAATTAAAAATTAAAAATTATAAAAATAAATTAGTGTTGAAAATCTTCAATGAAGATTTTCAACACTAATTTATTTTTATAATTTTTAGATCAGTCCACTTCAATTTGTTACACAAATTTGTCCTAGCACTATACTGTACCAACACATACCGCTCTACTACTATAAAGGTCTGTATCCAGACACATCAGCCTTGAAATCCCATTCTAATACCATACATGTATCTGATAGTCGTGAAGGTTTTATTTGCACAATTGCGTATGAAAGGCTGGTGGTTGCACAGATGACGGAACTTGTAAATTCAAGGGGGTAGGAGGCCATCAAAACACCCCCAAGTCACCTTTATGTGCTCCCAGGTGTTCATGTCCACCATTTTTCGTGAGTGTGGAGGGATATTATGGCTTGTACTGACCATGAAAACACCATTCTGAAAATTTCTGCCATAACATTTTCAGATAAGAAGAGCTCTTTGACAAGATCTTTACCCCGCCCCCCACCCCGCGAACTCCATCCCCAATTACATAACTTCTGCAATAGCGATTCTGTATAATCTTTCAGTCCTACCACTTTTTTACAATAAAACGCAAACAATCAGATTACTAAACTGTTACAGATTATTTGTCTGTTTACTGAGGGTTACGACATTTTTGCAGGCCAGGGTCATATCGTTCCAAGCAGCTTTCCGAATGGAGGGAGCCGGAGTACCCAGAGAGAACCATCATACAGCGACAAGTAACTGATAGACACTCCAACATACTGACCAGACGCAACCCAGATGGGCATTGGTTGGATGCACGCATGCCATCAACGTGCCGCGAATCTAAGCTCATTTTCAAGCTGTACCCCTATGCGAGCAGTTAGGATTAAGTGACTTGCTCAGGGTCACAGTGCAAGTGGCATGGACCACTTTCGTACTGTCGACCTCTCGGTCACAAGTCTGACGCACCAATCAATTAGCCACCATGCTCCACATTAGTTGGTTTTAAAAGATTACTATAACAGATCATTAATTGGTTAAAAAAGATAAGGCCTACTTAATCTGTCACCGAACAGATTATTAGTTGGTTATAACTAAATAAAAACTGGAGACAGGTTGGCACTAATACGCCACCGTTGAAAATGAATTTTGGCCTTAAGATAAGGCAGTGAGCACGTCTAGAATAACGTTACATTTATTCCTCCTCATGAGGTGGATTAACAGAATGCATTCCAATAGTATTCCAGAATACGCCCACTTGAACAAAATGACACAAATCGCATTCCACCTTATCTGCGCATGTCCAGAATAACACTAGTATTCTCGAATGGCTCACAGAAACGTACCCAATGTCAAACTCTTGAGCATTAACCCCCTGCACACTGTCAAAATATCTAAATTTCAGGCAGAAAAAATTTCCCATAATGCAACTAGAAATTTAACCAATTCAATCTCGTTTGACAGACCTCATTGAGCTCTGTCAAACGAGATTGAATTGGTTCAATTTCTGGTTGCAATATGGGAAAAAACATCTTCCTGAAATTTTGGTATTTTGACATCAGAGTGAAGGGGGTTAACAAATGCTAAAATTACTCTGGTAGAAGCCAGGATTTTGCATTTTTCAGACTGAATTTTGAAAATTTTCTTCCCATGGGCCGAACCATGGTTGGTCTGCCGCAACTGTTCGCTGTGCTCAGATTAGACCAATATAAAGGCCTGCTGAGGACAAATAGGTCTATAAAACAAGGGGAATTTAGTCATTGTCAGGGGAATTTCTTGACATCTAACAAGATTTTTTATTCTATTAACATGAGTTTATTCTATTTATTTATTTATTTCAGTTTAAGAACGCTTTCGACAGCCAGGGTCAAGTCGTGTCAGACAGTTTTATGGTTGAATGAAGCCAGAGTACCGAGAGAGAACCACTGAACAATGGTAAGCAACTGCCTGACTCCTCAATGTAACTCCGCTCATGCAGGGCTACAGTTAAAAGTAGAAGTCCTGTCATGAAATGCGCACAAATATCACGTCGATCTGCGTGTTAATCTACGCGTTATGACCATAGTAATGCTATCAATTTCTGTAAATATGGCCTGTGCACAAGCAATGTTTCAACCAATGGACCTCCGGGTAACCCGGAGGTCCATTGGCAGAAACATTGCCTGTGTTTGCTATGAGTAACCAGGAGAACCTGCCGTGCTTTAGATGCAATTCGATATGGCAATTGCGTGCAAATTCTAACGGGCAATTAAGCCTAGATAAGCGTACAATTCGTGACAGGACTTCTAGTTTTAACTGTAGCATTGGTTGAAGACAAGGGACATATCGGCGTGCAGTACGCCTTAGCACCACCACATGGGCGATCAGAATTAAGTGTCTCGCCCAAGGTCACAACACAGTTACCCCAGACAAACATGTAACTGTGAGCCTCTTGGTTTGAAGTTCAATGTCATTACCTCTGAGTCACCACACTCCCAGTTTACTCTATAACCTACATGTATGTGCAATTAACAGATCAAAGTTGTACTGAGGTACGGTAAATGGTTTGCTGTTTGAAAATTATATTCAATTAACAGTTATTCAATAAAGAGGTATCCAATTAAGTGGGATCCACTGTATTTGTATTTCAATATCACAATACCTAATAAAGTTTTTCCTTTGAACACCAGTTTTTGCTGTGTAACTGGAACAGACATCAGATTTTCAACTTGCTGCTTCAATTCTTCTACAAATGAGTTTTGTGCCACCTGAAATCACATGTACAATTTCTTTGAAAAGTAATCTATATCCCTCCACCTGAGTGGCAAAACAGTTTACAGTTAAAACTAGAAGTCCTGTCACAAACTGTGCGCTTATCTAGGCTTAATTGCACGTAGGAATTGCGTGCAATTGCCATACCGAACGGTACCCAAGGCATGGCAGGTTCTCCTTGCTACCCATAGCAAACACAAGCAATGTTTCTGCCAATGGACCTCCGGGTTACCCGGAGGTCCATTGGCTGAAACTTTGCTTGTGCAGAGTAGGGCTGTCGCGACTATCATTTTTTGTAATCGACTAATCGTGACCAGTAATCGACGGTTAGTTGATTAATAGTCGCTTCCCATGATTTTTTAGCAAATCATTCTTCTGTTCGTAAAACTCTGAAAATGGCAATGGCACCAGTGTGTTCAGACGAAGTGGGGTTGTGGGAACAACAAATCGGTCCCGACTGAAGCTACATGTAGTCCAATCTTGGACCCACAGTC
This sequence comes from Pictodentalium vernedei, assembly GCA_031216915.1. Lineage (NCBI taxonomy): Eukaryota > Metazoa > Mollusca > Scaphopoda > Dentaliida > Dentaliidae > Pictodentalium > Pictodentalium vernedei. The sequence continues at coordinate 74,221,305 of CM062296.1, read as the reverse complement.
TGTAATATAATTTTTGTGGTTGGTACGTCCTGTAGGACGTACCAACCCCAACAATAATATTATTGATTGCGGGTCCAAGTTTGAACTAGATTGAAGCCGATGAATTAAAATGAATTTACCAAAGAACGTTCCTGCATATGTTTCCTTTCTGCAATAAGTTTCTCGAAATTTTGAACATTGAGATCTATGCATTCCCTCGTCAGTTGTTAAAATTGGATCTTAGTCTGAAGTTCCGAACTTTGAGAAGTGATCTGACGTTCTGACTTTCGTCATAATTTTGTCACTTCCGCGCTTTGGGTTTTCCAATGGGTGCATTCGTGTGTACAAGACTGGAGAAATTCAGAAGAATCTATTCTTCTCGAGTAACTGTGAGTGCTCTTTCTTACACAGTCAGTGACAGTCGTACAGTCTTCCGGATATGAATGTTAACTATGGTTAGATATTTAAAGTTATTCACCTTCATTGATCATTCACCTCACAAAACAATGCAATTTAGCCCAGACGTGTAGTAGACGTGTACCACCTTGAAAATGAACGACGATCGACTAAAAATAAAAAACGTCAACTACTTCAATAGTCGACGGTTAGTCGACTAATCGAATAATCGCGACAGCCCTAGTGCAGAGGCCGTATGTGCAGACTTTGATAGCCTTACCATCGTCATAATGCGTAGATTAACGTGCAAATCGACATGCTATTTGTGCGCATTTCAGGACAGGACTTCTAGTTTTAACTGTAAATTCAATCAATCCATACATGTTTAACAACCTGCACAATGATGTCGAAATATCTAAAGTTCAGGGTGCAAATATTTCCCATAATGCAAGTAGAAATTTAACCAATTCAATCTTGTTTGACAGAGCTCAATGAGCTCTGTCAAACAAGACTGAATTGGTTAAATTCCCAGTTGCATTATGGGAAAAATGGCTACTTCAAATCTGGTCATTTTGACATCAGTGTGCAGGGGGTTAAGTCAAACACAGTTGAAACTAGAAGTCCTGTCATAATTAGAGCAGAAAATACTCGTTAGTTAATGCACGCCTTACTGCAAAAGGATGAATCAGTCTGAAATACACAAGAACATTTGCATTCTACAGTGCAAAATATAATGCCCTATCAGGCCTGAAAATAAGCAGTCTGACATTTGCAAATTGAGGTCCCCAGAGGGTGAATTTGATGATGCTATCCCATACAGTGGGTCAATTTATCCTCTGGGTACCTCTTTCTGTTTAGTTTTGAGACCCTGATTCAGATTGAGGTTCACAGACGGTGAATTTAGTGATGCTACCCTAAATTCACCCCTTGGGGACCTCATTTTGCAGATGACAGTCTGCTTATTTTCTGGCTTGTGCCCTATAGGCAAGGTCAGCAGTGAGATCACGACCTGAACCAATCAAACAGAAAGAAAATGTTGAGACAACATCATGTGGAGGGTGGATTACTTCTAAATCGCTGTGGGATAGGATTTATCACTTAGTAAATTACATGTATTTACAATTTCTGAGGACAAAACCAAAAAGCACTTGCAAACTTCCATTACATGGATCACGGGGTTGCAAATAGATATCAATAACATCAAACCTAATCATTCCGTTGGGGGGGGGGGGGGGGGGGGTATTTTCAAAATAATATCTTTGGCAGTGGCCCAGGTGTGGGTCTCCTCTAGACTTTTTTGGAAAATAAGTCCCAAATGGCTCTATGAGAGGAATTACTGAGCTAGAAAGAACTCCAATTTTCACCAAGTGTGATATATCATCTACAATTTCATTAGCTGATGTCCCATGCTGATACAGAATTCAACATTTTTAGGGGGCCGTAGGGATGGGGGGGGGGGGGGGGGGGGGGGGGGGGAGGGAGACATGAGTTCCCAAGGCCCCTCATGGCTCCACCACTTTTATGTGTACATATACTAGGTTTCACACATATACCTTCAGAAATGTGAATTAGGGCTGTCGCGACTATCATTTTTTGTAATCGACTAATCGTGACCAGTAATCAACGGTTAGTCGATTAATAGTCACTTCCCATGATTTTTTAGCAAATCATTCTTCTGTTCGTAAAACTCTGAAAATGACAATGGCACCAGTGTGTTCAGACGAAGTGGGGTTGTGGGAACAACAAATCGGTCCCGACTGAAGCTACATGTAGTCCAATCTTGGACCCACAGTCCGTAATATAATTTTTGGGGTTGGTACGTCCTGTAGGACGTACCAACCCCAAAAATAATATTACTGACTGCGGGTCCAAGTTTGAACTAGATTGAAGCTGATGAATTTACCAAAGAACGTTCCTGCATATGTTTCCTTTCTGCAATAAGTTTCTCGAAATTTTGAACATTGAGATCTATGCATTCCCTCGTCAGTTGTTAAAACTGGATCTTAGTCCGAAGTTCTGAACTTTGAGAAGTGATCTGACGTTCTGACTTTCGTCACAATTTTGTCACTTCTGCGCTTTGGGTTTTCCAATGGGTGCATTCATGTGTACAAGACTGGAGAAATTCAGAAGAATCTATTCTTCTCGAGTAACTGAGTGTTCTTTCTTACACAGTCAGTGACAGTCGTACAGTCTTCCGGATATGAATGTTAACTATGGTTAGATATTTAAAGTTATTCACCTTCACTGATCATTCACCTCACAAAACAATGCAATTTAGCCCCGACGTGTAGTAGACGTGTACCACCTTGAAAATGAACGACGATCGACTAAAAATAAAAAACGTCGACTACTTCAATAGTCGACGGTTAGTCGACTAATCGAATAATCGCGACAGCCCTAATGTGAATTAGCTTGTTTCACAAGCAGGTGTTACGGTGTGGAATTATTAATGATATTGGTAACAGAAAGAAATCTGAGAATCAGCAACAAAACTATGAATTTAACTATTCTGAAATTTAATTAAAAAAAAAATTCATATAAAAAAAAAATGATACAAAGATCTTTTACACTAATTGGGTTACAGAAAATAAAAACAATGGTACTTATCAATTATAGAATTAGTCCAAAGTACAGTTTCACAGAATCCAGTAATCCAGTGGTGAAGTATCTTCTGAAGAAAGTTACCAGCTGGTAGATGTGGTATTAAATCCAACAATGTCTCTTCAGAAACAGTATCCCGTAGATTTATAATAAAATTTTCACTTAGAAATTTCAGCAGTCTCCAATAAAATATAATAAAATTCTCCACAAAATTCAAATGGAGTAAAAATCCAAGAAGTATTGGCGCCACAGGTAATTTCCAAACAATCCAGTAGAATCCTGGCTTTTCACAAAATATTATTCTGTTTCACAGAAAGTATAAATTCTCTTTTCCAAGACGAACAAATTCTCTTCAAAATTCTCTTTTGGAATCAATCTTCCAAATTCACAAAGAAAGAAGCACTGCTTCTATAATAAATGCACTGTTCTGAAACAATAATAATCTCCAATGGAAACAACTGCTGTGAAAAAAGTTCTTCTGAAATGGCTTTCTAAAAAGAGTTTTTGAATTCTGTTGACAAACCTTTATATAGTAACCAGATAGAATGTCCCAGAAGAGGAAGTTTCTGCAATGTTCTAACAGTTTCTAGGGGATTCTGTTAAAGTTCAAGTAAACAAGGTCATTGACCTATTTAAACAATTAAACAATCAACAGCTATATGTACAATATATCAGTGTAACAAAGATGTAAACAAGGTCACTGAGTGCAAAAGAGTTAGACCAGTCAGAAAATGCAGAAATAAAAATAAAATCTTTCTCACATAATTATCAACTTAAGGGATATATCAATCTCAATATAATATGGGGGCTATAACAGCAGGGTTCAAAATAAATTTTTTTCAAGCACAGATCAAAATGTCCTCTCCCAAGTAGTTGGTACAGGCCATTTTAATTTGGTGCAGGTCATTTTCAACATGTTGCTTTACCCATTGTAAATTGACTAGTAGTTTGTCAGATCCATCTTTTTAATGCCCCAGAGTTTATATTTCATCTAAATTTTGGATGATCCATTTGTATTCTCACAAAAATGGTTGCGAGTGTCCCAGGATCCCATTAGGCCACCACAGTTGAACCCCTGTTGTGTACTGATAACACATGTTAATTAGAGCTGTAGGTGTTTAAATTTCTTGTTCGGTTTCGGTTTTTGGTTTTTCAGGTGGAGTAAAACCACGGTTCGATTCGGTTTTCGGTTTGTTCATGAGGCCAAGTAAAATTTAATAAAACTCATTCTTATGTCCGGAGTCATAACTGAATGGTACTGAAATTGAGTGAAACTCAATGAATGCCCGAAATAAGCTATAATACATGAAGAATCAGGAAGGCCAATATAATAATTACCTAAATATACAGAACCTTTATTGTGCTTGGCCATTTTTCGAGTTCTGACACCTACATGCAACTTGAGGAAAGCTGCAAACACAACTAAACTGAAATGTCGGAAATTCACAGAATGTAGCCTTCCCAGAGTAGTGAGAGTACCCAGACACTGCCGTTGGCAGTGTCTGGGTACTCTCACTACTCTGGAATGGCTACATTCTGTGAATTTCTGTAGCAAGAGAGAATTTAATAAAAAACGAAAAACCTTAGATTACGGGATGTCGACGGTTTCGGTTTTTTAAAAAAACTAAAAACCTTGGTTCGGTTTCGGTTAACCTACAGCTCTAATGTTAATCCTTTACCCAACACTGCTTTTTAATTTTTAAAACAAACTCTGAATTTGATAATTTTTAATAATAAACAGCTGTGCCATGAGCGCATGATACGCCCGTTATTAATTACAAGAGGGAACCACACAATATGAGTATACATGTGTACTTGTCAGGTTACATATACTTGCCACCAAAAAATCATGAAAATTGCTCAAAGTCCAACATGTGGAAAATTGCCTATACTTTGATGAATAAAGTCCCATAACTCTGGAATGACAAATCGGACAGCGACACAAATCAAAAGGGAGAGATTCCTTATGATTTAAAACAAGAGGCCCCAGGGGGCCTGAGGGCACTCACCTGACATGGTAGCCTAAATATCAACCCAGAGAATTGATTTCCACAAGTTGCATCTGCTCCTCCTAAGAAAAGCTGAAACCAAATATCCAAATATTCTGACCAGTGGATCTAAAAAAAGATTTTTAAAGAATATTCCTCATACTGAACTAAGTCATAATTTGGGCTCCCACAGGGAGCCCATATATGAACCCAGGGACTTGGCTTTAACAAACCTGAATCTCACACTCCTAAGGATTCTGCACACCAAATATCAAAACATTCCGACTGCTGGATCTGAAGAAGAAGATTTTTAAAGAAAATTCTTCATTTTGAACCAAGTTACAATTCGAGCTCCCACAATCAGCCCAAATATGGACCTAGGGACATGGCTTGAACAAACTTGAATCTTACCCCCCTAAGGATGCTGCATAAAAAATATCAAAAGCATTCATCTGCTGGATCTGAATATTTTTAAAGAAAATTCCTCATTTTGAACTAAGTTGTCATTCAGGCTCCCATAGTGAGCCCAAATATGAACCAAGGGACTTGGCTTGAACAAACTTGAATCTCAGCCCCCTAAGGTTGCTCCATGCCAAATATCAAAACATTCCAACTGCTGAATCTGAAGAAGAAGATTTTTAAAGAAAAATTCCTCATATTGACTAAGTTATAATTTGGGCTCCCACAGGGAGCCCAAATATGGACCCATGGACTTGGCTTTAACACACTTGAATCCCCCCTCCCCCAAGGATGCTACTCACCACATATCAAACCATTCCGACTGCTGGATCTGAAGAAGAAGATTTTTTAAGAAAATTCCTCATTTCGAACAAAGTTACAATTCAAGCTCCCACAGTGAGCCCAAATATGGACCTAGGGACTTGGCTTGAACAAACTTGAATCTCACCCCCCTAAGGATGCTGCATACCAAATATCACAAGATTCTGCCTGCTGGACCTTGAGAAGAAGATTTTCAAAGAAATTTGCCTGAAATGCACAAAGTTCGAATTTGGGCTTCTATAGTGAGCCCAAATATGAATCCAGGTGGCCGATTTGAACAAACTGGAATCAGATCCACCCCACAATGTTGCATACCAAATATCAAAAGATTCTGCCTGCAGGATCTGGAGAAGAAGATTTTTGAAGAAATTTGCCTGAAATGCACTAAGTTCAAATTCGAGCTTCTATAGTGAGCCCAAATATGAATCTAGGGAGCCGATTTGAACAAAACAGAATCAGATCCACCCCACAATGTTGCATACCAAATATCAAAAGATTCTGTCTGCTGGATCTGGAGAAGAAGATTTTTTAAGAAATTTGCCTGAAATGCACTAAGTTCAAATTTGGGCTCCTATACTGAGCCCAAATATAAACCCAAGGGGCCGATTTGAACAAACTTGAATCAGATCCACCCCACAATGTTGCATACCCAATATCAAAAGATTCTGCCTGCTGGATCTTGAGAAGAAGATTTTCAAAGAAATTTGCCTGAAATGCACTAAGTTCAAATTTGGGCTCCTATACTGAGCCCAAATATAAACCCAAGGGGCCGATTTGAACAAACTTGAATCAGATCCACCCCACAATGTTGCATACCAAATATCAAAAGATTCTGCCTGCTGGATCTGGAGAAGAAGATTTTCAAAGAAATTTGCCTGAAATGCAGTAAGTTCAAATTTGGGCTCCTATACTGAGCCCAAATATAAACCCAGGGGGCCGATTTGAACAAACTTGAATCAGATCCACCCCACAATGTTGCATACCAAATATCAAAGATTCTGCCTGCTGGATCTGGAGAAGAAGATTTTTTAATAAATTTGCCTAAAATGCACTAAGTTCGAAATCGGGCTCCTATACTGAGCCCAAATATGAACCCAGGGAGCCGATTTGAACAAACTTGAATCAGATCCACCCTCCAATGTTGCATACCAAATATCAAAAGATTCTGCCTGCTGGATCTGGAGAAGAAGATTTTTTAATGTTTTTCCCATTGCCTACAGTGTTAAAAAGTGCTGACTCAGCACTTTTTCAATTTCCCGAAACTGTACCCTATGATAAAACCGATGGCAATTTTTTTTTACCAATTCTTTCTGTTGGTCCTAAGGAAGCTTCACACCAAATAAAAATTCTCGGTGCCGTGCAGTTTTGGAGATATGGGCGTTTTAATTTTTTTCTATTTTTAGCTCCTGCGGTTCCCATGGGGCTACGGGAAAAAAAAAATCAGCATAAATTAGGTACTTATGACCCAATAAGTCCTCACATAAAATTTGGTTCAAATCAGCCTCTCGGTTTGGAAAATAGAAATTTTGGGCGGGGCCAAAAATTTTGCCCCTCCCATAATGACGCCAAGTATAGCCCCACAAACTTCTCTTGAACAAATCTGAGTCTACACCTCAAAAGGAAGCTGCACACCAAATATCAAGTCTCTGCTACTGCTGGTTCATAAGAAGAAGATTTTTTAAGATTTCAGCACACTTTTTGGGTGTGGCCCTACCCACGGGCGGGGCGACTTGATTTGAACAAAATCAAATTGCGATGTCATAACAAACTATTATCTCAAATATCAATTAAAATGGTTCAGCGGTTTGGGAGGAGAAGACGCAAACACCATGTTCACGGACGACGGACGGTGAGTGATCACTATAGCTCTCCTGACTGAAAGTCAGGTGAGCTAAAAACGTAACCTCCAAACCATTTGCGATAGCATTTTACCGCAAACGGAACAAAAAACAAGAGGCCCCAGGGGGCCTGAGGGCGCTCAGCTGACATGGTAGTCTAAATATCAAACCAGGGACTTGACTTGAATAAGCTGCATACGCACCTCCTAAGAAAAGCATATACCAACTAGATGAAGCGATTGTGCCCACACAATACACAGGATTTTCAGTTCCTGCACTTTTACGTCACAAAATTGATAAATAAATAGATTTTTTTTTATTTTTGTTTCGGAAATTTTCAAAGTCCCAAACAAAATATTTTCAAACCAAAATTTTTTTTTCTTCTTAAAATTGACCAAAACGCATAAAAAACTTTCTGGATTTTGGTCAACCGGTCCCACCCGGCCTCCAAATTTTCAGTGTAAAAAAAAACTGAGATCTTCGTTTATAAATACGTAAAGCTCTAACCGGACAGAGTAAAGGCCTATGCCCATCTGAAGACGGAAGGGCCTTAATAACAATAGGTTCCAGATATTTATTAGGAGCATGATTCTTAGCCAAAAATCCATCATTAGTAGTAAAGGTAATAGTGATCCCGACACTACGATAGTGAGAATCGTCCACAGATAGTGCATGAAGCTCACTGACTCTTCTAGCAGAAAAGAAAGCTAAGAGAAATGCTGTCTTATAAGATAAGAATTTGAAGTCCACTGTCTCAAACAGATGGCTGTAGAAACCCGGTGATTCCTGGTCTTCTACGACCTCTACCGCGTTCTTCTCCAGAAGAGACTGTACTTCTGATAGAAGAGCGTCTCTTTTCTGCGGATTTGACGGAAGTTGAGTCCATTTTGGACTTCGAGTTAATGGAGGCTTTCGTTTGAAGGATATTCTTAGTCCTTCCGAAATTACCCCACGAACCCAGGGGTCGTACGTAATTGACGCCCAATTGTTTACAAAACTCGACAATCTTCCGCCTACCGGAACACGATAGAGGTTCATACCATCACCTCCTGGACCTGCGAGGCTTGTGGAAGGAGAAACTACGTCCTCTACGACCCACGCATCGCCCCGTCGACCTAGGGATGTCTGACCGGTTATCTCGGCAGGTATAACGTCCCTTACGTGAGTCGCTGCCTTGACAGTCTCTAGAATAAGACCTAGAGGACGCATAGGAACCTCTATAGGAACTTCCCTTGGGCGTAGTTGTCCCAGAAGTGCCTGTCTTACTCTTTTCTGCTGTATCTGACTTTTTAGAAGCGGATTTGAATAGCAGAGAATCTGAAGCTTTCTTAGTTATCTGATCATAGATTGCTGAAAGCTTGCCGTCGAAGAGAAGCTCTCTGGAGACCGGAGCGACTCTGAGAGAGTTTTTCACCTTACTATCCACGCGCGTTGATGTAGCTAGGGCCGCGTCACGTCTAACCAACTCCAGGTTTGCCACTGAAAGGGCGGACTTATACGCGGAATAAGCTATGGCCCTCGAAAGAACTCATAAGGAGGATTGTATATCCTGGAATTCTTTCCCTTCAAGACGTAATGATAACGCTTTAGTAAGGTGATCTGTGTATGATAAACGTCGTGGTTGAAATTGACATAGACGACGGTATAGACAATTCTAGGTCTTCAGCTTGGTCGTCTAGACGCAGAGGAACTCTCTGTATGCCCTGTCCTGCCGTTTCAAATTTATTCCTTGAATTGATGAAAGGCAGATGTAGAGCATTTGCGGACAAGAAACCATACTTGCTCATTTTGGCAGCAAGCTTATATATAGCATCATTCAATAGTTCAAATGTTCTTGTGACCTTATTGGACTGTGTCAGAAACTCAGGGACGATGTCCCTAAACCGATCAAAAAATTCTGTGTCCAGTGACGCTATCAGTCTCTTATCTGGCATCACAGCATTCTGGTCCGGCGGAACAACCTCTGGAAGATAATGCCGGATAAAATCTACGGCAGCTTTATGTTGTTCTGAAAGGGAAAACTCCAGATCCTCTGAATCCCTTTCGCCATCCTGTCGGACCATTTGAAGTTCTCGGTCGTCCGTACCTGATGCTTCAGCGGAGCGTACCGACCCAGCGTCGTCGGATAATTCCTGATCTGACAGAGATTCTGTCGTCTGCTGGGATGCTGCGATAGGTTGTGCTATTTGTGATAGCACGTCCGTCACTGAGGCCTGTGGAGCAGCGGTCTTACGTTGCTTTGCCGCTGGAAGCTCCCTGGACGTTGACTCCTGCATATTTCATTTATGCGAACGTCCGGAGTCTACAGGCCTCGTGTCCCTGGCTACCAGAGTCGCCGTGGAATCCCTAATCGGCGAAGCTGGCTGGATATCCGTGGTCACGTAGCCAAGGTGCGGTCGTGTGCGCTGCCGTGAGGATGAGGAAGTCATATTGACAGAATCTCCAGACTGTTTATATAATGGAGCGTCCCGAGTGGCGGACGTACGCTCCGAATGCAAAATGTTTTGTACCACAACATCTGGTCCCAGATGTTGTTGTACGAGAGAGGGACCTCTCTCGCTCGCAGCCTGGATGGACCTGGACGAGCTAGGAACCGGACTAATAGGCTTCCTCCGTTCCATCCTCTGATCCGTCGTCACTGGGTGTGCACTTTGTGTTATTATATCACCCAAATCTCCTTCCTGGACCGCAACGGACGAACCCGGCTGCCGAGCCATTCGATGAAAGGTCGCTACACTGGGCGAGCTAGTGGACGCCAATGCCGTCGATCCTACTAGGGACCTCTTAGGCAATTGACGTATTTCCATGAGCACTTTTGCCGCTAGCTCTTCATTTAACTGTGATGACGGAGGCACACTTTTGGAAGACATCACAGAAACATCACCCTGTTCTTGTTCCTCTGAAAAAGAGATTGAAAAACTAGAGTGACCCTGCGGAGAAAGGACCGGCATGGACCTATCCCCGCTAACAACATACCGTGACACACGTTTCCAATGTTTGTCATCCCAATTGACACACACTGAGCAGGAGTTAGTGCGAGTACACTGACTACAATTAATACAATGATTATGAAAGTCAGAGGAAGATTTCCTCTTATTACAATTTGAACAATATCCTTTCATTGTTAAAAGAACACAAACAGTCCTAGTACTCGCACCAACCCCTGAAAACAAAGATACATAATAACATGATCCATTAACATATAGAAAAAATAAATGAAATCAAAAAAAAAATTTTGAAAAAATATTTTTTCAGAAAAGCCCAAGTTTCTGAAAGTAATGTTGAGCCCCAATGGATCCCAAAAAAGCCTCAGTGTGGACAAAATTTTTAAAAATATTTCAAAAAAAATTAATGCAACACTTACGTATAATAATGTATCGTGTTATGATTAAACTAATACAAAGACAAGAAATCACTCTCAACAGAAACCGTTGTCAATGTAAACAAGAAGTGTATAAAAACTGGAAACATGACTCCAGGCACTGATAAACATGGCCCGAAATCAGTTACCAATTAAAACACTATCTGATGAAAAACAGAGACTTCCAGGGAAGAAACTGCAGAACATCAGATGGTAGATGCAGAACACAACGCCTAAACACCCATGGGTGAGGACATAAACATGGGGAAAAAACAGAATTCATTCTGTTACCAAGCCAAAACTCCCAAGAAATTTTAGTAATAATATTACAAAAAATATGCCAAAAGCATGGGATAATAGCAAGGGGGGACTTAAAGGAAAGGGAGAGAGGAAACACTGATCAAGCAGTGTAACTTTATAGCAAGAATGACAACAACAGGGCAGGCCCATGCCTTGAAATTAGGGAACATAACATAATTTCATAAAAAAGTTTTAAGTTACAGCCCTGATTATTTCCTGCCACTAATTTTTCCTTTCCTCCTTCTATTTCCTCTTTAGATCCACCATTTCTCTAATATTTATGTGTCTGGCATCATTTAAACTGAGATTTACAAGCACAAATATCAGTCAGATGTGAACTGATGAAGGGCCAAACAAAGAATGATAATTGGTGCCAATTTCGAGACCTCCTTGACACTGCGCATGCGCAGTGGAGGAAAAGTATGGAGGACCATTTAGGACATGTTATTTTCGGTTTTTGATGCAAATTTTGGGGATTGGGGGGCAAAATTTGTGTTTGGCCCTAGATTTTTGAGAATTAGCACCAGCTATGTCTGGGTCATTGGAACAGTATAAAAATGTCAAAAAATTTATAGTAATTTATATATTTTTTATACTTACCAATGACCCAGACTTAGCTGGTGCTAACTCTAACAAAACCAGGGCCAAACACAAAATTTGCCCCCCAATCCCCAAAATTTGCATCCAAAACAAAAAGAAATCATGTCCTAAAGGACCTCCATACTACGCCTCTACTGCGCATGCGCAGTGACGCAGTCGTCCCGAAATTGGCGCCAATTATCATTCTTACTGGCAGTGCCTGGTCAGCGCTATGTACTCAGCGGGGAGGCAAGAGTTCCCAACTCCAGGGAGGGCCATCCCCGTCTGGGTCATTGGTAAGTATAAAAAATATATAAATTACTATAAATTTTTTAACATTTTTATACTGTACCAATGACCCAGACTTAGCTGAATAGTAAACAGGCTGGAGGGCCTAGGACATAGAGGAAAATCCAATAAGCTCAACTATATAGTAAAGAGGTAACCCCTTAAGGAGAAAAGGAGTATTAGGCTTTACATGTATCTTTCTTATTTAATATTAAATTAGAAAGATACACTACCCTTAATAATTGAGCACAATAACATTCATGTTCTCTATTAACATCCAGTATAACCCTTATACTAATTATTTTTAAAGCAAGCCAATAAATAAAGTAGTCCAGAGAATTGAGACTCTTTATAATCATTTAAAAGTGTCCGAGTATTGTATATTAAAGCCCGTTTGACACTTGACATATACAAATGCTTCACACCGAGCTACACTTTAAAAATAAGACATGAATGAATTTAAACATTAATATTACACTTTAAAACCATCCCGGAAGCGACTCAGAAATACTGACTTGGAGGAGGCATTCCCTTGCTTTTCACTATAAAGCAGGTGACCTAAGGGAACACCCGCCCCCCCCCCTTCCCCTTGGTCAAATAGCCCAGAGCGAAGAGGGCAGCCGGATGGAGTCACTGCCGGAACAGAAAGCCTGCATAACTATAGTTGCAACTGTTTAGTGGACGACATTCTGAGCAACAGATAACGGACCTAAACAATGCAGGTCTCCAGAAATGGACTCAATATTTCTGAGATAAAAATTCGTAAATGTGGATGGCTGAGACCAATAAGCAGCCTTCATTAAATCTGTAATAGCAACACTATTAGCATAAGCCCAGGAAGTAGAAAGAGCTCTTACTTCATGAGCAGAAATCTTAAGCACAGACTGCTGAGAAGAAGATAAATCTTCATAAGCAGTACGGATAGTTAACTGAATCCATCTAGCAATAGAATGGACTGAAATGTCCTTTCTATTAGGCATCAAAGACAGAAAGAAACGTTTCCGTCCCTTTCTGATAAACTGAGATCTCTGTTTATAGATACGTAGTGCTCTAACAGGACAGAGTAAAGGCCTACGCCCGTCTGAAGACGGAAGAGCCTTAATAACAATAGGTTCCGGATATTTATTAGGAGCCTGATTCTTAGCTAAAAAACCCACATTAGTAGTGAAGGTGATAGTGTTCCCAACACTACGATAATGAGAATCATCCACCGATAGTGCATGAAGCTCACTGACTCTTCTGGTAGAAGAGAAAGCTAAGAGAAAAGCTGTCTTATAAGATAAGAATTTGAAATCTACTGTCCCAAGAGGTTCCAATGGCTTTTCCTTCAATTTAAGGAGAACCCAAGCTAAATTCCACTTAGGAATTAATCTAAGAGTTCTGGGTCTATTTATCGAAAAGTTTCTAACCAACTTCGATAAAGAGACATTAGATCCAATTTGTAAACTATCATGATGTGCATAGGTATAAGATAACATAGATCTATAACCCTTTATAGTAACAGGCTGCAGTTTGATTTCGTCAAACAAGTATACTAGAAAGTTTGCAATGTCTGGTATAGAGGGATCAAATATATCTACAGAATGATCCCTACACCAACGACGAAAAACCTTCCACTTAGCCGCATAGTTTAGCGAAGAGGAGGTCCTCCTACAGTTAGAAATCGCGTCCACTGCTCGTCCTGTAAAGTGCTTGCCATGCAAGAAGGACCGCACAACGGAAAAACGTGAAGGTTGAGACCTTGCGGGTTGTGATGGAGTTGGCGCGATTTCCCCTGCGAAAGAAGATCCTCTCGTGGAGGAAGCTTCCGCGGTAGGTCCCACAACAGACACCTGAGTAGATTTATCCACGGTCTCTGTGGCGACAGAGATGCTACAACAGAATCTTGCATTGAGATTGTTTTATCTTTAGCAATACTTGTTGAAATAACGGCGCTGGAGGATACGCATATCCTATCATTCCGTCCCAAGGGATCGACAGAGCGTCTACTGCAAATGCTCTTGGATCCGGACACGGAGACACATACGTCTGCAACTGATTGTTGAGATGTGTCGCAAATAAGTCTATCATTGGCCGTTCCCATTGGTAGCAAATCTGATTGAATACTTGTTTGTTGAGAGTCCACTCCGACGGCAACAAGCGACCCTTTCGTGAAAGGGAGTCTGCTAGCACATTCAGACGACCCGGTATGTGACGGACCGAAAGAAGAACGTGATGTTCTAACGCCGCAAACAGAAGGATTCTTTCCGTTAGATTGAACAACGGAACTGAATGAGTGCCTCCCTGATTCCGTATATACGCCACTACTGTCGTATTGTCGGATAGGATTTGGACATGAGCATCGTGAATAATGTCCATCCAGTGACGTAACGCAAGCCAAATTGACATCATTTCCTTGATGTTTATGTGCTTGCACAGGAATTGCGGATCCCAAAGACCCTGGCATCTCGAATCCGTTGGGATTAATGATGCACCCCAACCTGTTTGACTGGCATCCGTCATAATGGTAAAACTCGGATCCGGCAACTGCAGCGGAACTCCGTGAGTTAACCACTGAATGTTTGCCCAAGTCTGAATCTCTTGTTTCACTTGATCTGACAAGAGAACGTCTACATCGAGCGAATGAATTTTCACACTCCAATTCTGAGTCAGGAAAATTTGAAGAGGACGTGTGCGTAGCCGCCCCATCGGAATGAGATCCGCGGCGGCTCCGCACAGACCTATCAGTCTCATAAATTCTCTCGCCGTGACTTTGTCTGCGTGCAGACAATAGCGAGCGTAACAACTGACTAATTTCGCTCTGGTTAATGGCAGACGAACGAGATTGTTGTGCGTCTCGAAGCTCATTCCCAGATGAGTGAATGACTTGGACGGCACCAGATCCGACTTCTCCTCGTTTACTATAAAACCAAGACGTCGGAGCAATAGAAGAAGATTCTGAACATCGTTCTGAAGCGTTAACTCGTTGCCGTACCTCTGAAGAATGTCGTCCAGGTAGGCCGACGTTACCGCAGACGAATGAGCTCGGAAGTAGATCATTACCGAGTTCATTACCCGAGTGAAAGCCCAGGGTGCTAGATTCAATCCGAAGCACATCGCCCGGAATTGATACACCACTCCCAGGACTGCAAAGCGTAGATACTTTCGGAATGTCGGATGTACCATGACGTGAAAGTACGCATCTTTGAGATCTATGCTCGTTGCATAATCGTTCACCCGAATACTCGCTCTGACCGATCGAATCGTCTCCATATAAAACTTCGGAGCGACGATCAGCTTGTTTATCCAGCTCAAATCTATGACTGGACGGAACGAGCCGTCTGGTTTCGGAACCAGAAACAGATGGCTGTAGAATCCCAGAGATTCCTGGTTTTCTACGACCTCTACCGCGTTCTTCATTAAAAGAGACTGCACCTCTGATAACAGAGCGTCTCTTTTCTGTGGATTTGACGGAAGATGAGTCCACTTTGGACTTCGAGTTAATGGAGGCTTTCGTTTGAAGGATATCTTTAGACCTTCCGAAGTCACTCCTCTCACCCAAGGGTCGTCCGTAATCGACGCCCACTCTTGTGAAAAACTTGACAACCTTCCGCCAACCGGAACACGATAGAGGTTTAAGCCATCACCTCCTGGATCTGCGAGGCCTGCGGTAGGAGAAACCACGTCTTCCACGACCCGCACCTCGCCTCGTCGACCTCGGGGCGTCCGACCGATTGTCCCGGCCTGAAGGACGTCCCGAACGAGAGTCGCTATCCTGACGGTCTCTCGAATAAGACCAAGAGGACGCACCGGAACCTCTATAGGAACCTCTCTTGGGCGCATTAGACCCAGAAGTGCCTGTCTTATTCGTGTCTGCTGTATCCGACTTTTTAGGAGCCGATCTGAACAACAGAGAATCATTAGCTTTCTTTTTAATTTTATCATAAATAGCGGAAAGCTTGCCGTCAAAGAGAAGTTCTCCTGAGACCGAAGCGACTCTAAGAGAGTTCTTCACCTTAGAATCCACTAGTGTGGATGTAGCTAGGGCTGCGTCACGTCTAACCAACTCCAGATTTGCCACTGAAAGGGCGGAGTTACACGTGGAATAAGCTACTGCCCTTGAAAGAAGTCTTAAAGAGGATTGTATATCCTGAAACTCTTCCCCTTGAAGGCGCAGTGATAACGCCTTAGTAAGGTGATCTGCGTAAGATAAGGCATCTAAATTGGCTCTGTTAGACGCAATAGCTGTTTCCAACACCGCGGTTGGAATAGAAGCTGACGACGGTAATGATAGCTCTAAGTCTTCCGCCTCGTCGGCCATACGCAGAGGAACTCTCGGTATACCCTGTCCTGCCGTATCGAATTTATTCCTTGCATTAATGAAAGGCAGGTTGAGAGTATTAGCGGACAAGAAACCTGCTTTCCCCGTCCTGGAAGCAAGTTTAAATATAGCGTCGTTCAATAATTCAAATGTTCTAGCAACATTATTGGACTGCGACGGAAACTCGGGAGCGATGTCCCTGAACCGCTCAAAAAATTCAGAGTCCAATGACGCTATAATTCTCTTGTCCGGAAGCGCAGCAGTCTGGCCCGACGGAACAACTTGAGGGAGAAAGTGCCGGATGAAGTCCACGGCAGCTTTATGTTGTTCCGAAAGGGATAGCTCCAAGTCATCCGTATCCCTTTCACCATCCGGTCGGACCTCACGATGTTCCCGGTCGTCCGCCCCCGATGCTTCAGCGGAGCGTACTGACCCAGCGCCGTCGGATAATTCTCGATCCGACACCGTTTCTGTCGGCTGCTGGGATGCTGCGATAAGCTGCACAAGAATGTCCGGCGTCGAGACCTGCAGAGGCGCAGTCTTTCGCTGCTTCGCCGAGGGCAGCTCCGCATCAGATGGCTCCTGCATACTTTTCCTATGCGAACGTCCGGAGTCCATCGGTCTCGAATCCCTGGCTGCCGGATGGTGTGACCTGGTCGCCGAAGAATCCTTCATCGGCGAAGCTGGTAATATATCGGCGGTCACGCAGCCAAGGTGCGGTCGTGTGCGCTGACGAGAAGAGGAAGCCTTAACAGTCTCTGCGGACTGCTTATACAACGGAGCGTCCCGAGCGACGGACGTATGCTCCGCTAAAGACACATTTTGTACCACAACATCTGGTCCCAGATGTTGTTGTACGAGAGAGGGACCTCTCTCGCTCGCGGCCCGGCTGGACCTGGACGAGCTAGGAACCGGACTAAAAAGCTTCCTCCGTTCTCGCTTACTATCCGCCGTCACTGGGTGTGCATCTATTATGTTTATAGTGCTCGCATCACCCAAAATTTCCTCTTGGACCGCATCGGACGAACCCGGCTGCCGAACCATTCGGTGAATGGACGCTACACCGGGCGAGCTAGCGGACGACATTTGTCTAATCTCCATGAGCACTTTTGCCGCTAGCTCTGAATTCATTTGTGACGACGGACGCACACTTGAAGAAGATAACATGGAAACATCACCCTGTTCTGGTTCCTCTGAAATAGAAACTGAGAGAGTAGAGTGACCTTGTGGAGAAAGAGCCAGCATCGCTCTTTCTCCAGAAACAACATATCGTGACACACGTTTCCAATGTTTCTCATCCCAATGTTCACATATAGGACAGGGATTAATGCGAGAACACTGACTACAATTAATACAATGATCATGAAAGTCAGAGGAAGATTTCTTCCTATTACAATTTGAACAACGTCCCTTCATTGTGAAAGAACAACAATAAGTCCTAGTTACTCGCAAAGACACCTGAGACAAAGATACATAATAACATGATCCATTAATAAATGAAAAAACAATTGCAAAACAAAATAATTTTGAAAAAATATTTTTTCAGAGAAGCCCAAGTTGCTGAAAAGTAACGTTGAGCCCCGATGGATCCGATGGCAAAGTGTGGTCAAAAATTTTAAATTTATATAAAATAATTAATGAGACACTTTCGGATAATATAAATGTATCTTATAATGAGATAAACTACCACAAAGGCAAACAGCCCCCCTCAAAAAAGGCTGTTGCCAATGAAAACAAACAGTGTAAACACACTAGAAAACATGACTCCAGGCACTGAAAAAACTGGCCCGGAATCAGTCATCAATTACACTCTATCTGATGCAAAACAGAGACTCCCAGGGGAGAATCTGTAGAACATCAGATGGAAGATGCAGAACACAAACGTTATACACCCATGGTGAAAATAACAGAAAACATTCTGTAACCAAGCAACTCTCCCAGGAAATTTTAGAAATGAAATTTCTCAAAAATATGCCAAAAGCATGGGAGAATTGCCAGGGGGGACTTTAGAAGGCTAGGGGAGAGGAAACACTGAATAAGCAGTGCAACAATTAGCAAGAATGACAACAAGAGGCCCATGCCTCGAAAATAGGCAACTTAACATAATTTCATCAAAAAATTTTAAGTACAGCCCTGATTATTTTTTGCCACTTCTTTTTCCTCTCCTCCTTCTATCCTCCTTAGAATCACATTTTCTCCAAAAATTACGTGTCTGGCATCCTTTAAACTGAGATTTACAAGCACAAAGATCAGTGAGATGTTGACTGATGAAGGGCCAAACAGAGAATGATAATTGGCGCCAATTTCGGGACGACTGCGTCACTGCGCATGCGCAGTAGAGGCGTAGTATGGAGGTCCTTTAGGACATGATTTCTTTTTGTTTTGGATGCAAATTTTGGGGATTGGGGGGCAAAATTTGTGTTTGGCCCTGGTTTTGTTAGAGTTAGCACCAGCTAAGTCTGGGTCATTGGTACAGTATAAAAATATAGAAATTCTGGGCAGGGCAGGGCCCCTCTCAGAACAAAGGCAAATATTGCCTGTCAAACTTCTCTTGAACAAACTTGAGTCTACACCTCAAATGGAAGCTGCATACCAAATATCAAGTCTCTGCTATAGCTGGTTCATGAGAAGAAGATTTTTTTCAAATTTTGTGCATTTTGGCCCCACCCCACTCCACAATATGAGCAGAAACCCAATTTGAAGAAAAACCCAAATGCCCCTATATGTATATAACCGCTACTCATGTGAATTTTCATTGAACTGTAGTCAGTGGCTTGGGAGAAAAGGACCCAAACACCACCTTCATGATGTAAGATGGACGACAGACGACAGACGAAAAGTGATCAGAATAGCTCACCCTGACTTTCAGTCAGGTGAGCTAAAAAAGATCATCACTTCATTGTTGTGTCAAGCACCTCAACTTGAAATGGTGATCAAACACCTGATAAACTTCTTTCATAAACTTTATGGTCCAGACCCATCACCTGAAAGGGCTTTCTATGGAGAATGCTACTGACAAATGCGAAGAAATCCATTCACTTAATCATCTGAAGTGGCTTTTTTTCTCATTTTAATTTCAGGAATGGCAGACTGCTCTGTTCTATGGTGTGTAGTCTAAGTGTGATAGTTAGCTCCCTTGGTATGCCAGAATGTGATGTTTCACCAATGTTGAAACAAACTGTCAATGATCACACACAATCGCTCAGGGTTGATTATAATATTGGAATTACGTCATGGAAACATTTCACGCATTCGCAAGTGGCACCACCGTCCTGCTACAAAAAATGACAAAGCTGAACAGGTCTGGTTGCATCATTGTACAGTTAAAACTAGAAGTCATGTCACGAATAGTGCGCTTATCTAGGCTGAATTGCGTGTTGGAATTGCGCATTGGAATTGCGCGCAACTGCCATATCGAATGGCATCCAAAGCACTGCAGGTTCTCCTGGTACCTCATAGCAAACACATGCAATGTTTCTGCCAATGGACCTCCGGGTTACCCGGAGGTCCATTGACTGAAACATTGCCTGTGCACAGGCCATATGTACAGAATATGATAGCTTTAATTGGGCCACAACGTGCACATCAACGTGCTATTTGTGCGCATTTCATGACAGGACTTCTAGTTTTAACTGTAAAGTTTGTGACTGACAAATGATTCCAACTGTATAAAATCCAAGGGGGGTACTGCAGTTAATTAAGGTAATTGATAATGAGGTGCTCCCTCATCCCTCCCTCCCCCCCCCCCCCCCCCTGTCTGCCAATCATAGAGTAATTTTGACCTTAATTGGCGAATCGTCCACTGGCATGGGAGAATTGTCTAGTAACCCTGGGAAGTGTATGCCCACGGGTCGCCCCACAACTTTAAACAGGTTACGACAATCAATTAGGCATAACTGGTTATGGAACTCATTCCTTATATATCCAGGCCTGCCGCTCGGTGGTGGCCTTTGAAAGGGTGCTGGTCAAAATATCCCCAAATTCTGGTCAAAACGTCCCCAACCTTTGGTCAAAACGTCCCCAAATATTTTTCCCCCAAACTATTACCTATTTGAACTATATTAACCCCCAAACCCTCGATTGTTGTCATATTTTCGTCACTTACTATAAGTAAAACCCTGTCCCTAACTTTATAAAACCCGCAGAAAATTAGGACACGTTTTGGCCAAAACGCCCCCCATCACTTGGTCAAAACATCCCCAACACTTGGTCAAAACGTCTCCAACTCTTGGTCACAAAAACAGGTCACATGATTGACTGCCTTTCTTTATCAAGGGAAAAAAGGGTTAACACAAAACGATTTTTTTCCAAAATGTTCCTTTATTGTGAATTACCCATTGTAATAAATAAAATATAGACAAGAATGCATTTGAGAGGTAATTAAGGATGATCAGAAAAAAATCCCGCTATCTGTATAACAAGGGCATGGACGACCATAGGATTCCTAAGAAGGGGGTAGGTGAGCAGCGTTGAGATGACTTTTTTTCAGGGAGAATGGTTTCAATTCAGCATTTTAAGCTCTCGCATTTAAAAATTGCCTGTGGCCGCAGTGGCGCCGGATCAGTGGGCCTCCCTCCCTGCCTTCGGTATATGAAGGCATGCAGGAGAAATAACGGTCCTTTTTTTCTTCAAATAATGAATTGCCCTTTTCCCCTAACTATATATACCAAGTCACACCATTCAACTTTCCTTCCTGTTCAACGCCACCTCACAGACTCTATCCACAATTATTTACCAAACGAATTAAATCTTATTCACCTGTAGTTTAAACATGACCACATAATTTTTTCATCTCGTTATTTTACCTTTGAACCGTAATTACGTTTAAATAATGTGTTTTAACTTGAACATTTGGCGATAAAGCTGTCTCTATCAATGAGAATACCACTGCCACGCACTGGTATTTTCAATGGTAAAACAACAAGACTACATGATGTTTTTCACACATCTCATTATTTTACTTTTGAATCGTCACTACTGATTGCCAATGTCGGTTTTTCTTTGAACTTGTGATTTTCGGATACTAATTAGCACATTTTCCTGTCAATCGGGCAAATACTATTTTTTATATCATATGGAAATTTTAAAAACACATTTCGCTCTGAACATATTCAGTAAATATAGGTGCGAATTCGTCCTTGAATTTTAACAATCGAACTATACTACTCTAAGTTTGCTAAGCACCAAATATTTGGCACATCATTGTGAAATTTGCTTGGGACATATTTGCGATATTTGTGGCGGATATGATTGAGAAATGTATTGATATGGTCCCCAGTATTTACATTAGCTCTCTTGACAGGCAGACTTTTTGTGACTGTCATGGAAAGCATGTATCCCTTGATTTTCATGATGTTTTTGTGTACTGTCTACATGTACATGACATGTGTAGGGTATTCAATCTTCATTTCAACACAAACCATTGTGATTTAAAGACTGAATATGGCAAATGCAAATGTAAGAAGACATTTGTCTGAAGCAGAAATGTGGCGGGCTGTAGGGATGGTGGAGCAAGGGGCTACCCATCGTCAGGTTGGTGAAGCCCTTGGTGGGCACCATATGGTGATCACCAGAGCCCGGGCAAGATTTCAGCAGTATGGCACACCAGTAAGAAGGCATGGTGGTGGCAGAGACAGGGCAACATCTGCAGCTGAAGGCCGGTTTTTGATCATTCAGGTCCATAGGAACTACTTTGCCACAGCAACCCAGCTTCACAGTGACATTCAGAATGCATTCGGGGTAAATGTTTCAACGCAGACTATCCGGGCAAGGTTGTACGAAGATGGTCCTCGATCGAGAAGAACATGTACTCACATTCCCCTGTCCCAGAACCACCGCCAGGCACAATATGAATGGACCATGGACCACGCTGGATGGACCAGAGAAGATTGGCCATCTGTCCTTTTTACAGATGAGTCAAGGTACTGCCTAGACCACACAGATAGGCGGCGTTCTAAGGTATGGAGAAGACCAGGAGAGTGATTCCATGCAGCCAACATTGCTGAGCATGACCCCTATGGTGGAGGGTCAGTCATGGTCTGGCATCAGCTGGGATGGACGTACAGAGCTCTGTGTCATTGAACGTGGTACATTGACTGTACAACGGTATATTGATGAGATCCTGGATGTCCATGTCAGATTGTATGCCGGTGCAGTGGGTGATAGATTCATTCTGATGGACGGTAATGCCCATCCTCATGTTGCCCATGCTGTAGGGGAGTACCGACAGAGGGAGGGGATTGAGTGTATGGACTGGCCAGCAAGATCCCCTGACCTCAATCCAATCGAACATGTCTGGAATGAGTTGCAGCTTGCAATTTCAGCCCGTCCAGTCCAGCCAAAAAGTGTCCAGGGGCTTGGTGCCATGATGGTCCAAGAATGGAACAATATCCCACAAAGGACCACCAGGAACCTGATTGGGAGCATGAGAAGGTGTTGTCAAGGTGTAATTAACAGTAATGGGTCTCATACTCGATATTGAAGCCATACCAGTTCGCTCCGTCAACTTTTTGGTATATTGAAAAATTTCCTCTTTTACCAATAATATCCATTTTTCATGGTTATCATATTCAAAAGCTAAAAAATAATGTCAAACACAAATAAAAACCTAATTTCTGTACTTAAATCATTAAAGATATAATTAAATAAAAAATATATACACTTTTCTTTACAATATTTCAACTAAAACATAAAACAGGTAGTTGGATGTACTTGGTTCTTAGCAAACTTTCAGTAGTATATTATCGACAAAGTTACGGAATTAATGGAATACCGGACACATAAAACGAACGGGCTCGTATCAACGAAGTGGTAGCTAGGTGTACGTTGCAATATTTTTTTGTTAGAAATTTGGTTGCGTGTTGACTGTGTTCGAAATGATGACGATGTGAAAAGCACCAAGATTCAAACGCGCCGTCAGTCAACCGTGCTTCGTCGATACGAGCCGTTCCATTTTATGCGTCCGGTATTCCATTAGTCAAACACTCTCCCGAAGATTTCAGTTTAAACATGGCGACCTCTGTTGTTGATCAGCTGATGAATTTCAAGTGAAAATACAACGTTTTAGAATTTATCAAGCGATCAACACGTTTTTATATGGATATAATTGCTCAGTAAATATTCTTTTTTCGATCACATACTAACACAAAGCTTTTGGATATGCCATATTCTTCTCATGAGGCGAGATAGACCAAGTAAATTGTTTACTGGTCATATAGTACACCATGGAGATTGAGAGCGTTGGACCTACAGGCCGTACCAATGCCAAAAATTATATTATGGACTGTGGGTCCAAGTTTGGACTAGCCCCTCCTAACCCCTGTTAGGTTTTCCGACGGACAGTTCCCCCACTCTCACCTTTCCACCAGCTTCTCTTTTGTAAAATCTGGTGGAATAGTCAAACGAGTTGATGGTTTAAGAGGAAATTACATTGGGGATGTTTTTAGCAACGCTTGGGGACGTTTTGGCCAACCTTCGGGGACGTTTTGACCAACACTTGGGGACATTTTGACCAACACTTGGGGACGTTTTGACCAATGCTTGGGGACGTTTTCGCCAATGCTTGGGGACGTTTTGACCAATGCTCGTGGACGTTTTGACCAATGCTCGGGGACGTTTTGACCAGCACCCCTTTGAAATTGAATACAAGTGATGAAATGGTGGCTCCATATGTTGGTGAGGTAAAAAGGACAGAGCGTCTCTGTACTCTGAAAAAAATGATAGGGACGAATCGTCCCGGTTATAATTTTGGAACGAAACGTCCTGGACGAATTGTCCCGGGACGAACTGGTTTTGGGACGAAACGTCCCGTAACCCTTTAGACATGTACATCGAAGAACGGTAACTTAAATCTTTTTTGGTGACAATTGTTCAACAAAGATGATTGTCTGTTTAGATGCGTGGATTCCCGGTCGACATTACTTGAATCAAGGCGGTTGAGATCTTACCGAGACGCGACACTCGCCGCCTTTCAGCTGTTTGACAATCACGTGCATTTTGTTGACAAGATTGACACAGAGAGGGTGTCGTCAGAAAACTATCCGTAACTTCCGCGTGCTTCGATGTGAAGTTTCGCAAGTCAATTCTTTATTGAAGTAATACTGGGTTTTTCCATTAATAAGACTTGGTCGTTTGTTTGATATTCCGATATCTGTATATAAAATAAACTGATTGGACACACGCACGAATTCTTGATCCAATATTGTCACCTCCACATTGGTACTATGTTTCCTTTTTCTAACACTCGCAAATGTTGTCAAAAGGCCTTAGCTCTTCTATTGAATACATTTACTCCCTACGTAATGTCACTACATGTTGGAAAAGTTCAAACATTATTGCATAACGCTTAGTATTGGTGCCCCATGTCACCCTTGAAATTATTTTTAGAGACCATGTTAGCCACAATAAAGCTTTTAATTTGGCATTTTCTCAAAATAAACAATTATTGGTGTATTGATTCAGGTCAAGGTCGTATATTTAGTTAGCCAACGTGAGATGTTGTGCTCGCTGAATGGCTGGTATCTGCTGAAATCTCACTGGCTCTTGGATTGACCAACCAATTTCTCAAACCAATCTCAATCACTTAGGTTTGTTGTCACTAAACTTCGGCCAATAGATTACACGTGCATTTTTCAAAATGTCAAAGCTGGTCTTCTGAGAAATATTTGTACAATTAATTTCAAATATCATCTCTTCTTTTTGTCGTTGCACGAATATCACTTTTTTATTTTCAACACCGCCATGTTTTTAGATACACGTCGTATTGACATTTTGCTCATGGGTCCTCGACTGGAGCTCGGTTTACTGACTCGATACTATAGTAATACCAAACTTGAAGTTGACACCAATGCCAGCCTTTGGCTTTGCCCCAGTCAGTTCCACAAACCACCAACATATCGTTATCAATAATCAAGTGTTTCAGTTCAAGTTCACAATTACTCTCGTATTACAATTTGACGGAACATTGAAATCAGACCTGTGAAGTTGTTTACCACAAATCACTCCACTTATATTTTTATTTGAAACATAATACATTGTCATTGAACTGCAGTAATTTGTATAAAAAAGTTTAAAGACTGAGCAACAAAATTTTGTATTTTCTTTAGTTTATTTTGACCAACATTTGTTTCCATTCATTAGATTTTTTAACCAGTTTTTGCAGCCATCAACCAAGAACCATATAGGCTATAGCTATGAATATGATTACAACTAGGAGATTACATTGAGGTCAGACAGTGGGGGGAGGGGGGATTTGGGTTGCAATTCGAAAAAAAACAACATTGTAAGAACAGTTACAATGTTTGCTAGATTTGTTGTAACTTTAACGTCCGAAATAGGGTAAGCTATCCAATTTCCAAAGGTTGAACATTCACTTGATTCAGATATCTTCGGCAAGTTCGGGTATCCCATGGCCATGTGTTCCCATGGCCATGTTTTTAAAATCTGGTAACACTGATATTGTGGTACTGTAGAAAAACTAACCTCATCACAGACCATGACAATGCTTATCAAAGCACACTGTAATGTAAGTCAAACCTGACCATATTTGTTGAACTACAGTAGGTGGAGAGTGTATTATCACTAAATCACCCGCAGAGTGGAGATTCCATCCAAGCAATAATTGCAAATTTGTTGCAAAGTATAACCAGCACCAGCAAAGTTTCAGCCAATGGACCTCCGGGTTCAACCCGGAGGTCCATTGGCTGAAACATTGCTTGTGTTTTTTGTTGATATATACAAAAGTTGAAAGTTATAGCTTGGGCGATAACTCCACTCCGCGGTGATTTAGTTACAATCCACTCTCCACGTACTGTATCAACAACCAAGTGTGAAAATGTGTACATGTACATGTGTATTAAGAGATAATTTATGGAACAGTTCAGGAATCATATAAATGTTAGAACATTGAGGAGATTTTCTACAATGGCATATCTGAGGAATTAGTCAAGTAGACAAATATAAATACAAATTTTATTTGAAAAATTTATGGTACAGCAATGTGATACCATTCATCATTATATGGTAACACAGTGATTTTCAGTGTCAGTCTTTTTTTTTTACCCCATGCATTTTGGATACTCCACCAGTGGGGTACTCTTGAGTGCCTAATAACAGTACAGGGTGCACAATTTCTGGAAATTAAAAACAATTGTACAATGTGGAATACTAGTATTGGACTGAGAATTTCAAGATGTGTACCAGTTTCTGGTTTTTAATAATTCCAAACCATTCTGTGTTTGGTTGTACCTTACTAGAATAAGTTAAGTCAACTTTCCACAGATATATTGTCCCTTGACTGGAAGGAGGTGCCATCTGCAATGCTTCAGCAAATTCAAGTCTTTTAAAGGTGTTCCCAAATTTGGAAGATGTCCCAATGCATCTTGTCAAACCCTTCACTGGAACTCGCTTTTAGTTTTAAATAGGCTGCCCTCTGTTCCTGAAATGGAATACAGACTGAAAACATATGTGCAGAGATCCATTTTACTCGCCAGTGTGTTTATTACTTATTCCAAATGAGTAACTGGGGCCACACTTGTCGCATCATTCCATTATAACCAGTGATTTACAAATTGGACTTCGGTGAGATATTGTTTAGGGCTGTCACGATTTTTTAATTTAGGAATTGAATAATCGTCGCAAATAATCAATGATAATCGATTGATCGTACCCAGATGACCCCATCTCCTTCTCTTTGAAGTCGATAAAAATGAAGTTGAAGTCAGTTGACCTACCTCAAGTAAACAACGAAGACGATCCTCTTTTAATTACATTCAAAGCTTTGATGTTCTGAACTTTTGAACCATCAGTGTAATAATCAAGACCGGTCAGCAGTTGTGAACTTCGCAACTGTCGACCGGTCTTGATTATTACACTGACGGTTCAAAAGGTCAGAACATCAAAGCTTTGATGAATGTACCTGAAAGACAAATGCTTCCAATAGCTTCTTGGGGTTTAACATCGATATTCTTAACTCTTTATCTTTAGAAACAATAGTTTTTTCAACATATTTTCTTTTAATTATTTAACGTCTAAAACAGGATATAATTTACCGATTATTCGACAACGAAAAATACTAATCGATTTTGCCGTGACCGATCAACAATCGATTAATTGATCAATCGTGACAGCCCTAATCTGAAGTATATGAAAATGTTAAATTCTTATCTAATAACTCTAGAATTTAGCCCTTAAGTGGCTGGACAAGTGTCCTGAATTTTCACCATCCCACAGCCTTTATATGTCCAGAGGTTTAGCAGTGATTTCTAGTTACGTCTTGGCTGCCTTAACAGGCGGCCAAGACTGTAACTAGAAGCCACTGCCAAGATAATTTGCCTATTGTGAGCAGAATTTCCTCATGATGGCATGTTAAGGACACCTGTTCTGAGGTTTTAAAAGTCGGAAGAAGGCCTTTAAGGGTTAAAACATAGGTAAGTACTTGAGTAGCATAACTTAAGTAAAATTTTCCACCAACCCTGAGATTCATTTGCCAAAAACGTGCTTGTGCTTCATATGTCCCTTCATATTTTGAACTTATTGACAAGTGAAAACCTCCCTCTCTCCATTAACATGGTCAGTCTTTCGATTTTGAGGTGACTTGTCACTCTTGTATGCTACGACACCTGCAGTTTTGACATTTTTGTGAGAAGACATTAGACTGTCTTGATTCTGTTGCACCTTGTAAGTGATTAATCCTTACCTAATGAATTGACTGCGTCTGACACATACAAATTGTGCAGCAGAAAATTGTTTTTAAAAAATTAACAAAACCACATCATATGACCCCTCATTGTGATGAGTTGTTCCTTTGAGGGTGTAACATGATGTGGTTTTGCCAATTTTTTTTTAAGAATTGGGGGAAATTTAAATAACAAATTTTGATATCGTGTTTTCTGAAAAGGGTCTATTCTTGGGAAATAGGCCGAATGATACAATGCGTGCACAAAAATGTGAACAATGCAACATGAATTATAAACTAGCATTCTAAGACTCAAACTAATCAAACTTCACTTTCCGAGAACTGGTGGGTAAACAACATAGTTCGACAAACTTCAAAGGCCAGTAATGCTACTTACTCATTGTCTTTTTGCCAAGTCCACACAGAACAGGCTTGTCAAAGTACAGTTAAAACTAGAAGTCCTGTCACGAATAGTGCGCTTATCTAGGCTTAATTGCACATTGGAATTGTGCGCAGTTGCCATATCGAATGGCATCCAAAGCACGGCAGGTTCTCCTGGTTACTCATAGCAAACACATGCAATGTTTCTGCCAATGAACCTCCGGCTGAAACATTGCTTGTGCACAGGCCATATGTACAGAATTTGATAGCTTTACTATGGCCATAATGCGTACATTAACGTGCAGATCAACATGCTATTTGTGTGCATTTCATGACAGGACTTCTAGTTTTAACTATACCGTCTGTACCAACATAACCGGTACCGAGACACATCAACAATTGGGTGACATATCGCAGTCAGATGGGAGAAATTCACATTTAAACTGCCCCAAGATCGCAAGAAAAACATGACATCGTGGCGATTATTTGGCGGGGACATCAAAGTAATCGTAAAGCACGAGGATCGTGATTTATGATTACTTTGATGTCGCCACAGAATAAAGTTTTTCAAGTAGCCGATGACGGAGCTTTCATTGTCTTTGATGCCCCGTTTGAAAAGTCACAGTGGTCTGCCTTATCGAGGTCGGGGTGCAGACAGAACATGCACCTTCAGAGTTTTTTTATATGCTCAAGTGCATATAAGTTGAAAGTCTGTCGTGCAAACTTGTGTGCCATACATGATTATTAGCCCTCATTCAGTTGGGAACTTCCCCATAAAATAATTTTGTCCCGGTGGCGGCTAGGGCTGCAACGATTCATCGCGATTTCAATGCATCATGATACATTTGTACATGATACACATCTCGTATCGTTTCATGAGTATCACGATACAAATGATACACTTCCAGAAGGTTGGCATGATGTAGTCAGAAGTTGCATTTTTGGGCCCAAAAAGTCTATTTTGTGCTTTTCCAACTTACAATTCGACCATAGGAGTTTGAAATTCTATCAGTATAGCTATAATTCACCTTCAACGTGATATTTACGTTCCCAACGTAATCCCCTTCAGAAGGGGATTACGTTGGGAACGTAAATATCATGTTGAAAGTACTGATAGAATGTCAGACTCCTGTGATTCCATTTGTTCATTTATATTTCAGTAAAATATCAACTCTGTCTAAATTATAAGCATAGTTTGAGGCAACAGACCTCACACCTCTGAGTTGAACCCAGACTCCAGAGGTCTATTGGCTGAAACTTGCTTGTCTTTCTCAAGCACTAAAAAAGAAATTGGATGTTACTGGCCAAATGATAGTTGGACTCTGTGCAGTTTGTGGGCCTTTTATTACTGATAATTCACTCTCAATGTACTGCATGTAATGTATCGTGAAAAAAAATTGTGATACATATTGTATCGTGAGTGAGACGTATCATTGCAGCCCTAGTACCAGCGTGACAGTAGATTCAGTACCAGTACCGGTTGGAGTATGAGAAAACCAGCGGTAACGGTACAGGTACCG
Organism: Pictodentalium vernedei; assembly: GCA_031216915.1. NCBI lineage: Eukaryota > Metazoa > Mollusca > Scaphopoda > Dentaliida > Dentaliidae > Pictodentalium > Pictodentalium vernedei. The sequence goes on along the minus strand of CM062296.1, from coordinate 74,191,320 downwards.
GTTGACATGCCTGACACAGAATCATCTGATTGACTTGTGATTACTCCATTGAAGTTGCATTTCATGTGCATGTATTATACCAACTCAAAAGAATTTGATTTTTGCAACCAGGTTAAACCTGGTGCTTCATTAATTAAAGTTTTGATGATTATTCCTATAATTTGTGTTTGGAATCTAATATTATTGCGTCCGTGGATATATTAACCACCTGTGGAAAGTGGCTAGTCCACGATAGCCGTACTGTAATTATATATATTTCTTAAACCTTTTGAGTGCTGGAAGCCCAAATATATTTGGGTCTTCTTTGAAGTATGGGTATCGCAATTTAAAGGCTTAATAAATATTCTCTGAAAGGGCTTATACAGGCCTGGCACACGTAAAAATGCAGGAGAGCTACAAATCTCTCCCCTCGCATCGCCTAGGGGAACTATTATCTCTCCCCAAGCTTATAAAAGCTATGAGTGGCAAAATAAAGTCTTACTATTAATTAATTTTGCCTAGTGGGCTTTGTACATCTTATTTGTTGCTGCTAACAAGATAGGCCCTGAGGTGTGGGAGGGGCAGTGTTGCTGCCTTACAGAGACCACTAACATAACAGAGATTTGAAAAGGTGTCTGTTTTAGGAATAGGCTGTTATGGTAATCATTATTTTCTAAGGCCAGGAGGGCTAATTTTTGCTCTCCTTAATTTTTTTTAAGGCGAGCGAATAAATCGCTCACCTGAAAATGCCAGGCCTGCTTATATTATCCTTGAAATGAAATTTAGTCTGTTTGGATTTGCTGTGTTACAATAGGCGCTCTCCCATAAATTGCAACAAGGCAAAGACATGTGAACAAATTTTGATAACCAAAAATAATTCAACACTCTACCCGTTAACAGAATAAGGCAGTTTCATCACTTTCATGTAATTGCTTTAATAACTTTAAAACTAGGTTTTTTCTGACAAGTGTTTTTTTAACCTGATGGATTAGTGGTAAAAAAGACTTTACCTGAGCCTTGCAGGCCTGGCATTCTTAAAAATGTAGGAGGGCTAAAAATCGCTCTCCTCATAAGGCCTTGGGGAGCGATTAGCTCTCCTCAAGCCTACGAAAGCTAAAAGTAGCAAAATGAAGTTGTACTATTAATTAATTCTGCCTGGTGGGCTTTGTAAGTTTTATTTGGTGCTGCTAACCAGGTAGTCTATGTGAGATGGCTACACTGCCCTTCCCACACCTCCAGGCCTTGGTAAGGCCCGGAGGTGTGGGAGGGGCAGTGTGACCATATTGCAGAGACCACTAACATAGCAAAGATCTGAAAACCTACAGGTGGGTTTTAGGAATAGACTGTTGTGGTAATCGTTATTTTCTAAGGCTAGGATGGCTATTTTTCGCCCTCCTCAATTTTTTTAAGGCGAGCGAATAAATCGCTCTCCTGAAAATGCCAGGCCTGAAGGGCCTTGAGTTCTTTTAACTGGTAATACAATTGTTATATTAACTTCTATTTTCAGCATGGATGGAGGAGCAGGAGATGCAAATAATGAAAACTCCTTAACAGAATCATTTTTAAGTGGAAATGGGCAGTATGTTGTGGAAGGTACACATATCCTTTAGATAGTTAATATACAAGGCTAAGGCCTAAAAAAATTAAAAATCTGTTTCTCAGGCCCTCCTGCATGGTCCTTTTGGCTGCTGCATGCTCTCTTTTTATAACCAATGTAAACTTGAAAAAAAATAAAAATTAAATGTCTGATATTTTACCCAAGTTAAAAAAATTGATAAATTTGTCCCTTGTGTGCAAGAAGGCTTTGCAATGCTTTAGCATTGCAAAGCCTTCTTGCACTTAAGGGATGAAATACACCACCAGTCCACCACCCATGCTGTTCTGTAGATTATGACATTTATGAGGTCTAAAACATGAACCAAGAACATGAACTTTTGATGGCAAAGAAATAATTACAGTAATAAAAAATAAAATAAAAACTGCTTGACCGCATGAAATTTTACATTAATGGCCTGAGAGACAAGATCTACTTTGTGTTGCCTTATATTGCGACAAGAATCCAGGAATCAATTCACACAAAGATTTGCGCTACAAAAAAACAGCAAATCCATGTTGATTTTTGCTGCACCTCTGCTAGGATTCACGTGAAAAGAATTGAGTCAATTTAACCCTTAACCTGACATATCAGCAGCAAATTAAACATTAAAGGGCTAACATGATCTGAAATATCCTGACACTTTGTCGCTAGAATTGTAAAGTATTGCTGTCATTGGAGACGGTTCAAATGGTATCCATATTTGTAAGGTTTTATTGGTAAATTTTTTGGCTTTTTTTTATTTCCCAATTCAAATTAAGTTTTAAAAATTAAGAAGCTGTGTCGGGTAAAGGGTTAACAAAAGTGTTATCAGTATACAACAGGGGTTCAACCATTCTGGCCCCATACAATCCTGGGACACTCAAAGCAGGTATGGATTCTCGCAACCGTTTTCACAAGAATCCAAATGGATTCTCCCAAATTTGGATGAAATATAAACCCTGAGGTAGACATTAGTGCATGAACATTGGATAGTTCTGTACAAATTTTAAATTAGTCAGACTCAGAAAGAGGTTACCTTAACATAGTTCACCAACCCATGTTTTGGGTGATCCACTTTCAGGTTTGAAGGTAAAGATAGTTAAGGTGAAATGCACATGTTCACCATTGTGGGTGAAGCTAAGATGAAAATCCTTATACTGTCAGAAGGTTATTTTGAGATTTAGTCATAAAGCTGCTATGCTGTGTTGATATACACTGGTGGAAAGAGCTTGAGGAGCCCTTTCCACCATTGTATTACAATGCAGAAGTTGTTCTTAATGAAGGTTTTATCATCATCATAGGGGGCGCGGTGGCTCAGTTGGTAGAGATGCAGGCTGCAAGCCAAGAGGTCCTCGGTTCGAATCCCACCCACGGCAATCACCTTGTGTCCTTTGTGCAAGACACTTCACCCCCATTGCCCATGTGGGGGCACGGTGACGCTGTGTACTAAGGCGTACTGCACGTCGATGGTGCACCTGTCTTCAACCAATGCTAACCCTGCTTGTGTGGAGTTAGTATGTTGGGGAGCTGACAGTTGCTCGCTGTTGCTCGGTTGTTCTCTCCGGGTACTCCGGCTTTCTCCACCCGTAAAACTGTCATGGTCATGATTAGCCACTGTGCAGAAATGTGTGACCTTAAACACCAATAAATAAATAAATAAATCAATAAATCATCATCATAAGAATATAGTTAAACGAATGTCAATTGAAATTTCATCATACCTTATACATGCAACTATTTGTCTAACCCTTTACCTAACGAATCGACCGCATCCGCCCACATAATACGCAAATTCAGCAGTTGAAAAAATATTATTTTTCAAAAACTTTCAACAAAGCCATATCATGTAACCCCTCATTGGAATGAGCTTGACAAGCTCGTTAAGGTATAATAATCTCAGCAAACAAAAATTTGGTTGTTCTAGTTTTCTTCAGGCGAACATTTGGTGAATGAAGCAAGTCATTTGCTCAATTTGTGCAAGCTTGCATGTTGGAAATCTACGAATTAATGTATCACAAAAAATCAAGATTCAACTTTCTTTTCTATTTTTTTTTTTTCAATTTGTGCTTACAGTATGGTCCCAATTGGAACAACAACTTGACAAGAAAACTCCTGTGAACATCACTTTAACATTGAATATAATATAATGGAGTTTAAATTTATATATTTTGTCTGTCTTTCTTTACCCAGGAAATGGAGCATTGCTTGTTAAGGCCATAAAATTTGAACGGCAAGATTTATTGTTCCTTCAACTTCCTCTGGTGGTTATCTAAATGAAAATACAGATATTTGAAAAGTTCTTCGCCTGGAACTACAAACAGTTCATCAAAAAGTTGTGTCTTATCACTTTATTTGATAGCACTGTTTTAAAATGTTCCCATGGGAAGACCCCTCTCTTCAATGCACAAACTCCCTAAGACAACTGACGCTCCTTCCCCTCCCCCCACCCCACCACTCTGCTTGCCACAGATGCTTTCGAAATCTGTGAACTGTGGTACAGCAGGGCCATCGTGGACGGGCCAAAATCCACAGGTTGTCATTTTTAGCTCAACTTTGACATAGCCCATCAACAATTCAATACGGCTCGGGCTGGAGGCCGTATTTATGAACCAATCTTTACGAAACTTCATGGGTACCTTTGTTATCACCGTGGGACGAGAACGAGTGTTTTTGGGTGTGGTCGGGGGGGGGGGGGGGGCATGGTGGCTCAGTTGGTAGAGGCACAGGCTGCACGCCGAGAGGTCCGCAGTTCGAGTCCCACCTGTGGCAACCGCGTTGTGTCCTTGGGCAAGACACTTCACCCCCATTGCCCACGTGGGGGCACGGTGACGCTGTGTGCTAAGGCGTACTGCACGTCGATGGTGCACCTGTCTTCAAACAATGCTAACCCTGCTTGTATGGAGTTAGTTGCTCGCCGTTGCTCTGTGGTTCTCTCCGGGTACTCCGGCTTCTTCCACTCGTAAAACTGTCATGGTCATGATTAGCCATTGTGCAGATATATGTGACCTTAACCACCAATAAATATATATATTTTGGGTGCAGTCCAAAGTTCAAGATGGCCACCAGCAGCCATTTTGTACCTAAATTTTTTCAATCACTTTTTTGTACAGAACTTCTGTATGAAGTTCTGATTTGAATACATTTTTGTCTGAATGTTTAGTAACATGGAATACATCACATATAATACAGGTTTTTTTCTCGTGCAGAAATTCTGCAAATTAGATGAACTCTGATTTATTCGGTGCTTCTTACACACAGTAAGTACACATGTCAATACGGCTCAGCCTTGGGGCTGTATTTATGAACCGATCTTCACAAAACTTCTTGGGTACCTTTGTTATCACCTTGGGACAGGAACATGTGTTTTTGGGTGCAGTCCAAAATTCAAGATGGCTGCTAGCGGCCATTTTGTACCGAAATTAGATACAATCAGTTTTTTGTACACAACTTCTATACAGCTCAGGCTAGGGGCTGTATTTATGAACCGATCTTTACGAAACTTCTTGGGTACCTTTGTTATCACCGTGGGCGACAAGAACGAGTGTTTTTGGTTGCGGTCCAAAATTCAAGATGGCCACCAGCACTCCAGCAGACATTTTTTACCAAAATTATTGCAATCACTTTTTTGTAAAGAACTTCTGTATGAAAGTTCTGATTTGAATAAATTTTTGTATGAATGTTTAGTAACATGGAATACATCACATATATATAATACAGGTTTTTTCCTTGCGCAGAAATTATGCAAATCAGATGGACTTTGATTTATTCAGTGCTACTTATACACAGTAAGTACACATGTCAGTACAGCCCGGGCTAGGGGTGTCTTTTTATAACATCTGACTGATCTTTGTGCTTGTAAATCTCAGTTTAAATGATGCCAGACACATAAATATTAGAGAAATGGTGATTCTAAGGAGGATATAGAAGGAGGAGAGGAAAAATGAGTGACAGAAAATAATCAGGGCTGTAACTTAAAAATTTTTTATGAAATTATGTTAAGTTACCTATTTTCGAGGCAAGAGCCTGTTGTTGTCATTCTTGTTATCAAGTTACACTGCTTGTTCAGTGTTTTCCTCTCTCCCTTTCCTTTAAGTCCCCCCTAGCTATTCTCCCATGCTTTTGGCATATTTTCTGTAATTTTATTACTAAAATTTCTTGGGAGTTTTAGCTTGGTAACAGAATGAATTCTGTTCTTTTCCCCATGTTTACGTCTTCACCTATGGGTGGTTAGGCGTAGTGTTCTGCATCTACCATCTCATGTTCTGCAGTTTCTTCCCTGGAAGTCTCTGTTTTGCATCAGATAGTGTATTATTGGTAACTGATTTCGGGCCAGGGTTATCAGTGCCTGGAGTCTTGTTTCTGGTGTTTTTACACTTCTTGTTTACGTTGACAACAGCCCTCTGTGTGAGGGGGGATTTCTTCAAAATAATATCTTGATATTAGTTTAATCATTACTAGATACATTATTATTGTTCGTAAGTGTTGCATTAATTTTTTAAAATATTTTTAAAATTTTTGACCACACTTAGGCTTGGGATCTATTGGGGCTCAATGTTACTTTTCAGAAACTTGGGCTTTTCTGAAAAAATATTTTTTCATAATTTTTTGATTTCAATTATTTTTTCTATGTTAATGGATCATGTTATTATGTATTTTGATTGTCAGGGGTTGGTGCGAGTACTAGGACTTTGTTTTCTTTTCACTTTGAAAGGATATTGTTCAATTGTAATAAGAGGAAATCTTCCTCTGACTTTCATAATCATTGTATAAATGTAGTCAGTGTACTCTCACTAACTCCTGTTCCGTATGTGTTAATTTCGATGACAACATGGGAAGCGTGTGTCACGGTATGTTAGTGGGGAAATGGCCATTCCGGTCCTTTCCCCGCAGGGTCACTCTAGTTTATCAATCTCTATTTCAGACGATCAAGAACAGGGTGATGTATCCGTGATGTCTTCCAAAAGTGTGCCTCCGTCGTCACAATTAATGAAGAGCTAGCGGAAAAGTGCTCATGAAAATACGTCAATTGCCTAAGAGGTCCCTAGTAGGATCGACGGCCTTTGACGTCCGCTAGCTCGCCCGGTGTAGCGTCCATTCATCGAATGGTTCGGCAGCCGGGTTCGTCCGTTGCGGTCCAGAAGGAGTTTTGGGTGATGCGAGCACTATAAATCAACCAAATGCACACCCAGTGACGGCGGATTAGAGGAGAGAACGGAGGAAGCCTTTTAGTCCGGTTCCTAGCTCGTCCAGGTCCATCCGGACTGCGAGCGAGAGAGGCCCCTCTCTCGTACAACAACATCTGGCCCCAGATGTTGTGGTACAAAATGTTTCGCATTCGGAGCATATGTCCGCCGCTTGGGACGCTCCGTTAGATAGACAGCCCGGAGAGACTGTCAATAAGGCTTCCTCATCCTCATGGTAGCGCACACGACCGCTCTTGGCTACGTGACCTCGGATATCCAGTCGACTTCGCCAATCAGAGAATCCTCGGCGACCAGTTCACGCCATCCGATAGCCAGGAACACGAGGCCTGGAGACTCCGGACGTTCGCATAAGAAAGTATGCGGGAGTCAACGTACACGGAGCTTCCAGAGGCAAAGCATCGTAAGACCGCTACTGCACAGGCCTCTGTGACAGACGTGCTATCCCAAATAGCACAACTTATCGCAGCATCCCAGCAACGACAGAATCTCTGTCGCATCATGTAATATCCTATGACGCTGGGTCGGGACGCTCCGCGGAAGCACGGACGTCCGAAAATTTCATACGGTCCGACGGGGTGCCGAAAGGGATTCGGAGGATTTCGAGCTTTCCCTTCCGGAACAACATAAGCTACTGTATATGTCATCCGACTTCATCTTCTAGAGGTTCTTCGTCGGACCAGAATGCTGCGATGCCGGATAAGAAACTGATAGCGTCGGTGGACACAGAAATTTTTGGTTCGGTTCAGGGACATCGTCCCTCAGTTCCGACACAGTCCAATAATGTCTCCGAAACTTTCGATTTATTGAACGACGCTATATATATTTTTTATATGCTTGCTATTTACAAGCATGTCTGGTTTCTTGTTCGCAAAATTACTGAGATGTCTTTCAGAAGTGTGCCTCTGTCGTCATAGTTAATGAAGAGCTAGCAGCAATTAGTGCTCATGGAATACGTCAATCGCCTAAGAGGTCCCTAGTAGGATCGACGGAGTTGACATTCGCTAGCTCACCTGGTGTAGCGTCCATTCATCGAATGGTTCGGCAGTCGGGTTCGTCCGTTGCAGTCTAGGAAGGAGATTTGGGTGATGCGAGCACTATAATAGACTTTAGTACACACCCAGTGACGACGGATTAGAAGAGAGATCGGGGGAAGCCTGTTAGTCCGGTTCCTAGCTCGTCCAGGTCCGTCCGGGCGGCGAGCGAGAGAGGTCCCTCTCTCGTACAACAACATATGGGACTGGATGTTGTGATACAGACATTTCGCATTCGGAGCGTATGTCCGCCGTTCGGGACGCTCCGTTATATAGACAGTCCGAGTGACTGTCAATAATGCTTCCTCATCCTCACCAGCGCACACGACCGCACATTGGCTACATGACCTCGAGTATCCGGCCAGCTTCGTCATTCAGTGATTCCACGGCGAACAGGACACGCCATCCGGTAGCCAAGGGACACGAGGCCTGTACACTCCGGTCGCTTGTATAATAGAAATATGCATGGGGTAACGAACACGGAGCTTCCAGCGGCAAGGCATCTTAAGACCGCTTCTCCACAGGCCTCAGTGACGGACGTGCTATCCAAAATAGCACAGCTTATCGCAGCATCCCAGCAAACGACAGATTCTCGGTCGGATCAGGAATAATCCGACGGCGCTGGGTCGGTGCGCTCCGCTGTTGCATCAGGTACGGACGACCGAACACTTAATAGGGTCCGACAGGATGGCGAAAGGGATTCGGACGATTTCGAGCTTTCCCTTTTGGAACAACAGAAGCTGCCATACATTTCTTCCGGCATTATCTTCCAGAGGTTGTTCCGTCGGACTACTTTGCTGCGATGCTGGATAAGAGACGAATAGCGTCATTGGACACAGAGTTTTGGATCGGTTCAGGGACATTGTCCCCGAGTTGCCGACGCAGTCCAATAATGTCATTAGAACATTCGAATTATTGAACGACGCTATATATAAGCTTGCTACCAAACATGCTAGTCTAGTTTCTTGTCCGCAATGCTCTATTCTGCCTTTCATCAATTCTAGGAAAATTTTTATTGGCAGAACTGGGCATACCGAGAGTTCCTATGCATCTAAGACGGCGAGGCTGAACACTGGGAATTATCTTTTTCACCGTCTATGTCAATTCCAACCACGACGTTGGAAACGACAATGATGTCTAATAGACTTAACTTAGACGCTTTATCATATGTAGACCACCTTACTGGGGCGTTATCATTACGTCTTCAAGAGAAAGAATTCCAGGATATGATCCTCAATGAGATTTCTTTCAGGGGCAGTAGTTTTCCACATATAACTCCGCCCTTCAGTGGCAACCTGGAGTTGGTTAGATGTGACGCAGCCCTAGCTACATCCACGCACGTGGATAGTAAGGTGAAGAACTCTCTCAGAGTCGCTTCGGTCTCGGAGAAGCTTCTCTTCGACGGCAACCTTTCAGCAATCTTTGAATTGCTTGATATACACGTTCTCCTGTCAATCAAGTGTAACAAGAGATTCAGACGTGGGCAAACATTCGGTGGTTGACTCAGAGAGTTCCACTGTAGTTGCCGGATCCGAGTTTTTCGATTATGACGGATGCCAGTCAAACAGGTTGGGACACAATTTTGATCCCAACGGATTCGACGTGCCAGGGTCTTCGGGTTCCGCTGTTTTTAGGCAAGCACTTAACTTCCAAGAAATGATATTATTTTGGCTTGCACTACGTCATTGGATGTACATTATTCAGAAACGCATGTCCAAATCCTGTCCGATAATACGACAGTAGTTGCGTATATCCGGAACCAGGGAGGCACTCATTCGGTTCCGTTATTGATTTTATCGGAAAGAATCCTTCTGTTTGTTATAGAACACCAAGTTCTGTTTCGGTCCGTCATATTCTGGGTTGTCGGATCGTATTAGCAGACTCCCTTTCACGTAAGGGTCGTTTGTTGCCGTCAGAATGGACTCTCAACAAACAGGTATTCAATCAGATTTGCTACCAATGGGAGCGCCCAATGATAATTTATTTGCGACACAACTCTCCAATCAATTGCAGACGTATGTGTCACCGTGTACGGATCCCCGAGCATATGTAGTTAACGCTCTATCGATCTGGTAGGACGGGATGATAGGATATGCGTATCCTCCAGCACTGTTGATTCAGCAAGTATTGCTGGGATTATACATTCACAATACAATTCTATTGGTAGCATCTCTGTCTCCACAGAGACAGTGGATAAGATGTCTGCTGTGGGACTTACCGCGGAAACTTCCTCCACGAGAGGATCTTTTTTCGCTGGGGAAATTGTGTCAACTTCATCACAACCCGCAAGGTCTCAACCTTCACGAGGCCTGTACACTCCGGTCGCTTGTATAATAGAAATATGCATGGGGTAACGAACACGGAGCTTCCAGCGGCAAGGCATCTTAAGACCGCTTCTCCACAGGCCTCAGTGACGGACGTGCTATCCAAAATAGCACAGCTTATCGCAGCATCCCAGCAAACGACAGATTCTCGGTCGGATCATGAATAATCCGACGGCGCTGGGTCGGTGCGCTCCGCTGTTGCATCAGGTACGGACGACCGAACACTTCATAGGGTCCGACAGGATGGCGAAAGGGATTCGGACGATTTCGAGCTTTCCCTTTTGGAACAACAGAAGCTGCCATACATTTCTTCCGGCATTATCTTCCAGAGGTTGTTCCGTCGGACTACTTTGCTGCGATGCTGGATAAGAGACGAATAGCGTCATTGGACACAGAGTTTTGGATCGGTTCAGGGACATTGTCCCCGAGTTGCCGACGCAGTCCAATAATGTCATTAGAACATTCGAATTATTGAACGACGCTATATATAAGCTTGCTACCAAACATGCTAGTCTAGTTTCTTGTCCGCAATGCTCTATTCTGCCTTTCATCAATTCTAGGAAAATTTTTATTGGCAGAACTGGGCATACCGAGAGTTCCTATGCATCTAAGACGGCGAGGCTGAACACTGGGAATTATCTTTTTCACCGTCTATGTCAATTCCAACCACGACGTTGGAAACGACAATGATGTCTAATAGACTTAACTTAGACGCTTTATCATATGTAGACCACCTTACTGGGGCGTTATCATTACGTCTTCAAGAGAAAGAATTCCAGGATATGATCCTCAATGAGATTTCTTTCAGGGGCAGTAGTTTTCCACATATAACTCCGCCCTTCAGTGGCAACCTGGAGTTGGTTAGATGTGACGCAGCCCTAGCTACATCCACGCACGTGGATAGTAAGGTGAAGAACTCTCAGAGTCGCTTCGGTCTCGGAGAAGCTTCTCTTCGACGGCAACCTTTCAGCAATCTTTGAATTGCTTGATATACACGTTCTCCTGTCAATCAAGTGTAACAAGAGATTCAGACGTGGGCAAACATTCGGTGGTTGACTCAGAGAGTTCCACTGTAGTTGCCGGATCCGAGTTTTTCGATTATGACGGATGCCAGTCAAACAGGTTGGGACACAATTTTGATCCCAACGGATTCGACGTGCCAGGGTCTTCGGGTTCCGCTGTTTTTAGGCAAGCACTTAACTTCCAAGAAATGATATTATTTTGGCTTGCACTACGTCATTGGATGTACATTATTCAGAAACGCATGTCCAAATCCTGTCCGATAATACGACAGTAGTTGCGTATATCCGGAACCAGGGAGGCACTCATTCGGTTCCGTTATTGATTTTATCGGAAAGAATCCTTCTGTTTGTTATAGAACACCAAGTTCTGTTTCGGTCCGTCATATTCTGGGTCGTCGGATCGTATTAGCAGACTCCCTTTCACGTAAGGGTCGTTTGTTGCCGTCAGAATGGACTCTCAACAAACAGGTATTCAATCAGATTTGCTACCAATGGGAGCGCCCAATGATAATTTATTTGCGACACAACTCTCCAATCAATTGCAGACGTATGTGTCACCGTGTCCGGATCCCCGAGCATATGTAGTTAACGCTCTATCGATCTGGTAGGACGGGATGATAGGATATGCGTATCCTCCAGCACTGTTGATTCAGCAAGTATTGCTGGGATTATACATTCACAATACAATTCTATTGGTAGCATCTCTGTCTCCACAGAGACAGTGGATAAGATGTCTGCTGTGGGACTTACCGCGGAAACTTCCTCCACGAGAGGATCTTTTTTCGCTGGGGAAATCGTGTCAACTTCATCACAACCCGCAAGGTCTCAACCTTCACGTATTCCGTTGTGCGGTCCTTCTTGCATGGCAAGCATTGTACAGGACGAGCAGTGGACGCGATTTCGAACTGTAGGAGGACCTCCTCTTCGCTATACTATGCGGCTAAAGTGGAGGGTCTTCCGTCGTTGGTGTAGGGATCTTTATGTTGATATTTTTGATCCCTCCATACCAGACATTGCAAACTTTCTAGTATACTTGTTTGAAGAGTTCAACTGCAGCCAGTTACTTTTAAAGGTTATAGGTCTATGTTATCTGATACCTATGCACACCATGATAGTTTACAATTGAGCCTAATGTCTCTTATCTAAGTTAGTTTGAAACTTTTCGATAATAGACCTAGAATCCTTAGATTAATTTCTATACGGAATTTGGCTTGGGTTCTTATTAACTAAAGCAACCATTTGAACCTCTTGAGACAGTAGTTTCAAATTCTGGCCTTTTAAGGCAGCAATTCTCGTAGTCTTCTCTTCTGCTGGAGAGTCAGTGAGCTTCATGCACTATCGGTGGATGATTCTCACTTTCGTAGTATTGGAAACTCTATTACCTTTACTACTAATGTTGTATTTTTGGTTAAGAATCAGGCTCCTAATAAATATCCGGAACCTATTGTTTTTAAGGTCCTTCCGTCTTCGAACGGGCATAGGCCTTTACTCTGTCTGGATAGACCTTTATGTATTTATTAACAGTTCTCAGTTTATCAGTAAGGACGTAAAGCTTCTTCTGGCTCTGATGCCTAATAGAAAGGTCATTACGGTCCATTCTATTACTAAATGCATTCAATTAACTATCGGTACTGCTTAGGATATTCTATCCTCAACTCAGCAGTCTGTGCTTAAGATTTCGGCTCATGAAGTAAGAGCTCTTCTACAACGTGGGCTTACGTAAATAGTGTTGTTATTATAGATTTTAAGTAGGCTGCATATTGGTCTCAGCCATCCACATTCACGAATTTTTATCTCAGAAATATCGAGTCCTTTTCTGGAGGCCTGCATTTTTTAGGTCCATTATCGGCTGCTCAGAATGTCGATCACTTAACAATTGCAACTATAGCTATGTAGGCTTTATGTTCCGGCAGTGACTCCGTCCTGCTGCCCTCTTCGCTCTGGGCTATTTGGCCCAGGGCAAGAAAAAGGGAGGGGAGGGGGGGAGGGGAGGGGGTTCCCTTGGGTCACCTGTTTTTTATGAAAACAAGGGGATACCTCCTCCGGAGTCTGTAATTCTGAGCTGTTACTGGGATGGTTTTTTAAGTGGAAAGTTATGTTTTAAAATTCATTCATGTCATAGTTTTAAAGTATAGCATTTGAATATGTCACGTGTCAAACGGGCATTATTATACTATCCTCGGACACTTTTAAAAGAGTATAAAGAGTCTCAATTCTCTGGACTAACTTTATTTATTGGCTTACTTTAAAAATAATTAGTATAAGAATTATACTGGATATTAATAGAGAATATGGATGTTATGATGCTCAATTATAGAAGGTATTGTGTCTTTCTAATTTATCATAAATAAGAAAGATACATGTGAAGCCTAATTCTCCTTTTCTCCTCCAGGAGATGACTCTATTTTATATAGTTGAGCTTGTTGGATTTTCCTCTATGTACTGGGCCCTCCAGCCTTTTTACTATTCATCTGTCTGGGTCATTGGTACAGTATAAAAATCTTAAAAAATTTATAGTAATTTATATATTTTTTATACTTACCAATGACCCATACGGGGATGGCCCTCCCAGGAGTTGGGAACTCATACCTCCCCGCTGAGGACATAGCGCTTACCAGGCACTGATGGTAAGAATGATTAATGGCGCCAATTTCGGGACGTCCTTGACACTGCGCATGCGCAGTAGAGGTGAAGTATGGAGGGCCATTCAGGACATGTTTTCTTTGGTTTTAGATGCAAATTTTGGGGATTGGGGGGCAAAATTTGTGTTTGGCCCTATATTTTTAAGAGTTAGCACCAGCTATGTCTGGGTCATTGGTAAGTATAAAAAATATATAAATTACTATAAATTTTTTAAGTTTGTACCGAAATTAGTTACAATCAGTTTTTTGTACACAACTTCTATGCAGCACGGGCTAGAGACCGTATTTATGAACCGATCTTTACGAAACTTCTTGGCTACCTTTGTTATCACTGTGGGCGACGAGAACAAGTGTTTTTGGTTGCGGTCCAAACTTCAAGGTGGCTGCCAGTAGCCATTTTTAGCTCAACTTTGGCAAAGCCAAATTTGAGTTTATGCCATGGCCAGTTGTCCATCTGTCCGTCTGTCCATCAACAATTCAATACGGCTTGGGCTAGAGGCCGTATTTATGAACTGATCTTTACGAAACTTCTTGGGTACCTTTGTTATCACTGTGGGACGAGAACAAGTGTTTTGGGGTCAGATCCGAAATTCAAGTTGGCCGCCAGTCTCCATTTTGTACCGATGATGCAGAAATCTGTTTTTTTGTACAGAACTTCCATATGAAAGCGCTGATTTGAATAATTTTTTGTATGAATGTTTAGTACCATGGGATACATCACATATAATACAGGTTTTTTTCTCGTACATAAATTATGCAAATTAGACTAACTTTGATGTATTTTAGTGTTACTTTCAGCACTGTAAGTGCAAATGCCAATACGCTTGGGCTATAGGCCGTATTTATAAATCAATCACTACGAAACTTCGTGGGTACCTTTGGTATCACTGTGGGACGAGAACGAGTGTTTTGGGGTACGGTCCAAAATTCAAGATGGCCGATGGCAGCCATTTTGTACAAAATTAGGTGCAATCAGATTTTTGCACAGAACTTCCATATGAAAGTGCTGACTTGAATAATTTTTTTGTGTGAATGTTTAGTACCATGGGATACATCACATATAATACAGGTTTTTTTCTCGTGCAGAAATTACGCAAATTAGATGAACTTTGATTTTTTCAGTGCTACTTACACACAGTAAGTGCACATGTCAATACGGCTCGGGCTAGAGGCTGTATTTATCAACCGATCTTCACGAAACTTCTTGGGTACCCCTGTTATCACCTTGGGATGAAAACGAGTGTTTCTGAGTGCGGTCCAAAATTCAAAATGGCTGCCAGTGGCTATTTCGTACCGAAATTAGGTCTAATCAGTTTTTTGTACACAACTTCTATACGGCTCAGGCTAGAGGCCGTATTTATGAACCGATCTTTACGAAACGTCTTGGGGTACCTTTGTTATCACCGTGGGATGAGAACGAGTGTTTTTGGGTGTGGTCCAAAATTCAAGATGGCCACCAGCAACCATTGTGTACCAAAATTAGTACAATCAGTCTTTTGTACAGAACTTCTGTATGAAAGTTCTGATTTGAATAAATTTTTGTATGAATGTTTAGTAAAATGGAATACATCACATATAGTACAGGTTTTTTTCTCGTGCCGAAATTATGCAAATTAGATGAATTTTGATTTATTTAGTGCTACTTATACACTGTAAGTGCACATGTCAATATGGCTCGGGCTAGAAGCTGTATTTATCAACCGATCTTCACGAAACTTCTTGGGTACCTTTGTTATCACCTTGGGACGAGAACAAGTGTTTATGGGTGCTGTCCAAAATTCAAGATGGCTGCCAGTGGCCATTTTGTACCGAAATTAGGTGCAATCAGTTTTTTGTCACAACTTCTATACAGCTCGTATTTATGAACTGATCTTCACGAAACTTTTTGGGTACCTTTGTTTTCACCTTGGGACAGGAATGAGTGTGTTTTGGGTGCCTTTGTTATCACTATGCCATGAGAACAAATATTTTGGGGTTCAGTCAGACCCACTCTGGTACTCAGAGATTTCTTTTCTATTTAGCATCTGCCTGTCATCCACCTTTACAATACTTGACCTATACATTTGTTACAGGCTACGGCCAGTATTTATGTACAGAAGGTTACATTACTTTATATGTACATTTGTTATCAGGTCATTACCTAGATGTTTGTCATTGCTGTGTCACATACTGTACATGTACATATCTTGACAAGTTGAGCTACAGTGTCATTGACACTTTCATTTACCAAAATTATTGCAATCACTTTTTTGTACAGAACTTCTGTATGAAAGATCTGATTTGAAAATTGTTTTGTATGAATGTTTAGTAACATGGAATACATCACATATAATATGGAGTTTTTTCTCGTACAGAAATTATGCAAATTAGATGGACTTTGATTTATTCAGTGCTACTTATACACAGTAAGTACACATATCAATACGGCTCGAGCTGGGGGCTGTATTTATGAACCGATCTTCACGAAACTTCTTGGGTACCTTTGTTATCACCTTGGGACGAGAACGAGTGTGTTTGAGTGCGGTCTAAAATTCAAGATGGCTGCCAGTAGCCATTTTGTACCGAAATTAGATACAATCAGTTTTTTGTACAGAACTTCTATATGACTCAGACTAGAGGCCGTATTTATGAACCGATCTTTACGAAACTTCTTGGGTACTTTGTTATCACCTTGGGACGAGAACAAGTGTTTATGGGTGCAGTCCAAATTCAAGATGGCTGCTGGTGGCCATTTTGTACCAAAAAATTTCACAATCAGTTTATGGTACAGAACTTCTATATGAAGGTTCTGATTTGAATAAAATTTTTGAATGAATGTTTAGTAACATGGAATACATCACATATAATACAGGGTTTTTTCTCGTGCAGAAATTATGCAAATTAGATGAACTTCGATTTATTCAGTGCTACTTACACACAGTAAGTGCACATGTCAATACGGCTCGGGCTAGAGGCTGTATTTATGAACCGATCTTCACGAAACTTCTTGGGTACCTTTGTTATCACCTTGGGACAGGAACAAGTGTTTTGGGGTGCCTTTGTTATCACTGTGCTATGAGAACAAATATTTTGGGGTTCAGTCAGACCCACTCTGGGCCTCAAAGATTTCTTTTCTTGTTTAGCATCTAACTGTCGGCCACCTTTACAATACTTTACCTATACATTTTTTACAGGGTAAGGTCAGCATTTATGTATAGACCGTTACAATACTTTATATGTACCTTTGTTATCAGGTCATTACCTAGATGTGTGTCATTGCTGTGTCACATACTATACATGTACATGTCTTACACAAGTTGAGCTACAGTGTCATTGACACTTTCATTTATTTTTGTAATTATTTCTTTGCCATCAAGACTTCATGTTCTTGGTATGTGTTAGGCCTCATAATCTACACAACAGCATGGGTGGTGGCTATTTTGTCCCTTGAGTGCAAGAAGGCTTTGCAATGCTAAAGCATTGCAAAGCCTTGTTGCACTCAAGGGACACATTTTTAAATTTATTAACTTGGTTAAAATATCAGAAATAAACCATTTAATTTTTATTTTTCTAAGTTTGCATTGGTTATAAAAAAAAGAGCACGCAGCAGCTAAAAGGATCATGTGGGAGGGGCTGAGAAACAGATTTTTTTTTTTTTAGGCCTAATGCTTTAATTTTAAAAATCTCTTATTTTCAGGAGATGGTGAGGAGGGTTTAGGTTCTGCTGATAATGATGAAGATTCATCAAGAAATGATGAGCCACTTAGGGAACAGGTTAACATATATTTTATATGTGTATACAAAATAGTGAGAAATGACTCGTTTTGATTGTAAAATTTCATAAAAATCTGAAAGTTGCGAAATTGTTTGTGAAATTTCCCAGTTTGTGAACTGGACAGACAGTTGACCCAGTTCAAGAATCGAGTAGACAGATTAACCAGTTCATGAACTGGGCAAATTTTCCGATTGATCCTCAAATAAAATTGTTTAAGACTTGTTCCATTTCAAACAACAAATTTTTCCCAGAATGCAACTAGGAATTTAAACAACTCTCTCTTGTGTCACTGAGTGAGCTCTGTCAAACAAGATCAAATTGGTTAAAGTTCTAGTTTAATTGTGAGAATTATTGGCTATTTGAAATCTAAATTATTTTTTACATCAATGTGTAGAGGTTTAATTAAAAGTACAGGGTGAAAAATCATTATCTATGTAGAGGTACCCATTCATTGTAACTCCTGTATAGTCTAGTTAAAAAGGCACCAGTGAATTTGGATCCCCACTAACTGCGTTGTGTCCTTGGACAAGGCACTTAATCTTGATTGCCCATGTGGGGGCACAGTGCTAACCCTGCTTGAGTGGAGTTAGTACCTTGGGGAGTCTGACAGTTGCTCGGTTTGTTAAGTGGTTCTCTCCCGGGTAGTCCAGTAATCTCCACCCATAAAACTGTCTGACTGCTTATCGAATGTGTCATTAAACCCCAATAAATAAATAAATAAAGAGTGAATATGAAATTGAACTGTCTCATATACCTCTGAATCCTTCAACAAAATAGCTCAGGTAGTGGAAGACATATATTATATCGCCCGGTTCGCCCCTTGAAAGCATCAAGGCACCAGTTGCTGTATCGAAGCATTGAAACTGACACATTTATGTTTTCAATGAAGAAAAAAGTACTCTCGAGTGCCTAATATTAGTACAGGGCAAAATAATAGTACAGGGTGGAAAATTTCCTGAAAATTAATAATAGTACAGGGTCGAATAATAGTATAGGGTGGAAAATTCCAGATGTGAGCCAGTCGCTATGCTCTGAACCGTTTTCAGACGTCTGATGCTCTTGAAGTGGTGAAGGGCTAAATTACTTTCAGCTATCATAATTTTCACATGGATTTAACTTGTTGCAATTTATGGGAGAGTGCCTACAGGCACTCTCCCATAAATTGCACCAAGGCAAAACATTGATGGTATGAAGCACATCCACTGAGTACTAGGTCTTAAAGTTATGTTAGCAGCACTTCAGAATAAAGCCCAAATATACGCTTCCAGCTCTCTACCAATTAATATTTCCATCCTGTAGTTTGCTTGTACTTAACAGGTACCTTACCAGTTTGTTTTGGTGAACTTCTTGAGATCAGCGGCCGCTCTGCACATTCGATTGCTAAAAATTAATAATCATACAGGGTCAAATAAGGATCATACAGGTGGGAATTTTGTTCAAAACAGAATAATCATACATGTATGATTATTAGGCACTCAAGAGTATGCCATAGTTTTGAGAGATAAAATTCTCAGACTGTCAGACTAGCCCCTAGTATGGAACATATGGCATATGGCATGTATGGTGTCTTAGGTCATCAGGTCAATGCAATCTGGTTCAGCCCACATCTAAATTTACTTGTGCTGGTGATAGGGCCTTAGCGGTCAGCAGTATTCACAAAAATCATTGTTTAATTTTCATTATTTTAAAAAAAATTTGGCACAAAAACATAGCTTATGACTCCTCTTTGGAACAAGCTAATTGTGCTCATTCCCATGAGGGGTCATAACATATGTTTTTGACGCAAAAAATAAAAAAAAATGAGTTATTCAAGAATTATGTTTGCAAGTGTCGTCTGCCTTTATTGTTAGGTAAAGGGTTAATAACAGACCAAAATATTCTTGCAAAAGACTGGAAAATCTTCCAAAAATAAATAAACATACACCTATTTTTATTTGTGACCCGTAAGAATATACTTAACCAAATTGTACAAATTAAAGCACTGTCTGAACTTTGTATCACTTTTGATCCTAATTTGTTTCTCTAAAACACATCCTTGGAGAAGGGCCCTGTGACTCATATACCACTGAATTAGCACTCTAACAGTTAACCCTTTACCCTCCCCGTGGGAACCCCGGGAAGTAAGCAGCACTTGTTTACTGTGGTAAACCAGTTCCGCTTTACTAGTAAAATAGGACCCAGTCACCAATGCTTGGGGTGAAAGTCCACTAAAATGGGCAACATGTAGATCAACGATTGACTAAACTTGACTTCATCTCCATGTTGTGTCACGATTAGCCATGGTGCATAAATATGTGACGTTAACCACCAACAAACAAACAAACAAACCCTTTACCCAATGCAAAAGATATCAAAATTTATTATTTTAAATACCATTTTTCAAATGTTTTCAAAAAATTTCAACAAAACCATATCATGTGACCCCCTCATTGGAACGAGCTCGGCAAGCTCGTTCCAAAGAGGGGTCACATGATATGGTTCTGTTGAAATTTTTCGAAAAATACTATTTTTTCAGCTGCTGAATTTGCATATTGCACGGGCGGATGTGGGCGATTCGTTGGGTAAAGGGTTAACAAAAATAGAAAACAGAAAGACCCTAAAACCAACCCCATAGGCAAAAGCCTCAGAGTGCCATACACTATAGGGATACAGTAAGACCTGTCTTGAGAGACCACCTGTCTTGAGAGACCACATCTACCAGGCACCGATTGGTTTTACTCAAAAATGGACCTGCTATGGGAGACCACCTGTCTTGAGAGACCACTGTGACCGAATGAAATGGTTTGACGCGCCGAAAGCGCGCAGGGACGATTTGGGGGACAAGCCCCTTTCGACCCTCGGTGACTGTAGATGGTTGGTTTCATATGTCTAGGTGTGTCAAAGGGGGAGAAGGTTCAGGTACTCGGCAGGTGTCTGTGATGGTTTTAGCGTCGTCAATGCCGTTGTTTCTTCTTTTTGGGTGGAGGTGGCTGGGAAGGAGAGACTGTGGTAGTTGTTGGTGTAGTTGGGCTATTGATAATGGAGGACTGACTGGGGTGGAATGGTCGAGTCCTTGCTGCTTCAGGAGTGTTGGTTGTGTGGCTGTTGCGTTGTTCTATGAGTGCCGTTGTGGTCTTGTTGTGGTCTTTAGTTTCTTCTATTGTTGCCCTGATGTCTTCTCTTAGGCTGCGAATTTGCTCAAAGAGTATCCGTGCCTGTTCCTGATCCAGAGAGGGGGATGAAATTCGAGAGGGAGACATCAGAGAACCAGTGTCCGATTCCGTCTCCGACTCGCTGGTGACATCGTCATCCTCCAGGTTGCCCCTCAAAGGAGAGGCAGCTGGGGAGTGGATGGGAGTCGACCACTGTGACCTGGTACCAACTTGTATTCGTATGCCATAATGGACCTGTTTTGAGAGACCGCCCCTTTGAAGACTGAAACCATGACAAAAACTTTCTACCTGTTCTGGAATTGGAAAATCCATTGTGGTTATACTAACGTAATTAAAATTATTAAAAGCTCTTAATTGGGTTTCAATTGCTAACTCATTACAGATTGAGATGTTTTTATAAGACCCCTGTGAAAAGATTAGAATTATTGCTGAATAAACAATTTCATACATACCGGAAATGTGACAGATACGAATAAAAATAAATTTGTGTTGAAAATCTTTTTGTAACAAATTGAAATGGACTGTTATAAAAATTATAAAAATAAATTAGTGTTGAAAATCTTCAATGAAGATTTTCAACACTAATTTATTTTTATAACTTTTATAACAGTCCATTTCAATTTGTTACAAAAACTTCATAAAAAAGAGCAACTACAAAGTAATTACAAAAATCCATTCTTCTCCATTTCTGAATTTTGTGGTTGGTTATTCACTGACTTGAGAAAACCTGAAACCTGTTATGAGAGACCACCTGTCTTGAGAGTAGGGCTGTCAAGATTAATCGATTGTTGATAGGTCACGGCGAAATTGATTAGTATTTTTCGTTGTCGAATAATCGGTAAATTATATCCCGTTTTAGACGTTTAATAATTAAAAGAAAATATGTTGAAAAAACTATTGTTTCTAAAGGTAAAGAGTTAAGAACATCGACGTTAAACTCCAAGAAGCTATTGGAAGCATTTGTTTTTCAGTTACATACATCAAAGCTTTGATGTTCTGAACTTTTGAACCGTCAGTGTAATAATCAAGACCAGTCGGCTGTTGCGAAGTTCGCAACTGCCGGCCGGTCTTGATTATTACACTGACGGTTCAAAAGTTCAGAACATCAAAGCTTTGATTGTAACTAAAAGAAGATCATCTTCGTTGTTTACTTGAGGTGGTCAACTCACTTCAACTTCATTTTTATCGACTTCAAAGAGAAGGAGATGGGGGTCATCTAGGTACGATCAATCGAATATCATCGATTATTTGCGACGATTAATCGATTCCTAAATTGAAAAATCGTGACAGCCCTACTTGAGAGACCACTTTTGTGTGGCCCAAAGGGCGGTCTCTCAAGACAGGTTCTACTGTATAAACAAAGCTATTGAGTCGATTTATTTATTATTGATTTATTGACTTAATTTAGGGTATACATAATACAGCAGAATATACAGTAAACACATTGAACATAGTGGTAAAAAGTAATAGATAACAATTGCTTTTATAAAGAAATACAGATAATAGCGTATACTGTAGGGAGATGGCATAGCCAGATTGGCTGTCCACCTGTCATCTCCCTGTTAGCTGTTCAGTTTCAGCTTGTGTCAGACGAATAATAAGAAGTATAAACTCAGAGATAGTTATTTGATTCATAGATAATTTTTATATTGAATTGCGATAAGGCCTACAAAAGTTAAAAATATCTTTCTCAGGTCCCCCTGCATGGTCCTTTTGGCTGCCCTATGCTCTCTTTTTATGACCAATGCAAACTTAAATTAATAAAAACTAAACGGTTTATTTATCAGATAGTTGCATCTCAGTACTTAATTCTACAAACTGCACCTCAGAAGAAATCAGCGACACTTGTCTTTTTCAAATTTCCCGGATGCCATAGAATTAAGAGAGGACGCTGGTTTTGTTTACATTGTCATGGCGGGGGTTCGAACCCACTCCGAGAGAGTTTCCTTCGGCACCAACCGCCTTGCAAAACTATACTGAACCACGCAAACAACTCGGCCACCGAGTCTGTCGGTGGCCGAGTGGTGTGCGTGGTTCAGTATAGTTTCGCTAGGCAGTTGGTGTCGAAGGAAACTCTCTTGCCGCGGGTTCGAACCCTTGCCATGCCAATGTAAGTGGTTTATGTTTGATATTTTACCAAAGTTAATAAAATCGATAAATTTGTCCCTTGCGTGCAAAGCCTTCTTGCACTCAAGGGATGAAATGCACCACAACCCCCCAACCCCTGTAGCTTACGAGGCCTAAAATATAAAGCAAACCAAGAACCTGAACTTTTTATGGCAAAGAGATAATTATAATAATAAAAAATAAAATTTAAAAAAAAATGCCCACCCGCATGTAATTTCACCAAAAATGGCCTGAGAAACAGAAGATCTAGTTTGTGGGGCCTAAATTGCTTTGAAAATTGAAATCAAAACTTAATTACTTATACTTACAGGATAGATTTCTACCAATTGCAAATGTTGCAAGAATTATGAAGAAAGGTGTACCAAAATCTGGAAAGGTAATTACGTCTTGAGTTTAATGAATGTAATATTTTATAGTTACTAAGGTTTTACTTCTGTGGGGATTTTTTGTTTGTCATTATTTGTTAAACTGTTAACTGGTTGAGAGCAAGAAGCCACTATCATGGCTCTACGGAAAAGTGCTGAAAGCCACTTCAGTACTTTTACACTGTGGTCATTAGCTTGTTAACAAGTTTGCTCTGCAGAAGAATAAAAAAATATATAAAATTGTTCTGTTACAATTTATTGTAGAGTGCCAATAGGCACTCTCCAATAAATAATAACACAATTCTTTATTAGGCTCCTGCAAAAATTCAAAATTCATTTCGAAAGTCAATTTTCGGTTTGAAATCGGAAATTTGAATATTTTCGAATATACTACGGCCAAAAGTTTGTGACAGTTCTGAGTAGAAGCGTAACTGACTTGTAGCGGTTACAGTGTTTGTAGCGATGTAACTACAACTGTACAACAGTTGTAGCTACATTGCTACAAACACTGTTACTGCTACAACTGTTCATTTCAACTTATTGTGCTTTATGACCAGTGGCCATTCATGAAAATTTTAAGTTTCGAACTTTTAAAAGTTATACAGCTGTTCAACTTCAATAAATGATTTGTTCCATAATATGATCACATTATTTTATATTGAGTATTGTTCTGTTTGATCACAGTTACTGGATACATCGTCAAAAGCAACGGTTTTCTGAAAGAATTCCCCTGATTATTATATAAACAGAAATAGAGCAGGCTTTAATTTACAAGCGGTTCAACTCCATTCAGTGAGGAATTATCATTTCATTTTAGAAATTCCTCATTTTTATTTAAAACAAGTGCCTTCACCACTGGATTGAGTCGATCCGATTTAAAACAAGTTTTTTTCCGTGAAAATATTTGATTAAGTGAGGTATGAGCCCTATCAGCCATTTTGTTTAAAAATGTTTATTTCTACAGTTTTGATGCAACGAAGTCAACAATTCGAACAGTTTAAATCAAAAGCTAGTATAGTTTGATTTGAAATTCAAAATTTCAAAATTTGATTCATTTTCACCAATTTGGTTCGATATTCAATTCAATCAAAATTGGCAATTCGTAGGTCACTATTCTTTATGAACACAATCTTCCTAAACTAAAGCTCCCTTTGCTGGAAGCAAAATGTTATCTTTAAAAAAAATACTCATCTTAGGCCCCACAAATTAGATCTTCTGTTTCTCTGGCCTTTTTTGTAAAATTGCATGCGGGTGGGTGTGTTTTTTATTTTATTTTTGTAATTATTTCGTTGCCATAAAAAGTTCATCATCTGAGAAACAGAAGATCTACTTTGTGGGTCATTAAATAGTTTGGCTGACGGCATTAGTTGGAAGAAAAAATTCTAATTAAATTTGAGTAGACTGTATTGAACAGAGTAGTAGCATGATCAAGTTGTCATCTATTGAAACTGATGGAGTGTGGATACAAATTACATCTTCGTACAGTGGAACCCTGTTAATTGAATAGGCACTTTTCCAATGAAAATCATTCAATTAAAAGGAGTATTCAATTAACAGGGATTGTGTCACTTTCCTGTATTCTAGAGGTAAACTTAGCATTTATTCCATTATATCTTGTTTGACAGAGCTCCATGAGCTCTGTCAAAAAAGATATAATAGATTAAATGCCTGTATTCGATATCCTGAGGCTAAATAAGTCTATAAACTGATGCTAAATAAGTCAAAAACAAAGGAAAACTGGGGAGAGTCAGGGTAACTTCCCGACAGGTTGCAAGATTTTTTATTCAATTAACAGGAGTTTACTCGATAACCTATATTCAATTAACAGGTCAATTTTGTACTGGATGGATGGTAAATGGTTTTGTGTTGAGAAATTATATTCAATTAACACGGTTATTCAGTTAAGAGATATCCAATTAAGTGGGCTCCACTGTAATTGAACAGCTTTTCAGTCAATCAAAAGCTTTCCATGGGCAAAATGCCTCGTGAAGTCCCCGCAAAGCATGGTTTGGGCTCTGAGGAAAATAAAACCCTTTTTAAATGTTTTATTATTGGCTTAGTGTCTTCCAATATTGCAATGAAATCATGAGACTTTAAAATTGTACCTATTTTTAACTCAGCGTGATGTCAAGTATCAGCTATTGGGATGGGTTGTGATCTGTCGTCCGTCCGTATGTCCATACATCCATCTGTACATCCATCCGTATGTCCACAATTCTTTTACCACACACTACAGGCTGCAGTTCCAAATTTCATGTGGCTTTGGGGCAAAATCAATATGGGAGCTATCATGTTTTTCCGAATTACGGTAAAAAACATGGCCACCTAGCCTTCTTGGATTTGGATCTAAATTGTCAACAATTCCATTAGCACATCCTACAGGCTGCATCTCTCACCCGATCTTTTTAGAATTTCATATATAGCTTTGGTGTGATGTCTAGATTGGAGCTGTCAAATTTTTTGAATTTCGTTGAAAAACATGGCCTCCAGTGGTCAATTTTGATTTGGCATATGAATTGTCTACAATTCTATTAGCACACCCTCCAGGTCGCATCTCTCACCTGATCTTTTTCATATTTCATATGTAACTTTGGTGGTGATGTCTTGATAGGAGCTATTGAATTTTTCTGAATTTTGTTGAAAAATATGGCCTCCAGCAGACTTCTTTGATTTGGATCTAAATTGTCAACACTTCCATTAGCACACTCTACAGGCTGCATCCCTCACCCAATCTTTTTCTGATTTCATTTGTAGCTTTGGTATGATGTCTTTTGTGTAGAAACTTGAGTGAATGACTTTGCACTACTGGAACTTGCTATTTAGTTCACTCCTTTCTTGGTCATATTGAGCTGCCATGTCATTGACACTTTCATGATTGTATATTTGTTTGTTAATGATTGCATCAAAGCATGATTAAAGTACATTGTCTGTTTATTATAATTGATTTGTAAACATCCTGTTTGCTATGTTCTGCAGAAAATAATATTGTGTGAACTGCATTTATTTTTTGAAGGTACATAGATATAACTGAATACAAATGTATTTGATATGTCTTTGTTAACTGTTAGAGTGTTAAAGCTTTCTTGGTTACCGGAAATTATTGACATGCCTTTGCTTCCCATAGGAACCCCATGCCAGGAAGTGAAGCAGTGCTTGTTTACTGTGGTAAGCATGCTCGGTTTAAGCTCTGTTTAACCGGTAAAACAGGACCAAGTCACCAGTGCCTGGTGTGGAAGTCCTCTAAAATGGGCAACATGGTTATAAACGATTGGCTGGCATTCACTTTATATCCATGTTGTGTTCACAATTAGCCATTGCACAGAAATATGATGTCTTGAACACCAATAAATACACAGAACGACACACCCATGTGAATGGGTTAATCGATATGGCACGTGTGCCAGAATGGAAGGATACAACAAAAGGTCATATTGATTAACCCATTCACATGCATGTGTCGTTCTGTGTTTATTACATGCCTTCATGTCTATAAAAATAATCATTGACTTTATATCCATGTTGTGTTCACAATTAGCCATTGTGCAGAAATATGATGCCTTAAACACCAATAAATACACAGAACGACACATGCATGTGAATGGGTTAATCGATATGGCACGTGTGCCAGAATGGAAGGATAAAACGAGAGGCCATATTGATTAACCCATTCACACGCGTGTGTCGTTCTGTGTTTATTACATGCCTTCATGTCTATAAAAATAATCATTGACTTTATATCCATGTTGTGTTCACAATTAGCCATTGTGCAGAAATATGATGCCTTAAACACCAATAAATACACAGAACGACACATGCATGTGAATGGGTTAATCGATATGGCACGTGTGCCAGAACGGAAGGATAAAACAAGAGGCCATATTGATTAACCCATTCACACACGTGTGTCGTTCTGTGTTTATTACATGCCTTCATGTCTATAAAAATAATCATTGACTTTATATCCATGTTGTGTTCACAATTAGCCATCGTGCAGAAATATGATGCCTTAAACACCAATAAATACACAGAACGACACATGCATGTGAATGGGTTAATCGATATGGCACGTGTGCCAGAACGGAAGGATAGAATGAGAGGCCATATTGATTAACCCATTCACATGCGTGTGTCGTTCTGTGTTTATTACATGCCTTCATGTCTATAAAAATAATTATTAGAAGGACACTCAGCAATTCATTTGACAACTATCAATACAAAGAACACATTTTATTGCCAACCAAATTTGCGAGGAGAACCTGTGTTACTATTTCAACACCTGAGTTCCAATGTGTTTTATATGCCTACTGGCACATAGAACACATTGGAACTCAGGGGACGATTTTTATCTATCGCTAGCGATTCAAATTGTTATTGCGTTGTACGATTTGTAGAAAATTCCAGTGAAATTTCGCTTCTATTTCAATATAGCCTGTCAACTATTTCCATTCCGCACAAACAGTTAAAACTAAAAATCTTGTCATGAAATGCGCACAAATAGCACGTTGATCTGCATGTTAATGTACGCGTTATGGCCCAAGTAAAGCTATCAAATTCTGTACATATGGCCTGTGCACAAGCAATGTTTCAGCCAATGGACCTCCGGGTAACCCGGAGGTCCATTGGCAGAAACATTGCATGTGTTTGCTATGAGTAGCCAAGAGAACCTGCCGTGCTTTGGATGCCATTCGATATGGCAATTGCGTGCAATTCCAACGCGCAATTAAGCCTATATAAGCGCACTATTTGTGACAGGACTTCTAGTTTTAACAGTATGTGCAGAACAAATTTTAATTTTTCACATTGTTTGGTGGTGCTGTAGTTGGGGATTTCATAGAACAGGCATGTAATAAATAAATGCCTTTGCCTTGTTACTACACTCTCCAATAAATTGTAGCAGGGCAAATTCAATGAGATGAAATAAAATCATTCCAAAGATAATTGTGGTACTTACATTTAAGAATGGTGCCCAAATATAGACTTCCAGAACTCATCCTGTTAACATAAAAAATAAAAGCCTCCCTCCCTCATTGATTTGAAAAATCAGTTGCTTGAGAACTAACTGTATTTTTTTATTTGGCCTAATTAATCAAGTACAGTGTATATATTAATGGTTGTTTTTAACCCTTTACCTAACATGAAAAGCAGACGACACTTGCAAAAAAAATTCTTGAATAACTATTATTTTCATTTTTTGTCTCAAAAACATAGGTTATAACCCCTCATTGCAACGCTCATTCCAATGAGGGGTCATAACCTATGTTTTAGAGACAAAAAATTTTAAAAAATAATGAAAATTAATTGCCGCTTTTTTTAAATTAGCACTGGTCGGTTTTGTTTGTTACATTAGGTAAAGTGTTAACCCTGTGAACACTGATGGTATCTTCCATGTCAGTTCAATGGCAGCAGTTGGAAGAGTCCATATTCATTATTTGAGGGTAAACCAATTAATATTTTCAATGTGCAGCCTTGGGGCTGCACGTTGAAAATATTGATTGGTCTACCCCACACATTCACTTAGCAACTATCCTACATAATGAAATTATGACGTATTCCCCGCGGGAACCCCGGGAAGTGAAGCAGTGCCTGTTCACTGTGGTAAACAGGCTCTGCTTTACTGATAAAGTAAGACCCAGTCACCAGTGCTTGAGAGGTGCAAACCCTCTCTAAAATGGGCAACATGGCTTATTAACATGCACCCGTGGTCTTGAGTTGATACTCGTGTTGTGGTCATGATTAGCCATTGTGCAAAAATATGTAACCTTAAACACCAATAAATAAATATTACGACATATCATGTTCCTGGACTGGAAAACAAGCCTCTTTGTTCCAAAGGGTTAAGACATAGTTTACTGGACATAAATTAACAAGTTGGGCATCACAGTTGAAGTTATAATCCTTTTGAGGACGTTATTGAATTTGAAAGTCCTGAATTGTTCTCAAATTGCTTAAGTATATTATTATGGAAATAAGAAGTTTTGAAACAACCTTACATTATCTGCATTTTAGATTGCAAAAGATGCCAAAGAATGTGTACAAGAATGTGTTTCAGAGTTTATCAGCTTTATCACAAGCGAGTATCCTTTTTCTTCTCCATCACCATCTGCAAGAGAATTCTTGATTGATCATTCCATTCTTCACCATTGAAAGTAGAGGTGTATGGTTATGAAAATTTCATCTCGGTTTCATTTTTTTTAAGGGAAATGAGTCGGGTTTCGGTATTGGTTCCGATTTTTTCATTCCTGTGTCATAATTATAGCCAAATTATGTTTTATGTCTTGAACAACAGATTTTAATCATATTAGGATGATTGTCTCTAAGGGGTCTAAGGGACGAAAGGAGGATGAGTTGAAAACATGATACTGAACTCAGTGAACTGACTGAAAAGTATAATGACTAGTTGTAGTACAGAAAAGTACCCCCCTCGTCTCGAAAAGAAATTAGAGAATGGCAATATGAATACCAATGCCCCCACACGAGTCCCTCGAGAAGTCATTTCTATAATTATGCCAATATGGTTCGTGGTCAATTCAGCCTTGGGTCAATTTGGGGTGAGTCGATTCGGCCAGGTTCCAGGCCGAATTGCCCCACTTTGAGGGATGGATTTATCATATTTTTATCCTGTTTCCACTTACAGTATTCTATTGAGTAAAGTTTGCATGGGACTTGAAAAACATTATTTGTCCTTGCTCGTGATAGGGTATTTTCGCTGGAATAATATTTGATAAATTTCTTCATTTGTGTGCCAATATTTGTTGAAAACAAACAAGCGAAACAGGCACCCCCCCCCCCCCCCAAAAAAAAAAAAACAAAAAAACAAACAACAGTTGGCCATATTCTCGACAAATACCGCAAATAAACTTTTAATCCCAAAATAAATCTTGTCTACATTCCACACATCGTATTCTATCACTGTCAGTCTATCAGGTAAAGTTTATAACTTTGTATGAGATATTCGTGATGAATTAATAATCTAATAGAAATATATTCTGTGAATTTTTGTCAAGTTGACAGAATATATTTCTAATAATATCTTTTATTAGATTGTTAAATTAAGTTGTGAGAAAGAAATTTAGGCTGAATAGACTGCGTACCGATAGGACTCAGGGCTGGTTTGATCCGTTGTCTGTTGACCCAGGGCCGATTTGACCCATTCAATGCAGTGTAAACGTTATTCTCTCAGTACTTACCTTCGTGGGTCATTTTGATTCCATATCCTCCAGTTCAAAGAACTCAAGTTTATGTTTGGATTTCAAATGGCGCCTTAAATTTGAGGTGTTTCCATGCTCCTCCGTGTATTCCTTTTTGCATACATTGCATAGGAATTTGGTGTTGTCTTGTTTTGAAAAATATTTCCAAATAAGCGAAGTATCTTTTGTGGCAGTGACAGCCGACATTTTTCTGATTTGTTTTACCTGATCCAAGATCCGACTCGTCCAAGGAATCATCCCGTATCCACACACGTGTATTTCATTCCACAAAATTTCAGTGGGACGCCGGTGTTGCCGAATGTCATACTAAAAATATAATACCCCCATCGTCTTGCCATTGTGTTTTTTTTACACTTTTGCTTTATAAATTGCAGCTATTATGGGCAGTGGAATGGGTATATTAATGGAGATATGTGTGAAAAACGAAACGTATACGTTTTGAGTAAACGTACAGAAAAAAAATGTTGTGGCAGTATTTTCAATATGCCACAGTTCGGTTGTCGGTTGTCACTAAAAAATCCTGACCCCGAACTGTTTTTCGGTTTAACCGTACACCTCTAATTGAAAGTACTAGTACAGTGGAGGCCTGTTTACCCTTTACCTAACAAATCTGCTATATCCTTTCTGGTACCGTATTTACTGTATGTATTGGGACACTCTATGATTTGGGACACACATTTTTTCCAGAAAACTATATTTTTTTATGCTCCAAAGTTTGGGACATTCAGGAGATTTGTTTCCAGTTGGCCCGTCACTAGTAGCAGATGACACTCATAAAAAAATTCTTGAGTAACTGAAAATTTTCATTTTTTGCTTCCAAAACATAGCTTATGATCCCTCATTGGAACGTGCGCAATGCGCACGTTCCAATGATGGATCATAAACTATGTTTTGGAAGCAAAAAATGAAAATATAAAAAAAATTGGACGGCGATTTTCGTATATAGTGATGGAAAACAAATTACACAAATAACATTACTCAGCATCAAATCAAGACCAGGCTGTGTTCTTTCCCCATTTCCTAAGAATTGGGACACCTGTGAAAATAATTATTTTTAGCTGTCCCAATACATAGTGTAAATACGGTAATTTACAAATTAAGAAGTTGAAGAAATATATACATTGTATTTCTCAAAATATTTTGAGAAAACTATATCATGTGGCCTAGTGTTGAAAGAATTAATCATCGTCGCCTAGATTTTCATTATTAATTGATAGCACAATGGCCAATTGACTAGTTAGCCCCCTTCTATTAATCACAACATATCATTGCCCGTATGTGAAAGTCGTTTGGTTACTGGCATGCACACATTATTCAATCAAAACTTACTTCATAAAATGATGCTCACACCATAACGCAACGAAGATAATTGAAATTCGTGGTGATATTCTGTGCAATACACTAAAGAATACTACTATTTTCAACAGCCTCAACTTATTTTTGAACTGAGTATACTAACCCATGAATAGGCTATGATTATCTATCGCATTTATTTGGTATTTTTCCACATCATTTGATTAGTTCGAGGCGATACACCTGCCACCAGATAGTCGCCAGATACAGTTGGAACTTTTCTTGTTCAAATTATATGACACAGACACCGCTTCAAATAAAATAATAAAAAATAATAAATGCTTCCTGTTTGCAACATGATTCTCAGATTATTCTGATATATCATGACAGCTTAAAGGCCACACAAAGTAGATCTGTTTCTTGGGCCATTATTTGTAAAACTGCATGCGTGCGAGCTGTTTTTAGCTCATCTTGACAATGTCAAGCTGAGCTAATCTCAGCGCTCTCCGTCTATCCGTCGTCCGTCAACACCATGTTTTGGTCTTCTCTAAAACCACTGGGCCAATTCAAGTGAAAGTTTGTGTGAGTGATGGTCCTGAAGGGGCATTGCATTTTTGTTCAACTCAATATGCCCAGCCTCCTAGGGAGGGGGTGGGTGAAAATGCTCCAAAATATTTTTAAAATCTTCTCATGAACAGTGGTTACAATGACTTGATATTTGTTATGGAGCTTCCTTCTGAGGTGTAGAATCAAGTTTGTTCAAACGAAGTTTGTGAAGCAATATTTGGCTTTGTAATGGGAGGGGTAAGATTTTGGGCCCTGCCCAAAATTTCTATTTTTATACTGTACCAATGACCCAGACTTAGCTGGTGCTAACTCTAAAAAATCCAGGGCCAAACACAAATTTTGCCCCCCAATCCCCAAAATTTGCATCTAAAACCAAAAGAAATCATGTCCTATAGGACCTCCATACTTTGCCCTTACTGCGCATGCGCAGTGTCAAGGACGTTCCGAAATTGGCGCCAATTATCATTCTCTGTTTGGCCCTTCATCAGTCAACATCTCACTGATCTTTGTGCTTGTAAATCTCAGTTTAAAGGATGCCAGACACGTAATTATTGGAGAAATGGTGATTCTAAGGACGATATAGAAGGAGGAGAGGAAAAAGGAGTGACAAAAAATAATCAGGGCTGTACTTAAAATTTTTTATGAAATTATGTTAAGTTGCCTATTTTCGAGGCATGGGCCTCTTGTTGTCATTCTTGCAAAAAGTTGCACTGCTTATTCAGTGTTTCCTCTCCCCTGGTCTTCTAAGTCCCCCCTTGCGATTCTCCCATGCTTTTGGAATATTTTTGAGAAAGATCATTTCTAAATTCTCTTGGGAAAGTTGCTTGGTTACAGAATGTTTTCTGTTATTTTCCCCATAGTTACGTTTTCACCCATGGGTGTATAAACGTTGTGTTCTGCATCTTCCATCTGATGTTCTGCAGATTCTCCCCTGGGAGTCTCTGTCTTGCATCAGATAGAGTGTAATTTTGATGACTGATTTCGGGCCAGTTTTGTCAGTGCCTGGAGTCATGTTTTCTGGTGTTTTTACACTGTTTGTTTACATTGGCAACAGTCTCTTTTGAGGGGGGCTGTTTGCCTTCGGAGTAGTTTATCTCACTATAAGATACATTTTTATTATCCGTAAGTGTTGCATTAATTATTTAATATAAATTTAAAATTTTTGACCACACTTAGCCATCGGATCCATTGGGGCTCAACGTTACTTTTCAGAAGCTTGGGCTTCGCTGAAAAAATATTTTTCAAAAATTATTTTGATTTTCAATTGTTTTTTCATTATTAATGGATCATGTTATTATGTATCTTTGTGTCAGGGGTTTGTGCGAGTAACTAGGACTTGTTGACTTTTCACAGTGAAAGGATATTGTTCAAATTGTAATAGGAAGAAATCTTCCTCTGACTTTCATGATCATTGCATTAATTGTAGTCAGTGTTCTCGCACTAATCCCTGTTCTATATGTCAATATTGGGATGACAAACATTGGAAACGTGTGTCACGATATGTTGTTAGTGGAGAAAGGGCTATGCCGGCTCTTTCTCCGCAGGGTCACTCTACTCTATCAGTTTCTATTTCAGAGGAACAAGAACAGGGTGATGTTTCCATGTTATCTTCCGCAAGTGCGCTTCCGTCGTCACAAATGAATACAGAGCTAGCGGCAAAAGTGCTCATGGAGATTAAACAAATGTCGTCCGCTAGCTCGCCCGGTGTAGCGTCCATTCACCGAATGGTTCGGCAGCCGGGTTCGTCCGATGCGGTCCAGGAGGAAATGTTGGGTGATGCGAGCACTATAAACATTCAACGTGCACACCCAGTGACGGCGGATAGTAGGCGAGATCGGAGGAAGCCTTCGAGTCCGGTTCCTAGCTCGTCCAGGTCCAGCCGGGCCGCGAGCGAGAGAGGCCCCTCTCTCGTACAACAACATCTGGGACCAGATGTTGTGGTACAAAATGTGTCGCAAGCGGAGCACAAGTCCGTCGCTCGGGACGCTCGGGACGCTCCGTTGTATAGGCAGTCTGCGGAGACTGCTCAGGCTTCTTCCGGTCGTCAGCGCACACGACCGCACCTTGGCTACGTGACCGCCGATATTTTACCAGCTTCGCCAATCAGGGATTCTTCGGCGACCAGGTCACACCATCCGGTAGCCAGGGACACGAGGCCGATGGACTCCGGACGTTCGCATAGGAAGAGTATGCGGGAGTCACCAGATGCGGAGCTGCCCTCGGCGAAGCAGCGAAAGACTGCGCCTCCGCAGGCCTCGATGTCGGACGTACTTGTGCAGATAGCACAACTTATCGCAGCATCCCAGCAACCGACAGAAACGGTGTCGGATCGGGAATTATCCGACGGCGCTGGGTCGGTACGCTCCGCCGAAGCATCGGGGGCGGACGACCGGGAGCATCATGAGGTCCGACCGGATGGTGAAAGGGATACGGATGACTTGGAGCTATCCCTTTCGGAACAACATAAAGCTGCCGTGGACTTCATCCGGCACTTTCTCCCTCAAGTTGTTCCGTCGGGCCAGACTGCTGCGGTTCCGGACAAGAGAATTATAGCGTCATTGGACTCTGATTTCTTTGAGCGGTTCAGGGACATCGCTCCCGAGTTTCCGTCTCAGTCCAATAATGTTGCAAGAACATTTGAATTATTGAACGACGCTATATTCAAACTTGCTTCCAAAACGGGAAAAGCAGGTTTCTTGTCCGCCAATACTCTCAACCTGCCTTTTATTAATGCAAGGAATAAATTCGATACGGCAGGACAGGGTATCCCTAGAGTTCCTCTGCGTATGGACGACGAGGCGGAAGACTTGGAATTATCATTACCGTCGTCGGCGTCTATTCCAACCGCGGTGTTGGAAACAACTATTTCGTCTAACAGAGCGAGTTTAGATGCCTTATCTTATGCAGATCACCTTACTAAGGCGTTATCACTGCATCTTCAAGGGAAAGAATTTCAGGATATACAATCCTCTTTAAGACTTCTTTCAAGGGCAGTAGCTTATTCCACGTGTAACTCAGCCCTTTCAGTGGCAAACCTGGAGTTGGTTAGACGTGACGCAGCCCTAGCTACATCCACACTCGTGGATACTAAGGTGAAGAACTCTCTCAGAGTCGCTTCGGTCTCTGGAGAACTTCTCTTTGACGGCAAGCTTTCTGCAATTTACGATAAAATTACAAAGAAAGCTTCGGATTCTCTGCTGTTCAAATCTGCTTCTAAGAAGTCGGACACGGCAGATAAGAGTAAGACAGGCACTTCTGAGTCTAATGCGCCCAAGAGAGGTTCCTATAGAGGTTCCGGTGCGTCCTCTTGATCTTATTCAAGAGACCGTCAAGGTAGCGACTCACGTTCGGGACGTCCTTCGGGTCGGGACAACCGGTCAGACGCCCCGAGGTCGACGGGACGAGGTGTGGGTCGTGGAGGACGTGGTTTCTCCTACCGCAGGCCTCGCAGGTCCAGGAGGTGATGGCTTCAACCTCTATCGCGTACCGGTTGGCGGAAGGTTGTCGAGTTTTTCACAAGAGTGGGCGTCGATTACGGATGACCCTTGGGTGAGAGGGGTGATTTCGGAAGGTCTAAAGATATCCTTCAAACGAAAGCCTCCATTAACTCGAAGTCCAAATTGGACTCAACTTCCGTCAAATCCGCAGAAAAAGAGACGCTCTATTATCAGAAGTGCAGTCTCTTTTAATGAAGAACGCGGTAGAGGTCGTAGAAAACCAGGAGACTCCGGGATTCTACAGCCATCTGTTTCTGGTTCCGAAACCAGACGGCTCGTTCCGTCCAGTCATAGATTTGAGCTGGATAAACAAGCTGATCGTCGCTCCGAAGTTTTATATGGAGACGATTCGATCGGTCAGAGCGAGTATTCGGGTGAACGATTATGCAACGAGCATAGATCTCAAAGATGCGTACTTTCACGTCATGGTACATCCGACATTCAGAAAGTATCTACGCTTCGCAGTCCTAGGAGTGGTGTATCAATTCCGGGCGATGTGCTTCAGATTGAATCTAGCACCCTGGGCTTTCACTCGGGTAATGAACTCGATAATGATGTATTTCCGAGCTCATTCGTCTGCGGTAACGTCGGCCTACCTGGACGACATTCTTCAGAGGTACGGCAACGAGTTAACGCTTCAGAACGATGTGCAGAATCTACTTCTATTGCTCCGACGTCTCGGTTTTATAATAAACGAGGAGAAGTCGGATCTGGTGCCGTCCAAGTCATTCACACATCTGGGAATGAGCTTCGAGACGCACAACAATCTCGTTCATCTGCCGTTAACCAGAGCGAAATTAGTCAGTTGTTACGCTCGCTATTGTCTGCACGCAGACAAAGTCACGGCGAGAGAATTTATGAGACTGATAGGTCTGTGCAGAGCCGCTGCGGATCTCATTCCGATGGGGCGGTTACGCACGCGTCCTCTCCAAATTTTCTTGACTCAGAATTAGAGTGTGAAAATTCATTCGCTCGACATAGACGTTCTCTTGTCAGATCAAGTGAAACGAGAGATTCAGACTTGGGCAAACATTCAGTGGTTAACTCAGGGAGTTCCGCTGCAGTTGCCGGATCCGAGTTTTACCATTATGACGGATGCCAGTCAAACAGGTTGGGGTGCATCATTGATCCCAACGGATTCGAGATGCCAGGGTCTTTGGGATCTGCAATTCCTGGGCAAGCACATAAACATCAAGGAAATGATGTCAATTTGGCTTGCGTTACGTCATTGGATGGACATTATTCACAATGCTCATGTCCAAATCCTGTCCGACAATACGACAGTAGTGGCGTATATACGGAATCAGGGAGGCACTCATTCAGTTCCGTTGTTCAATCTAACGGAAAGAATCCTTCTGTTTGCTCTAGAACATCAGGTTCTTCTTTCGGTTCGTCATATACCGGGTCGTCTGAATGTACTAGCAGACTCCCTTTCACGAAAGGGTCGCTTGTTGCCGTCGGAGTGGACTCTCAACAAACAAGTATTCAATCAGATTTGCTACCAATGGGAACGGCCGATGATAGACTTATTTGCAACACATCTCAACAATCAGTTGCAGACGTATGTGTCTCCGTGTCCGGATCCAAGAGCATTTGCAGTAGACGCTCTGTCGATCCCTTGGGACGGAATGATAGGATATGCGTATCCTCCAGCGCCGTTAATTCAGCAAGTATTGCTAAAGATAAAACAATCTCAATGCAAGATTCTGTTGGTAGCATCTCTGTCGCCACAGAGACCGTGGATAAATCTACTCAGGTGTCTGTTGTGGGACCTACCGCGAAAGCTTCCTCCACGGGAGGATCTTCTTTCGCAGGGGAAATCGCTTCAACTCCATCACAACCTGCAAGGTCTCAACCTTCACGTTTTTCCGTTGTGCGGTCCTTCTTGCATGGCAAGCACTTTACAGGACGAGCAGTGGACGCGATTTCTAACTGTAGGAGGACCTCCTCTTCGCTAAACTATGTGGCTAAGTGGAAGGTTTTTCGTCGTTGGTGTAGGGATCATTCCGTGGATATTTTTGATCCCTCTATACCAGACATTGCAAACTTTCTAGTATACTTGTTTGACGAAATCAAACTGCAGCCTGTTACTATTAAGGGTTATAGGTCTATGTTATCTGATACCTATGCACATCATGATAGTTTACAAATTGGATCTAATGTCTCTTTATCTAAGTTGGTAAGAAACTTCTCGATAAATAGACCCAGAACTCTTAGGTTAATTCCTAAATGGAATTTAGCTTGGGTTCTTCTTAAACTGAAGGAAAAGCCATTTGAACCTCTTGGGACAGTAGATTTCAAATTCTTATCTTATAAGACAGCTTTTCTCTTAGCTTTCTCTTCTGCTAGAAGAGTCAGTGAGCTTCATGCACTGTCGGTGGATGATTCTCACTATCGTAGTGTCGGGAACACTATCACCTTCACTACTAATGTGGGTTTTTTAGCTAAGAATCAGGCTCCTAATAAATATCCGGAACCTATTGTTATTAAGGCTCTTCCGTCTTCAGATGATCGTAGGCCTTTACTCTGTCCTGTTAGAGCATTACGTATCTATAAACAGAGATCTCAGTTTATCAGAAAGGGACGAAAACGTTTCTTTCTGTCTCTGATGCCTAATAGAAAGGACATTTCGGTCCATTCTATTGCTAGATGGATTCAGTTAACTATCCGTACTGCTTATGAGAATTTATCTTCTTCTCAGCACTCTGTGCTTAAGATTTCTGCTCATGAAGTAAGAGCTCTTGCTACTTCTTTGGCTTACGCTAATAGTATTGCTATTACAGATTTAATGAAGGCTGCTTATTGGTCTCAGCCATCCACATTCACAAATTTTTATCTCAGAAATATTGAGTCCATTTCTGGAGACCTGCATTGTTTAGGTCCGTTATCTGTTGCTCAGAATGTCGTCCACTAAACAGTTGCAACTATAGTTATGCAGGCTTTCTGTTCCGGCAGTGACTCCGTCCGGCTGCCCTCTTCGCTCTGGGCTATTTGACCCAGGGCAAGGGGAAGGGGGGGGGGGGGGTTCCCTTAGGTCACCTGCTTTATAGTGAAAAGCAAGGGAATGCCTCCTCCGAAGTCAGTATTTCTGAGTCGTTTCCGGGATGGTTTTAAAGTGTAATATTAATGTTAAAATTCATTCATGTCATATTTTTAAAGTGTAGCTCGGTGTGAAGCATTTGTATATGTCAAGTGTCAAACGGCATTAATATACAATCCTCGGACACTTTTAAAGAATATAAAGAGTCTCAATTCTCTGGACTAACTTTATTTATTGGCTTACTTTAAAAATAATTAGTATAAAGGGTTATACTGGATATTAATAGAGAACATGAATGTTATTGTGCTCAATTATGAAGGGTATTGTATCTTTCTAATTTATCATAAAATAAGAAAGATACATGTAAAGCCTAATACTCCTTTTCTCCTTGAGGGGTTGCCTCTATATTATATAGTTGAGCTTATTGGATTTTCCTCTATGTCCTAGGCCCTCCAGCCTTTTTACTATTCAGCTAAGTCTGGGTCATTGGTACAGTATAAAAATGTTAAAAAATTTATAGTAATTTATATATATTTTTATACTGTACCAATGACCCAGACTTAGCTGGTGCTAACTCCAACAAAACCAGGGCCAAACACAAATTTTGCCCCCCAATCCCCAAAATTTGCATCCAAAACAAAAAGAAATCATGTCCTAAAGGACCTCCATAGAACGCCTCTACTGCGCATGCGCAGTGACGCAGTCGTCCCGAAATTGGCGCCAATTATCATTCTCTGTTTGGCCCTTCATCAGTCAACATCTCACTGATCTTTGTGCTTGTAAATCTCAGTTTAAAGGATGCCAGACACGTAATTTTTGGAGAAAATGTGATTCTAAGGAGGATAGAAGGAGGAGAGGAAAAAAGAAGTGGCAAAAAATAATCAGGGCTGTACTTAAAATTTTTTTGTTGAAATTATGTTAAGTTGCCTATTTTCGAGGCATGGGCCTCTTGTTGTCATTCTTGCTAATTGTTGCACTGCTTATTCAGTGTTTCCTCTCCCCTAGCCTTCTAAAGTCCCCCCTTGCAATTCTCCCATGCTTTTGGCATATTTTTGAGAAGTTTCATTTCTAAAATTTCCTGGGAGAGTTGCTTGGTTACAGAATGTTTTCTGTTATTTTCCCCATAGTTACGTTTTCACCCATGGGTGTATAACGTTTGTGTTCTGCATCTTCCATCTGATGTTCTGCAGATTCTCCCCTGGGAGTCTCTGTTTTGCATCAGATAGAGTGTAATTGATGACTGATTCCGGGCCAGTTTTTTCAGTGCCTGGAGTCATGTTTTCTAGTGTGTTTACACTGTTTGTTTTCATTGGCAACAGCCTTTTTTGAGGGGGGCTGTTTGCCTTTGTAGTAGTTTATCTCATTATAAGATACATTTATATTATCCGAAAGTGTCTCATTAATTATTTTATATAAATTTAAAATTTTTGACCACACTTTGCCATCGGATCCATCGGGGCTCAACGTTACTTTTCAGCAACTTGGGCTTCTCTGAAAAAATATTTTTTCAAAATTATTTTGTTTTGCAATTGTTTTTTCATTTATTAATGGATCATGTTATTATGTATCTTTGTGTCAGGGGTTTTTGCGAGTAACTAGGACTTATTGTTGTTCTTTCACAATGAAGGGACATTGTTCAAATTGTAATAGGAAGAAATCTTCCTCTGACTTTCATGATCATTGTATTAATTGTAGTCAGTGTTCTCGCATTAATCCCTGTCCTATATGTGAACATT
Organism: Pictodentalium vernedei; assembly: GCA_031216915.1. Taxonomy (NCBI): domain Eukaryota; kingdom Metazoa; phylum Mollusca; class Scaphopoda; order Dentaliida; family Dentaliidae; genus Pictodentalium; species Pictodentalium vernedei. The sequence continues at coordinate 74,150,803 of CM062296.1, read as the reverse complement.
GGGATGAGAAACATTGAAAACGTGTGTCACGATATGTTGTTTCTGGAGAAAGTGCGATGCCGGCTCTTTCTCCACAAGGTCACTCTACTCTCAGTTTCTATTTCAGAGGAACCAGAACAGGGTGATGTTTCCATGTTATCTTCTTCAAGTGTGCGTCCGTCGTCACAAATAAATTCAGAGCTAGCGGCAAAAGTGCTCATGGAGATTAGACAAATGTCGTCCGCTAGCTCGCCCGGTGTAGCGTCCATTCACCGAATGGTTCGGCAGCCGGGTTCGTCCGATGCGGTCCAAGAGGAAATTTTGGGTGATGCGAGCACTATAAACATAATAGATGCACACCCAGTGACGGCGGATAGTAAACGAGAACGGAGGAAGCCTTTTAGTCCGGTTCCTAGCTCGTCTAGGTCCAGCCGGGCCGCGAGCGAGAGAGGCCCCTCTCTCGTACAACAACATCTGGGACCAGATGTTGTGGTACAAAATGTGTCTTTAGCGGAGCATACGTCCGTCGCTCGGGACGCTCCGTTGTATAAGCAGTCCGCAGAGACTGTTAAGGCTTCCTCTTCTCGTCGGCGCACACGACCGCACCTTGGCTGCGTGACCTCCGATATTTTGCCAGCTTCGCCGGTGAAGGATTCTTCGGCGACCAGGTCACACCATCCGGCAGCCAGGGATTCGAGACCGATGGACTCCGGACGTTCGCATAGGAAAAGTATGCGGGAGCCATCTGATGCGGAGCTGCCCTCGGCGAAGCAGCGAAAGACCGCGCCTCCGCAGGTCTCGACGTCGGACATTCTAGTGCAGATAGCACAGCTTATCGCAGCATCCCAGCAGCCGACAGAAACGGTGTCGGATCGAGAATTATCCGACGGCGCTGGGTCGGTACGCTCCGCCGAAGCATCGGGGGCGGACGACCGGGAACATCGGGAGGTCCGACCGGATGGTGAAAGGGAGACGGATGAATTGGAGCTATCCCTTTCAGAACAACATAAAGCTGCCGTGGACTTCATCCGGCACTTTCTCCCTCAAGTTGTTCCGTCGGGCCAGACTGCTGCGCTTCCGGACAAGAGAATTATAGCGTCATTGGACTCTGAATTTTTTGAGCGGTTCAGGGACATCGCTCCCGAGTTTCCGTCGCAGTCCAATAATGTTGCAAGAACATTTGAATTATTGAACGACGCTATATTTAAACTTGCTTCCAGGACAGAGAAAGCAGGTTTCTTGTCCGCAAATACTCTCAACCTGCCTTTCATTAATGCAAGGAATAAATTCGACACGGCAGGACAGGGTATACCGAGAGTTCCTCTGCGTATGGACGACGAGGCGGAAGACTTAGAGCTATCATTACCGTCGTCAGCTTCTATTCCAACCGCGGTGTTGGAAACAGCTATTGCGTCTAACAGAGCCAATTTAGATGCCTTATCTTACGCAGATCACCTTACTAAGGCGTTATCACTGCGCCTTCAAGGGGAAGAGTTTCAGGATATACAATCCTCTTTAAGACTTCTTTCAAGGGCAGTAGCTTATTCCACGTGTAACTCCGCCCTTTCAGTGGCAAATCTGGAGTTGGTTAGACGTGACGCAGCCCTGGCTACATCCACACTAGTGGATTCTAAGGTGAAGAACTCTCTTAGAGTCGCTTCGGTCTCAGGAGAACTTCTCTTTGACGGCAAGCTTTCCGCTATTTATGATAATATTAAAAAGAAAGCTAATGATTCTCTGTTGTTCAGATCCGCTCCTAAAAGGTCGGATACAGCAGACACGAATAAGGCGGGCACTTCTGGGTCTAATGCGCCCAAGAGAGGTTCCTATAGAGGTTCCGTCCTCTTGGTCTTATTCGAGAGACCGTCAGGATAGCGACTCTCGTTCGGGACGTCCTTCAGGCCGGGACAATCGGTCGGACGCCCCGAGGTCGACGAGGTGAGGTGCGGGTCGTGGAAGACGTGGTTTCTCCTACCGCAGGCCTCGCAGGTCCAGGAGGTGATGGCTTAAACCTGTATCGCGTTCCGGTTGGCGGAAGGTTGTCGAGTTTTTCACAAGAGTGGGCGTCGATTACGGACGACCTGTGGGTGAGAGGAGTGACTTCGGAAGGTCTAAAGATATCCTTCAAACGAAAGCCTCCATTAACTCGAAGTCCAAAGTGGACTCATCTTCCGTCAAATCCACAGAAAAGAGACGCTCTGTTATCAGAGGTGCAGTCTCTTTTAATGAAGAACGCGGTAGAGGTCGTAGAAAACCAGGAATCGCTGGGATTCTACAGCCATCTGTTTCTGGTTCCGAAACCAGACGGCTCGTTCCGTCCAGTCATAGATTTGAGCTGGATAAACAAGCTGATCGTCGCTCCGAAGTTTTATATGGAGACGATTCGATCGGTCAGAGCGAGTATTCGGGTGAACGATTATGCAACGAGCATAGATCTCAAAGATGCGTACTTTCACGTCATGGTACATCCGACATTCCGAAAGTATCTACGCTTCGCAGTCCTAGGAGTGGTGTATCAGTTCCGGGCCATGTGCTTCGGATTGAATCTAGCACCCTGGGCTTTCACTCGGGTAATGAACTCGGTAATGATCTACTTCCGAGCTCATTCGTGTGCGGTAACGTCGGCCTACCTGGCCGACATTCTTCAGAGGTACGGCAACGAGTTAACGCTTCAGAACGATGTTCAGAATCTTCTTCTATTGCTCCGACGTCTCGGTTTCATAGTAAACGAGGAGAAGTCGGATTTGGTGCCGTCCAAGTCATTCACTCATCTGGGAATGAGCTTCGAGACGCACAACAATCTCGTTCGTCTGCCGTTAACCAGAGCGAAATTAGTCAGTTGTTACGCTCGCTATTGTCTGCATGCAGACAAAGTCACGGCGAGAGAATTTATGAGACTGATAGGTCTGTGCGGAGCCGCCGCGGATCTCATTCCGATGGGGCGGCTACGCACACGTCCTCTTCAAATTTTCCTGACTCAGAATTGGAGTGTGAAAATTCATTCGCTCGATGTAGACGTTCTCTTGTCAGATCAAGTGAAACAAGAGATTCAGACTTGGGCAAACAGTCAGTGGTTAACTCAAGGAGTTCTGCTGCAGTTGCCGGATCCGAGTTTTACCATTATGACGGATGCCAGTCAAACAGGTTGGGGTGCATCATTAATCCCAACGGATTCGAGATGCCAGGGTCTTTGGGATCTGCAATTCCTGTGCAAGCACATAAACATCAAGGAAATGATGTCAATTTGGCTTGCATTACGTCACTGGATGGACATTATTCACGATGCTCATGTCCAAATCCTATCCGACAATACGACAGTAGTGGCGTATATACGGAATCAGGGAGGCACTCATTCAGTTCCGTTGTTCAATCTAACGGAAAGAATCCTTCTGTTTGCGTTGGAACATCACGTTCTTCTTTCGGTCCGTCACATACCGGGTCGTCTGAATGTGCTAGCAGACTCCCTTTCACGAAAGGGTCGCTTGTTGCCGTCGGAGTGGACTCTCAACAAACAAGTATTCAATCAGATTTGCTACCAATGGGAACGGCCAATGATAGACTTATTTGCGACACATCTCAACAATCAGTTGCAGACGTATGTGTCCCCGTGTCCGGATCCAAGAGCATTTGCAGTAGACGCTCTGTCGATCCCTTGGGACGGAATGATAGGATATGCGTATCCTCCAGCGCCGTTAATTCAACAAGTATTGCTAAAGATAAAACAATCTCAATGCAAGATTCTGTTGGTAGCATCTCTGTCGCCACAGAGACCGTGGATAAATCTACTCAGGTGTCTGTTGTGGGACCTACCGCGGAAGCTTCCTCCACGAGAGGATCTTCTTTCGCAGGGGAAATCGCGCCAACTCCATCACAACCCGCAAGGTCTCAACCTTCACGTTTTTCCGTTGTGCGGTCCTTCTTGCATGGCAAGCACTTTACAGGACGAGCAGTGGACGCGATTTCTAACTGTAGGAGGACCTCCTCTTCGCTAAACTATGCGGCTAAGTGGAAGGTTTTCCGTCGTTGGTGTAGGGATCATTCTGTAGATATATTTGATCCCTCTATACCAGACATTGCAAACTTTCTAGTATACTTGTTTGACGAAATCAAACTGCAGCCTGTTACTATAAAGGGTTATAGATCTATGTTATCTGATACCTATGCACATCATGATAGTTTACAAATTGGATCTAATGTCTCTTTATCGAAATTGGTTCGAAACTTTTCGATAAATAGACCTAGAACTCTTAGATTAATTCCTAAGTGGAATTTAGCTTCGGTTCTCCTTAAATTGAAGGAAAAGCCATTTGAACCTCTTGGGACAGTAGATTTCAAATTCTTATCTTATAAGACAGCTTTTCTCTTAGCTTTCTCTTCTGCCAGAAGAGTCAGTGAGCTTCATGCACTATCGGTGGATGATTCTCATTATCGTAGTGTTGGGAACACTATCACCTTCACTACTAATGTGGGTTTTTTAGCTAAGAATCAGGCTCCTAATAAATATCCGGAACCTATTGTTATTAAGGCTCTTCCGTCTTCAGACGGGCGTAGGCCTTTACTCTGTCCTGTTAGAGCACTACGTATCTATAAACAGAGATCTCAGTTCATCAGAAAGGGACGGAAACGTTTCTTTCTGTCTTTGATGCCTAATAGAAAGGACATTTCAGTCCATTCTATTGCTAGATGGATTCAGTTAACTATCCGTACTGCTTATGAAGATTTATCTTCTTCTCAGCAGTCTGTGCTTAAGATTTCTGCTCATGAAGTAAGAGCTCTTTCTACTTCCTGGGCTTATGCTAATAGTGTTGCTATTACAGATTTAATGAAGGCTGCTTATTGGTCTCAGCCATCCACATTTACTAATTTTTATCTCAGAAATATTGAGTCCATTTCTGGAGACCTGCATTGTTTAGGTCCGTTATCTGTTGCTCAGAATGTCGTCCACTAAACAGTTGCAACTATAGTTATGCAGGCTTTCTGTTCCGGCAGTGACTCCGTCCGGCTGCCCTCTTCGCTCTGGGCTATTTGACCCAGGGCAAGGGGAAGGGGGGGGGGGGGGGCGGGTGTTCCCTTAGGTCACCTGCTTTATAGTGAAAAGCAAGGGAATGCCTCCTCCAAGACAGTATTTCTGAGTCGCTTCCGGGATGGTTTTAAAGTGTAATATTAATGTTTAATTTCATTCATGTCTTATTTTTAAAGTGTAGCTCGGTGTGAAGCATTTGTATATGTCAAGTGTCAAACGGGCTTTAATATACAATACTCGGACACTTTTAAATGATTATAAAGAGTCTCAATTCTCTGGACTACTTTATTTATTGGCTTACTTTAAAAATAATTAGTATAAGGGTTATACTGGATGTTAATAGAGAACATGAATGTTATTGTGCTCAATTATTAAGGGTAGTGTATCTTTCTAATTTAATATTAAATAAGAAAGATACATGTAAAGCCTAATACTCCTTTTCTCCTTAAGGGGTTACCTCTTTATTTATAATTGAGCTTATTGGATTTTCCTCTATGTCCTAGGCCCTCCAGCCTGTTTACTATTCAGCTAAGTCTGGGTCATTGGTACAGTATAAAAATGTTAAAAAATTTATAGTAATTTATATATTTTTTATACTTACCAATGACCCAGACGGGGATGGCCCTCCCTGAGTTGGGAACTCTTGCCTCCCCGCTGAGTACATAGCGCTGACCAGGCACTGCCAGTAAGAATGATAATTGGCGCCAATTTCGGGACGACTGCGTCACTGCGCATGCGCAGTAGAGGCGTACTATGGAGGTCCTTTAGGACATGATTTCTTTTTGTTTTGGATGCAAATTTTGGGGATTGGGGGGCAAAATTTGTGTTTGGCCCTGGTTTTGTTGGAGTTAGCACCAGCTAAGTCTGGGTCATTGGTAAGTATAAAAAATATATAAATTACTATAAATTTTTTAACTTTTTATACTTACCAATGACCCAGACGGGGATGGCCCTCCCAGGAGTTGGGAACTCTTACCTCCCCGCTGAGTACATAGCGCTGACCAGGCACTGCCAGTAAGAATGATAATTGGCGCCAATTTCGGAACGTCCTTGACACTGCGCATGCGCAGTAAGGGCAAAGTATGGAGGTCCTATAGGACATGATTTCTTTTGGTTTTAGATGCAAATTTTGGGGATTGGGGGGCAAAATTTGTGTTTGGCCCTGGATTTTTTAGAGTTAGCACCAGCTAAGTCTGGGTCATTGGTAAGTATAAAAAACATATAAATTACTATAAATTTTTTAACATTTTCTGAACCAGTGGTCCGATTTGAACCAAATTTGATATGTGGTATTAGTGGCTCATAAGTACTTGACTCGTGCAAAAAAAATTACTGCATTCCCATGGGAACCCCAGGAGCTAAACATAGAAATATTTTCAAACGCCCATATTTCCCAAACCACACAGAACAGAGAGCTGTTATTTGGAATGAAGCATCCTTAGGACCAGTAGAATTGAATGGTAAAAAAATTGCCATCGGTTATGTTAGGGTGTTCTGTAGAGGGCATCGAAAAAATGCTCAGCATATTTGCAAAAATTTTTAAAAATATTTTCTCCAGAACCAATGGTCAGAATCTTTTGGTATTCAGTATACAGCATTCATAGGGGGGTCAGATACAAGTTTGTTAAAATAAAGCCCATTGGTTCATATTTGGGCTCAATACTGGAGCCCGAATATTTAACTTAAGGCAATATGGGGAATATTCTTTCAAAATCTTCTTGAGAACCACCAGTCAGAATCTTTTAATATTTTGTATACATCATTGTTATGAGGTTCAGATTCAAGATTGTTCAAACCAAGTCCCTAGGTTAATATTTAACTTAGTTCAATATGGGGATAATTTTCAACCTGGATTAATATTTGGGCTCCATATGTGACACCTAACACAAGTTGAAGCGAACAGTACAAATTATTTTTCTGAATCATCAAATTTTTTTCATTTTCAGCCCTCCTCCCCCACCCCCTTCCAGGTTAAAGTTTTTGGTTAAAGTTTTTTTTTTACAGAGCTGCTCCTTTAATAGCTTGTTCCATTAATAGGTCATGAGGCATGTTTTGGGGTAGAGAAATGAAAAAATTAAATCTGAATGGCAATTTTTGTATATCATGAGTGCAGATATGGCAGATTCGTTAGGTAAACGGTTAACAAAAAATAACTCAGACTGTTTTATGTCTAAGCATTGTCATTGCTGGAACAGTTAGGCTCTATGCGTGCCATCACTCCAGTTGTGAATTTCCATTATGTTGGATAAAGGCTTAACATTTGAAGTACTGTTTGCTATGCAGTCACTGAGTAAATTTTTCAACTGATTGTAAATATTACTCTAAATCTAAAAAAATAGGTGAGCAAACACTATGTTGTTTGGGCAGGGATGATATTAACCCTTTACCTAACATGAAAAGCAGAGGACACTTACAAAAAAATTCTTGAATGACTATTTTTTTCATTTTTTGTTTAAAAAACATAGGTTATTACCCCTCATTGAAACGCGCTCATCGAGCTCATTCCAATGAGGGGTCATAATCTATATTTTTGAGACAAAAAATGAAAAAATAATGAAAATTAATTGGCATTTTTTGAGAATAGCGCTGGCTGGTTTTGGCCATTACGTTGGGTAAAGGGTTAAATTTAGAATATTTTTCATTATGGTTTAATTCCGTTGAAAAAATATGCATAAAAAAGCAGTTACACCTAACTGTTTGTTTGAAGCTTTCAATTATGGTGTAAACATATTCTGAAAAGATCTGAAAGTGTTTTCCAGTATAGAGGCCGGCAGGTATTCCCCTGCTCAACACAAGCCAATAAGTATTCTCATGCTCGATACAAGCTGATAAGTATTATCATGCTCAAAATAAAGGCAATAAGTATTGCCATGCTTAACACAAGGGCAATAAGTATTACCTTGCTCAACTCAAGGGCAATAAGTATTACCTTGCTCAACTCAAGGGCAATAAGTTTTGCCATGCTCAACTCAAGGGCAATAAGTATTACCTTGCTCAACTCAAGGGCAATAAGTATTGCCATGCTCAACTCAAGGGCAATAAGTATTACCATGCTCAACTCAAGGGCAATAAGTATTACCTTGCTCAACTTGAGGGCTATAAGTATTGCCATGTTCAACAGAAGAGCATGTTTTTTGAGTATTCTGTTTCTTAACTTTTACTAAAGAGCAAGTGAACGTTGTCATCAGGAAAAGCGGAAAACGATCAATGGAGAAGATATACTTTTTGCAATGTCTACACTGGGTTTTGACAGTTATGTTGAACCATTAAAGTTATACTTACAGAAATATAGAGAGGTATGTATATGCAGTTGTTATCGATATTATGAGAATATTCTTTTCATAACAAGCCAAGCTTCACTCAGACTTATTTGCAAATTTTATTTCCCGACTTTTCTGACCTCGGATCAGATGCAGACTGGTGCGCTTAACATGCCATCATGAGGAAGTTCTGCTTACAATAGACAAATTACCTAGGATGCGTTTTCTAATCAAGTCTTGGCTGCCTCAACTGGCATCCAAGACTCTACTAAAAATCACTGCTGACCTCCTGGATGCACACAGGCTGTGCTTGGCTGTGAATTCAGGACAGTTGCCCAGGCTCTTAACTGGTTGTGGGCTACATTATATTTTGGTGGTCTGAATTTATTCAAAATTTGTTTTATTACAAATTTTTGTTTGGAGAGTGCCTGTGGCCACTCTCAAAAATAATTTGTAATAAAACAAATTTATATCAACAAAATGTTATTCACGTTTGAATGAATATGAAACATGAGCAAAGAAAATATTGGCTTTTGCTCTGGTACCATCATTTTTAGCTCAACCTAATGCCAAGTATGAGCTGTTGGGATGGGTTGCGGTCCGTCATCATCTACGTCTGTACCTCTGTCTGCTCACAATTCTTTTAACATACCCAACAGGCCATATCTCTCACCTTATCAGTTTCAAATACTGTACTTGGTCTTTGGGTAATGTCTACATGGAAGCGATAAACATTTTCTGAATTTCGGTGAAAAACATGATTGCCAGTTGCTATGTTGGATTTGGCATATAAATTGTCAACAATTCCTTTAGCACACCCTACAGGCCACATCTGTCACCTGATCTTTTTCAGATTTCATATACATGTAGCTTTGGTGTGATGTCTGGATGGCAGCATTCCTACTCAAATGAAAAGTCCTTCAATTTGGAACCTTTCTTTGAAAAGTGTTTGAAATTGTTTCTGGCCTTGAAAAGTACAGTAAAACCTGTCTTGAGAGACCACGGTATCCAGACAACTGCCCCCCAGACAACTGCCCCCCCCCCCCCAGTTCAAAAATGGCAGGTCGGACAACTGCCCCCCAGTCGAATTGGCAGGTAGGATAACTGCCCCCCAGTCCAATTGGCAGCTAGGACGACTGCCTACCAGTCGAATTGGCAGGTAGGATAACTGCCCTCCAGTCCAATTGGCAGCTAGGATGACTGCCCCCCAATCCAATTGGCAGGTAGGACGACTGCCCCCAATCTAATTGGCAGGTAGGACGACTGCCCCCACCTGAATTGTCAGTGAGGAAAACTCCCCCCCCCCCCCCCCCCCCACCTGCAGGTGCAGTCCAATTTGTATATTTTTATACTGTACCAATGACCCAGACTTAGCTGGTGCTAACTCCAACAAAACCAGGGCCAAACACAAATTTTGCCCCCCAATCCCCAAAATTTGCATCCAAAACAAAAAGAAATCATGTCCTAAAGGACCTCCATACTACGCCTCTACTGCGCATGCGCAGTGACGCAGTTGTCCCGAAATTGGCGCCAATTATCATTCTCTGTTTGGCCCTTCATCAGTCAACATCTCACTGATCTTTGTGCTTGTAAATCTCAGTTTAAAGGATGCCAGACACGTAATTTTTGGAGAAAATGTGATTCTAAGGAGGATAGAAGGAGGAGAGGAAAAAGAAGTGGCAAAAAATAATCAGGGCTGTACTTAAAATTTTTTGATGAAATTATGTTAAGTTGCCTATTTTCGAGGCATGGGCCTCTTGTTGTCATTCTTGCTAATTGTTGCACTGCTTATTCAGTGTTTCCTCTCCCCTAGCCTTCTAAAGTCCCCCCTGGCAATTCTCCCATGCTTTTGGCATATTTTTGAGAAATTGGCAAATCTGGAGTTGGTTAGACGTGACGCAGCCCTAGCTACATCCACACTAGTGGATTCTAAGGTGAAGAACTCTCTTAGAGTCGCTTCGGTCTCAGGAGAACTTCTCTTTGACGGCAAGCTTTCCGCTATTTATGATAAAATTAAAAAGAAAGCTAATGATTCTCTGTTGTTCAGATCGGCTCCTAAAAAGTCGGATACAGCAGACACGAATAAGACAGGCACTTTTGGGTCTAATGCGCCCAAGAGAGGTTCCTATAGAGGTTCCGGTGCGTCCTCTTGGTCTTATTCGAGAGACCGTCAGGATAGCGACTCTCGTTCGGGACGTCCTTCAGGCCGGGACAATCGGTCGGACACCCCGAGGTCGACGGGGCGAGGTGCGGGTCCTGGAAGACGTGGTTTCTCCTACCGCAGGCCTCGCAGGTCCAGGAGGTGATGGCTTAAACTTCTATCGCGTTCCGGTTGGCAGAAGGTTGTCGAGTTTTTCACAAGAGTGGGCGTCGATTACGGACGACCCTTGGGTGAGAGGAGTGACTTCGGAAGGTCTAAAGATATCCTTCAAACGAAAGCCTCCATTAACTCGAAGTCCAAAGTGGACTCATCTTCCGTCAAATCCACAGAAAAGAGACGCTCTGTTATCAGAGGTGCCGTCTCTTTTAATGAAGAACGCGGTAGAGGTCGTAGAAAACCAGGAATCTCTGGGATTCTACAGCCATCTGTTTCTGGTTCCGAAACCAGACGGCTCGTTCCGTCCAGTCATAGATTTGAGCTGGATAAACAAGCTGATCGTCGCTCCGAAGTTTTATATGGAGACGATTCGATCGGTCAGAGCGAGTATTCGGGTGAACGATTATGCAACGAGCATAGATCTCAAAGATGCGTACTTTCACGTCATGGTACATCCGACATTCCGAAAGTATCTACGCTTCGCAGTCCTAGGAGTGGTGTATCAATTCCGGGCGATGTGCTTCGGATTGAATCTAGCACCCTGGGCTTTCACTCGGGTAATGAACTCGGTAATGATCTACTTCCGAGCTCATTCGTCTGCGGTAACGTCGGCCTACCTGGACGACATTCTTCAGAGGTACGGCAACGAGTTAACGCTTCAGAACGATGTTCAGAATCTTCTTCTATTGCTCCGACGTCTCGGTTTTATAGTAAACGAGGAGAAGTCGGATCTGGTGCCGTCCAAGTCATTCACTCATCTGGGAATGAGCTTCGAGACGCACAACAATCTCGTTCGTCTGCCGTTAACCAGAGCGAAATTAGTCAGTTGTTACGCTCGCTATTGTCTGCACGCAGACAAAGTCACGGCGAGAGAATTTATGAGACTGATAGGTCTGTGCGGAGCCGCCGCGGATCTCATTCCGATGGGGCGGCTACGCACACGTCCTCTTCAAATTTTCCTGACTCAGAATTGGAGTGTGAAAATTCATTCGCTCGATGTAGACGTTCTCTTGTCAGATCAAGTGAAACAAGAGATTCAGACTTGGGCAAACATTCAGTGGTTAACTCAAGGAGTTCCGCTGCAGTTGCCGGATCCGAGTTTTACCGTTATGACGGATGCCAGTCAAACAGGTTGGGGTGCATCATTAATCCCAACGGATTCGAGATGCCAGGGTCTTTGGGATCCGCAATTCCTGTGCAAGCACATAAACATCAAGGAAATGATGTCAATTTGGCTTGCGTTACGTCACTGGATGGACATTATTCACGATGCTCATGTCCAAATCCTATCCGACAATACGACAGTAGTGGCGTATATACGGAATCAGGGAGGCACTCATTCAGTTCCGTTGTTCAATCTAACGGAAAGAATCCTTCTGTTTGCGTTAGAACATCACGTTCTTCTTTCGGTCCGTCACATACCGGGTCGTCTGAATGTGCTAGCAGACTCCCTTTCACGAAAGGGTCGCTTGTTGCCGTCGGAGTGGACTCTCAACAAACAAGTATTCAATCAGATTTGCTACCAATGGGAACGGCCAATGATAGACTTATTTGCGACACATCTCAACAATCAGTTGCAGACGTATGTGTCTCCGTGTCCGGATCCAAGAGCATTTGCAGTAGACGCTCTGTCGATCCCTTGGGACGGAATGATAGGATATGCGTATCCTCCAGCGCCGTTAATTCAACAAGTATTGCTAAAGATAAAACAATCTCAATGCAAGATTCTGTTGGTAGCATCTCTGTCGCCACAGAGACCGTGGATAAATCTACTCAGGTGTCTGTTGTGGGACCTACCGCGGAAGCTTCCTCCACGAGAGGATCTTCTTTCGCAGGGGAAATCGCGCCAACTCCATCACAACCCGCAAGGTCTCAACCTTCACATTTTTCCGTTGTGCGGTCCTTCTTGCATGGCAAGCACTTTACAGGACGAGCAGTGGACGCGATTTCTAACTGTAGGAGGACCTCCTCTTCGCTAAACTATGCGGCTAAGTGGAAGGTTTTTCGTCGTTGGTGTAGGGATCATTCTGTAGATATATTTGATCCCTCTATACCAGACATTGCAAACTTTCTAGTATACTTGTTTGACGAAATCAAACTGCAGCCTGTTACTATAAAGGGTTATAGATCTATGTTATCTGATACCTATGCACATCATGATAGTTTACAAATTGGATCTAATGTCTCTTTATCGAAGTTGGTTAGAAACTTTTCGATAAATAGACCCAGAACTCTTAGATTAATTCCTAAGTGGAATTTAGCTTGGGTTCTCCTTAAATTGAAGGAAAAGCCATTTGAACCTCTTGGGACAGTAGATTTCAAATTCTTATCTTATAAGACAGCTTTTCTCTTAGCTTTCTCTTCTGCCAGAAGAGTCAGTGAGCTTCATGCACTATCGGTGGATGATTCTCATTATCGTAGTGTTGGGAACACTATCACCTTCACTACTAATGTGGGTTTTTTAGCTAAGAATCAGGCTCGTAATAAATATCCGGAACCTATTGTTATTAAGGCTCTTCCGTCTTCAGACGGGCGTAGGCCTTTACTCTGTCCTGTTAGAGCACTACGTATCTATAAACAGAGATCTCAGTTTATCAGAAAGGGACGGAAACGTTTCTTTCTGTCTTTGATGCCTAATAGAAAGGATATTTCAGTCCATTCTATTGCTAGATGGATTCAGTTAACTATCCGTACTGCTTATGAAGATTTATCTTCTTCTCAGCAGTCTGTGCTTAAGATTTCTGCTCATGAAGTAAGAGCTCTTTCTACTTCCTGGGCTTATGCTAATAGTGTTGCTATTACAGATTTAATGAAGGCTGCTTATTGGTCTCAGCCATCCACATTTACGAATTTTTATCTCAGAAATATTGAGTCCATTTCTGGAGACCTGCATTGTTTAGGTCCGTTATCTGTTGCTCAGAATGTCGTCCACTAAACAGTTGCAACTATAGTTATGCAGGCTTTCTGTTCCGGCAGTGACTCTGTCCGGCTGCCCTCTTCGCTCTGGGCTATTTGACCCAGGGCAAGGGGGAGGGGGGGGGGGGCGGGTGTTCCCTTAGGTCACCTGCTTTATAGTGAAAAGCAAGGGAATGCCTCCTCCAAGTCAGTATTTCTGAGTCGCTTCCGGGATGGTTTTAAAGTGTAATATTAATGTTTAAATTCATTCATGTCTTATTTTGAAAGTGTAGCTCGGTGTGAAGCATTTGTATATGTCAAGTGTCAAACGGGCTTTAATATACAATACTCGGACACTTTTAAATGATTATAAAGAGTCTCAATTCTCTGGACTACTTTTTTTATTGGCTTGCTTTAAAAATAATTAGTATAAGGGTTATACTGGATGTTAATAGAGAACATGAATGTTATTGTGCTCAATTATTAAGGGTAGTGTATCTTTCTAATTTAATATTAAATAAGAAAGATACATGTAAAGCCTAATACTCCTTTTCTCCTTAAGGGGTTACCTCTTTACTATATAGTTGAGCTTATTGGATTTTCCTCTATGTCCTAGGCCCTCCAGCCTGTTTACTATTCAGCTAAGTCTGGGTCATTGGTACAGTATAAAAATGTTAAAAAATTTATAGTAATTTATATATTTTTTTTATACTTACCAATGACCCAGACGGGGATGGCCCTCCCTGGAGTTGGGAACTCTTGCCTCCCCGCTGAGTACATAGCGCTGACCAGGCACTGCCAGTAAGAATGATAATTGGCGCCAATTTCGGGACAACTGCGTCACTGCGCATGCGCAGTAGAGGCGTAGTATGGAGGTCCTTTAGGACATGATTTCTTTTTGTTTTGGATGCAAATTTTGGGGATTGGGGGGCAAAATTTGTGTTTGGCCCTGGTTTTGTTGGAGTTAGCACCAGCTAAGTCTGGGTCATTGGTAAGTATAAAAAATATATAAATTACTATAAATTTTTTAACTTTTGGCTGTATTTTATTTTAATTACTTTGTTATTCAGTCAGTTCTATATTGTTTCTTCCAAGCCTCAATGCGTTTGAAAGGAATTGCATTCAAAGGATAACAATAATTATTAAAGAAACATACTCACAAGCAAAAAAACTTAGTATTACTGAAGTGTGAATGGTGGGTGAATAAAATTGTTTCCTGCAGAAAGAACAAAAAGAAAAAAATCTATCAGACTCAAAAGCAATAGACCAGCCAAGCCACCAAAGTTAAAGACTGCATATTCTGTGGATATGCTTCATATCTAGTGACCTGTCCATATTGTGTCTATTAATATTGAAATGTACCAGTTAAGTAATGATTTTGCTACAAGGATGTAGTAATAAATGTTGGAGGAGAGGAGGGGGAGGGGGGTGGGGTGCTGAGGGAATGATGGCCTTCTCTTGTGATCAGCGGATGGCCAGAGTTATTATTATTAGCCAATTACCTTTACCTAACAGAGCGTTTCTGGAAATTTTCTAATTTCACATTTTACGAAAACAAATCTCACCATTTTTAAATAAAACCATGCAAATATGGATATCATTATAACAAACTCAATGGGTCAGTTCTAATGATATCCATACTTGCATGGTTCTATTGAAAAATGGTGAGATTTCTTTTCGTAAAACGTAAAATTAAAAAATTTCCGAAAACTCTCTGTTAGGTAAAGGGTTAAAGACTGCATATTCTGTGGATATGCTTCATATCTAGTGACCCGTCCATATTGTGTCTATTAATATTGAAATGTACCAGTTAAGTAATGATTTTGCTACAATGATGTAGTAATAAATTATCAGTACTTTTTAATAAACAGTGTGAAAATATTTCAGTTTTTCTTTTTCATTTGATGAAAACCAAAATTAATAATAATTGACCCGGTAGTTGGGTAGTGCAAACTTAGACCCACTTTCGTAATATAATTTTTGGGTTTGGTATGTCCTGACGTACCAAACCAAAAGATTATATTTTTATACTGTACCAATGACCCAGACATAGCTGGTGCTAACTCTTAAAATATAGGGCCAAACACAAATTTTGCCCCCCAATCCCCAAAATTTGCATCTAAAACCAAAGAAAACATGTCCTGAATGGCCCTCCACACTTCACCTCTACTGCGCATGCGCAGTGTCAAGGACGTTCCGAAATTGGCACCATTAATCATTCTAAGTTTGGCCCTTCATCAGTTAACATCTGACTGATCTTTGTGCTTGTAAATCTCAGTTTAAATGATGCCAGACACATAAATATTAGTGAAATGGTGATTCTAAGGAGGATAGAGAAGGAGGAGAGGAAAAATGTGTGACAGAATATTATCAGGGCTGTAACTTAAAAATTTTTTAATGAAATTATGTTAAGTTACCTATTTTCGAGGCAGCAGCCATTTTGTTGTCATTCTGATTATTTAGTTACACTGATTTTTCAGTGTTTTCCTCTCTCCCTGTCCTTTAAGTCCCCCCTTGCTATTCTCCCATGCTTTTGGCATAGTTTTTGTAATTATTATTACTAAATTTTCTTGGGAGTTTTAGCTGAATAACAGAATGAATTCTGTTCTTTTCCCCATGTTTACGTCTTCACCTACGGGGGGTTAGGCGTTGTGTTCTGCATCTACCATCTGATGTTCTGCAGTTTCTTCCCTGGAAGTCTCTGTTTTGCATCAGATGGTGTATTTTTGGTAACTGATTCCGGGCCTGGGTGCCTGGAGTCTTATTTTAGTGTTTTTACATTCATTGTTTACATTTACAACAGCCCTCTGTGTGAGGGGGGTATTTCTTGAAAATAATATCTTGATGTTATTTTAATCATAACTAGATACATTATTATTGTTCGTAACTGTTGAATAAATTGTTTTAAATATTTTTAAAATTTTTGTCCACACTTAGGCTTGGGATCCATTGGGGCTCAACGTTACTTTTCAGAAACTTGGGCTGTTCTGAAAAAATATTTTTTCAAAATATTTTGATTTCAATTATTTTTTCTATATTAATGGATCATATTATTATTATGTATTTTGATTGCCAGGGGTTGGTGCGAGTACCAGGACTTGTTTTCTTTTCACATTGAAAGGATTTTGATCAATTGTAATAACAGGAAGTCTTCCTCTGACTTTTATAATCATTCTATATGTGGTCAGTGTACTCGCATTAACTCCTGTTCTGTATCGTATGATTTCGATGACAATATGGGAAGCGTATGTCACGGTATGTTAGTGGGGAATTGGACACTCCGGTCCTTTCCCCGCAGGGTCACTCTACTTTATCAATTTCTATTTCACACGATCAAGATTAGGGTGATGTATCTGTGATGTCTTCCAACAGTGTGCCTCCGTCGTCACAATTAATGAAGGGCTAGCGGAAAAGTGCTCATGTAAATATGCCAATTGCCTAAGAGGACCCTAGTAGGTTCGACGGCCTTTGACGTCCGCTAGCTTGCCCGGTGTAGCCGGGTTCGTCCGTTGCGGTCTAGAAGGAGTTTTGGGGTGATGCGAGCACTATAAATCAACCAAATGCACACCCAGTGACGGCGGATTAGAGGGAGAACGGAGGAAGCCTTTTAGTCTGGTTCATAGCTCGTTCTGGTCCATCCGGACGGCGAGCGAGAGAGGCCCCTCTCTCGTACAGCAACATCTGGCCCCAGATGTTGTGGTACAAAATGTTTCGCATTCGGAGCATACGTCCGTCGCTCGGGACGCTCCGACATATAGTCAGTCCGGAGTAGACTGTCAATAAGGCTTCCTCATTCTCATGGTAGCACACACGACCGCACTTGGCTACGTGACCTCGGATATCCAGTCAGCTTCGCCAGTCAGAGAATCATCGGTGACCAGGTCACACCATCCGGTAGCCAGGGACACGAGGCCTGCAGACTCCGGACGTTCGCATAGGAAGTGTGCGGGAGTCAACGTACACGGAGCTTCCGGCGGCAATGCATCGTAAGACCGCTACTGTACAGGCCTCAGGAACGGACGTGCTTTCCTAAATAGCACAGTTTATCGCAGCATCCCAGCATCAACTGATTCTGTCGCATATTTTTTATCCGACGATGCTGGGTTGGGACGCTCCGCGGAAGCGGGTACGGACGTCCGAAAATTTCATCTGGTCCGACGGGATACCGAAAGGGATTTGGAGGATTTCGAGCTTTCCCTTTCGGAACAACATATGCTGTTGTGTATGTCATCTGACTTGATCTTCTACAGCTTCTTTCGTCGGACCAGAATGCTGCGATGCCGGATAAGAAACTGATAGCGTCGGTGGACTTAGAAATTTTTGGTTCGGTTCAGGGACATCGTCCCTCAGTTCCGACATAGTCCAATAATGTCACACAACTTTCGAATTATTGAACGACGCTATATATATTATTATTATATGCTTGCTATAACCAAGCATTTCTGGTTTCTTGTTCGCAAAGTTACGGAGATGTCTTTCAAAAGTGTGCCTCTGTCGTCATAGTTAATGAAGAGCTAGCGGCAATAAGTGCTCATGGAATATGTCTATCGCCTAAGAGATCCCTTGTAGGATCGACGGAGTGACATTCGCTAGCTCACCCGGTGTAGCGTGCATTCATCGAATGGTTCGGCTGCCGGGTTCGTCCGTTGCGGTCTAGGAAGGAGATTTGGGTGATGCGAGCACTATAATTACTTTAGTACTCACCCAGTGACGGCAGAATGAGGACAGATCGGAGGAAGCCTGTTAGTCCGGTTCCTGGCTTGTCCAGGTCCGTCCGGGCTGTGAGCGAGAGAGGTCCCTCTCTCGTCCAACAACATAGGGGACCGCATGTTGTGGTTCAGATATTTTACATTCGGAGCATATGTCTGTCGGTCGGGACGCTCCGTTATATTGACAGCCCGAGAGACTGTCGATAATGCTTCCTCATCCTCACAGCAGGGCACACGACCGCACATTGGCTACGTGACCTCGAGTATCCGATCAGTTTCGTCATTCAGTGATTCCACGGCGAATAGGTCACGCCATCCGGTAGCCAAGGGACACAAGGCCTATACACTCCGTTCGCTCGCATATTGGTAGTATGCACGGGGTAACGATCTCGGAGCTTCCAGCGGCAATGCATTGTAGGACAGCTTCTCCTCAGGCCTCAGTGACGGACGTGCTATCCGAGTTAGCACAGTTGTTTCGCAGCATCCCAGCAATCGACAGTTTCTTACTCGAATCAGGAATTATCTGACGGCGCTGGGTCGGTGCGGTCCGCGGTTGCATCAGGTACGGACGACCGAACGCTTTATAGGGTCCGACAGGATGGCGAAAGGGATTCGAAAGATTTCGAGTTTTCCCTTTCGTAGCATCGGAAGCTGCCATTCATATCTTCTGGCATTATCTTCCAGTGATTGTTATTTCGGACTACTTTGCTGCGATGTTGGATGAGAGACTTATAGCGTCATTGGACACGGAATTTTGGATCGGTTCAGGGACATTGTCCCTGACTTACCGACGCAGTCCAATAATGTCATTACAACATGTGTTTTATTTTTCGACGCTATATATGCATACAAGCCTGCTACCAAGCATGATAGTTTAGTTTCTTGTCCGTGTTGCTCATTTCTGCCGTTTTATCATTTATACGAATAATTTATTTTGGCAGAGCAGGGCATACCGAGAGTTCATATGCGTCTAGATGGCGTGGTTATAGACTGGAAATATTCTTTTTCGCCGTCTATGTCTTTTCCAACCACAATGTTGGAAACGACAATGATGTCTAGTAGACTTAACTTAGACGCTTTATCATACGTAATCCACCTTACTGAGGCGTTATCATTACGTCTTCAAGAAAAGATTTACGGGATATTATTCTCAATGTGATTTCTTTTGAGGGCAGTAGTTTGTTCACATATAACTCTCCGCCCTTCAGTGGCTGATTGGAGTTGGTTAGACGTGACGCAGCCCTAGCTACATCCACGCGCGTGGATAGTAAGGTGAAGAACTCTCTCAGAGTCGCTTCGTTCTCGGAGAAGCCTCTCTTCGACGGCAACTTTTCAGCAGTCCATGAATTGCTCGATTTACACGTTCTCTTGTCTATCTAGTGTTACAAGAGATTCAGACTGGGGCAAACATTCGGTGGTTGACTCAGAGAGTGCCACTGCAGTTGCCGGATCCGAGTATTATAGTTATGACGGTTGCCAGTCAAACAGATTGGGATATAATATTGATCCCAACGGATTCGAAGTGCCAGGGTCTTTGGGTTCTGCAGTCTCTAAGCAAACAATTATCTTCCGCGGAATAATGTTTTTTAGGCTTGCTTTATGTCATTGCATGAACATTATTCAGAAATGCTTGTCCAAATCCTGTCCGTTAATTCGACAGTAGTGGCGTATCTCCGGAACCAGGGAGGCACTCATTCGTTTCCGTTATTCATTTTAATGGAAAGAATCCGTCTGTTGGTTATAGTACACCAAGTTCTGTTTCGGTCCGTCATATTCCGGGTCGTCTGATTGTTTTACCGGACTCCCGTTCACTTAGGGGTCGCTTGTTGCTGTCAGAATGGACTCTCAACAAACAAGTATTCAATCAGATTTGCTATCTATGGGAGCGCCCAATGATGATTTATTTACGACACAGCTTGCTAATCAATTGCAGACGTATGTGTTGGCTTGTCCGGATCTCTGAGCTAATGTTGTTAACGCTCTATTGATCTAATAGGACGGAATGATAGGATACGCGTATCCTCCGGCGCTGTTGTTTCAGCAGGTATTGCTAAGATAAACAACCACAATACATTTCTGTTGATAGCATCTCTATCTTCACAGTGACCATGGGTAATTTACTCTGATGTCTACTGTGGGACTTAACACGAAATCTTCCTCAATGAGAGGATCTTTTTTCGCTGGGTAAATCGTGTCATCTTTTTCACAACCCGCAAGGTCGCAACCTTCACGTATTCCATTGTGTGGTCCGTATTGCATTGTTAGCATTGTACTGGACGAGCTTTGGACGCGATTTCTTACTATAGGAGATCCTCTTCTTCGCTATTCTATGCGGCTAAAGTGGAGGCTCTTCCGTCGTTGGTGTAGGGATCACTATGTTCATATTGTTGATCCCTCCATACTACTCATTGCAACTTTTAGTATACTTGTTTGACAAGATCTACTGCAGCCTGTTATTATTAAGGTTATAGGTTTATGTTACCTCATACCTATGCACTCTATGATAGTTTACAATTGAGTCTTATGTCTCTTTATCTAAGTCAGTTAGTAACTTTTTTGATAAATAGACTTAGAATCTTTAGATTAAATTCCTATATGGAATTTAACTTCGGTTCTTATTTAGCTTAGTAATCATTTGAGCCTCTGGAAACAGTAGTTTTCAAATTCTGACCTTTTAGACAGTAATTCTGTTGGCTTCTCTTTTACTGAAGAGTCAGTGAGTTTCATGCACTATCGATGGATGATTTTCACTTTCGTAGTTTCGGAATCACTACTTCCTTTACTATTTAGGTTGGATTTTTGCATAAGAGTTAGGCTCCTAATATCCGGAACCTATTGTTATTAAGGTCCTTCCGTCTTCGTACGGGCATAGGCCTTTACTCTGTCCGGTTAGAGTTTATGTATTTATAAACAGATATCTGTTTATTACTACAGGCGTAAGCTTCTTCTGTCTTTGATGCCTAATAGAAGGACGTTACGCTCCATTCTATTGCTAATGGATTCAATTAACTATCGGTACTGCTTATGGTATATCATTGACTCAGCAGTTGTGCTTAAGATTTCGGCTCATGAAGTAAGAGTTCTTCTACATCTTGGGCTTACATTAATAGTGTCGCTATTATAGATTTTTGAAGGCTGCTCATTGCGCTCAGCCATCCACATTCATGAATTTTTATCTCAGAAATATCGAGTCCATTTCTGGAGGCCTCTATTGTTAGGTCCATTATCTACTGCTCAAAATGTCATTCACTTAACAGTTGCTACTATAGCTAGGTAGGCTGTCTGTTTCGGCAGTGACTCCGTTCTGCTGCCCTCTTCGCGCTGGGCTATTTGACCCAGGGCAAGAAAAAGGGGGGGGGGGGGGGGGTGTTCCCTTGGGTCACCTGTTTTACTATGAAAACAAGGGGATACCTCCTCCGGAGTTAGTTATTCTGAGCTGTTATTGGGATGGTTGTTTAGTGAGAAGTTTATGTTTTAAAAAATTCATTCAAGTCTTAGTTTTTAAAGTATAGCTTTTGAATATAGCACGTGTCAACGGACATGATTATGCAATCCTCAGACACTTTTAAGGAGTATAAGAGTCTCTATTCTCTAGACTTACTTTATTTATTGGCTTACTTTAAAAATTATTAGTATAAAGATTATATTGGATATTAATAGAGTTCATGGATGTATGATGCTCAATTTTGGAAGGGGTTGTATCTTTCTAATTTATCATAAATAAGAAAGATACATGTAAGGCCTATTACTTCTTTTTCCCTAGAGGGGATGACTCTATTTTATATTATTGAGCGTATTCCATCTTGCTCTATGTCCTTGGCCCTCCAGCCTTTTTACTATTCAGCTATGTCTGGGTCATTGGTACAGTATAAAAATGTTAAAAAATTTATAGTAATTTCTAGATTTTTTATACTTACCAATGACCCAGACGGGGATGGCCCTCCCAGGAGTTGGGAACTCTTGCCTCCCCGCTGAGTACATAGCGCTTACCAGGCACTGGTTATTAGAATGATTAATGGCGCCAATTTCGGAAAGTCCTTGACACTGCGCATGCGCAGTAGAGGTGAAGTGTGGAGGGCCATTCAGGACATGTTTTCTTTGGTTTTAGATGCAAATTTTGGGGATTGGGGGGGCAAAATTTGTGTTTGGCCCTATATTTTAAGAGTTAGCACCAGCTATGTCTGGGTCATTGGTAAGTATAAAAAATATAGAAATTACTATAAATTTTTTAACATTACGGACTGTGGGTCTAAGTTTGGAATATAGTTGGCAATTGCACTAGGGGAGGGCAGTTGTCCTTGCTGACAACTGGGCTGGGGGCAGTTGTCCTCACTGACAATTCAGGTGGGGGCAGTCGTCCTATCTGCCAATTAGATTGGGGGGGGGGGGGGGGGGCAGTTGTCCTAGCTGCCAATTGGGCTGGGGGCAGTTATCCTAGCTGCCAATTCGATTGGGGGGCAGTCGTCCTAGCTGCCTTTCAACTGGGGGGCAGTCGTCCTAGCTGCCAATCGGACTGGGGGGCAGTTATCCTACCTGCCAATTCGACTGGGGGGCAGTCGTCCGACCTGCCATTTTTGGACTGGGGGGCAGTTGTCTCGGGGGCACTTGTCCTACAATCGAGACCACCTGTCTTGAGAGACCACCTGTCTTGAGAGACCGCATCTGCCAGGCACCGACTGGTTTTACTCTATGATGGACCTGCTATGGGAGACCACCTGTCTTGAGAGACCACTATGACCTGGTACCAACTTGTATTTTTATGCCATAATGGACCTGTCTTGAGAGACCGCCGCTTTGAAAACTGAAACCATGACAAAAACATTTTTCCAGTTCTGGAATTGGAAAGTCCATTGTGGTTATACTAACATAATTAAAGGTATTAAAAGCTCTTAATTGGGTTTCAATTGCTATTCAGTTACATAACTTATTAAAGATTGAGATATTTTTATAAGACCCCTGTGAGAAGATTAGGATTATTGCCGAATAAACAATTTCATACATACCTGAAATGTGACGGATAGGATTATAAAAATAAATTTGTGTTGCAAATCTTCAATGAAGATTTTCAACACTAATTTATTTTTATAATTTTTATAACAGTCCATTTCAATTTGTTACAAAAACTTCATAAAAAAGAACAACTACAAAGTAATTACAAAAATCCATTCTTCTCCATTTCTGAATTTTGTGATTGGTTATTCACTGACTTGAGAAAATCTGAAACCTGTTATGAGAGACCACCTGTCTTGAGAGACCACTTTTGTGTGGTCCAAAGGGAAGTCTCTGAAGGCAGGTTCTACTGTACTTGATTTTCCATCACACCCCTTGAAAAGTACTTAAATACAGTTTACCTATAACCTCAGAGAAAATAAGTCTTAGTATAACCCTCCCCACATTCATGTGATGTCACAAAATTGGCTAGGAATCACATTTATTTGATTTCTGTATTGTCCCTTGAGTACAACAAGGCACCACCTGCAATGCTAAAGCATTGCAGATGGCTCATTGTTGAACTGAAGAAAAAATATATAGCTAGTTGGGTTTTTCAGAGATCAGGTTCCTCAGACTGAAATTATTTGTGTTGCTATGGTATGGTAAGTTCATATCAGAATGATAACAGTCCTTGAAAATCATGGTCAGAGCCCTTGAAAAGTGCTTAAATAGTGCTTAAATTTGATTTTCTGGTATCAGTGGGAACCCTGGATGGGAGCTATTGAATTTTTCTGAATTTTGTTGAAAAACATGGTTGTCAGTGGCCATCTTGGATTTGGCATATACATTGTCAACGATTCCATTAGCACACCCTGTAGGTCGCACCTCTTGCCCAATCTTTTTCAAATTTTATATGTAACTTTAGAGTGATGACTAGATTGAGCTATAAAATTTTTCAGAATTCTGTTGAAAAAAATGGCTGCCAATGGCCATCTTGGATTTAGCATACAAATTGTCAACAGTTTCTTTTGCATACACACCCTATGGGGTGCATCTCTCACTCAATATTTTTCAGCTGTAATATGTGGCTTTAGGATGATGTCTACAGGGGAGCAATCAGAATTGTTTTTAATTACTTCTTGCTCAGCTTGACAGTGTCTGGTATGAGCTATTGGGATGGGTTGTTTTCAAGACTCGAAATAAGTGGTTGGACAAGGACAATGACCGACACAAAACTTACTTTGACCGACACACTTTGAAATCCATCAGACATTTTGACCAACGCAAAATTCTTCTCAATTTTTTAGAATCCAGGGTTAAAAAACACCAGTATTAACTTAAAATTCCATTGCTGAATTAACAACAAAATGACCAGACGTCCATTCATAAAGAAAAAGAAAGAAAAATGATTTCGATACACTCAAAAATAGCAAAAAAAAAAAAACAGTGGACATGACTAAGCATGGGGTTTCCCCTGACAGAAACATGTTCCTAAAAATATAACAATGGATTAAAAAGTTTCGATATACGGACGTGTTCTATTTTTGAAGCACTCCATTTTCAGCAACATACAGGCAATCTTGTCAAGCAAAATGGCAAGACTTGCGTTGTTTATGGGATCACACATATCATGTACTAATGTAAAATTATTAACCTGTTACCCATCCTGGGCTATGTGCTTAACGCCCACATACAGAGATGTTTCTTAACTTCACAATGTCACAGTATGTCAAAACACCAATATACACATTGTTAAAATAAGTTTATGAAAATAAGTTTAACAACAAGTATAAATGAAAAATAAATTGATATCACAAAACATCCATCCACACTCTTGAAAAGTTTCAAAGCACTATGTTGAAAATGACCTGCTCCAAATTAAAATGACCTGCACCAACTACTTGCTGCGGGACATTTTGACCTGCACAAGAAAAAAAATTATTTTGAGCCTTGGTTGTTTTCTGTAGAAACTTGAGTGAATGACTTGACATTACTGGAACTTTTTATTTAGTTCATTCCCTTGGTCAAGTTGAGCTGTGTGTCATTGACACATTCATTTGTATGTGGCTTCCTGATGAGCACTTACAGGTCAAGTTTAAATTCCATTCTAATTGTATGGTTTATTAGCTCACCTGACTGAAAGTCAGGATGATCACTCTTCGTCCGTCCGTCCATCGTCCTGTGTGAAGGTGGTGTTTGAGCCTCTTTCTCCTAAACCACTGGCCACATTTTAATTAAATTTCATTTGACTCCTCATATGCTGCTGGCGGATATTCCGGCCCAGGACAAGAAATAGCTGTCAATGAAATAAGTAGAATTTGAGCTCTTTTATCAAAATTGTCCCTCGTACAATGGATCATCTGTTTGACCGATGATTTATTGAATTAAATCAAAATGAATTTTTCGTCAAATCTAGTCATGGCTGCTTCACAGCAGCCATGACTAAATTTGCTGAAAAATATTTTAAAATTACTTAGCAGGTTAAGAGTTAAGTAGTGGTTATATAGGGGCATTTTGATTTTTATGCAAATTAGGTTTTGGCTCATATTGAACACAGGGGTGCGGAAAAAATGGCCAAATTTTTTGAAAATCATCTTCTAATGAACCACCAGTAGCAGAGACTTGATATGTGGTATACAGAGTCCTTTTGAGGTTTAGAATCAAGTTTGTTCAAGAGAAGTTTGTCGGGCATTATTTGCCTTCGTTATGGGAGGGGCAAAAATTTTGGTTATGCCAAAAATTTCTATTTTCAGAACTGTGAAGTCGATTTGAACCAAATTTGATATGAGATGATAATGGGTCATAAGTAGTTGATTGATGCAAAAAAAAAATTTCTCATTGCCCCGTGGGAACCTCGGGAGCTAAAAATAGGAAAAACCTTAAAACTGCCATATCTCCCAAACTACACGGCACAGAGAATTCTTATTTTTGTATAAAACTTACTTTTTTATCCAGTAGAATAGAAATGGTTAAAACAATTTCCCTATCGGTTTGATTACAAGGTACTTTTTTTCTGGACTTTTGAAAAAGTGCTGAGTCAGCACTTTTTAACACTGTAGGCAATGGGAAAAAACATTAAAAAATCTTCTCCAGATCCAGCAGGCAGAATCTTTTGATGTTTTGGTATGCAACATTGTAGGGTGGATCTGATTCAAGTTTGTTCAAATCGGCAGCAAATTTCTTAAAAACCTTCTTTGTAGATCCAGCAAGCAGAATCTTTTTGATATTTGGTATGCAACATTGCGGGGTGGATCTGATTCAAGTTTGTTCAAATCGGCCCCTTGGATTCATATTTGGGCTCACTATAGAAAACTCGAATTCGAACTTAGCGCATTTCAGGCAAATTTCTTTAAAAATCTTCTTCTCCAGATCCAGCAGGAAGAATCTTTTGATATTTGGTATGCAACATTGTGGGGTGGATCTGATTCAAGTGTGTTCAAATCGGCCCCCTGGATTCATATTTGGGCTCACTATAGAAGCCCGAATTCGAACTTAGTGCATTTTCAGGCAAATTTCTTAAAAAATCTTCTTCTCCAGATCCAGCAGGGCAGAATCTTTTGATATTTGGTATGCAACATTGTGGGGTGGATCTGATTCAAGTTTGTTCAAATCGCCCCCCTGGGTTGATATTTGGGCTCAGTATAGGAGCCCAAATTTGAACTTGGTGCATTTCAGGCAAATTTATTTGAAAATCTTCTTCTCAAGATCCAGCAGGCAGAATCTTTTGATATTGGGTATGCACCATGCTTAGGGGGGTGAGATTCAAGTTGTTAAAGCCAAGTCCCTGGGTTCATATTTGGGCTCACTGTGGTAGCCCGAATTATAACTTAGTTCAAAATAAGGAATTTTCTTTAAAAATCTTCTTCAGATCCAGCAGTCGGAATGTTTTGATATTTGATATACAGCATCCTTAGGGGGGGGGGGGGGGGGGGGGGGGGGGGGGGGGGGAGATTCAAGTTTGTTCAAGCCATGTCCCAAGGTTCATATTTGGGCTCACTGTGGGAGCTTGAATTGTAACTTAGTTCGAAATGAGGAATTTTCTTTAAAAATCTTCTTCAGATCCAGCAGTCGGAATGTTTTGATATGTGGTGTGTAGCATCCTTGGGGGTGGGGGGGGGGGGGGGAGGGATTCAAGTTTGTTAAAGCCAAGTCCCTGGGTCCATATTTGGGCTCCCTGTGGGAGCCCGAATTATAAATTCGTCAGTATGAGGAATTTTTCTTTAAAAATCTTCTTCTTCAGATTCAGCAGTCGGAATGTTTTGATATTTGGCATGCAGCAACCTTAGGGGGGTGAGATTCAAGTTTGTTCAAGCCAAGTCCCTTGGTTCATATTTGGGCTCACTATGGGAGCCTGAATGACAACTTAGTTCAAAATGAGGAATTTTCTTTAAAATCTTCTTCAGATCCAGCAGATGAATGCTTTTGATATTTTTTATGCAGCATCCTTAGGGGGGTACGATTCAAGTTTGTTCAAGCCATATCCCTAGGTCCATATTTGGGCTCACTTTGGGAGCTCTAATTGTAACTTAGTTCAAAATGAGGAATTTTCTTTTAAAATTTTCTTCTTCAGATCCAGCAGTCGGAATGTTTTGATATTTGGTGTGCCGCATCCTTAGGGGGGTGATATTCAAGTTTGTTAAAGCCAAGTCCCTGCTTTCATATATGGGCTCCCTGTGGGAGCCCGAATTATAACTTAGTTCAATATGAGGAATATTCTTTAAATATCTTTTTTTATAGATCCACTGGTCAGAATCTTTGGATATTTGGTATAAGCTTTTCTTAGGAGGAGCCGATGCAACTTGTTGAAATCAATTCTCTGGGTTGATATTTAGGCTGCCATGTCAGGTGAGCGCCCTCAGGCCCCCCTGGGGCCTTTTGTTACAATAATAATGAGTTAGTGGCATTGAACTTAGAAATTTTACAGTTATAACAGACGTTCCACACTTTTCTTCACTAATGTTAGCGGATACGTGAATGATTTTTAGCTCAACTTGACAAAGTCAAGCTGAGCTATTGCCTTCACTTCTCGTCCGTCGGCGTACATACCTACATATGTACATATGTATGTACGTATGTTACGTACGTACGTCCACAATTTCCTTTGGCACACCTCACAGGTCACATTTATGATCACATCGCTTTGAAACTTGGTATGCTTGTTTGGGATGACCTCTAAATGGGAGCTATCAATTTTCTTCAATTTCCGTCAAAAAATGTTGCTGCGGGCAACGACCTTTGAACTTAGTTTAGTCAGGCATCAATATATTCTTTTGGCACGCCGTACAGGGCACATTTTTGATCAGATCGGTTTGAAACTTGGTACGCTTGTTTGGGGTTACCTCTAGATGGGAGCTATCGATTTTCTTGTATTTCCGTCAAAGAATGTTGCCACTGGCAACGACCTTTGATGAACTGAGTGCAGTTATGCATCAAAATTTCCATTTGCCACGCAAGGGCACATTTATTATTTGGATCACTTTGAAACTTGGTATGCTTGTTTGGAGTGAGCTCTAGATGGGAGCTATCGATTTTCTTCCATTTCTGTCAAAAAATGTTGCCGCTGGCAATGTTCTTGGAACTTAGTTAAGTCAGACCTCAAAATTTCCCTTTGTCACACCCTACAGGGCACATTTATGATCAAATTGTTTTGAAACCTGGCATGCTTGTTTGCGGTGGCCTCTAGATGGGAGCTATCGATTTTCTTCCATTTCTGTCAAAAAATGTTGCCGCTGGTAATGACCTTCAATGAACTTCATGCAGATATGCATCAATATTTCCCTTTGGGGAAGCCTGCAGTGCACATCTTTGACTGGATCGCTTTGAAACTTGGTGTGCTTGTTTGAGGTAACCTCTAGATGGGAGCTATTGATTTTCTTCCATTTCCGTCCAAAATAGTTGCCATTGGCAATGACCTCTGATGAACGTAATAAAAACTTTTATGATTGGATCACTTGCAAACTTGGTGTGCTTGTGTCGGGTGACATCTATATGGGAGCTGTCGATTTTTTTCCATTTCTGTCAAATAATGTTGCCGCTGACCTTTGAACTTAGTTTAGTCAGGCCTCAATATTTCCCTTTAACACACCCTTCAGGGCACATTTATGATCAGATCACTTTGAAACTTGGTATGTGTGTTCAGGGCGACCTCTAGATATGAGCTATTGCTTTTTTTCATTTTCATTAAAAATTATTGTCGTTATCACCAGCCTTTGAACTTACTGCATTTGTTTAGCAACTTATCCCTTTTGCACTCTCTGCAGAGAATATTTATGAATTTTCATAAAAAAATACCCCAAAACATTGCCACAAGTAATGACCTTCAAACTTAGTGCATTTGTGCATTAACATCTTCCTTTGGCATGCCTCAGAGGGCACATTCATTATCAGGTTGTTTTGAAACTTTGTATGCTTATGCAGGGTGACAAAGGTAGGAGCTATTGATTTTCTTTTCATTTCCATCAAAAACTGTTGCTGTTAGCAACAATCTTTGAATTTATTGCATTTGTGCATCAACATTCTTCTTTGACATGGCCTACAGGCTACATTTATCATAGGATTGTTTTTGAACTTGGTGTGCTCATTAGGCGAGACCTTTAGATAAGAGCTATTGATTAGCATTCATTTCTGTGAAAAAAGTTGCCATTTACAATAACCTCTGAACTTACTGCATTTGTGTATCAATATTCTTCCTTTAGCCACTCTTGCAGTTTACATTTAAAAATGCATGGATTACTCTGACGTTGTGCACACATAATGCTGTTTTGTTGAAATTTCACCAAATAACATTGGTACCAATGATCTTCAATTTTGCCATTTCACTTATAACTTACCAAGTTCAAGTTTCTCAAGTTGAGCTACAATGTCATTGACACTTTCATTAGTATGTACTTTCCCTGTGGAAAATTACAGATGGAGCTCTGTTTTTGCTCCCTTCACTCAGTTTTTCAGGCTGTTATGCAGTTATTGCCCTCGAACTTGGAAATTTGATAGTTATTATAACAGGTTTTCCACACTTTTTACCTGCATCGCCAGTGGCAGAGCAGGTCTAGTTACCGCTCGACTCTGTCCGTCCATCCGTCTGAAACACTTTTTCCATCAAGGTTTTCTTGGCTTCTATGAAAGGGAATGATTTTATATTTGGTCTGCTACTTCATAATGATGGGTTGTATCACGTAAGCAATTTTCAGATCTGCCGTGCAGCCACTTCCTGTTTGCCGATACTTTGAAATTTTACTGTACCCACTGAACATTGAAATTTTTTGTCAAACTTTTCTCGGCTTCTATGCAAGGGATTGATTTTATATTTCATCTGGAGCCTGATAATGATCAGTTGTATCGTGTATGTAATTTTCAGATCTGCCGTGCAGCCACTTCCTGTTTGCCGATTCAATTCAATGCAGTGACACAGGTCCAGACTCGGTATTGGTCTTGGCTTGTTTCAGTCATGGATGGAAATATTGAAATAATTTCTTGTATGTAGCTTCCTGATGGGTACCTCCACATCAAGTTTTAATTTGATTCCAATCCTTTCATTTATCAAAGAGTGATGGCCCTTGTGCTTAGAAATTTCACATATTAGCTGCGATTACAGCTCCTCATCCATCATATGTTATTGGGAATTTGACACAAAAACAAAACTTTTCATCATAAATAATAATATAATAATGATATAAATACCCTGAACCCTGGAACCTAAAACAGCTATATAGTACATCATTGCACTGGCCTCTCAAAACTTGTGACCTCTCAAGGAAGGTTTTACTATACAGTATACTGATCGAATTGCAAGCCGTTTCAAATGCAGGTCCCCAAGTGATAGCTCCCATCACTTTGCCTCTAGTTACGAATTGGAAATATGACGGCCCTTGCAAAATTAGTGTCAACATTAGGCATTGCCCAGGCAAAAGCTGATGTAAATTTGTTTTGAGTTGTCATAAAATTGTCGATGCAAACATTCAGATTGGTCTGTAAATTTTGACCATAAATTATGCAGTCATTTATGTACTGAGCTGCTTGGTTTAAAAATACAAGTGTAGGAAAATCTCAATAATGATTATCAGTTGAGCAGTCTTTTGGTTTTGAAAACATAAGACACACTGCATACTACCTGCTACCATTTGAATTAAGACTCATTATTGTTGAGTCTCGGCATCCGGGAAAAAACAAGACATAATTTGTTGGGATGGATTTTATAAATACCACCCATCACTGACTTGTCTTCATGAAAAGAAAGCAGTTGTTTCTTCATTGCCAAAGAGAGCAACGTGACTAACATGTGGCATAACTAAAAAAAATTCAAGTTGTTCCAGGGGACATTCTCAAGTGTGAACCTCAAACACACTGTACCTTGACTTTGGAGTGGAGCGGATTCTTTGGAGATTTTATATCACAAGTAACTTTGTTTAAATATAATAATAAAAAATAATAATTGAGTTGAGTAAAGTATTCATACGATTACTCCCCCCCCCCCCCCCCCCCCTCCCCCAACCACCCACTTGAAATCGAAGAATTCTGCATTTGTATTTGGAGCACACGCATTTCATGGAAACTGTAGATACTTCAGAGAACAGTAGCATACAGAGCAGGAAAATGAGTTATGCCATCAAAAAATAGGTTACCGTATGCAAAATGTTTTGGGTTATTCAAATTTCTAAATTTTAATGGTCTGCATTTCAAGGATCACAATAGATATGTTGTGCCTTGCAAATTGTCAAGCACCAGTAACCTTTTGGTGTCACTGGAATAATGGCATAGTTTGTTCAGACTTGACAAGTTTTAGTTACCCAAGTGGGTCATTTGTCTAGTGTTCAACCGATGATTGGAACTGTCGGCTGATTGTGGGCAATTGGATGACAATGGCAGCAGCTCCAGGAACATCAGTTCAACCGATTGTGCCAAGCTTTTAGTGATGATTCAGAAATAAACTACATTTTATTATCTTCTGTAATTGTTCAATTATTAATGTAAAAAGTTGAGAAACGTTCACAATGTGTCTTCTTAATTTCTCTAGATGTCCTTTTACAGGATTCACAAGTTAAACCATGTGTAACACTTATAATCGCCATTTCATATCAGAAATGTAAATGTTGCACTCCAATGACTCAGGTTGCAGTAAAATTAGCAGTCGAGTGCACTTGGGCAGTACATGTGGCTCTGCGTGGGCCACGTGTACAGCCCAAGTGCACACAACTGGCAATCGCCACAGGTGGCATCACTACGCAATTGCCGCAAGCTCGCTCAATTGCAAGTGTTAGTCTGTAAACACTGTAAAATATCTTCAATTTAATTTAGTTCTTTCTAACCCGGATTTTGGTCTAATGTCTAGTAATGCACTGTATTACAATCGTAATCAGCATTGGAATCGGCTGATTGTGATCTCAAATAACCAGTAATCAGCAGGTTAGCAGCTTTTTATGGTAATCAGTTGAACAGTACATTCTTTCCCCAAAAGACCCCTTCCCAATTTCCATGGATTAAATGCTGCTTTGTCATTCTTGAAGTTATGCCACACATTTTACTAGGCAAGGCTCAAAATAAGTGGCCAGACCAGTACAATGACCCAGCACCAAACTTACTTTGACCAACATACTTTGAAATTCATTGGACATTTTGACCAACACAAAATTCTGCTCAATATTTTAGAATCTCAGCTTAAAAAACATTGGTATAAGAATTCCATTGCAAATTAACAACGAAATTGCCACAGGTCTGTTCGCAAGGAAAAAAATGAAAAATAATTCTGATAAGCCTCAAAACAGCGAAAAAAGTGGACATGACTGAACATGGGTTTTACTCTGACAGAAACACATGACTAAAAGTATAACAATTAATTAATAAGTAAACTGATGTAACAAAACATGTATCCACCCTCTTGAAAAGTTTCAAATTTAACTCTTAACCCTCTGAGTAATTTTAAAATAAATGTAAAGCAGCCATGATTAGATCTGATGAAAATTTGACTTGAGAAAGCATTGGTCAAAGAGTCTTTACAATTCACAGGAGAAAATTGGGTTAAATATCCTTAAACTTTACTTATTTTACTGGCAAGAGATTCCTGTCCTTGGGCAGAAATATCCGTCTGCAGCATGCAAAGAGTTAAGAAATCACCTAAAAAAACAAGGTACACATTAAGTTAATAGCCTCATCAAGTCATTTCCTCATTTAGTAGTCACTATTTGTCAATTTACAATGGATAAAGCAATATGTTAAAAATGACTTGCACCAATTTAAATTTACCTGCACCAACTACTTGGGAGAGGACATTTTGACCTACACTAAAAAAAATATTTTGAGCCTTGTTACTTGATAAATGTTTCATCAGTGTTTTACTCACAGCATCTTTATTTTGTTTCAGTCAGCAAAAGGTGATAAAGGACTAACTGCAGCTGGTGGTCATGGAGATGCTGGCTTAGATGAATTACCTGAAGAAGCATTTTGTAAGTTTTTAGCTCTTCTGACTTTCAGTCAGGAGAGCTATAGTGATCACTCACCGTCCGTCGTCTGTCATCGTCCTTGAACATGGTGTTTACGTCTTCTCCTCCCAAACCGCTGAACCAATTTAATTGATATTTGAGATAATAGTTTGTTATGACATCGCAATTTGATTTTGTTCAAATCAAGTTGCCTCACCCCTTGGTAGGGCCACACCCAAAAAAGTGTGCTGAAATCTTAAAAAAATCTTCTTCTCATGAACCAGCAGTAGCAGAGACTTGATATATGGTGTGCAGCTTCCTTTTGAGGTGTAGACTCAGATTTGTTCAAGAGAAGTTTGTGGGGCTATATTTGCCGTCGCTATGGGAGGGCCTCCCAAAATTTCTATTTTCCAAACCGAGAGGCAGATTTGGACCAAATTTGATTTGAGGGCTTATTTGGTCATAAGTACTTAATTTATGCAAAAAAAAAATTTTTTCCCGTCACCCCATGCGAACTGCAGGAGCTAAAAATAGAAAAAAATTAAAATGCTCATATCTCCAAAACTACACGGCACTGAGAATTCTTATTTGGTATGAAGCTTCCTTAGGACCAACAGAATGGAATGATAAAAAAAAAATTGCTATCGGTTGTATCATGGGGTACTTTTCTGGGACTTTAAAAAAGTGCTGAGTCAGCAATTTTTAACACTGTGGGTAATGGGAAAAACATGTAAGACTACTTTTCTCCCAAACCACTGATCCAAAAGCTTTCAAATTTCACATATAACATCTTTGGAAGATTGTTTCACATGTTTATTGAAATCAATTCCCTGGGTCGATATTTGGGCTCTCTATGGGAGCCCAAATGTTTAAATTAGTGCAGTATGAGGAATATTTTTTAAAAATCTTCTTCTTCAGATCTACCAATAAGAATCTTCTGATATTTGGTATGCAGCATCCTTAGGGGGGGGGGGGGTGAGATTCAAGTTTGTTCAAGCCAAGTCCCTGGGTTGATATTTAGGCTGAAAATGTGGGGTCCCGTTCTGAACTTTTAAATTTTGGACCAAAATCCGGAATTTTTTGTTTGTTTTTTATGCGTTTCGGTCAATTTTAACACAAATTTTTTTTTTTTTTTACACTGAAAATTTGAGTGCCAGGGTGGGACTTAGAAAATTTTGGACCAAAATCCGGAAATTTTTTGTTTGTTTTTTATGCATTTTGGTCAATTTTAAGACAAAAATATTTTTTTTTTTTTACACAGAAAATTTGGGTTCCAGGTGGGACTTCGAAAATTTTAGACCAAAATCCAGAAATTTTTTTTTTGTTTTTTATGTGTTGCGGTAAATTTTAAGACAAAATTTTTTTTTTTTTTACACTGAAAATTTGGGGGCCAGGTGGGACTTCGAAAATTTTAGACCAAAATCCGGAATACTTAAAAAATTTTGGACCAAAATCCAGAAATTTTTTTTTTGTTTTTTATGTGTTTAGGTCAATTTTAAGACAAAAATATTTTTTTTTTTACACTGAAAATTGGGGGTCAGGGTGGGACTTCGAAAATTTTAGACCAAAATCCGGATTTTTTTTTATTTTTTATGTGTTTCGGTCAATTTTAAGACAAAAAAATATTTTTTTTTTACTTTGAAAATTTGGGGGTCGGGTGGGACTTAGAAAATTTTGAACCAAAATCCGGAAATTCTTTTTTTTTGTTTTTTATGTGTTTAGGGTCAATTTTAAGACAAAAATTTTTTTTTTTTTTTTACTTTGAAAATTTGGGGGCCGGGTGGGACTTCGAAAATTTTAGACCCAAATCCGGATTTTTTTTGATTTTTTATGTGTTTCGGTCAATTTTAAGACAAAAAAATATTTTTTTTTTACTTTGAAAATTTGGGGGTCGGGTGGGACTTAGAAAATTTTGAACCAAAATCCGGAAATTCTTTTTTTTTGTTTTTTATGTGTTTAGAGTCAATTTTAAGACAAAAATTTTTTTTTTTTTTTTACTTTGAAAATTTGGGGGCCGGGTGGGACTTCGAAAATTTTAGACCCAAATCCGGATTTTTTTTTATTTTTTATGTGTTTCGGTCAATTTTAAGACAAAAAAATATTTTTTTTTTACTTTGAAAATTTGGGGGTCGGGTGGGACTTAGAAAATTTTGAACCAAAATCCGGAAATTCTTTTTTTTTGTTTTTTATGTGTTTAGGGTCAATTTTAAGACAAAAATTTTTTTTTTTTTTTTACTTTGAAAATTTGGGGGCCGGGTGGGACTTAGAAAATTTTTGACCAAAATCTAGAAATTTTTTTTTGTTTTTTATATGTTTAGGTCAATTTTAAGACAAAAAAATTTTTTTTTTTACACTGAAAATTTGGAGTCCGGGTGTAACTTAGAAAATTTTGGACCAAAATCCAGAAATTTTTGGGGGGTTTTTATGCGTTTAGGTCAATTTTAAGACAAAAAAATATTTTTTTTTTACTTTGAAAATTTGGGGGTCGGGTGGGACTTCGAAAATTTTGAACCAAAATCCGGAAATTCTTTTTTTTTGTTTTTTATGTGTTTAGGGTCAATTTTAAGACAAAAATTATTTTTTTTTTTTACTTTGAAAATTTGGGGGCCGGGTGGGACTTAGAAAATTTTGAACCAAAATCCGAAAATTATTTTTTTTTGTTTTTTATGTGTTTAGGGTCAATTTTAAGACAAAAATTATTTTTTTTTTTTACTTTGAAAATTTGGGGGCCGGGTGGGACTTAGAAAATTTTGAACCAAAATCCAGAAATTTTTTTTTGTTTTTTATATGTTTAGGTCAATTTTAAGACAAAAAATTTTTTTTTTTTTACACTGAAAATTTGGAGTCCGGGTGTGACTTAGAAAATTTTGGACCAAAATCCAGAAATTTTGGGGGGGTTTTTATGCGTTTAGGTCAATTTTAAGACAAAATTTTTTTTTTTTTACACTAGTAAAAAAATAAATGGCTATGGATTTATTGATAAGTAGCCATGATATCTACATGAGTGAATTATACAGCCTTTCAAGTGGTTGGTGGATGTTTCTTGGAGTGGGGAAAGGCCTTGATTTTTAAAACTCAGTGCTTCAAAATTTTAATTTCTGTTGCACAGTATTCAGCGCTGCGCAACAGAAATTAAAATTAAGTATTGTCAACTGTTAACCCTTTAACTTACGAATCGCCTGCATCCACCCACATAATATGCAAATTGAGCAGTTGAAAAAATCAAATTTTTCAAAATATTTCAACAAAACCATATCATGTGACCCCTCATTGGAACGAGCTCATTGTGCTCGTTCCAATGAGGGATCACATGATATGGTTTTGTTGAAATTTTTTGAAAAATTATAAAAAAATATATTTAAAATAATAAATTTTGATATCGTCTGCGTTGGGTAAAGGGTTAAGGACTTTGCCAAATGATATCTGCTTCAGTGTTCTATCAGATATTTCACATGAGTAGTAAATATCTCTTTTTAATTTTTGATCAAAGCTGTAGCTTTTTTTTTTTTTTTCTCTAACTGCTACCTGTTTAACCTTTTACCTAGCAAATTGGCCACATCCACCCATGTGTAATTTACAAAGTGAGAAGTTAACCCTTTATGCAGACGATATCAAAATTTATTATTTTAAATAGCATTTTTTCAAATTTTTCAAAAAATTTCAACAAAACCATATCATGTGACATGATATGGTTTTGTTGAATTTTTTTGAAAAATAATATTTTTTCAACTGCTGAATTTTCATATTACGCGGGCAGATGCGGGCGATTCGTTGGGTAAAGGGTTAAAGAAAACCATATTTTTCCAAAAAAATCAACAGAACCACGTCAAGCTTGTTCCAAGGACAGGTTACATGATAAGGTTTTGTTGAAATTTTGATTTTTTTTGGAAAAACACTAATTGAAATAATAATTTTTGGGTAAAGGGTTAACTTAATCGTAAGTTTACTCAAAGCTGCACAAGAAAAGTGCAGAATAACGCCACTAAAAAAAAATATTGTTTCTCAGGCACCTCCCTCATCATAGAAAATCTGTCTCATCACCTTTTTTTCAGTTTCTCAGGTGCATCCCTTGACATAGAAAATCTGCCTCATCACCTTTTTTTCACCTGAAAATCTCTTCTATGACACTCTTTGCACATGTTGGATAAAGATTTAACCAACTATACCTTGTTTGACAGTGCTCACAGGGATCTATCAAACAAGATATAGTTGGTTAAATCTTCAACTACATTATGGGAAATTTTTACTGCTGAAAACATTGGTTTGCCACATAATAGTGTAAGTAGTTAAATTTTTTATTCCAACTATTTTCAGAACTGTTTTGTGAATAAACAAAAAAAAATTAAGGAAAAATTGCTTCAGAAACAAGAAAAAAATTTTATAGGCCAAATGTTGAAATTTGTCTAAAAGTCCTTGAATAGGTCTTGGAAAGTGCTTGAATTAACCTCATTGTTGATACAATGAACTGTATGTAAGATATTCATTATTATTCTTTTCAGCTCACACCCTAGTGACAAGTAATTTAATGACTTCAGATGGTACTCCACAAAATGTGATATATACAGCTGCTTATCCCACACAGGTAAATATTTATTATTCTGGCAGTAATACAGCATAGGCCATACAAAGTTGATTGTCTGTTTCTCAGGCCAGTTTTTCCAAAAAAGCATGCGGGCGGGCAGGTTTTTTTTTTTCTTTTTATTTTCTCCCCGAGAGGTTGTTTGTGGTAATTTGACCCCCATCCAAATGCCTGGTGGACCACGCAAAATTTCGCAAATATATTGGTTATTCACCACAGGGGTGTTGGGTCGTAAATGAAGTGGGGTTTGAATGTTTGTTTTTTCAGTGAAACGTGAAAATTATAACACAGGACGAAAGTCACGAAATGCCTCGTGGGTGAAACGTCTCTGGGACAAATCAAATGTCGAAGTGCCAACTTTCAGAGATTTATTTTACCAAAAAAAAAAAATCCTTTCACAGCCTGCCTAATAAAATCGTGAATCGCAATTTTTCCCCATTATATTCAAAATTATCACAACCCATTTGAACGGGCAGTTCATCCATAAATCATATTTTTTTTAAATCTGTAAATGAAATACAAAACGAATGTTTGCGTGTTTTTATTAACCAATTCGACCGCACATACCTGCCTATATGCAATTTATTTTCAGCTATGACTGTTACTTTTATATTAATCAATGGTTACTATTAGTTATCCAATTATCCTGCATCTCAAATGCATTTATTTAAATTAACTGGGAAACTCGTAACGGTTTCAAATAACAGTACACAAATTCCCAATGACGGCCATTTACAATACAAATGTTACTAAAAATAAATGCCAGGAGACTGTGTTCCATTCAACATAGCACCTGACTTTGCAGACTTTCTGAGGTTTGGTGCAAATCAAACGTGGTGCGAATCGACCATTCCCCTTTGTGACTGTTTGTTGTCAGACTGAAAGACACCTTCCTTCTTGCTGTCATTATGACTTACCTTTTACAGAATAAAACACTTTCTGTCGTGAATATTGCTAAAACCCACCCACTTTATTAAGGTATGATGTAGAAAAAGCTTGAAGTGTGTTAATTTAAAATTTGCGAACGCATCAATATCGATTTACCAAAATGAGCACAATATCTCAAATTTTTTGGGAAGATTTTTTTGGTGTCATAAAAAGGTTGCATGCGCACCAAAAATGACCATGCGCGCGGGCCTGAGAAACAGAGGTTCTTTTTTTTATAGCCTTAGCAGAATCAATTTGAATTCCATCAATTATAATTTATTATACTTAATCCTGATCACGTGGCACATAAGCACCGTGTACTAAGGCATACTACATGTCGATGGTGCACTTGTCTTAATCAATGCCAACCCTGCTTATGCGGAGTTGGGGAGTTTGACAATTGCTTGTTGCTGTTCCTCTTCAGGTACTCTGGCTTCATCCACGCTCAAATCTGTTCGACACGAGGTGATCCTGGCTGTCAAA
The DNA here is from genome assembly GCA_031216915.1 of Pictodentalium vernedei. Classification (NCBI taxonomy): domain Eukaryota; kingdom Metazoa; phylum Mollusca; class Scaphopoda; order Dentaliida; family Dentaliidae; genus Pictodentalium; species Pictodentalium vernedei. The sequence goes on along the minus strand of CM062296.1, from coordinate 74,111,287 downwards.
AGTGTCATTGAACCGCAATAAATAAATAAGTTATTATCCTCTGCAGTGATGGGATATTGTAAAGAGCTGTGTCCTTGCATCAATTTTTTTTGTCCATCCAGAGGTTTATGCGGTAACAATAAAATTTCAATTAATTTTGGTGTGCTGCTTTATGTTGGCAATATCTTAGACATTATTAATAACCACCATTCACCCACTTCACTCTGATGACAAAATATCAAAATTTCAACCACAGATTTTCCCATCATGCAACTGGATATATAACCAGTTGTCCTTGGGCAAGACACTTCATCTCCATTGCCCGCGTGGGGGCACGGTGGCGTTGTGTACTAAGGCGTACTGCACGACGATGATGCACTTGTCTTCAACCAATGCTAACCCTGCTTGTGTGGAGTTAGTATGTTGGGGAGCTGACAGTTGCTTGCCATTGCTTGGTGGTTCTCTCCGGGTACTCCGGCTTCCTCCACCCGTAAAACTGTCACGGTCATGATTAGCCATTGTGCATCAGGGCTTGATTTAATCTGAAAATTTTGAATAGCAATTTACTATTCACCCTGGAAAATTGATTAGCAGTTGATCCAAAAGCACTTGAAACTAATAAATCTTGAATAGCAAAATTCAGAAATTGGAGAGCAAAGTGCTATGCTAATCCAGTTAAATCGAGCCCTGTTGTGCATAAATATGTGACCTTAAACACCAATAAATAAATATAACCAGTTCAGTCTTGTTTGACAGAGCTCATAGAGCTCTGTCAAACAAGACTGAATTGGTTAATTTTGAGTTGCATTATGGGAAAAATTTAATGTTTGAAATCAATCTATTTTGACATCAGTGTGCAGAGGGTTAATCGATTAACATTAACGGAGTTATTACCTTCCGTTTGTAGATTTTTGCCCAAAATATTGTTTATGCAATAATTTGAACAGTATTCGGCAGATTTCAATAAAATTTGAAAGACTGCTTAAAATAAACATTGTCATGGACAAGTTTCAAAACCATTGTGGCTTCTCAAAAACTGGGAGAGTTATTTTTTTGGGGTTCAATTTTGCACAATATGCAATACCTTGAACAGTAATCTAGAAGGTGTAGTATTCTCGGTCTGTCACATTGGATTGTTCGTTAAAATTAATTCCCAGTTATGAGCCTTAAAAACTGGACTTTTTTGATGCAGTGTATCCAAAATTCCTTGAAACACATGAAAGACTTCAAATTCAACTTTGACTAACACTGTTAACTATCAGAGATCTTTGAAAGTACAGTGGAGCCCACATAATTGGATATCTCTTTACTGAATAATCCTGTTAATTGAATATAATTTCCCAACACAAAGCCATTTACCATACCTCCAGTACAAATTTGACCTGTTAACTGAATATAGGCTATAGAGGAAAATCTGGTTAATTGAATGAAAAATCTTGTAACCTGTCAAGAAATTACCCTGACTCGCCCCAGTTTTCCTTTGTTTATAGACCAATTTGGCCCCATACATCCAACGCAGGCATTTAATCTATTATATCTTGTTTGACAGAGCTCATGAAGCTCTGTCAAACAAGATATAATAGAATAAATGCTAAGTTTATCTCTAGAATACAGGAGAGTGTCACAATCCCTGTTAATTGAATAATTTTCATTAGCAATGTTGCAATCAATTAACAGGGTTCCACTGTACTAGAACAATACAATGCAGATTGTTTTTATACGCCCGTTTTGAAAAAACGGGTCGTATTATGGTATACCCTGTCCGTCTGTCCAGTCATATGTCGTACGATAACTCAAGAACGCTTTGAGAGATTTTCGTGATTTTTGGGTACGTGGTGTATATCGATGGAGGGAAGCTCCCTTTCGTTTAGTGTCGCCGTTCAATTAGTCATTCCAGAGTTATGGGACTTTATTACTTAGAAAATTGTCAATTTTTTACACGTCGTACGACAACTCGAGAACGCTTCAAGAGATTTTCACGTTTTTTTGGTAGGTGGTTTATGTTGATGGAAGGAAGCTCCCTTTCAGTTGGTGTCGCCGTTCGATTAGTCATTCCAGAGTTATGGGACTTTATTTTTCAAATGTCAAACAATAACTTGAAAATGCTTAGAGCAATTTTTATGATTTTTTGGTTGCAAGTATATGTTGATAGAAGGAATCTCCCTTTCGATTTGTGTCGCTGTCCGATTTGTCATTCCAGAGTTATGGGACTTGATTCATCAAAATATAGCCAATTTTCCACATGTTGGACTTTGAGCAATTTTCATGATTTTTTGGTGCCAAGTATCTGCAACCTGACAAGTACACATGTATACTCATATTGTGTGGTTCCCTCTTCTAATTAATAACGGGCGTATCATGCGCTCATGGCGCAGCTGTTTATTATTCTTGTTGAGAATTTCATGTGTACCAGCTAAATGAAAAAGATCATAAAGAACTCTGCTGAGCTCTAGCACTTTTCACTCGCCTCCCAATCAGTAGGCCTGGAAATAAAGAGCTTTCATTGCAACCAGCTAGCATTTTATGCTAAATAACGTGGTGGCAACCTATAGAAATAATGTGTTGTAATGCTTTTCTGCCTTTTCAGTATTACTTGGACAGTCATACTGTTTATGTTTTAAATGAATTTCTGCAAAAATAAATGGCAACAATTAATGCATGATCTTGCTTTTGCTATTGTGCCATAAATCCTGTTAACCCTCTACCAACGAACCACTTCCGCTTTACTAGTAAAATAGGACCCAGTCACCAATGCTTGGAGTGAAAGTCCTCTAAAATGGGCAACATGTTGATCAATGATTGACTAAACTTGACTTCATCTTCATGTTGTGTCACGATTAGCCATGGTGCATAAATATGTGACGTTAACCACCAACAACAACAACAAACCAACGATTTGGCCACATCTGCCTGCGTAATATGCAAATTCAGCAGCTCGTTCCAATGAGGGGTCGCATGATGTGGTTTTGTTGAAATTTTTTGAAACATTTTAACAATTGATATTTAAAATAATAAATTTTGATATTGTCTGCATTGGGTAAATAGTTAAGACATAAATGGCATGCCATTCTACTCATATATGGATGCATGCGTAACCAATGAGTTGAGCTAGTCCCGAGAGACTGTCAGGTTTAACAGGCAAAAAGGAAAAGGAATTTAATTCATGTTGTATTATTTTTGTTCTGTTATTTTGTGGTTACCTGTAGTTCGTTTGCGTATTTCACAACTGGCATACTCAGCATGTAACCTGAACGAGCCTTCGCTGATTATTTCTAGACTAGAGCTGTAGGTTAACCAGAACCGAACCGAGGTTTTTATTTTTTTTGAAAAACCGAAACCGTCGACATCCCGTAATCTAAGGTTTTTCGTTTTTTATTAAATACTCTCTTCAGGCCTCTCGACGAGAGGCAAGTGGTCCCTCGCGCGCACCTCGCACTCGCCTAAAGCTGACAGCAGGCGAGTGATCAGTCACTCACCACAAAAATGTCAACCAGTTTTATTATAGAATGGCGTTCTTTTTCACCATTTTTCATTAAAACCATAGCGTAATTTTCTTTCTAAATTTAATTTTACCATCCTCATACTCTGCAAACTGCACACTGCAGCACAGAGCGATTGCGGACGTGAACTGTACGGAGCAACTTTTTGCAAGTATGACTTCCTTTCAATGAGATGCGCACGCATTGTTCAGCTGATTTCACTTGGATTACCAAAGTTCAGGTCAGGTCAAAACAGACAGTAACCAATAAAAACGCAGAAAAACTACAACTGTCCCACTTTATATTGTGATGTTTGCATTCTGAGCATGCTGGGTTTTGAATAATAAAACTACGTGGCCTCAATTCGCACGTTATTTCTTTTCTGTTAAGAGCGGAAAATTGCTGGTCAACTTAAATGTGATTAAACCCCGAACTTCGTTCAATTCCGATTTCTGCCATTTGGTTTCGTTTGCGGGAGAGTTTCGATTCATCCAATGAAATGATAATTGTAGTAAACAAAATAAATTACCGTGGGAACATAGTACTACGAGGCCATGTGCGAATTACGTTTGTGAATGAAAACAAATAAAAATGGCAAAAGGAAAACCCATAGAACTCACTACATATATCAACTGAGAAATTGCAAATTCATTCAAGGCCAAAGAGGAATATAACTATCACAAAGAAAGCTTACGTTACACACATTTATTGTGGGGTTTGTGCCAGGAATGTCAGTGCTGTTCAGGCCCACCCGTCATGCCAGGGTAAAGCAAAACAAGACATGCTGAGCTATGTAACGGACACAAATTATGTATCAGAATTCAGTCTTACAAGACATATTCAGGGCAAAGCACACAATATTGCCTTGTCAAATGAAAAAAAAAGTCACACCAATCTCCAGTAATTCAAATGACACAGTAGGGCAGGTGGACCATCAACTGTCTATTGCAATTTCTCTTGAAAAGTCACCAGCAGAAGCCTACATTAAGTTGTTCAATACAGCTTATAATATTGTCACCAATGGGAAACCATTTCTTGATTTTGAATATTTGGTTTCACTCCAGAAACAAAATGGTGGAAGGCTAATTAAAGGCAAGCAATCAGGGACTGTGCTGAGTTTACTAGAATAATTGCAGGGGTAATAAAAGAAAAAAATTCTGATATTATCTCAGAGAAAGTAGGGTTTTCGGTATTGAGTGATGGAAGTCAGCCCAAAAAAAACAGGTGCAGAATTGGAACTCATTTATGTTTGGGTTACCTACGTATTATTGTGTAGGACTACAAACGATGTCGCAACAAGGGGGTGGTGATGCTCAATCAATAAAGCATGCTGTTGATAATGTGTTCATTGACAAATTAAAATTATCAGTCGAAAATTACACGAATAAATGTGTTGGCATTACAGCTGATGGTGCATCTGTGAATACGGGGCAGTATTCTGGAGTGTTCACACGAATGGGGGAGTCTCGACCTTGGCTCATAAAGTTCCATTGCATTGTTCATAGAGCAGAACTAGCCACAAAGGATGCATTCAATTCTAGTCCTGACTTTTTGGAAATAGAGGAATTCTATTCGGCTAATTATAAACTTTTGAAAAATTCAGGAAAACTAAAATCAGAACTTAAAACTAGCTGAGCTGCCCTTGATGTAACATATTATACCCTACCAAAAATTCACGGAACTCGTTTCTTACACCATAAACGTGCAGGATTACAGAGACTCATACATATGTTGATACCATTAAAGACCACATATGAAAATGCCATTTGTACTTCATCCGGGACCCCAGAAACTATGGCAAAACTACAAGGCATTGTAAAAAAATGGAAAATTATGACTTCATTACTGCTGTCTGTACATTTGCATCTGTTTTAGAAAACCTTGGGGCTTTGAGTATGGTGTTTGAGAAAGAACATATATTGGTGTTTGATGTCCTGGCTAATTTAAAACAAACAGAAGAATTACTTAAGCAACTTCAAAGTTCTACCCCCGATGAACTTAACTTAAACTCTCCATATTTTGAAGAGCTGTCAGATTCTGGAGATGGTATAACATACAAACGTAAAAAAAAATACTGTAAGTCAGGAAATGAAAGGAAGAAAAAACATAATAGGGAGTATCTTAGCTTGGAAATGAGAGTAAAAAGAGTATCTAAAGCCATGGATAGGGCAATGAAAATAAAAGAAAACATTATTCCAAAGTTATTGTCCTCATACACAGAAAGATTTGCCTCTTTCAACCAAACTGTTATCTAGAGCTGTGGGTTAACCGAAACCGAACCGAGTTTTTTTGTTTTTTTTAAAAACCGAAACCGTCGACATCCCGTAATCTAAGGTTTTTCATTTTTATTAAAAATACTCTCTTGCTGCAGAAATTCACAGAATGTAGCCATCCCAGAGTAGTGAGAGTACCCAGACACTGCCAATGGCAGTGTCTGGGTACTCTCACTACTCTGGGATGGCTACATTCTGTGAATTTCCGACATTTCAGCTTAGTTGTGTTCGCAGCTTTCCTCAAGTTGCGTGCAGGTGTCAGACCTCGAAAAATGGCCAAGCACAATAAAAGTTCTGTATATTTAGGTAATTATTATATTGGCCTTCCTGATTCTTCATGTATTATAGCTTATTTCGGGCATTCATTGAGTTTCATTCAATTTCACTGCCATTCAGTTATGATACTAGACATATAGAATGAGTTTTATTGAATTTTATTTGGCCTCATGAACAAACCGAAAACTGAACCGAACCGAGGTTTTACTCAACCTGAAAAACCGAAACCGAACTAGAAACTTAAAAACCTACAGCTCTACTGTTATCTCATCAATGAAATGCATTAACCCTGAAAACTGGGACATGTTTGAACAAAACTTTATTTCTTCTTATGATCTGGAGGATTTGTGCACCATTGAAAACCAGTTTGACGAAACACTTAAACTTTCAAACTACAATAGTGAAGACATGCTAAATGAGTGGAAACAATTAAAAATACTTGTGAAAACAAACCACCCACATAGAAAATGTCTCTCTCTTTGGCAGTTCATTTTCAAGTACAAAAAAAAATCACTTCCCCAATTTATGCAAGCTGGTAGAGATCATTCTCTGTCTTCCAGGCCTGGCATTCTGAAAAATGCAGGAGGGCAAAAAAATCGCTCTCCTCAATCGGCTTAGGAGAGCAATTAGCTTTACACAGCATTTTAAGTATCCAGTTGAACGAACTCATTGAAACTGAAACAGACTACATTAGTGATTTTATTAACTTTACTAAGGTAAAGCCAAATCTCTTAGACATCTAGATGTCTCACTCAGCAGCCGAACACACACTTGACAAGACCTGTGTGTGTACCCAGACCTGTTGTCCTAGAAAGACATATGCCTACCACTACCACCTTCAACCCCCAAGGGGGTTGCAGGTGGTAGTGGTAGGCGTATGACTCTCTTGGACAACAGGTCTGCTTGAATCTACAGTCACATCCTGGTGCAAGTGCTTCAAGTGACAGGATAGTAGTAATGGTAGTATATTATAGTGTCGATATTCCTTGAATAATTGCCCCTCAAACTGTGATGTCAGCTGTTGAACTTGAAACTGACAGAAAAAAAAATATTGCTGTGACCCATTTTGCCTCAAATGATTGCAACTGTGTTTGGGTATGGTTGCAGCCGTTAACTTTTACCACAAAACCACTTTCAAAATGAAATTACGTGATGTTATGTGACTTCGAAGTTAAATTACATTTTTGCTTTACAACAAAAATTTAATGTGACCATAATACATGTAATCTCAATCATCCCAGACCAAAATATTTAGGAGGGCAATTTTTCGCTCTCCTTAATTCTTTCAGGAGGGCAGTAAGGAGAGCTAAAAAATCGCTCTCCTGAAATTGCCAAGCCTGCAATAGTGAAGACATGCTAAATGAGTGGAAACAATTAAAAATACTTGTGAAAACAAACCACCCACAAAGAAAATGTCTCTCTCTTTGGCAGTTCATTTTCAAGTACAAAAAAAATCACTTCCCCAATTTATGCAAGCTGGTAGAGATCATTCTCTGTCTTCCAGCATCCAACTGCTCGGTTGAAAGAGGTTTTAGTTTTTTAACTAACACACTCTCCGACAGAAGATTGTCCTTTAAATATGATAATCTGGAGGCCTACATTATTGTAAGGAACAATCATATGGTTTGGAATGAAGAAGAAAAGCAAAATATTCTTGATAAGGCAGTGCAGCTTTACTTCTGTAAACGACGTACAAACACTACTGAGGTATCAAGTGGTTGTACTCCTCAGAAAAGGCAAAAAATGAAAGATGATTATTTACATGAATCAGATGAGCTGTCACAGTCAAGTGATGGTAACATCTCCTCTGATTCAGGTGAAGAATCATTGACTGAAGATTTAGAATACAGTTCATCAGAGTAAAGAGTTTTAATATCACCGTTCTGTTCACCACACACACCTGAGGTACAGGCTGAAATGAGTATTTTTTTACTCAAAATCCAAAATCGGAAAGTATCAGTGTTGGTATTACTGGATATACAGTACATGTACATGGAGAGTGGATTATCCTTAAAACAATCGCAGAGTGGGAATTCCACTCAGCTAATAACATATACTGTCTACAAGACAGCATAAGAAGGAAAAGCACAGTTGTTTCAGCCAATAAACCTCTGGGTTAAACCCGGAGGTCCATTGAATGAAAGTTTGCTTGGCCCAGCTTTGATGCATTTTCACAGTAATTGGTAATTATTACCACCCCTCCCACCTCCACCCATGTACTGTACTCCACTACTGATTGTTTAGTTTGTGTTTAATAGCTTTTTCAAAACAATTTCTTTTGTTTTCATGAAAAAAATAAAATGCAAATTTTGTTTGAAGTTCACCTCACAACTGAGTTTCTTCTTATTTCATCATGATGTTGTTGCTTCCCACTTCACAGTTCTTCGGATCTTATCATAGCCAGGTTTTTGAGCAGGTATACATGTACCTCTGCACCCTGTTAGTCAGTGATGAACCACCAACTGTTTATATAATCACGAGTCCCATTAGATATATTTTTATATCACCTCATGTATTACCAAACTAGAATCATATCATTTGTCCACTCTTAAATGACATACTGCACCACTTAGTATTAAGTAAACTCAGTAAGTATACACTGGACAGGCACTTTAATATTTGGTTTTAACTTCGGTCTTTTCTTCAACTGTTTCTTCTATCTAGATTCTAGGCCTATCACTTGCCTCACCTAAAAGCAGGAGAGTGATCGATCACTCACCATGACTCACCTGACATGAAACGTAGGAGAGTGATCCATCACTCGTCTTCATTTTGCTCGTTGAGAGGCCTGCTCTTGCTGCAGAAATTCACAGAATGTAGCCATTCCAGAGCAGAGTGAGTACCCAGACACTGCCAATGGCAGAGTCTGGGTACTCTCACTACTCTGGGAAGGCTACATTCTGTGAATTTCCGACATTTCAGTTTAGTTGTGTTTGCAGCTTTCCTTACGTTGCGTGTAGGTGTCAGACCTCGAAAAACGGCGAAGCACAATAAAAGTTCTGTATATTTAGGTAATTATTATATTGGCCTTCCTGATTCTTCATGTATTATAGCTTATTTCGGGCATTCATTGAGTTTCACTCAATTTCACTACCATTCAGTTACAGTTAAAACTAGAAGTCCTGTCACGAATTTTGCACTTATCTTGACTTAATTGTGCGTTGAATTGAATGGCATCCAAAATACTGCAGGTTCTGGTAACTCATAGAAAACACATGCAATGTTTCTGCCAATGGACCTCCGGGTTACACGGAGGTCCATTGGCTGAAACATTGCTTGTGTACTGGATCTTTCCATTTTGTTCGAGTCCCTTCTTGGATAAGTTGAGCTGCAGTGTCATTGATACTTTCATTTGTGTTTTTAGCTCACCTGACTTTCAGTCAGGAGAGCTATAGTGATCACTCACCGTCCGTCGTCCGACGTCCGCCATCAGTGAACATGGTGTTTGCATCTTCTCCTCCCAAACTGCTGAACCAATTTAATTGATATTTGAGATAATAGTTTGTTATGACATCGCAATTTGATTTTGTTCAAATCAAGTTGCCTCGCCCCTTGGTAGGGCCACACCCAAAAAGTGTGCTGAAATCTTAAAAAATCTTCTCATGAACCAGCAGTAGCAGAGACTTGATATGTGGTGTGCAGCTTCCTTTTGAGGTGTAGACTCAGATTTGTTCAAGAGAAGTTTGTGGGGCTATATTTGCCGTTGTTATGGGCAGGCCTGAAAATAAGCAGTCTGACATTTGCAAAATGAGGTCCCCAGAGGGTGAATTTGATGATGCTATCCCATACAGTGGGCCAATTTATCCACTGTTCCTCTTTCTGTTTTGTTTTGAGACCCTGATTCAGATTTAGGTTCACAGAGGGTAAATTTAGTGATGCTACCCTGCTGTGCAGGGTAGCTTCGATAAATTCACCCTCTGGGGACCTCATTTTGCAGATGTCAGTCTGCTTATTTTCTGGCTTGGTTATGGGAGGGGCAAGAATATTTGACCCTCCCAAAATTTCTATTTTCCAAACCGAGAGGCAGATTTGGACCAAATTTGATATGGGGGCTTATTGGGTCATAAGTACTTAATTTATGCAAAAAAAACTTTCCAGTCGCCCCATGGGAACCGCAGGAGCTAAAAATAGAAAAAATTAAAACGCCCATATTTCCAAAACTACACGGCAGTGAGAATTCTTATTTGGTATGAAGCTTCCTTAGGACCAACAGAATGAAATGATAAAAAAAAACTCACAAGGCCAAGTCCCTGGGTTCAAATTTGGGCTCACTGTGGGAGCCCAAAGTATAACTTAGTTCAAAATGAGAAATTTTCTTAAAAAATCTTCAGATCCAGAGGTCAGAATGTTTTGATATTTGGTATGTAGCATCCTCAGAGGGGTGAGATTCAAGTTTGTTCAAGCCATGTCCCTAGGTCCATATTTGGGCTCACTGTGGGAGCCCGAATTATAACTTCGTTCAATATGAAGAATTTTTCTTTAAAAATCTTCTTTAGATTCAGCAGTCAGAATGTTTTGATATTTGGCATGCAGCATCCATAGTGGGGTGAGATTCAAGTTTGTTCAAGCCATGTCCCTAGGTTCATATTTGGGCTCACTGTTGGAGCTCAAATTGTAACTTAGTTCAAAATGAGGACCATTCTTTAAAAATCTTCTTCTTCAGATCTACCAATAAGAATCTTTTGATATTTGGTATGCAGCATCCTTAGGGCTGTGAGATTCAAATTTGTTTAAGCCAAGTCCCTGGGTTCATATTTAGGCTGAAAACTTAGGGTCCCGTTCAGGACTTAGAAATTTTGGACCAAAATCCAGAATTTTTTTATTATTATGTACCAATGACCCAGACTTAGCTGGTGCTAACTCCAACAAAACCAGGGCCAAACACAAATTTTGCCCCCCAATCCCCAAAATTTGCATCCAAAACAAAAAGAAATCATGTCCTAAAGGACCTCCATAGTACGCCTCTACTGCGCATGCGCAGTGACGCAGTCGTCCCGAAATTGGCGCCAGTTATCATTCTCTGTTTGGCCCTTCATCAGTCAACATCTCACTGATCTTTGTGCTTGTAAACCTCAGTTTAAAGGATGCCAGACACGTAATTTTTGGAGAAAATGTGATTCTAAGGAGGATAGAAGGAGGAGGCTAAAAAGAAGTGGCAAAAAATAATCAGGGCTGTACTTAAAATTTTTTGATGAAATTATGTTAAGTTGCCTATTTTCGAGGCATGGGCCTCTTGTTGTCATTCTTGCTAATTGTTGCACTGCTTATTCAGTGTTTCCTCTCCCCTAGCCTTCTAAAGTCCCCCCTGGCAATTCTCCCATGCTTTTGGCATATTTTTGAGAAGTTTCATTTCTAAAATTTCCTGGGAGAGTTGCTTGGTTACAGAATGTTTTCTGTTATTTTCCCCATAGTTACGTTTTCACCCATGGGTGTATAACGTTTGTGTTCTGCATCTTCCATCTGATGTTCTACAGATTCTCCCCTGGGAGTCTCTGTTTTGCATCAGATAGAGTGTAATTGATGACTGATTCCGGGCCAGTTTTTTCAGTGCCTGGAGTCATGTTTTCTAGTGTGTTTACACTGTTTGTTTTCATTGGCAACAGCCTTTTTTGAGGGGGGCTGTTTGCCTTTGTGGTAGTTTATCTCATTATAAGATACATTTATATTATCCGAAAGTGTCTCATTAATTATTTTATATAAATTTAAAATTTTTGACCACACTTTGCCATCGGATCCATCGGGGCTCAACGTTACTTTTCAGCAACTTGGGCTTTTCTGAAAAAATATTTTTTCAAAATTATTTTGTTTTGCAATTGTTTTTTCATTTATTAATGGATCAGGTTATTATGTATCTTTGTGTCAGGGGTTTTTGCGAGTAACTAGGACTTATTGTTGTTCTTTCACAATGAAGGGACATTGTTCAAATTGTAATAGGAAGAAATCTTCTTCTGACTTTCATGATCATTGTATTAATTGTAGTCAGTGTTCTCGCATTAATCCCTGTCCTATATGTGAACATTGGGATGAGAAACATTGGAAACGTGTGTCACGATATGTTGTTTCTGGAGAAAGAGCGATGCCGGCTCTTTCTCCACAAGGTCACTCTACTCTCTCAGTTTCTATTTCAGAGGAACCAGAACAGGGTGATGTTTCCATGTTATCTTCTTCAAGTGTGCGTCCGTCGTCACAAATGAATTCAGAGCTAGCGGCAAAAGTGCTCATGGAGATTAGACAAATGTCGTCCGCTAGCTCGCCCGGTGTAGCGTCCATTCACCGAATGGTTCGGCAGCCGGGTTCGTCCGATGCGGTCCAAGAGGAAATTTTGGGTGATGCGAGCACTATAAACATAATAGATGCACACCCAGTGACGGCGGATAGTAAACGAGAACGGAGGAAGCCTTTTAGTCCGGTTCCTAGCTCGTCCAGGTCCAGCCGGGCCGCGAGCGAGAGAGGTCCCTCTCTCGTACAACAACATCTGGGACCAGATGTTGTGGTACAAAATGTGTCTTTAGCGGAGCATACGTCCGTCGCTCGGGGCGCTCCGTTGTATAAGCAGTCCGCAGAGACTGTTAAGGCTTCCTCTTCTCGTCAGCGCACACGACCGCACCTTGGCTGCGTGACCGCCGATATTTTACCAGCTTCGCCGATGAAGGATTCTTCGGCGACCAGGTCACACCATCCGGCCGCCAGGGATTCGAGACCGATGGACTCCGGACGTTCGCATAGGAAAAGTATGCGGGAGCCATCTGATGCGGAGCTGCCCTCGGCGAAGCAGCGAAAGACTGCGCCTCCGCAGGTCTCGACGTCGGACATTCTTGTGCAGATAGCACAGCTTATCACAGCATCCCAGCAGCCGACAGAAACGGTGTCGGATCGAGAATTATCCGACGGCGCTGGGTCGGTACGCTCCGCCGAAGCATCGGGGGCGGACGACCGGGAACATCGGGAGGTCCGACCGGATGGTGAAAGGGATATGGATGAATTGGAGCTATCCCTTTCGGAACAACATAAAGCTGCCGTGGACTTCATCCGGCACTTTCTCCCTCAAGTTGTTCCGTCGGGCCAGACTGCTGCGCTTCCGGACAAGAGAATTATAGCGTCATTGGACTCTGAATTTTTTGAGCGGTTCAGGGACATCGCTCCCGAGTTTCCATCGCAGTCCAATAATGTTGCAAGAACATTTGAATTATTGAACGACGCTATATTTAAACTTGCTTCCAGGACGGGGAAAGCAGGTTTCTTGTCCGCTAATACTCTTAACCTGCCTTTCATTAATGCAAGGAATAAATTTGATACGTCAGGACAGGGTATACCGAGAGTTCCTCTGCATATGGACGACGAGGCGGAAGACTTAGAGCTATCATTACCGTCGTCAGCTTCTATTCCAACCGCGGTGTTGGAAACAGCTATAGCGTCTAACAGAGCCAATTTAGATGCCTTATCTTACGCAGATCACCTTACTAAGGCGTTATCACTGCGCCTTCAAGGGGAAGAGTTTCAGGATATACAATCCTCTTTAAGACTTCTTTCAAGGGCAGTAGCTTATTCCACGTGTAACTCCGCCCTTTCAGTGGCAAATCTGGAGTTGGTTAGATGTGACGCAGCCCTAGCTACATCCACACTAGTGGATTCTAAGGTGAAGAACTCTCTTAGAGTCGCTTCGGTCTCAGGAGAACTTCTCTTTGACGGCAAGCTTTCCGCTATTTATGATAAAATTAAAAAGAAAGCTAATGATTCTCTGTTGTTCAGATCGGCTCCTAAAAAGTTGGATACAGCAGACACGAATAAGACAGGCACTTCTGGGTCTAATGCGCCCAAGAGAGGTTCCTATAGAGGTTCCGGTGCGTCCTCTTGGTCTTATTCGAGAGACCGTCAGGATAGCGACTCTCGTTCGGGACATCCTTCAGGCCGGGACAATCGGTCGGACGCCCCGAGGTCGACGAGGCGAGGTGCGGGTCGTGGAAGACGTGGTTTCTCCTACCGCAGGCCTCGCAGGTCCAGGAGGTGATGGCTTAAACCTCTATCGCATTCTGGTTGGCGGAAGGTTGTCGAGTTTTTCACAAGAGTGGGCGTCGATTACGGACGACCCTTGGGTGAGAGGAGTGACTTCGGAAGGTCTAAAGATATCCTTCAAACGAAAGCCTCCATTAACTCGAAGTCCAAAGTGGACTCATCTTCCGTCAAATCCACAGAAAAGAGACGCTCTGTTATCAGAGGTGCAGTCTCTTTTAATGAAGAACGCGGTAGAGGTCGTAGAAAACCAGGAATCTCTGGGATTCTACAGCCATCTGTTTCTGGTTCCGAAACCAGACGGCTCGTTCCGTCCAGTCATAGATTTGAGCTGGATAAACAAGCTGATCGTCGCTCCGAAGTTTTATATGGAGACGATTCGATCGGTCAGAGCGAGTATTCGGGTGAACGATTATGCAACGAGCATAGATCTCAAAGATGCGTACTTTCACGTCATGGTACATCCGACATTCCGAAAGTATCTACGCTTCGCAGTCCTAGGAGTGGTGTATCAGTTCCGGGCCATGTGCTTCGGATTGAATCTAGCACCCTGGGCTTTCACTCGGGTAATGAACTCGGTAATAATCTACTTCCGAGCTCATTCGTCTGCGGTAACGTCGGCCTACCTGGACGACATTCTTCAGAGGTACGGCAACGAGTTAACGCTTCAGAACGATGTTCAGAATCTTCTTCTATTGCTCCGACGTCTCGGTTTTATAGTAAACGAGGAGAAGTCGGATCTGGTGCCGTCCAAGTCATTCACTCATCTGGGAATGAGCTTCGAGACGCACAACAATCTCGTTCGTCTGCCATTAACCAGAGCGAAATTAGTCAGTTGTTACGCTCGCTATTGTCTGCACGCAGACAAAGTCACGGCGAGAGAATTTATGAGACTGATAGGTCTGTGCGGAGCCGCCGCGGATCTCATTCCGATGGGGCGGCTACGCACACGTCCTCTTCAAATTTTCCTGACTCAGAATTGGAGTGGGAAAATTCATTCGCTCGATGTAGACGTTCTCTTGTCAGATCAAGTGAAACAAGAGATTCAGACTTGGGCAAACATTCAGTGGTTAACTCAAGGAGTTCCGCTGCAGTTGCCGGATCCGAGTTTTACCGTTATGACGGATGCCAGTCAAACAGGTTGGGGTGCATCATTAATCCCTGGATGGACATTATTCACGATGCTCATGTCCAAATCCTATCCGACAATACGACAGTAGTGGCGTATATACGGAATCAGGGAGGCACTCATTCAGTTCCGTTGTTCAATCTAACGGAAAGAATCCTTCTGTTTGCGTTAGAACATCACGTTCTTCTTTCGGTCCGTCACATACCGGGTCGTCTGAATGTGCTAGCAGACTCCCTTTCACGAAAGGGTCGCTTGTTGCCGTCGGAGTGGACTCTCAACAAACAAGTATTCAATCAGATTTGCTACCAATGGGAACGGCCAATGATAGACTTATTTGCGACACATCTCAACAATCAGTTGCAGACGTATGTGTCTCCGTGTCCGGATCCAAGAGCATTTGCAGTAGACGCTCTGTCGATCCCTTGGGACGGAATGATAGGATATGCGTATCCTCCAGCGCCGTTAATTCAACAAGTATTGCTAAAGATAAAACAATCTCAATGCAAGATTCTGTTGGTAGCATCTCTGTCGCCACAGAGACCGTGGATAAATCTACTCAGGTGTCTGTTGTGGGACCTACCGCGGAAGCTTCCTCCACGAGAGGATCTTCTTTCGCAGGGGAAATCGCGCCAACTCCATCACAACCCGCAAGGTCTCAACCTTCACGTTTTTCCGTTGTGCGGTCCTTCTTGCATGGCAAGCACTTTACAGGACGAGCAGTGGACGTGATTTCTAACTGTAGGAGGACCTCCTCTTCGCTAAACTATGCGGCTAAGTGGAAGGTTTTTCGTCGTTGGTGTAGGGATCATTCTGTAGATATATTTGATCCCTCTATACCAGACATTGCAAACTTTCTAGTATACTTGTTTGACGAAATCAAACTGCAACCTGTTACTATAAAGGGTTATAGATCTATGTTATCTGATACCTATGCACATCATGATAGTTTACAAATTGGATCTAATGTCTCTTTATCGAAATTGGTTAGAAACTTTTCGATAAATAGACCCAGAACTCTTAGATTAATTCCTAAGTGGAATTTAGCTTGGGTTCTCCTTAAATTGAAGGAAAAGCCATTTGAACCTCTTGGGACAGTAGATTTCAAATTCTTATCTTATAAGACAGCTTTTCTCTTAGCTTTCTCTTCTGCTAGAAGAGTCAGTGAGCTTCATGCACTATCGGTGGATGATTCTCATTATCGTAGTTATCACCTTCACTACTAATGTGGGTTTTTTAGCTAAGAATCAGGCTCCTAATAAATATCCGGAACCTATTCTTATTAAGGCTCTTCCGTCTTCAGACGGGCGTAGGCCTTTACTCTGTCCTGTTAGAGCACTACGTATCTATAAACAGAGATCTCAGTTTATCAGAAAGGGACGGAAACGTTTCTTTCTGTCTTTGATGCCTAATAGAAAGGACATTTCAGTCCATTCTATTGCTAGATGGATTCAGTTAACTATCCGTACTGCTTATGAAGATTTATCTTCTTCTCAGCAGTCTGTGCTTAAGATTTCTGCTCATGAAGTAAGAGCTCTTTCTACTTCCTGGGCTTATGCTAATAGTGTTGCTATTACAGATTTAATGAAGGCTGCTTATTGGTCTCAGCCATCCACATTGACGAATTTTTATCTCAGAAATATTGAGTCCATTTCTGGAGACCTGCATTGTTTAGGTCCGTTATCTGTTGCTCAGAATGTCGTCCACTAAACAGTTGCAACTATAGTTATGCAGGCTTTCTGTTCCGGCAGTGATTCCGTCCGGCTGCCCTCTTCGCTCTGGGCTATTTGACCCAGGGCAAGGGGAAGGGGGGGAGGGGGGGGCGGGTGTTCCCTTAGGTCACCTGCTTTATAGTGAAAAGCAAGGGAATGCCTCCTCCAAGTCAGTATTTCTGAGTCGCTTCCGGGATGGTTTTAAAGTGTAATATTAATGTTTAAATTCATTCATGTCTTATTTTTAAAGTGTAGCTCGGTGTGAAGCATTTGTATATGTCAAGTGTCAAACGGGCTTTAATATACAATACTCGGACACTTTTAAATGATTATAAAGAGTCTCAATTCTCTGGACTACTTTATTTATTGGCTTGCTTTAAAAATAATTAGTATAAGGGTTATACTGGATGTTAATAGAGAACATGAATGTTATTGTGCTCAATTATTAAGGGTAGTGTATCTTTCTAATTTAATATTAAATAAGAAAGATACATGTAAAGCCTAATACTCCTTTTCTCCTTGAGGGGTTACCTCTTTACTATATAATTGAGCTTATTGGATTTTCCTCTATGTCCTAGGCCCTCCAGCCTGTTTACTATTCAGCTAAGTCTGGGTCATTGGTACAGTATAAAAATGTTAAAAAATTTATAGTAATTTATATATTTTTTATACTTACCAATGACCCAGACGGGGATGGCCCTCCCTGGAGTTGGGAACTCTTGCCTCCCCGCTGAGTACATAGCGCTGACCAGGCACTGCCAGTAAGAATGATAATTGGCGCCAATTTCGGGACGACTGCGTCACTGCGCATGCGCAGTAGAGGCGTACTATGGAGGTCCTTTAGGACATGATTTCTTTTTGTTTTGGATGCAAATTTTGGGGATTGGGGGGCAAAATTTGTGTTTGGCCCTGGTTTTGTTGGAGTTGCACCAGCTAAGTCTGGGTCATTGGTAAGTATAAAAAATATATAAATTACTATAAATTTTTTAACTTTTGTTTTTTATGCGTTTCGGTCAATTTTAAGACAAATTTTTTTTTTTTTTTTACGCTAAAAATTTGGGGGCCAGGTGGGCAAAATCCGGATTTTTTTTTTTTTATGCGTTTTGGTCAATTTTAAGAAGAAAAAAAAATTTTAGGCTGAAAATATTTTGTTTGGGGCTTCGAAAATTTCCGAACAAAAATTAAAAAAAATCTGTTTTTATGCGTTTATCTCAACTTTGGGACGTAAAAGTGCAGGAACTGAAAATAGAAGGAAAATCCTGTGTATTGTGTGGGCATAACTGCTTCATCTAGTTGGTATATGCTTGTCTTAGGAGGGGCATATGCAGCTTATTCAAGTCAAGTCCCTGGTTTGATATTTAGACTACGATGTCAGGTGAGCACCCTCAGGGCCCCTGGGGCCTCTTGTTTCCTAGAGTTATGGGCCTTTTCCTACTTTTTCAACTTAAAAAACCCTTGGTGGGGGATACCGGTGGTGTTGCACCTTGTTAATACAAAAAACTACTGAAAGAAAATAGTTGAAATTGTCTTTGAAATTTAACAATACTCTTCAGCAGAAAAACAGGAGCATAGATCAACCATAATGCACCTGACAGAGCGCTGTCAAACAAGATATAATTGGTTAATTTTTTAGTATTACACAAGAGCTGTTTTTCAGGTGAAAAAAAGAAACCTTAGTTGGCAGAATTTCAGTGACTAGGGAGGGGCTTGAGAAATAAGAATTTTTTGTTCTAACCCTTTACCCAACACAGATGATATCAAAATTTATTATTTAAAATATCATTTTTTCAAATTTTTCCAAAAATTTCAACAAACCCATATCATGTGACCCCTCACTGGAACGAGCTCGAGGAGCTCGTTCCAACGAGGGGTCACATGATATGGTTTGGTTGAAATATTTTGAAAACTAATATTTTTTCAACTGCTGAATTTTCATATTAAGCAGGCGGATGCGGCCGATTCATTGGGTAAAGGGTTAAATAGCCTTATTTTGATACCCTACGTGAATATATCCTGGAAGGAAAATTAACATGTTTTAGGCCTAAAAAAATTAAAAATCTGTTTCTCAGGCCCTCCCGCATGGTCCTTTTGGCTACCGCATGCTCTCTTTTTATAGTCAATGTCAACTTAAATAAAATAAAAATTAAATGGTTTATGTCTGATATTTTAACCAATTTAAAAAATTCATAAATTTGTCCCTTGAGTGCAAGAAGGCTTTGCAATGCCTCAGCATTGCAAAGCCTTCTTGCTCTCAAGGGATGAAATACACCACCACCCATGCTATTCCGTAGATTATAAGGCCTAAAATATAAAACAATAACATGAACTTTTGGTGACAAAGAAATAATTAGAGAAATAAAAAATAGAATAAAAAAACGATCGCCCGCATGCAATTTGACAAAAAATGGCCTGAGAAACAGAAGATCTATTTTGTGGGACCTTTGTTGGTTTTGTTAAAAGTTGTAAGTCAATGCTCAGGTTAGTAAAATTCTATTTTCTTCTGTTTTCAGATCCAACAGTTAAACTTTGGATGAAATCTGATGCTCAAGTCAATGGTTGTCAGAGATTGGTGCATTTATTTTGTTAATCATGTAAAGATGTCACATATACAAAGTGTTACAGTTAAAACTAGAAGTCCTGTCACGAACTGTGCGCTTATCTAGGCTTAATTGCGCGTTGCCATATCGAATGGCATCCAAAGCACAGCAGGTTATCCTGGTTACTCATAGCAAACACAGGCATTGTTTCTGCCAATGGACCTCCGGGTTACCCGGAGGTCCATTGGCTGAAACATTGCTTGTGCACAGGCCATATGTACAGAATTTGATAGCCTTACTATGGTCATAACGCATAGATTAACGCGCAGATTGACATGCTATTTGTGCGCATTTCATGACAGGACTGCTAGTTTTAACTGTATGTACAGAATTTTCATTTGTCATCACTCATCGTGTTGTCTATACTCATTGATAATATATGTTGTGCCAAAATATACTTTTTATGGTCCATCTCCCCTCGTGGGAACCGCGGGATGTGAAACAGTGCTCATTTACTGTGGTAAACAAGCTATGTTTCACTGGTAAAATAGGACCCAGCCCCCAATGCTTGGGTTGTAAGTCCTCTAAAATGGCAACATGGATATAAATGATTGGATGGCCATGACTTTATATCCATGTTGCGGTCATGTTTAGCCTTTGTGCAGAAATATGTGACCTTAAACACCAATATATAAATAAATAAATATGGTCCATCTCCTCCAATAACATGTCTCTATAGCAGAAGAATTTTTAAAAATCCTGATTTATGTTCTGAGGGTAAATTTTTAAATTGGCCACTGACTTTTTAGCTTCAGTGGCATTAGAAATATACCCTCATGTATTATGTTTGACAGGGCTCCTTGGGCTCTTCCAAACAAGGTAAAATCATTTCTATTTTTTACTTGTCATGCTGAGAATTAAAACTTAAGGGTAAATTTTTGTGGCTGGACAGTTTTTCCAGAATTTCCAGGGTAATTTGACTGAATTCCATTGGCTTATCACTTGTTTCTTGTCATATCTTGGTTATCTGTTTTGGAAGTAAAGATTCTACCAAACATTTCCACCAGAGTAATATGAAAGAGCCTGATGGCTCAGAAATGGTATTACTTTCAAGTCAAGTCTTTGTAGCCTTTACCAGTCACTCGGTCAGTTCAGACAGCCAAAGCTTGACCAGAAACCCCTTTTAGGATAATATGAGTTAGTCTTGTGGCTCAACAGTGAATTTCTGGTCATGTTTTGGATGCATTATAGGGAAACCAAGACTTGACCCACATCTTCATTGGTTCGTTGAGCAAGTCTTGTGCCTCTGAAGTGATTTCTGGTCATTTCTTGGCAGCAATATAGGCAACCAAGACTTGTCCAATAACCATTTCAAGGGTTCTTTAAATGAGTGTTGTGCCTTTGAAGTGATTTCTGGTCATTTCTTGGTAGTAATACAGTGGAGCCCACTTAATTGGATATCTCTTAACTGAATAACCCTGTTAATTGAATATAATTTCTGAACACAAAACCATTTACTATAACTCCAGTACAAATTTGACCTGTTAATTGAATATAAGTTATAGAGTAAACTCCTGTTAATTGAATAAAAAATCTTGTAACCTGTCGAGAAATTACCCTGACTCTCCCTAATTTTCCTTTGTTTATAGACCTATTTGGCCTCAGTACATCCAATACAGGCATTTAATCTATTATATCTTGTTTGACAGAGCTCATGGAGCTCTGTCAAACAAGATATAATAGAATAAATGCTAAGTTTATCTCTAGAATACAGGAACGTAACAGAATCCCTGTCATTTGAATAAAGTGGCTATTCAATTAACAGGTTTTCCACTGTAACCAAAAGCGAAAGCAACTTTTGTCACCTATTTTATGATGATTATCGGAGAGCCCTTTCCAACACTTAATCAGATGATATAGTTTCAAGTAAGTCATAAATTTTATTAAACTTCCTCTCATACGGGCGTGCATAGAGGTCCTCCACATATGGATAAAGTGGGCATGGCAGTGAAAGGGTTAACATCCCCATGGAATCATCATGAAATGGAACAGGGCTTATTTACTGTTCTAAACACATTTTATTTTACCCAAAATTGGACCTGATAACTAATTCTGAGGTATGAAGTGGACAGCACAAGTGTGAACGATTGACTAAACTTGACTTCATTCTTGTATTGTGGTCATGAAATAGCCATAGATGCTGAAATTGTCCCTAAACACCAATTTATAAATAACAATTTATTAATAAATAAGTGAGAACTAGTTTGACTTGAGTTGGCAGCAACTTACCTATTCACCCAAAGAATTTGCCAGCATTGTACGTTTATTACAAAAAGTTTCTTCTGACTCCAAAGAAAATGACTTATCATTAAAACAAACTCATCAAATAAGGTAAGGTCTTTTAAAAAAAATTCTTGTTTCTGCAACTTTTCCTCAATTTTATGATGAGGGAGGAAGCCTTTTTTTTTTCTTTTCTGTTTTTTGTTTGTTTAATCACAAAACAGTTCTGAAAATAGATGGAATCAATAATTTAACTACTTTGCTATTATGTGGCAAACCAGTGTTTTCAAAAGGGAACATTTCCCATAATGCAGTTGAAAATTTAACCAACTATATCTTGATTGACAGAGCTCTCTGAGCTCTGTCAAACAAGGTATAGTTGGTTAAATATTTGTTCTACAAGTGCAAAAGACTGTCATAGAAGAGATTTCCAGGTGAAAAAAATGGTGATGAGGCAGATTTTTTGTGACGTGGGAGATGCCTGAGAAACAAGGAATTTTTTTTTAATAGCCTAAAATTAGGTAATTTTGAGCTCAAGTAGTTCAGATTATAAAATAAACTAAAACAGATGTTATAAGATGGAATATAGGAAATGAAAAAAAGAAATTGAAAAAGGCATTAACAGCAAAGTTATTGAAAAAAAAAGTTTAGATTTTTTTCATACCCTTACTTGCATTCCTGCTTTTTTGTTCAATAACCCTTTATCCTCTTTGCATAATACCAAAATTTTAAGCAGCAAATTTTACCCATCATGCAACTAGAAATTTAACCAATTGAATCTTGTTTGACAGATCTCAATGAACTCTGTCAAACAAGATTGGATTGCTTAAACTCCTGGTTGCATTATAGGAAAAATATGCGAATTGAAATTTTGTTTCAACATCTGTGTACTGAGGGTTAAAATGACTAAACAATGATGAGGCCTAAAAAAGTTAAAAATCTATTTCTCAGACCCTCCCACATGATCCTTTTGGCTGTCGCATGCTCTCTTTTTATAATCAATACGAACTTTAAAAATAAAAAATTAAATGGTTTAGGCCTAAAAAAAATAAAAAAATCTGTTTCTCAGACCCTCCCGCATGGTCCTTTTGGCTGCTGCATGCTCTCTTTTTATAACCAATTTAAACTTGAAAAAATAAAAATTAAATGGTTTATGTCTGATATTTTACCCAAGTTAAAAAAATTGATGAATTTATCCCTTGAGTGCAAGAAGGCTTTGCAATGCTTTAGCATTGCAAAGTTTTCTTGCACTCAAGGGATGAAATACACCACCACCCATGCTATTCTGTTGATTATGAGGTCTAAAACTTGAACCAAGAACATGAACTTTTGATGGCAAAAAAGTAATTACTGAAATAAAAAATAAAATAAAAAAACGCTCGCCCACATGCAAATTCACAAATAATGGCCTGAGAAACAGAAGATCTACTTTGTGTGGCCTTATGTCTGATATTTTACCCAAGTTAATAAAATTTATAAATTTGTCCCTTGTGTGCAACAAGGCTTTGCAATGCTTTAGCATTGCAAAGTCTTTTTGTACTCAAGGGATGAAATACACCACCATCCATGCTTTTCTGTAGATTATGAGGCCTAAAACATATAACAAACCAAGAATATTAACTTTTGATGGCAAAGAAATAATTACAAAAATAAAAGATACAATAAAAAACTATCCACCCTCATGCAATTTTACAAAAAATCGCTTGAGAAACAGATTTTCTTTGTGGGGCCTAAATTTTATCTTTCTCATAAGTGACACTTTACAATTTTCACTTCAAAAATATCGTTCATGAGTCTTCATTAGAACAAGCTCATTCCAGTGATGAGTCACAAGTCAATTTTTGGAAGCAATAATTTAAAAACAAATGGAATGGAGATGTAGATTTTTATAACTGGGTGGATTGACTACTACCATAGGTAAAGTGTTCTCTCAGTGGTTGATATCCTCTAATTGGGCTTTGCTGGAAAGTGCTTGAAGTTACGGGGTTTACTTTCCAAACATATTCTTGATTACAGTGGCATGGCAGGGGTTCAAACCCACGCCAAGAGAGTTTCCTTCGGCACCAACCGCCTAGTGAATCTATATTAAACCACGCACACCACTCGGCCACTGAGTGGTATGCATGGTTTAGTATAGTTTCGCTAGGCAGTTGCCGCAAAGGAAACTCTCTCTCGGCGTGGGTTGGAACTCCTGCCATGCCATTGTAAACAAAACCAGTGTCCTTTCTTAATTCTATGGCATCCCTGAAATTTTAAAAAGAC
Source organism: Pictodentalium vernedei (assembly GCA_031216915.1). NCBI lineage: Eukaryota > Metazoa > Mollusca > Scaphopoda > Dentaliida > Dentaliidae > Pictodentalium > Pictodentalium vernedei. The sequence continues at coordinate 74,087,353 of CM062296.1, read as the reverse complement.
AAGGTCACTGATTTCTTCTGAGGTGCAGTTCGTAGAATTAAGTACTTAGATGCAACTGTCTGATGATCTTCTTAATATTTAGTCAAGCAATTACAAAAACATCAATCAAATAGATGATTTTTTTCCCCCACAATTCAATGGTGAGTACCTAAAATTACTCAATGCAGTTGTAACCAAAGAATTTGTTTTTGAGCTGGGCATATCCAAATGGTAGCAGAACATTTCATAAAAAACATATTTCATAGAAGACATTTCGTAATAAAAGTCATTTCGTAGAAAAATCATTTTGTGGACACCAGGTTATTTTGTAGAAAGATTATTTTGTAGATATTTTGTCATTTTGTGATGTTAGGGGGGAATGTATTACATTATAGGGTTTGCAATACAAGATTTTAATTCAGTGTTGGGCTTGACTCTTTTATTCTTATTGTTTATACAACAAAACCGAGAATGATACCATATCAGGACTGTATACAAATTCCTCACCTGTAATAATTACTCGCAATTAATAATCAGGCTGGCTGAATATGATAATTGCTTCAATTATATAACCAATGAATGAAGTGGCAGAGACACAAAAATCAGTTAATTGAAATATAATTTCAATGAAATTCTAATTTTTAGCTACGACTAGCAGCTCTATAAGTGGCAATGTTGGTCTGTCTGTCGGTCTGTCTGTCGGTCTGTCTGTCGGTCGGTCGGTTGGTCTGTCTGTGACCAACGAGTTTCAAAACTCAATAACTTTTGAAATACTGGATGGAATGATTTTATATTTGGCATGTAAGTGTATCTTATTGATGTCTATCCACTGTTCAATGCATGTGTTGTTCCAAATATTTTTCTTGGAGTTATGGCCCTTGATGAACTTAGAATGTTGGTCGGTCTGTCTGTGACCAACGAGTTTCAAAACTCAATAACTTTTGAAATATTTGATGGAATGACTTTATATTTGGCATGTAAGTGTATCTTATTGATGTCTAGCCACTGTTCAATGCATGTGTTGTTCCAAATATTTTTCTTGGAGTTATGACCCTTGATGAACTTAGAATTTTGTGAAATTGCACCACCCGTCGCAGCTACGGCGTCGATGTCGCGATTTTTTTATTTATTTTTTTTTACAAAATACCCTGCCCAGTCTGTGAAATGACTTGTCTACGAAATGGTTTTTCTATAGAGTTTCCAGAATCCACCAACATTACTGCTGATCACTGCAAGCCTCAAATAATAGGCATATTTCATACTACATTTATCAATTAACACTTGAAGGCCTAGAGATTTTTTTACATGTTAATAATGTTTTTGACAGTTTAAACCTTGTGACTTACCAGCCAAGACTTGCCTAGAAACAACTACCTATGTACTCTGAATGTAACTTGCAAGTTTACTCAAATTCTGCTTGTTGGGACATATGCTTTGTTACAGTAAAGGGTGATCAAAGTAGAACTTGAACCTTTAACCCTTTACCTAACATAACGGCCAAAACCGGCCAGCGCTATTCTCAAAAATTGCCAATTAATTTTCATTATTTTTTTCATTTTTTGTCTCTAAAACATAGGTTATGACCCCCTCATTGGAACGAGCTCATCGTGCTCGTTCCAATGAGGGGTCATAACCTATGTTTTTGAGACAAAAAATGAAAATACTAGTTATTCAAGAATTTTTTTTGCAAGTGTCGTCTGCTTTTCATGTTAGGTAAAGGGTTAACTGGTAGAGTGCTGGAAGCCCATATTTGGGCTTTACAGAATACTGCAGGTTGTGACTATAACATCTAAACTCTGATATAGAAAGTTTAATAATGACCCTGGAAAGAATCTAAAGTTGTTAATGACACTTTGCTCAGTTACATTTGATTGGATAGTTCCTATTGGCACTATCCAATCAAATGTAACAGAGCAATACATGATGAAATGAAATCTGTGTCCAAGAAAAATGTAGCACTCTACCAGTTAAGGGTCAGCTTTTGAGGCTGGACAGTTTTTCAAGAATTTCCAGGGTAATTTGACTGAATTCCGTTGGCTTGTCACTTGTTTCTTGTCATATCTTGGCTACCTGTTTTGGAAGTAAAGATTCTACCAAATATTTCCACCAGAGTAATTTGAAAGAGTCTGATGGCTCAGTAATGGTATTACTTTCAAGTCAAGTCTTTGTAGCCTTTACCAGTCACTCGGTCAGTTCAGACAGCCAAAGCTTGACCAGTAACCCCTTTTAGGGTAATATGAGTCTTGTGGCTCAACAGTGAATTTCTGGTCATGTTTTGGATGCATTATAGGGAAACCAAGACTTGACCCACATCTTCATTGGTTCGTTGAGCGAGTCTTGTTCCCCTGAAGTGATTTCTGGTCATTTCTTGGCAGCAATATAGGCAACCAAGACTTGTCCAATAACCATTTCAAGGGTTCTTTAAATGAGTGTTATGCATTTGAAGTGATTTCTGGTCATTTCTTGGCAGGAATGCAGGTAACCAAGACTTGACCAACAACCATTTCAAGGGTTCTTTTAGTGAGTGTTGAGCCTCGAAAGTGATTTCTGATAATTTCTTGACAGCAATATAGGTAATCAAGACTTGACTAACAACATTTCAAGGGTTCTTTTAGTGAGTGTTGTGCCTCGAAAGTGATTTCTGGTCATTTCTTGGCAGTAATGTAGGCAACCAAGACTTGACCAACAACCATTTCAAGGGTTCTTTTAGTGAGTGTTGTGCCTCGAAAGTGATTTCTGGTCATTTCTTGGCAGCAATATGTAACCAAGACTTGACCAACAACCATTTCAAGGGTTTTTTAAGTGAGTGTTGTGCATTTGAAGTGATTTTTTGGCAGCAATATAAGCAACCAAGACTTGACCAACAACCATTTCAAGGGTTCTTTAAGTGAGTGTTGTGCCTTGGGAAGTGATTTCTGGTCATTTTTTAACAGCAATATAGGTAACCAAGACTTTACCAACAACCACTTCAAAGGTTCTTTTAGTGTGGGTTGTGCCTCGAAAATGATTTCTGGTAATTTCTTGACAGCACCAAGACTTGACCAACAACCAATTCAAGGGTTCTTTTAGTGAGTGTTGTGTCTCGGAAGTGATTTCTGGTCATTTCTTGACAGCAATATAGGTAACTAAGACTTGACCAACAACCATTTCAAGGGTTCTTTGAGTGAGGCCAGTGACCAAGAAGTGATTTCTGATCTCATGTCTTGTCTGCAGTATAAGTAGCCAAGACATGGGCAGAAACCACTGCTGAGATCATTTGGCTTGAGTGTCATGGCTTAGCAATGATATCCCGTGATGTCTTGGCAGTTAATGCAGGCAGCCACAAATTTGCTGAAAACTAATTAACTGGTTGAGTGCTAAATTACTTTTCATTAGTCATTTGAAACAGGAATATTTTTAAGTCGGGTGGCATATAGTGATTGAAGTGTGCGTGTGTCCATCTGTGTGTCTGTGTCTGTGTGTGTGTGTGTGTGTGTGTGTGTGTGTGTGTGTGTGTCCGAGCGTGTCCAAGCGTTTCCAAGCCAATAACTCGAAAACTGTTAGGGCCACAGTCATCAAACATCACACAATTATAAAGGACCATGGGAGGATGTGTCACACACCATGGCCGGGTTCGTACCTTCAAGGTCAAGGTCACATTTCAAGGTCACACTAAAAATCGGTCAATATTCGTGTCTCAGCCATAACTCAGAAACAAATCATAGTACAATTGTTAAACTTTTTACAAATGTTAAGGACAGTCAGAAGGTGTGCCGCATATAGTTTCCGCCACATCTGCAAGTTGAAGGTCACAATTGACCTTCATATGTTCAGGGTCACAAATCGTGTCTCAAGCATAACGCCAAAACTATTAGGGCTACAATCATCTAACTTCGCTTAATTATAAAGGACAACGGGTGGATGTGTCACACACCACAACCAGGTCCGTAAGATCAAGGTGGGGGGATGGGGGTGGGCATGTGTTACCTTAGTAACATTTTTCTTGTTTTTCCAAGATATCACACTAACAGCAAAAGCAGCCTTAATTTTGTCGCCTGAGTGCTAGAATGTTCTATGTCCCATAAGGGACATAGAACATTCTACCACTCAGGTGACAATTTGGCAAGATATAGCTCATAAATAATTGTTTAGTTGCAATTTATTGGAGAGTGCCAGTTGGCTTGATGGGACGGTGCCAGTTGGCACTCTCCAATACCTTGTAACAAAACAATCTCATATTAATATTTTTTCTCCCGCTGAGCCAACAACAAATTAGTGCAAACAGTGTAAAGCCACTACAGTGGCTTTTGGCACTTTTTAGTAGAGCCCTGATAGTGGCTTCTAGCACTCAACAAGTTAATTTATCGTCTTAAAGACTGTATGTTTGGGCATGTATTTCCATGTTGTAACCAGAGTTCCTGCAGGCAAGGACTGATAAAATTTAAGATTATTCAAGACCGTTTCTCGTTCTATTTCATCATTTTTAAAGGCCTTACAATAGCAGAATTTAACCCTTTACCTAACGGCCAAAACCGGCCAGCGCTATTCTCAAAAATCGTCAATTAATTTTCATTATTTTTTTCATTTTTTTGTCTCAAAAACATAGGTTATGACCCCTCGTTGGAACGAGCTCGTCGAGCTCGTTCCAACGAGGGGTCATAACCTATGTTTTTGAGACAAAAAATGAAAAAAATTAGTTATTCAAGAATTTTTTTGGCAAGTGTCGTCTGCTTTTTATGTTAGGTAAAGGGTTAAGGCCCTGCCTTCACTAGTCGAAACTGCCCCTCCCCCCCCCCCCTCCCCGGCATTATTTCATTATTTCATCCCTACAAGGGATGTAGAAAGAGAGGGTAATGACTGGAAGTCCTAGTTACGACCAAGCTGTCATGAACTCTGGCATAGAAGATTGTAGAGTTTTGATTTTATTTTCATGAATATTCAAGGCTTCACAAGGCCTTCTGACACATTTTTTTCAGGATTACAAGGCCTTGAAACCTTTGTTAAATTCAGGGCGATTTCTTGAATTTAAGGTCATGCTGGAACCCTGATAACATATGCCAAGTTGAGAATTAGACATTGAAGGATTGATATTAATTTATAATTGTACAGTTAATGGTAATTATTATTTATGTTTAGTTAATTAAAAATGATGTTCTGTAATTTATAAAATAGACGATATTAATAGCATATAATTGTCAAATTGCAAACCATTTATTGAACTTTTAGTACATTTTCTGTCGGGATTCATCAGGTTTACCCTCCACCCCCACTCTGTCCCCAAATTGGTCATCTTCATGATGTCCCTCCATCATTCATGTCATAACAGTTGATTTTAGACAACATTTAGTCTGGACGATTTTAGATGAAAGTCACTTTCTTGGATCGAAAACGGACAGATGATTGTTGGTTGTGATTTAACTCTTTTGTCGCGACAGGCGACTAAAGTCGACAGATGGCAGACTGCGGAAAGGTACTGCAGTAGTCATTTTAGACAACTGTGTATGTCCATTTCCAAGTGCTTTTAACCCTTTACCCAATGCAGACGATATCAAAATTTATTATTTTAAATATCATTTTTTCAAATTTTTCAAAAAATTTCAACAAAAGCATATCATGGGGTCACATCATATGGTTTTGTTGAAATTTTTTGAAAAATAATATTTTTTCAACTGCTGAAGTTGCATATTACGTGGGGGGATGCGGCCGATTCATTGGGTAAAGAGTTGAACAAACATACATATTCCTATGCTTCATGCACCATTTATGTCCTTTCCTCGAACAACGATACCGTCCCTTGAAAGTGTAAAGGTGCCATTTAAATATATACAGGAAATCATTTGAAAAACTGTCAATGAGATCATTAGAACATCTTTTAAAATAATAACGCTTTAGTCTAACAACCTATACTTTTTGTAAAATTCCTGATGAATATTAGGCGCTAAGAATTCTGTTTCTCAGATTATTCCGTGCCAAAAGAGTTCAGGTAATGATTTTTGAATTTATAGGTATAAATCATACCTGTGTGAATTCCAGTATGTGGAGCAGTGTTTGTTTATTACTGAAGACAAATTCTACTGTATTAGTGTAATAGGAGCTCGTAACAATTGCCTTGGATACATGTTTTCTAGAGTGGGCAACTTAGGTATGAACGATTGGCTGAACTTGACATTTTTCTTGTGTTATGGTTGTGATATAGTTATAAATCTAAAAGTGACATTATACATCAATAAACAAACAATAGCTATCCATATCTGTCGAATTAAGCGGGACAGTATTTATACTTTTCTCCTGATGTACCTGCAGGGCTCTCAAAGAGATCAGAGATGAGTCACCCATGGAAACCCGAGAGGTGGAGCAGTATTTGTTTATTGTGGTAAACAAGTTCTGCTTTTCTGGTAAAATTACACCTGGTAACCAGCACATACACAGCACGACATGCATGTGTGAAGGGGTTAATCGTTATGGCACAAGTGCCATAACGATTAACCCATTCACACACATGAGTCGTTATGTGTTTATTACATGTCTTTGCGTCTATAAAACAATTATTAGAAGGACACTCGACAATTCCTTTGATAATTATCACCAAAACAGAAGACATTTTGTCGAAAACCAAACTTGCGAGGGGAACCTGTGTTACTCTTTTGTCCTCTGAGTTCCAATATGTTCTATGTGCCTACTGGCACATAGAACACATTGGAACTCAGGGGACAACTTTTAGCTATTGCTAGGAATTGAAATTGTAATTGCGGTACACGATTTGTAGATAATTCCAGTGAAATTATGCTTCTTTATAAAAAATAGTCCGTCATCGATTTCCGTTCCACACATGTGCGGGACAGATTTTTATTTTCCGCATGGTTTAGTGTTGCTGTAGATGGGGATTTCAAAGAACAGGCATATAATAAATGGGGTGGAAGTCCTTCAAAGTGATCAGTTGAGGTACAAGCAATTGGCTAAACTTGACTTCATTCATACCTATAGTCATGTGTATGCTGAAAGTGGCCTTCAGTATTAGTAAATAAATAACAGAGGTGAGTGATTGCTTGACATGCCTTATACAAGTGCAAAAATGGCGAGTCATTGATAGACCACCAGAATTATCAAAGCTTGACACCCAGCAACGAGCTCAATCCCGCAACAATGTTTTATTATATTTCTAGAAATGGTGTTAACACTTCCAAGATTGATGTCCGTGTGAAATATTCAGATGGTTACACAAGATTAGTAAGATGAAATTCTATCGCTACAGTTAAAACTAGAAGTCCTGTCATGAAATGCGCACAAATAGCACGTTGATATGCGCGTTAATGTACGCGTTATGGCCCAAGTAAAGCTATCAAATTCTGTATGTATGGCCTGTGCACAAACAATATTTCAGCCAATGGACCTCCGGGTAACCCGGAGGTCCATTGGCAGAAACATTGTATGTGTTTGATATGAGTAACCAAGAGAACCTGCCGTGCTTTGGATGCCATTCGATATGGCAATTGCACGCAATTCCAATGCGCAATTAAGCCTAGATAAGCGCACTATTCGCGACGGGACTTCTAGTTTTAACTGTATGATACTAACCGGTGAGTCATGACAAAAGCATTTTGTTTTCTCGTGCGGTACTGCATTTTCACAATGTAATAAAACTTGACTGTTATCAGATGAGGGGGCGGGGGGGGGGGGGGTAACTAGGCAAAATGAAGTGGTGGGACAAAATATTTGTGCTGGGTTAACTGGTTGAGTGCTAGAAGCCACTATCATGGCTCGATTGAAAAGTGCATGTAGCCACTTAAGTGGCTTTACACTTTATACATTAGCTTTGTTTACTCGGCAGTAGAAGAAAATTTTTTTTTATAGACAATTGTTTGATTGCAAAATAATTTGTTTTGTTACATATATTTATTGGAGAGTGCCAGTAGGCACTCCAATAAATTGTAACAAAACAATTATTTGTGAATAAAATCTTGCTAAACTAAGGTTACTCTTGCTGGTAGTGTGGTTTCTGAAAAAAATACACATGTTTTAAAATCACCTTTGAAGTATAATTTAGCACTCAGCCAGTTAAGTGTGTTTGTCCCCATATCCCAATAAATTCTGTCTTCTGATTGGTCAGAATGCCTAGGACACTGGCCGTGGCAAAGGGTGCTCCCAACATCCAAGGTATATGAGAGTGTGCAACATCCAGGGTAGAAGGTCACGCGAAACATCTGGGGTATTTGCCTTAATATAAAAATTGAACCAAAAAACCTGAAAATAGTCACAAATATCATCAGATTTCTGACAATTCGATCATATTTTGCTGTTATAAATTAAATAGTCAAGTTTTTAAATCAGACAACTAAAAATAAAATAAGAGCAAATTTGTCAACAAAATAGAATCCCCCCCCCCCCCCCCACCCCCGTCCGGTCTGTTTACAAGTTTCCAATAATGACCCAAGGGATGTAACTCTATCTGTTTCTTCTGTGTTTGTAAAAACAAAAAATTATTCACGAGTTTTATCCAACTGATTGCGGAGCATGAGAAACGCGTCCACAAATTTGTTTCCACTATGTTTCTATTGTGTTTCAAATGGGACAAAAATGTTATCTCTGCCAACATGTATGGTATATGGAGATTTAATACATGAATGTCTCATTTAAACACCTCACCTGCGGATCGATGTTCAAAAACTGACATCCAGGTATTAAATCTCCATATACCATACATGTTGGCAGAGATAATTTGTAATATCCTCCATAGATGAGGTTCCAGGGTTGTTCCTGAGGAAAAAAAATGTACATTCCATGCCAATTGGAACATCCCAAGTACTTGTTGAGGCTCAAGTACCCAGAAAGTGTATGAATAATTATAGCAAAATGGCCCAACAAATATCAAAAGTGAGAGGACATGAACTTGTTTTGGGGATTTAAGGCATGAAGTATTTATTACATGCCTGTTCTTTGAAATCTCTATCTACAGCAACACTAACCCATGCAGAAAAAGAAAATCCATTCCGCACACAATTCCAGAATGGAAATCGTTCACAGACTGTTTTTAAAAAGAAGCAAAATTCCACTGGAATTTTCTACAAATTGTGCTCCGCAATTACAATTTGAATCGCTAGCGATAGCTAAAAATCGTCTCCGGAGTTCCAGTGTGTTCTATGTGCCTACTGGCACTCAGGGGAAATAGTAACACAGGTTCACCTCGTAAATTTGGTTGGCGATAAAATGTGTTCTTTTTCTTGATACTTGTCAAATGAATTGCTGAGTGTCCTTGTAATAATTGTTTTTATAGATGGGAAGGCATGTAATAAACACAGAACGACACGTGTGTGAATGGGTGAATCGATATGGCACTTGTTCCATCGCAGAAGGATAAAACTTGCAGCCTCAAATGAATTGCTGAGTGTCCTTCTAATAATTGTTTTTATAGATGGGAAGGCATGTAATAAACACAGAATGGCATGCGTATGTGAATGGGCAAATTGATATGGTACTTGTGCCATCGCGGAAGGATAAAACTTGATGTCTGTGGCCTCTCATTTCATCCATTCGTGTCATATCAATTAACCCATTCACATGCATGTGTCATTCTGTGTATGTGTGGCTGACAGATTTCGTGAAAAGTGGGGGTGGAAGAGTCCCTCCCCCCCCCCCCCCCATCATCCCTGGCAATGCTGCTGTGACATGGTTAGATAAGTCTAATATTGAGACCACAACTTGCAACACTACTGTCCTAACTGTTTCCATGTATAATCTTTATTTTTGTTAACCTTGGAGTCCAGTGACAATAAATACAGTGGAATTATTCAATTAATAAAAGTCTTCATTTAACAGGGCTTTGGTCACTTTCCAACACGGAAGACATAAACTGAGCATTTATTAAATCTTGGAGCTCTGTCCCACAAGATATAACATATTAAATATCCATATTGAATGCAGTACGGCCAAATAAGCCTATAAACAAGGGGTATCCATTGAGTACCCCAGGATGTGAAGCAGTGCTTGTTGACTGTGGTAAACAAGCTTGGTCTTACTGGTAAAATAGGATCCAGTCACCAACACTTTTGGTGGAAGTTCTCTAAAAAAAGGGGGTGGGGGGAGCAACCTGGGTATAAACGATTGGCTGGTGTTGTTGACATGATTGGCCTTTGATGTTGTCATGACTAGTCATTGTGCAGAAATATGTGACGGGGGGGGGGGGGGGGGGGGGGGGGGGGGGGGGGGGAGTTATTCATTTAAGAATTGTCCAATTCTAGTACAGCCAATAACCAAGTGTGCAATTTGCACCTTATGGCAATATTCCATACATGTAGCTTTAGGGCAATATTATCGAAATGTTATGACATATATCATAAGACAAACAGGCTTGTGCTGCAATATTTTCACAAAAATCGTTTGTAAATTAAATGATGAAAATCACTGTGGTGCACGTTTTTCTTTTCAACTTTCAATGCCAGCTTGTATGTACATTATATTAACAAGTTTGGTGGACAAATTACGACCGGCTGATCCGACCAGTTGGAGAAATTATGACCGACATATACATTAGTGCTATAAGAATATCACAACATTCAAGTCAAAATGTGGTGAAAATATTGTGCAAATAAGGTGCTAATAGCGTGTGTAGGTTTGCACTTCATTGTAAGCTGTACTGTAAGTGGTCTCCACTCTATACAATGTCTGTTAAAAATAATATGTAAATTTCATTATGAGGCACGATCTCAACCCATGACATTATAAAGAAGTTAGATAAATCACTCTTCATCACTCGCTAGGCTTTAAATCCTGGCATGTGATGGATTACCAGACCTGGCATTCTTTAGGAGTGCAGGAGTGCTGCACGCCTACTGCACACCTAGAAAAAATTGAGGAGGGCAGTTTTTTGCACGCCTTGATTTTCTGGAATGCCAGACCTGTTTGGGACTGCCTTTAGAATCTATTATCATTTCGTCCCCTGAGTTACAATGTGTTCTCTGTGCCTACTGGCACAGAGAACACATTGGAACTCAGGGGACGATTTGTCGATGTTGCATTGATTCGCAATAATTCATGACCCATTCTGTGTCGCATGTCGATAAATTTTGAGTGTAGAAGACAGTCAGATAAGAATTCAATGCAACATTTTGAATAATGAGAAGATGTGTGTGCCAATTTTTCCACTGTGTAGCTGAATGTAGTGCAATTTTTCAGCCACGATATTAGTACCTTGAAGTGAATATAACCAAAATAGCATACAAGTTTTTGCATTAAAAATTTCAGGTGCAATTGCACTCCCAAGCAATCTGAGGAGGGCAACTGTTTTGCACTCCTTGATTTTCTAGATTGCCAGGCCTGGATTACTATCCTTCATTTATTTTCCTTATCGGGAGCCCTGTGTCCCCAGGATTGTATTCTCTTCCACACCAATAAATAAAATAAAGCCGAAACATTAACCTATGAGGTACGGAGACTGACGTATGTTTTTATCAATATTCAACCTTGTGTATGATTTATATATATCCATTACATCATTGTTTTTTATCTGTTTGAATAACAAGTCGATTTGACAGCTTGCAATAAATACTACCGGTAATTTTGAACAAAAATAAAATTACTCATTGTCTATTATATTGTTATTCCAACCATCCTGGTTATTTGAATTTGTTTTGTCATTAATTTTTATGTTGCTCATTTTTAGAATCATCCACTGATTAAATTTCTTCCAGTATATATACCTCTCTCTATTAACCCTCCTCGCAGTGATGTAGAAATATCAAAATTTCAAGCTGCAATTTTTTTCCCAAATTGCAACTTGGAATTTAACCAATTCAATCTTTTTTGACCAAGCTCAATGAGCTCAGTCAAAAAAGATTGAAAGAGTTAACCCGTTACCCAATAAATCGGCCGCATCTGCCCACATAATTTAGAAATTCAGAAATTCAGTAGTTCCCCCGTGGGAACCTGGGAAGTGAAGCAGTGCTTGTTTACTGTGGTAAACAAGCTCTGTTTCACTGGTAAAATAGGACCCAGTCACTAATGCTTGGGGTGCGAGTCCTCTAAAATAGGTAACATGGGGTATAAACGATTGACCTTGACTTTATCTCCATGTTGTGCTCATGATTAGCCATTGTGCAAAAGTATGTGCCCATAAACAACAATAAATAAATAAATAAATAATTCAGTAGTTAAAAAAAATTAGTCCAATGAGGGGTCACATCATATGATTTTTAGCTCACCTGAAAGACAGGATGAGCTATAGTGATCACTCACCATCCGTCGTCTGTCGTCCAACATCCGTCGTCCATGAACATGGTGTTTGCACCTACTCCTCCTAAACTGCTGAACCAGTTTTAGTTAAATTTGAGGTGATTGCTTGTTCTGACATCACATTTTGTTTTTGTTCAAATCAACATGCCCAGGTGTAGGAAAATGCAAACAAAATTCATAAAAAATCTTCTCATGAACCAGTGGGTACAATGACTTGATATTTGGTATGGAGCTTCCTTTTGTGGTGTAGAATGAAATTTGAAACAAAGTTTGTGGATCAATATTTGCCTTTGAAATGGGAGCGGCAAGTTTTTGGGCCTTGCCCCAAATTTCAATTTTCTGAGCCCATGGTTGGATTTGAGCCAAATTTGATATGTGGTATTATTGAGTCATAAGTACTTGATTCATGCAAAAAAAAATTTCCTGGGTCCCTGTGGGAACCCCAGGAGCTAAAAATAGAAATATTTTCAAATGCCCATATTTCCCAAACCACACAGAACAGAGAACTGTTATTTGGTATGAAGCATCCTTAGGACCAGTAGAATTGAATGGTAAAAAACAGTTGCCATTAGTTGTGTCAGGGTGTTCTATAAGGGGAGGGGGGGCAGGCATCGAAAAAATGCTGAGTCACCATATTTGCACAAAAAGTTTAAAAAATTTTCTCCAGAACCACTGATTAGAATCTTTTTGTTATTTGGTATACAGCATCCATAGAGGGGTCAGATATGAGTGTGTTAAAATAAAGACCCTTGGTTCATATTTGGGCTCAATACAGGAACCCAAATTTTTAACTTGGGGCAATATGGGGATTAATCTTTCAAAATCTTCTGCTTTTGGTCCACCAGACAAATGCTTTCATATTTGGTATGCAACATCTTTTGGGGGGAGGGGGAGGGGGGGCAGATTTAAGTTTGTTCAAATCGGGCCTTGGGTTAATATTTGGGCTCCCTATGGGAGCCCAAATTTTAACTTAGTGCAATATGAGGAAATTTCTTTAAAAGTCTTCTTCTCTAGAACGATCTCTTAGAATGTTTTTATATTTGATATACAACATCTCTAGGGGGTGGGGGGGGAGGGGAGGCAGATTCAAGTTTGTTCAAATCGAGTCCCTGAGTTAATATTTGGGCATTTTATGGCAGCCTGAATTTTAACTTGATGCAATAGGAGGGAATTTCTTTAAAAATCATCTTATCCAGATCTTACAGTCAGAATGCATTTATATTTGGTTTACAACATCTCTCTGGGGGGTGAGATTCAAGTTTGTTCAAATTGGGTCCCTGCGTTAATAGTCAGGCCCCCTAGATATAGTAGCACAAATTTCAACTTATTGCAATATGAGAAAATTTCTTTAAAAATCTTCTTCATATGCACCAGTGAGAATGCTTTCACATTTGGTATACAGCATGCTGGTGGTGGAAGGGAAGGGCTTGGACTCAAGTTTGTTCAAGTAAGTTCCTAGGTTGATATTTGGACTTCCTAGTTTTGCATAACTGGAATTCTGGGCATTATTCCTGTGGTAGCATGGCATGAACAACAGAGTTATAAATAATTAAATAACTTCATTGCTCTGTAGTGTTAACCAGCTATACATGTAGATGCTAATTAAATCCTTCTTTAAACACCCCCGTGGGAACCCGGGAAGTGAAGCAGTGCTTGTTTACTGTGGTAAACAAGCTCTGTTTCACTGGTAAAATAGGACGCAGTCACTAATGCTTGGGGTGCGAGTCCTCTAAAATAGGCAACATGGGGTATAAACGATTGACTGACCTTGATTTCATCTCCATGTTGTGGTCATGATTAGCCATTGTGCAGAAGTATGTGACCTTAAACAACAATAAATAAATAAATTCTTTAAACAACTATTGTCAGGTAAGCGCATCAGGCCTCATGAGGCATCTTGTTTTTAAACTGTTTGAAAATCTTAAAAAAAATTATTTTTTTTTTGTTGATATTATATGCATTGGGTAAAGGGCTAAATTACAAGTTGCCTCATAAGAAATTCTGATATTTTTACAACAGTTTGCAGAGGGTTCATGCTTTATGTAACATGAAAAACAGGCAAAACTAAACATTTCTTGGACGCCTAAACATTGTAAGTTATTGTGATGAATTGATGGTAACATGGTCTGATATTTGCGACTCAGAGCTTATGTTCAACTGAGACATGAAGTGTTGAGGTTGAACATACGGTACAGCCACTATGGACTGGTCACTTTCTATGCGTGGGCAATATATCCACGGCTGCAATAATATTAGACTCCAAACACTAATTAAAGGAGTAATTATAAAAAATTTAATTAATGAAGCACCGGGTACAACCCGGTGCTTCATTAATTAAAATTTTGCTAATGATGATTTTTATTACCTGGTAAATACATATGTGGACATCACTGTTCACGTGTGGATTACAACCAGTCCACGACAACTGTACCGTATGCTCCAAGCCACAAACCTCGGACCATGTTACTGTCAATTCAAAATAACATGTTCCAATAAGACATTACCAACATCCCAAAAACCACTCCGTGATAATGAGAAAAGGCAACCTCTAACGTTAATAAGTTACGAAATAAGCCTCCTGTGTACCCCACGATGTCACTGGACAAATAATCAGTAAATCAGATTTATTTTTTTTATTGGGCTTTAATGACACTTTTGACAGCCAGGGTCACCTCGTATCAGACAGTTTTATGGGTGGAGGAAGCCAGAGTACCCGGAGAGAACCACTGAGCAATGGCAAGCAACTGTCAGACTCCCTAACATTACTGACTCCACACAAGCAGGGTTAGCATTGGTTGCACCATTGACATGCAGTACGCCTTAGTACACTATGCCACCGTGCCCCCACGTGGGCAGTTGGGATTGAGTGTCTTTCCCAAGGACACACGTGAGATTGCTGCAGGTGGGATTCGAACTGAGGACCTCTCGGCTTGCAGCCTGCATCTCTACCTACTGAGCTACGGCACTCCCAGTAAATAAGATAAAGGTCGAGGTTACTCCATCTTAGTTTAAATTGTAAACCAATTTGTAATTTAACCCTTTACCCAACGCAGAGAATATCAAAATTTATTATTTTAATTACTATTTTTTTAAATGTTTTCAAAATTTTTTAACAAAACCATATCATGTGACCCCTCATTGGTTCGAGCTCGTTCCAATGAGGGGTCACATGATATGGTTTTGTTGAAATATTTAAAAAAAAAAAAAATTTCAACTGATCAGTTTGCAAATTACGTGGGCAGATGCGGGCGATTCGTTAGGCAAAGGGTTAAACAACATTTCATTTGGAACATCGTCTGCTGCACATGTGAATAATCTACAAAATTGAAGCAGTTTACAAAGAACTCCATTGATAGAATATTTGTGAAACGGACATCCTCATTTCAAATATTTTGTGCGGTGATGTCAAATGGTAACATATGCGGATGGACCCGGAAACATATAAAATTCTAAGCAAGCTCTTGTCCAATCAGAGGGGGAGGATTTTAGCCTTATTGGAGAATTAGCCATTGTGCAGAAATATGTGACCTTATATACATGTACCAATAAATTATGTGTTTATTTATGCAAACTGTATTTTCTAGAACTGATCATGTTATTTGTAAATAAAAATAAAGTGCTTTGTAAAAATGTCATGGAATAAATCATGAAATCTTGAAATAACGAATTTTTTTTGTTCTTTGACTATTATGTTTTTCGTTCCATTTTTAGCTCACCAACGAAGTTATGTGAGCTTATGTCATGACCCGAGGCGTGTCGGGATCGACACTTGTGTTAAAGTTATTGTACCAGTCCACTTTGACTTTCAGCCGTTGCTATGCACCACATACTGTGTTTCTATGGCTTACAATTACCACAGACCCTTACCCAGTGATATTTTATTGATTTTTAGTGTTTTTGCAATGTTAGTCAGTGTGGACTTAGAAAAACTTCTGACCTGTTTTGCTATACATGAGTGGAGGCTACCACCGGTATGCTGTGACTTTCATATTTCATATATGTGTTAAATGCATCAATATAAGATGACATTAACCCTTACCGGACATTTTTCTGAGATTTTGGACTTCTTTAATGCAAAGTTAGACTTTTTTGTCAGTGTGGACTTAGAAAATTTCTGACCTGTTTTGCTGTACATGAGTGGAGGCTACCACCAGTATGCTGTGGCTTTTATATGTGATATATATGTTGAATGCATCAATATAAGATGACATTAACCCTTGGCGGGACATTTTTTGGAGATGTTGAACATTTTTAATGCAATGTTAGACTTTTCTGTCACTGTGAATTTCTTACCTGTTTTGCTGTGCATGTACATGAACGGACATTTTCAGGCTTGGCAATTTCAGGAGAGCGATTTTTTAGCTCTCCTTACTGCCCTCCTGAAAGAATTAAGGAGAGCGAAAAATTGCCCTCCTAAATATTTTGGTCTGGGATGATTGAGATCACATGTATTATGCTCACATTAAATTTTTGTTATAAAGCAAAAATGTAATTTAACTTCGAAGTCACATAACATCACGTAATTTCATTTTGAAAGTGGTTTAGTGGTAAAAGGTAATGGCTGCAACCATACCCAAACACAGTTGCAATCATTTGAAGCAAAATGGGTCAAAGCAATATTTTTTTTTCTGTCAGTTTCAAGTTCAACAACTGACATCACAGTTTGAGGGGTAATTATTCAAGGAATACTGGCACTATAATATACTACCATTACTACTATCCTGTCACTTGAAGCGCTTACACCAAGATGTGACTGTAGATTCAAGCAGACCTGTTGTCCAAGAAAGTCATACGCCTACCACTACCACCTTCAACCCCCCCCCCCCCCCTTGACAGGTCTGGGTACACACACAGGTCTTGTCAAGTGTGTGTTCGGTTGTTGAATGAGACATCTAGATGTCTAAGAGATTTCGCTTTACCTTAGTAAAGTTAATAAAATCACTGATGTAGTCTGTTGGTTTCAGTTTCAATGAGTTCGTTCAACTGGATATTTAAAATGCTGTGTAAAGCTAATTGCTCTCCTAAGCTGATTGAGGAGAGCGATTTTTTGCCCTCTTGCATTTTTCAGAATGCCAGGCCTGCATTTTTGCAGATTTGTAATAAGCCTAGATTTATTGCATGCCATGCATTGGTGAGCTAATGGGGATGGACACACCCCACTCGTTCATCATATTTGGAATATTTTGCAAATTTACTCGCTACACACTGATGTCAAACTATTAAGCTTAAATTTTTCACATAATACAACTTGGAATTTAACAAATTCAATCTTGATTGACAGAACTCTGTGAAAAAATTGCAGCTTGAAATTTTGATATTTTGACATTAGTGTGCAGAGGGTTAACTCTTTACCCAACGAATCGGCCGCATCCACCATCTGCATATTCAGCAGTTGAAAAAATATTATTTTTCAAAAAATTTCAACAAAACCATATCAAGTGACTCCCTCGTTTGAACGAGCTCATTGAGCTCGTTCCAACAAGGGGTCACATGATATGGTTTTGTTGAAATTTTTTGAAAAATTTCAAAAACTGATATTTAAAATAATAAATTTTGATATCGTCTGCACTGGGTAAAGGATTAAGGTGAAAGTTACCCTACCATTAAACTAGAAGTCCTGTGACTGTATTGGGCACTATTTTGGAGGAAAAATTGCGCTAAGTGCACTTTTGTCCTGTCAGTCTGCACCATTAGCATTACTCAATTCCTGTGGGAAAACTGAGTGCCCAACTCTGCACAGTTCTGTACTCTAATGGGATACATGTACATGTAATGACGTAAACAGATATTAAAATTCATTCGACTGCATATACAGAATGAAGAAAGGGGATTACTACTAATGCGCAGCACCATACAGTAAAACCTGTCTTGAGAGACCACTGTCTTGAGAGACCACCTGTCTTGAGAGACCACATCTGCCAGGCACCGATTGGTTTTACTCTATAATGGACCTGCTATGGGAGACCACCTGTTTTGAGAGACCACCTGCCTTGAGAGACCACTGTGACCTGGTACCAACTTGTATTTTTATGCCATAATGGACCTGTCTTGAGAGACCGCCCCTTTGAAGACTGAAACCATGACAAAAACTTTTCACCTGTTCTGGAATTGGAAAATCCATTGTGGTTATACTAACATAATTAAAAGTATTAAAAGTTCTTAATTGGGTTTCAATTGCTCACTCATTAAAGATTGAGATGTTTTTATAAGACCTCTGTGAAAAGATTAGGATTATTGCTGAATAAACAATTTCATACATACCTGAAATGTGACAGAGAGGAATAAAAATAAATTTGTGTTGAGAATCTTTTTGTAACAAATTGAAATGGACGGTTATAAAAATTATAAAAATAAATTAGTGTTGAAAATCTTCAATGAAGATTTTCAACACTAATTTATTTTTATAATTTTTATAACAGTCCATTTCAATTTGTTACAAAAACTTCATAAATAAAAAAGAACAACTGCAAAGTAATTACAAAAATCTATTCTTCTCCCTTTCTGAATTTTGTGGTTGGTTATTCACTGACTTGAGAAAACCTGAAACCTGTGATGAGAGACCACCTGTCTTGAGAGACCACTTTTGTGTGGCCCAAAGGGCGGTCTCTCAAGACAGGTTCTACTGTATATTCTCCACTCGAAAAGTATTTATAATTGTTCTTAGTAGAGCAAGAAACACTTGCAAACATTCATCACATGGACCTCCGGATATAACCCGGTGGTCCATGTGATGGAAGTTTGCAAGTGCTTCTTGTGTTTTGTCTTCAGAAATTGTAAATAGTTACAAATTGAAAAATCTTATCCCACAGCGATTTAGTTGTAATCCACCCTCCACATACTGTAGTCTCAATATTTTCCTTTATCTTTGATCAGTTCATTTTGTGATTTCCCTACAGACCTCGCTAATAGCACATTACATTTTGCAATGCACAGTACAAACGTTGTTGTGTCTTTCAAACTACTTCATTCTTTTGCAGTAAAGAATGCATTAACTAATGAGTATTTCCTGCACTAATTGTGACAGGACTTCTAGTTTCAACTGTAGCTTTGGACAAATCCTGTCAAACTTCCATAGGCTTTACTCCAGAAGCTTTTGCAATTAGCATTGAACTGGAAAGGAAGAAATTAATACTCAACAGATGACCCTAACATTGAGGGAACCCCACGAGAAGTGGAGAAGTGCCTGTTTGCAATGGCAGATAAAGTCTGTTTTGGGGGTGAAATAGGACCGGTAATTACTTCCTAGAGCGGAAGTATTTAAACTGGGAAGATTATGTATCTGCGATTACTGAAACGGGAGTTTTTATGCCCCTGACCTTCTCGGGGGCATTATGTTTTCACCAAGGCCATCCATCCATCTGTCATCCACCCGCTAACTTTTGATTTCCATCCAATAACCAAAGAACCGCTTATTTGATCAAATCAGAATTGTAGGCCATGGGGGCCATATTGAATTTGGTTTCCGTCCAATAACAAAAGAATGCTGACTCAAATCATTTTTATTTTTTTAATTATGCACTGTTGGTGTCGAGAGGGAGCTTCCTTTCAATGTTCAGTCAGCTGAACCAAGACGTCTGCCCGTGGCCAATTCTTTATGGCTTCCTTGGCAACCATCTTGAAGTTGGCTTCCATCCCAAAAATCAAGTCGGTTCTATTTTTTTGTGATGCATTGTTGGTGTCTAGAGAAAGCTTCTTTTTATGCCCCCCCCCCCCCCCCCCCGACTCAAGTCGGGTGGCATATAGTGATTGAAGTGTGCACGTGTCCGTCCATCTGTCCATGTGTGAATGTGTCCGAGCCAATAACTCGAAAATTGTTAGGGCCACAGTCATTAAACTTCACACAATTATAAAGGACCATGGGAGGATGTGTCACACACCATAGCCTGGTTCGTACCTTCAAGGTGAAGGTCACATTTCAAGGTCACACTAAAAATCTGTCAATATTCATGTCTCAGCCATAACTCAGAAACGAATCAAAGTACAATTGTTAAACTTTTTACAAATGTTAAGGACAGTCAGAAGGTGTGTCGTGTATAATAGTTTCCGCCGCATCTGCAAGTGAAGGTCACAATTGACCATCATATGTTCAGGGTCACAAATCGTGTCTCAAGCATAACTCCAAAACTATTAGGGCTACAATCATCTAACTTCGCTCAATTATAAAGGACAATGGGTGGATGTGTCACACACCACAGCCAGGTCTGTAAGGTCAAGGTCACATTTCAAGGTCACTCTGAAAATCATCAATTTTCGTGTCTCAGCCATAACTCAGAAACGAACTAAAGTACAAATATGAAACTTTTTACGAATTTTTTTATTTGATGGTGGTCAAGGTCACAAATCAAGGTCATTGCCACATAGGGGGACATACTCACTCCTGAGTGAATCTCCTGTTGATTTGGTTATGCCGCCGACCCTCTCGGGGGGGGGGGGGGGGGGGGGGCAGGGGGGGGCATTATGTTTTCACCATGTCCATCCATCCATCCGTCTGTCCATCCATCCAACTAGGCTTCCCTCCCTCGTCCGTCTGTTAACTTTTGTTTTCCATCCAATAACTAAAGAGTCACTTATTTGATCAAATCATAATATTAGGGCTTACTTGTGGATGACAAGACAATGCTTCCTTTTGATTAAGACACTGTTGGGGACATATGCCATGCTTGTTCTTGTGTTGTGTTTATGAAAAAGCCACATATGCTGATAGGAATCTTTTGATATGCAACATCCTTGGGGGAGCCGATTCAAGTTTGTTAAAATTAAGTCCTCTAGTTGACATTTGAGCTCCCAACAGGCGCTTGAATTTTAACCTACTACAATATGAGGAAATTTCTTTTAAAATCTTTAGATCCACTAGTCAGACTCTTTGATTTTCTGTATATGGCATCCGCAGGGGGATCAGATTCAAGTTCTTCAAATCAAGTCCCTGTGTTCATATATTTGGGCTCCCAAAACACAACCTACATTAGGCATGAGATGATGTTGAAAAACAAGAAAAGTGCTTCCCTATGAAAAGACCACCTGGGTTGGTTAAAATATAGGGTTGAAATTTGATGAAATACTCCTGTAAGCCATCAGTTGTGTGAAAAAATGGAGTGAAATAAATATAGAATAAACGTATAGTGTACTTGAAAACACTATACGTTAATTTTGTTTATCCCATAAATCTTCTACAGGGCAGTCATGGCAAAATCGTGCTATAATTCGCTACAAAACACAGCAAGAAGTGAAGAGCACATTGGTCCAATTCGCTTGACCAGCAAAATTGGCAAAAATAAACAAGGCGCAGTAATACATTTCTATCTAAAAATGATTCCCATACAAACTTGAGCTAAGCTTGCAAAAATACTTTATTATATGAGCAGTTGGTGATGTTTTCTACTGGCATTGTGTAATACTTTCAAAAAGATTTAAAGAAATCAACAATCAAACTATTAATTATGCTAGACAAATGTGGTAGAGGCCAGAGGTCAACAAGTTCGTTGCTACTTGGGGAATAAATTCTTTCAGCGTTAAACCTATGGGGACAATTTATCACCCTACTAACAAGGACATGATGGAGACAGGTTTTTTTTTTAACAAATTTGGACTTTCTGGTTGTGTGTCTTTACACTCTCAAAAGCAGATGAAATTATTAATGAAAACGGGACATTCAATTTAAATTAAATTTGTTTTCATACCAAATATTAAAAGATTCTGTGGATCTGAAGATCATTGAGAAATATTCCTCATATTGCAATTTAAAATTTGGGCTCCACAGGAAGTCAAAATATGAACCCATGGACTTGATTTGATCATGCATGAATCCCACAAGGATGGTGTATGCCTAGGATGAAAAGTTTATGCCAAATAGATCTGAAGAAACTGGTAGAGTGCTGGAAGCCCATATTTGGCCTTTACTCTGAAGTATTTATTTATTTATTGGTGTTTAAGGTCACATATTTCTACACAATGGCTAACCATGACTGTGACAGTTTTATGGGTGGAGGAAGCCGGAATACCTGGAGAGAACCACCAAGCAACTGTCAGATCCCCAACATACCAACTCCACACAAGCAGGGTTAGCATTGGTTGAATACAGGTGCACCATCGACGTGCAGTACGCCTTAGTACACAGCGTCACCGTGCCTCCACGTGGGCAATGGGGGTGAAGTGTCTTTGGATCTGAAGATCATTGAGAAATATTCCTCATATTGCAATTTAAAATTTGGGCTCCACAGGAAGTCAAAATATGAACCCATGGACTTGATTTGATCATGCATGAATCCCACAAGGCCCCAAATTCAGTGGATGTGCTTCGCTTTACCTTTGAACTGAAATAATTTAGTCTGTTAGGATTTGCCTTGTTACAATTTATGGGAGAGTGCCTATTGGCGTGTCTCTCGGTGTGCCTATTGGCACTCTCCCATAAATTGTAACAAAGCAAAAACATGTGAACAAATTCTGATGACCAAAAATAACTTGGAACTCTACCAGTTAAACAGTATTTTCATCATTTGCACTTGAGTTGCAATTTGGGTACCCATAGGGAGCCAAAATGTTAACCCATTAACCTGGTTCAAATAAAAATCTGGCCCTTATGAGGAAGCTGTATTCCAGCTATTAGAAGATTCTGATTAGTTGATCTGAAGAAGATTTTTAAAAAATACTCCTCATATTGAATAGGTTAAAATTTGGATTCCCATAAGGAGTTCAAATAAAAACCTGGGGAACTTAATTTGAACAAACTTAAAATCAGACCACCACAATGATGCTGTGCATCAAACATCAAAAGATTCTGAAGATTTTAAAAAAACATTCCTCATGCTGAATGGAGTTAAAATCTGAACTCCTGTAGAGATCCCAAATATAACCTAGGGACTTCATTGGAACAATGTTGAACCTAACCCCCCCCCCCCCCCCCCCTCCCCCCCAATATATATACCCAATATAAAAATATTCTGAGTGCTATGTCTAAGTTGAAGTTTGGTATCACATGGAGCATCCCAAATACGAACCCAGAGACCTGATTTGAACAAACTTAAATCTGACTCCCATAACAATGCAGTATACCAAATATGAGATGATTCTGAGTGGTGGATCTGAAGAAGATTTTTAAAGAATTTTCCTCATGTTGCTCTAAGATAAAATTTGGGTTCCCAAAGGAGTCCAAATATGAACACTGGGAATTTGAACAAACTTGAATTTGGTACTCATAAGGACATTGTATATCACATATCAAAAGATTCTGAAGGGTGAATCTGAAGATTTTTCAAGAATTTCCCTCATATTGCACCAAGTTAAAAGTTGGGTTCCATAAGGAGCCCAAATATGAACCCTGGGGCTTAATTTGAACAAACGTGAATTTGGCAACAATAATATGTTGTGTATCAAATATCAAAAGTTTCTGGTGGATTGGAAGAAGATTTTTCAGGAATTTTCCTCATATTGCATGAAGTTCAAATTCAGGCTCTCACAAGGATCGCAAATAAGAATCCATGGGTTTGATTTTCATAAACTTGAATTATATCCCCCTCTTCCCCCCAAGAATGTTGAATACCAAATATCGAAAGATTCTGATGGATAGTTCTCAAGAAAAAATATGCTGACATTGCATTTTTATCGTCGGACAAAATTCAGGGTTATTGTGATCAGTCCATTGTCCATCTGGCTGTCCTTCCATCTTCAGATAAGAAACAAAAATCACCATGACTCATTCAAGGCCATTTTGAAACTTGATACAGAGGATATCTAATGTTTTTGAGTGGATACCGAAAATTATTTCATGAGTGACCAAGACAAATGTTTATTTTTCACGAGTGCTTGCGCGACCGAAAATGACCATTTGTCTTGGTCACAAGTGAGATAATTTTTGGTATCCACTCAAAAACACTAGATTTTCTTTTTATCAAATGCTTTTTATAAGAATCTGATAATTCCACTTGTTTCAACCTTGAATTGATGCATGAAAGTAAACAGCGCATTAAATCATTGAAATGCAGAAGTGATTTGATTGATACTCGGAACTGATAGCATCTTGTAATCTAATTCAGCTGGCGGGTTTCTAGTCCAAACATAGCCTGAAAGTCTAATATAAGTTTTTGGTTTGGTATGTCCTTTAAAAAGATGTACCAAATCTTCACAGTGGGGGATATGATTTGTATCTTTCCGCAATATTTTTTCAATAATCTATCATGTAGCGTATAATAAAATAGTGTATATCAACGAGACTGACAGAAGGTTGGCCTCTGTTGGCCATATTATTTTAAAAATAGCTACTTCATTAGCTCAACTTGACAAAGTCAAGCTGAGCTATTGCCATCACTTCTTGTCCATCGGCATACGTACGTATGTATGTACGTTAGTATGTTAGTAAGTTAGTACGTACGTCCACAATTTCCTTTGGCACACCTCACAGGTCGCATTTATGATCAGATCGCTTTGAAACTTGGTATGCTTGTTTGGGGTGACCTTTAGATGGGAGCTATCGATTTTCTTCAACTTTTGTCAAAAAATGTTACCGCGGCCAATGTTCTTAGAACTTAGTTGAGTCAAACCTCAATATTTTCCTTTGGCACACCCTACAGGCCACATTTATGATTGGTTTGCTTTGAAACCTGGCATGCTTGTTTGGGGTGACCTCTAGATGGGAGCTATCGATTTTCTTCCATTTCCGTCAAAAAATGTTGCCACGGCCAGCGTTCTTAGAACTTAGTCAGACCTCAATATTTCCCTTTGGCACACCCTACAGGGCACATTTATGATTGAATTGCTTTGAAACTTTGTATGCTTGTTTGGGGTGTCCTCTAGATGGGAGCTATCGATTTTCTTCCATTTCCATCAAAAAATGTTGCCGCGGCCAACGTTCTTAGAACTTAGTTTAGTCAAACCTCAATATTTCTCTTTGGCACACCCTACAGGGCACATTTATGATCTGATTGCTTTGAAACCTGAGTAGTATGTCTCGGGCTTTTCACCCCACATTTGGATGACCTCGGAAGTGACGTCATGTCATGTGACCTAGTGGCGCCATGTTGTATTGTCATGGTAACCCGTGTGAGCGGCCATCTTGTGACGTCATCTCCATAGTGATACGTGGTGTGAGTGCGCATGCGCAGCGCATTCTGTTAGGGTGACACGTGTTTCCGTCGTCCATTTTGTATACTGGAGGCCGTCTTGGTTTCTATGGTAGCACGTGATTGCTATGTGACCTAAAGCCTTATAGGACAGGGGTATGTTCGGAGGGTATGTTCAATTGAATTGGAGTAAATCTAATTACCACAAACAACCCGACAATCCCTCCAAATCACCAAAATCCACCCGAAATCACCAAAATAGACTTTATCTGATACGGATTCCCCAATTTATCGGCGTAGCACTACAGTACCGAGAGAGTACCAGGGGTGTGTTCCTTTGTCCTGGAGTATACTCCAGTAGCGTAGAAGAGCCTATTAGTTGGAACAGCTTTGCTTATTATTACTATATTTAGCTATTTTCATCTATTCTTGTTAGTTCTGACCCTATTCCGAGTACTCTTGCTGTTTCATATATCTGGATCATTTATATAGATTATAACTAACTAATCAGATTACTCGATTTCCCATAATCTCTATGTCGAGTTATCTCCCCATATTACAGTTAAGTTCTCTTCGATTCTCATCACCTCTATATCCAATGGCCATATCCCATGGAATCCCTTATTGTGAAACGTCTCTGGTTATGGAATCCCTTTTTTTGTCGTATGAGGCCATGAGGGCTATGTAAAAGCCCTCAATGAGTCCTCATATATTATGTATGCCTCATAGCCTCATTGAATTTTGAGGTTATGAGGACCATTAAAAAACCCTCAATGAGGTATAATTTACTATGACTCTTAGCCTCATTTCAGTATTTGAGGATACCTACGACCTGGTATTGTATTATTCGAGGATACCTATCGAGAATACCTTTTGGAGAATCCCTTTTGTCGTATGAGGCCATGATGGCTATATAAAAGCCCTCAATGAGTCCTCATTTATTATGCCTCATAGCCTCATTGAATTTTGAGGTTATGAGGACCATTAAAATTCCCTCAAAGAGGTATAATTTACTACGACTCTTAGCCTCATTTCAGTATTTGAGGATACCTATGGCCTGGTATTGTATTATTCAAGGATACCTATCGAGGATACCTTTTTGAGAATCCTGTTTTTGTCGTATGAGGCCATGAGGACCATGAGTAATCCCTGAATGATGTCTAATGTAGTCTTACCAACCGCTTCCATCTTGTCGCCAAAGCTCCAAAGCCACTACTGGTCTGTGGTCTATCTGTCCTATCATTAACTTCTACAGCAGGCTTGTTCCTTTGCGGCCTTGTACCAGTACTATTGACTAAACTACCATCCATTAATATCGATGTGTATCACTACTTCCTAGCTATACCTATCTCAGTCTTGACTATAACATTGATCAAGGTTGAATCAGATTTCCCCTGTATACATATAAGGCATTCCGTAATTGAGATTCCTATCCGACCCCGTAAAATGGGATTCCTGTCCTATAACAAGGCTTTAGGTCACATAGCAATCACGTGCTACCATAGAAACCAAGACGGCCTCCAGTATACAAAATGGACGACGGAAACACGTGTCACCCTAACAGAATGCACTGTGCATGCGCACTCACACCACGTATCACTATGGAGGTGATGTCACAAGATGGCCACTCACACGGGTTACCATGACAATACAACATGGCGCCACTAGGTCACGTGACATGACGTCACTTCCGATGTCATCCAAATGTGGGGTGAAAAGCCCGAGACATACTACTAACCTGGCAAGCTTGTTTGGGGTGACCTCTAGATGGGAACTATTGATTTTCTTCCATTTCCGCCCGTCAAAAAATATTGCCACTGGCAATGATCTTTGAACTTAGTTTAGACAGGTATCAATATATTCCTCTGGCATGCCCTACAGGGCACATTTATAATCAGATCGGTTTGAAACTTTGTATGCTTGTTTGGGGTTTCCTCTAGATGGGAGCTATCGATTTTCTTCGATTTCCGTCAAAAAATTGTTGCAATGACCTTCGATGAACTTAGTGCAGTTAAGCATCTATATTTCCCTTTAACACACCCTACAGGGCACATTTATGATTGGATCGCTTGCAAACTTGGTGTGCTTGTGTGGGGTGACATCTGTTTGGGAGCTGTCGATTTTCTTCCATTTCTGTCAAAAAAGGTTGCCGCTGACCTTTGAACTTAGTTCAGTCAGGCCTCAATATTTCCCTTTAATCTCCCCTTCAGGGCACATTTAGGTATCGGACCACTTTGAAACTTGGTGTGTTCGGGGTGACCTCTAGATGTGAGCTATTGCTTTTTTTCATTTCCATAAAAAATTATTGCCGTTATCACCAGCCTTTGAACTTACTGCATTTGTGCATCAGCTTATCCCTTTTGAACTCTCAGCAGGGTATATTTATGAATTTCCATAAAAAAACCCCAAAAAACCATTGCCACAAGCAATAATCTTCCACTTAGTGCATTTGTGCATTTCATCTTCCTTTGGCATGCTTCAGAGGGCACATTCATTATCTGGTTGTTTTGAAACTTTGTATGCTTATGCAGGGTGACAAAGACAAAAATTGGAGCTATTGATTTTCTTTTCATTTCCATCAAAAACTGTTGCTGTTGGCAACAATCTTTGAATTTATTGCATTTGTGCATCAACATTCTTTGACATGGCTTACAGGCCACATTTATCATAGGATTGTTTTTGAACTTGGTGTGCTTATTAGGCAAGACCTTTAGATAAGAGCTATTGATTAGCATTAATTTCTGTGAAAAAAAGTTGCCATTTAAAATAACCTCTGAACATACTGCATTTGTGTATCAACATTCTTCCTTTAGCCAGTCTTACTGTTTACATTTAAAAATTAAAATTGCATGGATTACTCTGACGTTGTGCACACACAATGCTGTTATGTTGAAATTTCATCAAATAACATTGGTACTAATGATCTTCAATTTTGCCGTTTCATTTATAACTTACCAAGTTCAAGTTTGTCATGTTGAGCTACAGTGTCATTGACACTTTCATTTTTTAAGCAAGAACTTTCAAATGGTGATTTTAATTTTTTTGGGCAATGGAAACAACTAGCACAATTTATATAACATTGTACAGGTTTTTCTCTTGTGCATAAATTATGCAAATTAGCCAGCCATCTTAGTTTTTAACGTTTCACACTGAGTATTTTCAAGGTATTTTTCATCAAATCCTGTCATTGCTGCTGTAAAGCAGCCATGACTAGATTTGATGAAAAAATGATCTACGTTTAACTCAAGAAATAATTGGTGAAAAAACACATCCAGCTTTCAAGGGCAAAAAAATTTATATATTGTGCAAAAATGATATGTATTTCAGTGTGGAGAAATCCTGTCCTGGGCAGGAATGTCCACCTGCAGCATGCTGGGAGTAAAACTGTCTATCAGTTGACAAAAAAACATCCAAAATCAACCAAATGGCCAAAACTCAATTAATTCATGACCAATTGTGATGAAACTTAATTCAATTGTGTTTGTTGACAGGAAGAAGAGGGTTTGGGGTTTTGATAGCTGTCAAAAAATAGCTGCCATTGGCAATTTTGTTCTAAAAATAGTAATTTCACTTTCTAAGCGAGAACTTCGTAATGGTGATTCATATTTTGATTATTTTGGGTGCAGGAAACAACTAGCAGAATGCACACAAGTTTTTCTCGTGCATAAATTATGCAAATTAGCCATCCATCTCAGTTTTTAAAACTGTCCATCTGTAGACAAAAAACAAGTCAATTATTTAATGACCAATTGTTATGAAACAATACAATGGTGCATATTGACAAGGAATAGGGCTGGCACAATTATGATATTTCATGATCAACTTTTCAAGATGAAAAATCGATTAACGTTAACTTTAATCATACTCCTTGACCTCTAGAAAGAACTAGATAGAAAACAGTGTTTTTGGTCATTAGTTCCTCAGGCCGAACATTTTTATCCCCCTGAAAAAATTTCTCACGGATATAGCTGTGGCACTGTCAGTCCATCTGTAGACAGAGTTGGTTTCCACTCTTTAACCCCAATTCTGCTTGGCCCACTGAAACCAAACTTGGCATATGGTGTTAGGTATGATGAGAACAAGAACCCTCTTCATTTTGGGATCATTGTGCCAAAGATCAAGGTCACAGAGAACTTCAAACATTAATTTTTTATCAGACTTGGATTCGTCTCTGTAATTAAAGGTTCTGCTTGGCCGACTGAAATCAAACTTGGCATGTGGGTTAGACATGATGAGAGGAATAACCCTATTTATTTTAGGTTTTTATGCCAAAAGTCAATGTCAGAGTGACCTTGAACTTAAACATTTACCAGAGTTTGCTTCTCTAATTGAATTTTGCTTGCCCAATCTAAACTAAACTTGGCTTATGGGTTGTGCATGATGAAAGGAAGAACCCTATTTATTTTTGTGTTATTGTCATTATCAAAAGTAAAGGTCACAGTGACCTTGAATTTAAAGTTTTATCAGTCAGAGTTGGTTTCCGCTCTGTATTAAAATGTTGTTTACCTGATCGAACCAAACTTGGCATGTAGATCAGGCATAATGAGGTCATTGTGCCAAAGGTCAAGGTCACAGTGACCTTGTAATGAGAATGTTATTGGGCAGAGCTGGTTTCGACTATCTTAATTATTAAAATTATGCATTCCAAATCGAAACCAAACATGGCATGTGGATCGGGTATAATGAGAGGAAGAACCCTACCCTACCTGGTGGCTACCTCTAGTTTAGACATGCAGCATGCCATGCTGCATGCCCACCACTCTCCGAGAAAAATTCAGACTCCTGACCCCCTCAGGCTCAAACCATAGGTTATGACCCCTTGTTGGAATGAGCTTGTTCCAATGATGGGTCATAACCTATGTTTTTGAGACAAAAAATTTAAAAAATTAGTTATTCAAGAATTTTGTTTGCAAGTGTCATCTGCTTTTCATGTTAGGTAAATAGACAGAATGCGATGTGTGTTTGAATCAGTGGGTGTTTTACATAATGAGTTGGAATGGCGTAGTCATATTTCGCGAGAGCCGAAGGCTCGAGCAAAATATGATTATGCCATTCCAACGAGTTATGTAAAACACCCACCGATTTCAAACACACATCGCGTTCTGTGTTTATTACACAACCCATGCATTAAAATTCATTTAAATAAACAAATTTTAATTTGGATGTTTAAACCCAAAGGTGAAGAAGGGTCTGTTTGTTTTGACTGAAGCTGCACTGATCAAATGGATCGATAAAAAATCAAAACAACCTTTTCGGAACTAGTGTTTGATGAAATTCGTATCGCTGTTTCTCTTTCGCTGGTGCCCATTCACACCTAACCTTTGGTGGCTATTACTGTTAGTGAAAATATGAGTACAAATTTGTGCAGATTTGCAAAACAGCTGGGAGAAACATTTTTTAAAAAAGTTCGAAGCATGTGAAGATGTACGAAGTGTTAACATAATAAAGTTGACCAATTTAGATATAACATGATCCACAAAACGAGACGGCCACGGGACTGAGTTAATGTTCTGGTTGGAAATGATTGGGTTTTTTTTAAAAAATATTATCTCATTTTTGGTTAACTAATTTTTTGTGAACCAACTTTATTTTGCTTTGGACGTTTTCATTTTCACACTATGCGACAGACTGTCGATAACAGTATAACGGAATTTGGAAACTTTTTGAAGCGTAACTAATGACTCAATGTGAAAGGAACTAGTATGAATGATGCTGGGAAAAATGTTCCGGCTTGTACATCACCCATTGAATACAGAATCATTTATGTCATAGCGGCTATTTCTTTAAATACAAGGGTTTAAAGTTGAATGGATGTGTAATAAAGGGTTAAACAAAAACAGCTGCAAACTGTTCTCTGTGAGTTTTATGACAGTGTTGATGTTTTTCATTCTTTTCACCAAGTCTGATGCTTCCTCTTTTTCTTGTTCAGCTATCTGAATATCTTGGCTTGCCCATTAGGGAAGCCCAATATTTGGACAGCTGAACTATCGTTTCTTCCATGTTGACGGATCACTGCTTACTTCTCTAAATTTTAGTTTGCATTGCATTTTGTGTACTTCTCTCTTCTTTCTTCTCCACCCAATCCTCACTCATTGCTGTCATTAATTTCTTGTCATTCAAACACTCCATTTTTAACCACTCCATTATGTCTAGTAACACCAGTTTTCTTAAATGCAATCAACGAATAATGGTTTTGATATAAACAATTTGTTTGCATCTAGTACCAATGCATCAAGGGGAACAACACTAGCTTGGTTCATATCGGCTGAGATCAGCATCATATTAGACGAGTTTGAAGTCATATCAGTCAAGCTTTCTGGGAAAGAAAAT
Source organism: Pictodentalium vernedei (assembly GCA_031216915.1). Lineage (NCBI taxonomy): Eukaryota > Metazoa > Mollusca > Scaphopoda > Dentaliida > Dentaliidae > Pictodentalium > Pictodentalium vernedei. The sequence goes on along the minus strand of CM062296.1, from coordinate 74,055,788 downwards.
CATATCGAATAAATCAGGATATGGAAAACCTGACACTTATTTTTCAGCCTACCAGTGAAGTTCTCAGTGAAGAAAACACTTGGGCAATTTTTTCCAAGCAATATTACTGTAGCAGTTTGTGGCTGCAGAAGGACTTCAGATTTCAATTTCATGTTGATGCTGATAGTGATGAAAGATAGAATTACCTCTAAGGCCTAAAAAAAATCTGTATCTCAAGCCCTCCCGCTTGGTTCTTTTGGCTGCCGCATGCTCTCTTATAACCAATATAAACTTTAAAAAAATAAAAATTAAATGGTTCATGTCTGATATTTTACCAAAGTTAAAAAAATTGATAAATTTGTCCCTTGAGTGCAAGAAGGCATTTTGAAGCATTGCAAAGCCATCTTGCTCTCAAGGGATGAAATACACCACCACCCATGCTATTCTGTAGATTATGAGGCCTAAAACATAAACCAAGAACATGAAATTTTGATGGCAAAGAAATAATTATAGAAATAAAAAATAAAATAAAAAAACACTTGCCCACATGCAATTTTACAAATTATGAAACATATCTACTTTATGTGGCCTAAAAAGATACTATATAAGTGCTGCTTCACTCACTCTCCGAACTATGAGAAGAAACTGAAGACACTATTAATGATGTATTGAAGGTTTATTTTTGAAAAAATATTGCACATATAACAGTCATGAGAAAACAATTATATCATTTTATAGAGAGAAATATATAACAACAACAATTTCACGATTGGAAGACACAATATATGCGTACTTTTTATTTGTAAATTAATTATGATTAATTCTCATACAGACATAACCCATCACCACCACAAGTTATGGACAACAACGCAATCCTTTGTCTGAAAAAAAATTTCATTTTTTATTATAAACCATAGCTCATGACTATTTGATCAAGAAAAGGCTCATAAATCTCTGAAAGAAAAATGTCCATGACTTTCAGGAAGATTTCCAGGGAATGTTGAAGCACTTTCATTGATCTTCATGTCAAAAAGTATTTCTACTATCAGTGCTGTTTGAATCATGTGTGTAGGAACCATTTAAAACTGGGGAGAGGCATGATCAGACTAAAACACCTCTACGGATGAGAAACGTACACATTTTTGGCTGCATATTATTAGTTACACAGTTTGTTGGTGGCCTAATATGGTATATATGGTGTCAGTTAATTTCATATTGGACGAGAGCGAAGCCTATACCAAATTAGGCCACCAACAAACTGTATAACGAATATATCTTACCGACTGCTGCATCGATGCACAGAACTAATAACAACAGCGATCAAAATTAAATGAGAGAATTCTCACAATGTGTTCACGTGTCTTTGCCTTGTTATAATTTATGGGAGAGTGCCTACAGGCACTCTCCCATAAATTGAAACAAGGCAAATTCCTACATATTAAACAGTTTAATTTCAAAGGTAACATGACACACATCTACAGAATATGAAGCATTTTAAGTTGCCTAACCTGCACTCCAGACCAAATATGGGCTTCCAACACTCAATCTTTCAACTTGAAGCATTTATCAGCTGCTGCCATTTTGAATAATCAATGAACAAAGGGGAGATTATCCACAGCTGTCAGCGTATACTGATGTTGACAGGCAGTATATGGTTTTATATGCAGTCTGCATGTGACGTCTTTGAACCAATGAAATTCCCAGATACTTGTAGGAGGTAATATATTTAAACCTTTATCCAATATAATGGCCAAAAGAGTTTGTACGCCATACTCGGAAGTACTGGAAAAATGTTTGGCATTTTCCAGTCCTGGAAAAATACTGGAGAAATGATCTCAAGTTGGTAAATACAGGAAATGCACTTGAAATATAATTTTCACTACCCCTACACTAATTTACCACCCCAAGTGCTCAATTTGTATATTACGCAGACGTATGCGGCCAATTCATTAGGTAAAGGGTTATATTTATATTTATTTATTTATTGATGTTTAAGGTCACATATTTATGCACAATGGCTAATCAGGACCGTGACAGTTTTATGGGTGGAGGAAGCCGGAGTACCCGGAGAGAACCACCGAGCAACGACGAGCATCTGCCAGCTCCCCAACATCGTAACTCCGCACTGCAGCACAGGCAGGGTTAGATTGGTTGAAGACATGCGTACCATCGACATGCAGTACGCCTTAGTACACGGCGTCATTGTGCCCCCACGCGGGCAATGGAGATGAAGTGTCTTGCCCAAGGACACAACGCGGTTGCCGCAGGTGCGATTCGAACCGAGGACCTCTCAGCTTGCAGCCTGCACCTCTACCTACTGAGCCACCGCGCTCCCCAGGTAAAGGGTTAAATCCATGAATTAAAAACTTTCATGCAGACAAATTTGCATGAGATACAACATTGCAATGATATAAACAAATTAGCCTGAAGTGATCGGATGTAAACAGAAAACCATTAGTTATAATTTCTGGTACATGTGGAAATAGCCGAATACTTCAGCTGTATTCCGAATATTTATCACCATGAACAACTGTGCATTATTTTAGCACCAACAGGACATTATCAGATCAAAAATGTCGTACTCTATTCAAATAAAGCGCATTTATGCTTCCAATAAAACTCATAGAATGAGTACAACTGTAAACAGAAATAGTTTTTATGGACACATACACAGTGCAACCCTGTTAATTGAATAGCCAATTTGCCAATGAAAATTATTCAGTTAACAGGAGTATTCAATTAACAGGGATAGTGTCACTTTCCTGTATTCTAGAGATAAACTTAGTATTTATTCTATTATATCATGTTTGACAGAGCTCCATGAGCTCTGTCAAATAAGATATAATAGATGAAATGCCTGTATTGGATGTACTGAGGCCAAATAGGTCTATAAACAAAGAAAAACTGGGGAGAGTAAGAGTGATTTCTAGACAGGCTACAAGATGTTTTATTCAATTAACAGGAGTTTACTCTACAATCTACATTCAATTAACAGGTCAAATTTGTACTGCAGGTATGGAAAATGGTTGTGTTGGGAAATTATATTCAATTAACAGGATTATTCTGTTAAGAGATATCCAATTAAGTGGGCTCCACTGTACTATAAATAGAAACAAGTGAAAACAAATTTCACATTTGTCTTTCTCCTAATTTCGGCAAATATTGAAAATTGTGCTGTGCTAGAAATTTCTGTGAAATTCCGAAAATCTGCATTGGATTGGCGGTCTGCTAATATATAAATAATTTGCCACCACATTGACATCGACTGCTAGGCACAGGGCTTCACACACAAGGTTGGAATTTTGTGTTTTGAAGAGAAAGCAGTCTTCAACCTGTGTATTGAATACCTTGAAGACAGTTAAATTTACTACCATTTTATAACCATATTATCTGTTCTTGCAATGAATTGATGGTAACATGGCCTGAGGTTTGTAGCATCGAGGTAGAACATATGTTCCGAGCCACAAACCTCAGACCCTGTTATCGTCAATCCATCACAGTTACGTATATGTTCCAATAAAACCCTACCCATAGCCCAAAATCCACATTGTGAAATGAACAAGGCAACTTCAATGAATAAGGCAAATTTAACGATAACAAATGTAGTAAATAATCTTGTGTACCCCTGATGTCACTGTACAACAAAATATCAATAACTTGGATAAAGGTAGAGGTTACTCCATCACAAGATCATGATTTGAACTGTGACTGAGTAACCTCAACCTTTTTTTTAAGTGGGTTGTGAGTATACATTCATAGAATGATCGCTGACCTAAAAAACTATGATTTTATAGGCAGTATGCACTTTGAATCTCCTCCCATTGTTATCATCTTTTCAAATATTTCATGTGGTGATGTTAGACGATAACATATGCCACTGGAGCCATAAACATAGAAAAAACTAAGCGAGCTCTCGTTCAGTTTTAGTCTTATTGGAACATAATTTTATACGCTATAGTTTGTGAAGGCAGGCCTTGAAAATCCTTGAATTTGGCTATTGTGGGGCACTAAAGAAAAGGTGAGAAATGACTTTGAATTGCCTTGAATTTTTTTCAGTCCTTGGTTGCTGGAACCCAAAGTATGGGGACAATCATGTAACTCAAAACACCAGTCCTATCCTTCAATTTTTAAAACCATACGTATGTACTGTAAGAAGTCTCCACTTCCTAGAGGCAAGAAATTAGAGTGACAAGCAACTAAATAAACTCAAAACTCCCATTTATTTAATGCTCAGGCATCAATTCACGCTGAAAAATTAAGTCATATTCCCCTGTCGGTCGGCAAAACGAAATATCAAAATGATATTTAGAAATCGATATTTCATCGTAGGTTCGGATGACGAATCACATGTACTTTAAACGAGTCAGCACATCAGTAATGAATTCCAGAGTCCCAAATACAAACGAATTCGAATAATTGATAGTGACAGTGACTAAATCAATTCATTAAATCAGCGGTTTCAAAGTTTGACTTTCTCATTCACCTTCCAGCGAAAAGCCGAAATCACTTTCAAATTTCTTCAGTTCAACTTCACACGTCTTCAGTGCATTGAGTTCAAAAAAATTAAAATGACGTGTCTTGTTATTGAAAATAAGAAAGTGGTGTTTTTTGTTATTGTTCTATTTCTTCGAAACACATTGCGATTATTTCAATTTGCCAGCCTTGGTAAATCGTAAAGTTAGGGGAGAAATAGGACGGGACTACTTTTTGTGCGGATATTCACACATTCCAATGGTTGGAGTTTGGTTGTTGTAATTTTTGTATGGACGCCGGTTCGGCACATAAATTTTGCACCTTAATGGCAAATAAAGGCCACAAATTGGAGAGTTTGTAGTCGTAGAGCATTAAATAAAAAGAAAATTCACGAAAATTTGATGAATACCGAAAATATCTCGTTCGTGGCTACAAGAAATATGAGGATCTTCACTCGCGACTGCGTCGCTCGTGAAGTTCCTCATATTTCTTTGTAGCCACGAACGAGATATTTTCGGTATTCATCAAATTTTCGTGAATATCCTCTATATATTAACCTGAAAATTGATGAAAAAAATGTTTCTTCAGAAAATAGGATGGCATATAATTAAGGTACAGCTTAGGCAACATTTTATTTCTATAAATACACATCAAAATAATCTTCAAGACTATTTATGAAAATTTAAAAAAAAAAATTACATTTCGCACTTTCATAACCAATTAGCCACCAGCTGAAATCAGATAATTAGCTCAACTCTCTCACCCCAGTAAGGTACTCTAGCAGTGAAAATGATAAAAAAAAAAACAAACTCAAAATGAAATAAAATAATAGTGTGATGGTGGTTAATAAGTTTATTTACTTCGATACATTTTATAATGAAAAGAGATCGGTGATTTTTATTTTTGGTCTTTTGTGATAAAATGCAATATGGGACTTGTTTTCGGAAAAGATTTTCTGGTCCCTTTTCAATAGGATATCATAAATATGCACCTCAACAGCTCAGCTGCTTAAACCTTTATCCAACACAAATGATATCAAAATATATTATTTTTTTAAATATTATTTTTTCAATTTTTTCTAAAAAGGCCAGCAAAACAATATCATGTGACAGCTCATTGCAACAAGCTTGATAAGCTTGTTCCAATGACGGGTCACATGATATGGTTTTGTTAAAAAATTTTGAAAAAAAACTTTTTTCAACTGATGAATTTGTATACATGTATTATGCGGGCAGATGTGGCCGATTCTTGAGGTAAAGGATTAAATGCTACTATCTATTCTAGAATGGGAACTCTTGAGAAGTTCCCAAGGATCAGTATCGAGTTTAGGAATTATTTCAGGGGATAAAACAACTACACAAGTATTGCAGCTTACAAGCAGGGTTTGTGCACTTATTTAACCCTTTACCTAACATAATGGCCAAAAACGGCCAGCGCAATTCTCAAAACTCGCCAATTAATTTTCATCATTTTTTGTCTCCAAAACATAGGTTATAACCCCTCATTGAACGAGCTCGTCAAGCTCGTTCCAATGAGGGGTCATAACCTATGTTTTTGAGACAAAAAATGAAAATAATAGTTATTCAAGAATTTTTTTTGCAAGTGTCGTCTGTTTTTCATGTTAGGTAAAGGGTTAAGATGAAATTCCATGATTTTTTCATTACTATTTCAGGCAAATTTTCCAAAACTTTTAACAGGATTTTGAGGGCAAATCTGGAAATGTGTGGAATTTTTCAAGCACCTGTGTCATGGAAAAATAGTGGATTATCATTTATGACCCAGATGCTTGAAATATTTCATTTTTTATGCCACTACCACATTACACAAAGACTTACAAAATGTTTGTTTTTCTCACCGAATCAAACTTCTCAATGTTTTGTTGTGGTGTTTTTTGGCAAGTTTCATATCGGTGTTACATTTCATGAGAAATTTTCTGGACAAGAGCAAAAATACTCCCAGGCCTGGAAAAGTATTTTTTCATTTCCTTAACTTTTTCAAGTTTCCAGGACCTGTACAAATCCTGTAGAAGTGCACATTTTGACCAAAATGGGTGAAACAAATGTCAAAAAAATACTCTCAAGGTACTTTGTGAGACTTTTTCTCATAGATTTGGATTTCCAAGCACTTTCATCACATGAATGAATCCTAAGAAAAAGAACCAAGATCCTCATGAATCTTAGTTTTTCGCTAAGGAATTGCTGTGACATGATAATATTTTAGAAAAGGCTCTGAAGCCTTTTTCAACAGTGTAACATAACACTGTATTATTAATTCCACAATTTTTTGATGATTTACTACAGTTAAACTAGAAGTCATGTGACTGTATTGTGCACTATTTTGAAGTAATAGCGTGCTCAGTAAGTGCACTTTGTTCCTGTCAAACTGCATCATTAACATAACTCAATTCCTGTAGAAAAACAGCGTGTCCAGCTCTGTACAATTCTGTACTAGCAAACAGAGACCATTAACACAGGGCTTATATTTCAACGAGAATCCGAGAATCCATTCACGCAAAGATTTGCGCAACAAAGCTAGCGAGAATCCAAGTTAATTCTCGCTGCATCTCTGCTAGGATTCGTGTGAAAGGAATTGAGTCAATTTAACCCTTTACCTACCATAGCAGCAGCAGATCAACAATCTTAATGCGGCTAAAAATATCCTGACACTTTGTCAATAAAATTGTACAATATGGCTGTTATTGGAACCGACTTATTGAGACGGTTCCAATGACATCCATATTTGAACGGTTTTATTGGTAAATATTGTTTATTTTGTTTTTAAATTATCAAATTTCGTTGATGTTTTAAAAATTAAAAAGCCGTGTTAGGTAAAGGGTTAACAAGTGTTATCCGAAAACAACAAGAGTTCAACCAAGGTCAATGGTAGCCTCATGGGATCCTGGGACACTCATGTGACACTCCTGTGCAGATTCTCGCAACCATTTTCACGAGAATTCAAATGGATTCTCCAAAATTTATATGAAATATAACCCCTATTAACATCATTCCCAACCTTTACAGGGATACATGTACATGTAATGTCGTAAATATATATTAAAATTCAACTGCATATACAGTTAAAACTAGAAGTCCTGTCCTGAAATGCGCACAAATAGCACGTCGATTTGCGTGTTAATCTACGCGTTATGACGATGGTAAGGCTATCAAATTCTGCACATACGACCTGTGCACAAGCAAAGTTTCAGCCAATGGACCTCCGGGTAGCCCGGAGGTCCATTGGCAGAAACATTGCTTGTGTTTGCTATGGGTAACAAGGAGAACCTGCAATGCTTTGGGTGGCATTCGATATGGCAATTTCGAGCAATTCCTACACGCAATTAAGCCTAGATAAGTGCACAGTTCGTGACAGGACTTCTAGTTTTAACTGTACAGAATGAAGAGAGTGGATTACTACTTAATCACAGCGCCATATATTCTCCACTTGAAAAGTATTTATAATTGTTCATAACAACACAAGGAACATTTGCAAACTTTCATCACATGGACCACTGGGTGCAACCCAGTGGTCCATGTGATGGAAGTTTGCAAGTGTTTCTGGTGTTTTGTACTCAGAAATTGTAAATAATTATTAAGTGAACCCACAGCGATTTAGCAGTAATCCACCCTTCACATACTGTAGTCTGAATATTTTCTTTCTGTTTGATTGATTCAGTTCGTGATTTCACTACTGACCTCACTAATAGCGCATTGTATTTTGCACTGCACAGCACAACGCTCTTGTGTATTTCAAACTACTTCATTCTTCTGCAATAACTAATGAGCATTTTCTGCACTAATTGTGACAGGACTTCTAGTTTCAACTGTATGGCATATAAATTGTATCAATTAATTCCATATTGGGTAAGAATGAAGCTTGAGCCCAGTCAGGAATCAATTTGGATCATTCTATTATATTAGATCACGAACATATGTAACCAACAACTTTTTGTTTATATACTAAACTAGCAGCATCAAATTCACCCTCTGCGGACCTCATTCTGCAAATGTCAGACAGCTTATTTTCAGGCCTGCACAAGGTTGCAAGTCATATGACTGTTTATGGACTGTATAGTCGACCCATAATATGAATATTGATCAATAAGGATTGTTTTGTTACAGTTTATTGGGTTGTACAAAAAGTACAATAAATCCTTATCAGAATATTAGCTGCCTGAAAATTAATTGGAATCAACTGCTAAGAGTATGAAAATTTCATCACGACATCTAGTCTAAGGAGCCCAAATTTTGACTTCTGGATTCTAGATGTCCACTGTTTTGAAATATGCTCTACAAGATGTGATGTGATGTGATGAAAAAATTATTTAAATGTTGAATATTTTACAAGATTAGTGTTAGTAAAATACTATTAACCCTGATCTCACTCTTTACGTGATGAATCAATCATTAACCCATTGATCAGCCAATTTAATTTCACAAAGTAAGCAGTTGAAAAAACGACAATATTTTTCAACATTTATTATTTATTAGGGTTTAACGACACATGAACAGCCAAGGTCATATCGCGTCGGTGAGTTTTACAGGTGGAGGAAGCCAGAGTACCCACCGAGCAACGAGTAGCTGCCAGCTCCCCAACATTGTAACTCACAATGCAGCACAGGCAGGGTTAGATTGGTTGAAGACATGCATACCATCGACATGCAGTATGATTTAGTACACAGCGCCATCATCCCCTCATGTGGACAATCGGGGTGAAGTGCCTAGCCCAAGGACACTTGGGAGTCCGAATCGATCACTCAGACAGATATTTTTCAACATAACCATATCCTTTAACCTCATTGGAATGAGTTTGTTCCAATGCGGCCACATATGGTTTTGTTGAATATTTTTAAAAATTTAAAAAAAAACAGTAGTTAAAATAAAAGGCCGCCCAGCCACACATTCCCCGAAAAAAGTGTGCAATTCGAATTTGAAAAAAATAGAATTTTTTTCAAAATTGAAAAAGGGACATAAGTCTAGCAAAAAATGTCCGACCAAACCCCTATTTGAACTTGACCTGTATGTTATGTTGATACACCTATATATCAAATTTATTTGAATCGTTCAACAAGCAACTAAAATTTTCAAAATTAAAAAAGGGCCATAACACTGGCAAAAATTGTCGGACCACACCCTTATTCGAACTTGACCTGTATTTTATGTCGATATACCTACATATCAAATTTCATCTGATTTGGCCAACTGTAACTAAAGTTATCATCGGGAAACCAAAGTGAGACAGAGGCACAGACTGACATCGGCTGTTTTAATAGTCCTCCACAAATTGGGGGGGGGGGGGGGGGGGGGGGGCAATAATAAATTTGGATATTTTGTGGGTTGGGTAAAAGGTTAAAGTAATATAAAAAACATATTTAAAAAAAAAAAGAAAATTTGAATGGAAATGTTTGGTGAACAGCCTTGGTCGATCATGCCTCTTATATTCTGGGTTAACATAATCTCATCAACAGTAGTTTATACCCCAACCAGCGATAGAGGCATGTAATAGCTTCTATTAACCCTCTACTCAATGGACACAATATCAATTTTTTTTATTTTAATCTTTTTTTTTTTTTTATAATTTTTCAAAATATTTCAACAAAAACAATATCGTTTGATCCCTCATTGGTTTGACGTCAACATATGGTTTTGTTGAAAATTTTTTTTTTTTTTCAACTACTCAATTTCAAGATTGCATGGGCGGATGCAACTGATTCATTATGTAAAGGGTTGTTCTAATAAACTGTTTTGAAGAAAACTAGAGTATGACCATCGTGGACTGGTTACTTTCCGCGAGTAGGCAATATTTCCATGGACGCAATAATATTAGATTCAAAACACAAATTATAGAAATAATCATAAAAAATTTAATTAACCCTTTACCTAATGAATCGCCCGTATCCGTCCATGTAATTTGCAAATTGAGCAGTTGAAAAAATTCAATTTTTCAAAATATTTCAACAAAATCATATTATGTGCCCCCTCATTGGAACGAGCTCAATGAGCTCGTTCCAATGAGGGGTCGCATGATATGGTTTTGTTGAAATTTTGTGAAAAAATTTAAAAAATGATATTTATAATAATAAATTTTGATATCGTCTGCATTGGGAAAAGGGTTAGTAAAGCACCGTGTACAACCCGGTGCTTCATTAATTAACATTTTGCTAATGATAAGTTTTATTATCTGGAAAATGCATGCGTGGACATCAGTGCCCACACGTGGATAACAACCAATCCACCGTGACTGTACTGTGTAGAAAATCTCCCATTTAACTACAATACAAATTTCTCGTCAATTCAGGAATTTCTACCAGATTCGTCTTGACCCTTTGGGGATAATTCCAACTTTGATCACTTTGTACTTCAAAAGAACAGGTGCCACAACATGCGGTCTGTGGGGAAACTCAAAACTTGATTCTAAATACTTTGGTACAGTAAAACCTGTCTTGAGAGACCGCCCTTTGGGCCACACAAAAGTGGTCTCTCAAGACAGGTGGTCTCTCATAACAGGTTTCAGGTTTTCTCAAGTCAGTGAATAACCAACCACAAAATTCAAAAATGGAGAAGAAAGGATTTTTGTAATTACTTTGTAGTTGTTTTTTTTATGAAGTTTTTGTAACAAATTGAAATGGACTGTTATAAAAATTATAAAAATAAATTAGTGTTGAAAATCTTCATTGAAGATTTTCAACACTAATTTATTTTTATAATTTTTATAACAGTCCATTTCAATTTGTTACAAAAAGATTCTCAACACAAATTTATTTTTATTCCTATCTGTCACATTTCAGGTATGTATGAAATTGTCTTTTCACAGGGGTCTTATAAAAACATCTCAATCTTTAATGAGTTAGCAATTGAACCCCAATTAAGAACTTTTAATACCTTTAATTATGTTAGTATAACCACAATGGATTTTCCAATTCCAGAACAGGTGAAAAGTTTTTGTCATGGTTTCAGTCTTCAAAGGGGCGGTCTCTCAAGACAGGTCCATTATGGCATAAAAATACAAGTTGGTACCAGGTCACAGTGGTCTCTCAAGACAGGTGGTCTCCCATAGCAGATCCATTATAGAGTAAAACCAATCAGTGCATGGCAGATGTGGTCTCTCAAGACAGGTGGTCTCTCAAAACAGTGGTCTCTCAAGACAGGTTTTACTGTAGTAGTTTCTAGACATTGCTTGGCTGCTTACAATAGGCAGCATACACTTGCCTAGAAACAAATGCTAAGCTAATGGAGATTGGCTGTCTAGGTAATGAGAAGCTGTGATCTGGTTTAGTGTAAATTGAAGAAACATTTCACATTCATGTGATTATAAATTTCAACACCGTTTTTTCTTCAAAATGATTAAAAAATAAAAGTTATGTAAAAATAATGATCAAAGTAATAAAAGATTGTCATTGAAAAACTATAAAATGATTGTCGTTGCTTCATTAACCCTGTTAACACTGCAGTCCATACTTAACCAGTGAATGGGAGCATGGTGGCTTTGTGGTTACCGCACTGGACTTCAAACCAAATGCCCCCCCCCCACCCCAGTTTGATCTCCACCAGTGGTAATTGCATTGTGTCCGTATGCAAGGCACTTAACCCTTTACCTAACATGAAAAGCAGACAACACTTGCAAACAAAATTCTTGAATAACTATTATTTTCATTTTTTGTCTCAAAAACATAGGTTATGACCCACTCATTGGAACGAGCTCGGTGAGCTCAAAATGAAAATATAATGAAAATTAAATGGCAATTTTTTAGAATAATGCTGGCCGGTTTTGGGCGTTACGTTGGGTAAAGGGTTAATCCTGATTGCCCACATGGGAGCATGGTGCTGTATACTATGGCATGCTGTACGTTGATGGTGCGCTTGTCTTCAACCACTTCTAATCCTGCTTGTGCAGAGCTAGTGCATTGGAGTGTTTGGTAGTTACCTGCCACTGATCAGTAGTTCTCTCCAGGTACTCTTGCTTCCTCCAATCATAAAACTGTCTGATAAAAGGTGACGCTGGCTGCTAAAAGTGTTGTTAACCCTTTACCCAACGCAGACGATATCAAAATTTATTATTTTAAATTTTTCAAAAAATTTCAACAAAATCATATCATGTGACCCCTCGTTGGAACGAGCTCGACGAGCTCGTTCCAACGAGGGGTCACATTATATGGTTTTGTTGAAATTTTTTGAAAAATATTATTTTTTCACCTGCTGAATTTGCATATTACGCGGGTGGATGCGGCGATTCGTTGGGTAAAGGGTTAAACACAGAGCTCCGTCAAACAAGACTGAATGGTAAAATTCTAAGTTTAATTTTGTGAAAAATTGGATGATTGAAATATTGATATTTTGCATCAGTGTGAAGATTTATTTATTTATTTGTGTTTATTACTTTCCAAAGTGTGATTTACTGGGATTTCTGGGTTTGATTGTATACGATAACGTCACAAGTGATTTATGCAATCAACAATTGGGGCATGTATCCGTGCGCACAAACGAAGATGCTTTGCCGTGGGTGTAATGGGGACTTTGTTTTTTTAACCCTTTACCTAACATGTAAAGCAGACGACACTTGCAAAAAAAAATTCTTGAATAACTATTATTTTAATTTTTTGTCTCAAAAACATAGGTTATGACCCCTCATTGGAACGAGCTCGACAAGCTCATAACCTATGTTTTAGAGACAAAAAATTAAAAAATAATGAAAATTAATTGGCAAGTTTTGAGAATAGCGCTGGGCGTTTTTGGTCGTTATGTTAGGTAAAGGGTTAAAAATAATATACCATGAATAATGAAAAGTAATAAACAGAGTAATCAATTGACTGAAATAATTCATTCGAGGTTAAGAACTATATTGTAAAACACTTGTGCGCATTCGCACTCTCATGAATGTACAACGTCTCTCACCTCTCATGAATTATTTCACGTAACCAGTCCAGTTTAGCGATTACTCTCTATTTAATGCAACTTTCAACAGCCAGTGTCACCTCATGTTCAACAGTTTTATGGGTGGAGGAAACTGGTGTACCTAGAGAGAACCACAGTTCCGTGATGAGCAACTGTCGGACTCCCCGACGAACTAACTCTGCACAAGATGGGTGAGCATTGGCTGAAGGCAAGTACACCATTAATGTGTAGTATGCCTTATTACACAGCACCACTGTACCCCCATTAACTGGTAGAGTGCTAAGTTTTTTGAGGTGTTACAATTTTGTTCACATGTTATTGCTTTGCTACAATTTATGGGAGAGTGCCTACAGGCACTCTCCCATAAATTGTAGCAGGGCAATTTCATCCAGACTAAATAATATCACATCAAGAATTAATTGAAGCACATCCACAGAATATCAAGCCTTTAAGCTGTGCACCTGCACTTCAGGATAAAGCCCAAAAATGGGCTTCCAGCACTCTACCAGTTAAGAGGGTTAACATTAAGCACCTTGATGATTGCTAATTTTACAAAATGATAAGGCAGTGCAATCAATTTCCTCAAAAAAACAAAACAAAATACAATAGTGAATCCCACTAAATTGAATATTGCCTAACCGAGTTATTATTTATTTATTTATTTATTTATTGGTGTTTTAGGTTACTTATTTCTGCACAAAAGCTAATCGTGACCACAACATGGATATAAAGTCAAGTCCAGCCAATTGTTTATTCCCATGTTGCCCATTTGGGAGGATTTCCACCCCCTGCATTGGTGACTGGGTCCTATTTTACCTGAAAATGTAGAAAAAGATACTTTTAAAATTGATTTGGCTGGTTGTCAAAATTTCAAACACTAGTGGACTCAAAGCAGAAGTGCCTCCCATGTACTGCTGTGTTTATGAAGGGTTGAAAACAAAAAGTAAAATAACTAAAAATCATTGTTGATGAACTGTCGGTCGATGGATATGCTAGGGTAACTTTTCAAATAGAGAATGTTACAATAAATCACACATTTTAGGCCCCACAAAGTAGATGTTCTGTTTCCCAGACCATTATTTGTAAAATTGCATACAGGCGAGCGTTTATTTTACTTTTTATTTTTGTAATTATTTCTTTGCCATCAAAAGTTCATGTTCTTGGTTTATGTTTTAGGCCTCAAAATCTACAGAATAGCATGGGTGGTAGTGTATTTTGTCCCTTTAGAGCAAGGCGGCTTTGCAATGCAAAAGCACTGCAAAGCCTACCATATATTGTGTACAGATGCCAGTGATTATACATACATTGGCACTTGTATTACCTAGGCATGTGATTATGTTAACCTTGTTCCTGGCAAAATAAATCAAAAGAGAATTTAGTTTTTATCTCCTTACTCTTAAAGGCATGAACAACTGATTTCACACCTGGCCACAGCCTGCACCTGTCCAGTGACTTAGCAGTAGTTTCCAATCTTGACTTCATGTTAAGGCACTCAAGACTTGACTAGAAACCATTGCCTTTGCAGTAGGTCTCTTGTCAGCAGGAACTCTTGGTGATGGCATGTTAAGGGCACCTGTTCTGAGGTCATAAAGGTTGGAAATATGCCTTCAAGGGTTAATAACATTGATATTTGAATGAGGTCTTTGGGGGGGGGGGGGGGCGGGTTCTAATATATCTTGTTTGACAGAGCCCATGGAGCTCTGTCAAACATGATATAATAGAATAAATGTTCATGCAGAATGTACTGGCAGCCAACTAGATCTATGAAGATAGAGAACTATGTGGTTGTCAAAATAATTCTCTCATAGATTACAAGATGTATTATTCAATTCACCGGGATTAACTGAAAAACCTGCACGCAGTTAACATATCTTATTACTTTCCAAAGTGTGATTTACTGGGATTTCTGGGTTTGATTATAAACGATAACTTTACAAGTGAATTATGCAATCAACAATTGTGTCATGTATCCGTGTGCACAAACGAAGATGCTTTGACGTGAGTGTAATGGGGACTTCATTGTTTCTTTGTTTTTTTTAACCCTTTACCAAACATGAAAAACAGACGACACTTGCAAAAA
Source organism: Pictodentalium vernedei (assembly GCA_031216915.1). Taxonomy (NCBI): domain Eukaryota; kingdom Metazoa; phylum Mollusca; class Scaphopoda; order Dentaliida; family Dentaliidae; genus Pictodentalium; species Pictodentalium vernedei. The sequence continues at coordinate 74,040,368 of CM062296.1, read as the reverse complement.
AAATTCTTGAATAACTATTATTTTCATTTTTTGTCTCAAAAACATAGGTTATGACCCCCTCATCGATGAGCTCGTTCCAATGAGGGGTCATAACCTATGTTTTAGAGACAAAAATGAAAAAATAATGAAAATATTTGGCGATTTTTTAGAATAGCGCTGGCCGGTTTTGGTCGTTGCGTTAGGTAAAGGGTTAAATAATATAATTATTGTTAATAATGAAAAGTAATAAACAGAGTAATCGCTTGACTGGACTGGTTACGTGAAATAATTCATTCCAGGCGAGGGACTATATTGTAAAACACTCGTGCGCATTCGTGCACTCGTGTTTGTATAACGTCCCTCACCTCTCATGAATTATTTCATGTAACCAGTCCAGTCAAGCGATTACTCTCTATAAATCTGTATTGATGATATAGTAAATGGTTTGGTGCATTGACATGGTTATTAATTAAGAGATATCCAAGTAAGTGGATTCAAATGTATATCTTTTTCTAGTGCAAACACCCAAGCCTTTTTTTTATCACATATCTCATGAAAAGTCAAAATTTAAACCTGCAAAGCCTTAGTGTAAATCTCATCTGAATCAACTCTTTGCCCAGCTTTAACTGGTACAGTGCCAAGTTATCTTTGCGAGTATTTGTCTTGTACAATTTACGGGAGAGTGCCAATACGCTCTCTCCCATAAATTGTAACAAGGCGAATCCTAACAGATAAAATAATATCACGTCAAGGATAATATGAAGCACATCCACAGAATATGAAGCCTTTAAACTGAGATACCTACACTTCATAACAAAGCCCAAATACGAGCTTCCACCACGCTAGTAGTTAAGACCCCTCATTGGTTTTTTTAGCGAATTCTTAAAATGAAAACATATTCTATTTTCAATTAATAAACTGTTGACAATAGAATGGGTGGCTAATACTTTTTTCACTAATCCTGATCAGTTGAGCTTCAGTGGTAACAAGGGATTAAAAATATTTTCCTTCACAAATACATGATGAAAATATGTTCATTGAGTGACTGTGTAATAAAATGATATTAGTGATTGGTTGATTGACAAATCTGATTAATGACCATCTCGGAATAAATAGAATGAATGTTTCCTTCCACATGGTACAGTGGATAATGCTTGGGTGATGACGAGTCCACATCTTTTCTTCTGAATTTTATGCTGTATAGTTCTTTTTCTTCCTTTACCATCGTCACCTGCAATACATAGAGATTATTACCATTATGTGGATGTACAAAATATGTATCTTAGTCGAGCTCCGGGTTCTAAAGGCAGGTAGATCACGACTCGTTTTCGACTCGTCCTGATCTACCTACCCTTAGAACCTGGAGCAAGACTCGGATACATATTTTCTACATCCACATAATGGTAATAATCATTTTATATTACAATATATTGGGGATAAGTCAAGAATGTAGACAAATATATAACACACTATTTATTCATATGGATGAACAAAATGAAAAAAAAAATGGAACTCACGCGTAAGGAATGTGCTTGTATCTGACCCCCTGATACAAGCATCTGTATCAGGGGGTCAGATACACGGCAGATGTGGACTTAATACAGACAAAATACATGTTGATTGCAAGATAAATTATTGTGTTGTTTTTCATTCCAGTTATACTGTATTTGACCCCCCAATGTAATCTTGTTTCTCAGGCCATTTTTTTTGTAAAATTTCAAGGGTGGGGGGGGGGGGGGTATTTTATTTTTGTTCTTTGCCATCAAACCTTCATATTCTTGGTTTGTTTTATGTTTTAGGCCTCATAATCTAGAGAACAGCATGAGTGGTTGGTGTATTTCATCTCTTCAGTGCAAGAAGGCTTTGCAATACTTCAGCATTGCAAAGCCTTGTTGCACTCAAGAACAAATTTTGACTTGGGTCAGACATAAACCATTTAATTTTTATTTTTTAAGTTTATGCTGGTTATAAAAAGAGAGCATGCGGCAGTCAAAATGACCATGCTGGAGGGCCTGAGAAACAGATTTTTAACTTTTTTAGGCCTTGCTTGGGTACTTTTACACCTAAATGTTCATAAAAATACCTCACTCCACACAAAATGGTTATGCTTGAAATATTATAAATATATTTCCTTCTCCTTTTATAACCATAGCTGAAGAACTTGCAATGGAAAGAACTTGGGTCATAAGCAATCACTGTGTGGATAATGAACAAGATCAGTCCATTGAATAATTTTTTATGGACTGGACAAAGTTAGAAGGGATGAACAAATACATGAATGGTCTCTAACCTTGATTCTGGAGGTATGATGGTCAAGGCCATGACACTCTTGAATAATCATTGTATTAGGAATCAACAATAGCAGTTCTTTCAATAACTTTTTTATGGACTGGACAAAGTGAGAATGGATGCACAAATGGCACTTACCTTGACCTAGGATCTATGACATTGGGTCTAGGTCATGAAACACTCTGGGCTAGTGTCATAAGCAATGATTGTGTAAAGTATGAAGAAGATCAGCCCACTGAATGACAAAGTTACAATGGTTAAATAAACAAACAGATGGTCTGTGACCTTGACCTTGGCGCTATGAACTTGGGTCAAGGTCCTGAGTCATAAGCAATCACTGTGAAGAATGAACAAGATCGGTCCATTGAATAATTTATTGTTTGTTTGTTTGTTTGTTGGTGGTTAACGTCACATATTTATGCACCATGGCTAATCGTGACACAACATGGAGATGAAGTCAAGTTTAGTCAATCGTTGATCAACATGTTGCCCATTTTAGAGGACTTTCACCCCAAGCATTGGTGACTGGGTCCTATTTTACTAGTAAAGCGGAACTGGTTTACCACAGTAAACAAGTGCTGCTTACTTCCCGGGGTTCCCACGGGGAGAATAATTTATTAAGTGGACAAAGTCAGAATGGACAAACAAACACAGGAATCGTCTGTGATCTTGAATTTGGAGCTATGGCCTTAGATTAAGGTCATGACACACCCTTGAGTCATAAACAATCTTGCACTAAGGACAAGATCAGTTCATTGGATAATTTTTATGGACTGGACAGTTAAAATGGACGAACATAGAATCGAATGGTCTGTGGCTTTGATACTATGTTCTTAGGTCAAGGTCATGACACACACACCCTTGAGTCATTGTATCATAAGTAATCATTGTGTGAAGCACAAACAAGATCAGTTCATTGAATATTTTTTTATAAAGTTAAAACAGACAAATGGGTGAGCAGACTAACAGGTGAATGGATGGATGGACACAAATGGCTACTATACGTTCGCTGAAAATTTGTAGGGAGCCTAAAAATTGGACTAGACTGGTTTTTGAAACTGATCATGATATTGTTGTGAAAGACACATATACAAAATATCAATAAAATTGACTGATGTTTGTTTGAGTTGTCATGCTAATGAGTTTGAAATTCAAACATATTATACAGCAAGGGTCACAACTTTGCAAACAAAAGGCTGACTGCATTGTGTTTTTAAACTCAATCAAGGTCAAGGTCACACAACGAATATCAATGAAATCAACTGACATTTGTCCAGGTCATCATCCTAATGAGCTAAACATTTATGAAAATTGGTAATTGACTCTTTTAACCCACTGAGTATTTTTAAAAATAATTTCCATCAAATCTATTCATGGCTGATGTGAAGCAGCCATGACTAGATTTAATGAAAAATTCTGTAAGACCACACAAAGAGTAGATCTGCTGTTGCTCGGGCCATTATTTGTAAAAATGTTGATAGGATCACCGATCCAATGTTGAGTTGTGACAGCACAAAAGTGGGTTTAATCATTATCAACTTATCGTCCGGAAACCAATTTTTTACAATTTACTATGTGAAGGGTCACTGTGACCTTGACCTTTGACCTAGTGATTCCGAAATAAATAGGGCCCTTTCTTGCACCAATGCCAACCTACCTATGAGGTTTCATGAACGTAGGTGGAACCATTGTCAAATTATCATCTGGAAACCAATTGTTTATGATTTATTATATTCAAGGTCACTGTGACCTTGGCCTTTGACCTAGTAAGTCCAAAATAAATAGGGGTCTTCCACTCACCTAGGCCAACCTACCTATGAAGTTTCATGAATGTGGGTCACGCCATTATCAAGTTATCGCCCGGAAACCAATCGTTTACAATTTTCTATGTTGAAGGTCACTGTGACCTTGACCTTTCACCTAGCAAGTCCAAAATATATAGAGTTCTTCCTCTCACTGATGCCAACCTACCTATGAAGTTTCATGAACATGGGTCGAACCATTATCAAGTTATCATCCGGAAACCAATTGTTTGGATTTACTATGTTCAGGGTCACTGTGACCTTGGCCTTTGACCTAGTGAGTCCAAAATAAATAGGATTCTTCCTCTCACAAAGGCCAACCTACATATGAAGTTTCATGAATGTGGGTTCAACCGTAGTCAAGTTATCATCCGGAAACCAATTGTTTACAATTTACTATGTTCAAGGTCACTGTGACCTTGACCTTTGACCAAGCAAGTCCAAAATTAATAGGGTTCTTCCTCTCACCGATACCAACCTACCTATGAATTTTCATGAACATGGGTTGAAACATTATCCAGTTATCATCCGGAAACCAATTGTTTACGCCCGCCCGCCCGTCCGCCCGCCCGCCATTCACCAAACTATAAGTCGAGTTTGACTTCGTCACAACTCGACTAAAAATGCATGCACGCGAGCGGTTTTTTATTTTATTTTTTATTTTGCGTAATTATTTCTTTGCCATTAAAAGTTCATGTTCTTGGTTTATGTTTTAGGAATCATAATCTATGGAATAGCATGGGTGGTCGTGTATTTCATCCCTTGAGTGCAAGAAGGCTTTGCAATGCTGAAGCATTGCAAAGCCTTCTTGTGCTCAAGGGACAAATTTATCAATTTTTTTTAACTTGGGTAAAATATTGAACAAAAACCATTTAATTTTTATTTTTTTAAAGTGGACTTTGGTTATAAAAAGAGAGCATGCAGTAGCCAAAAGGACCATGCGGGACGGCCTGAGAAGCAGATTTTTTATTTTTTAGGCCTAACAGTTACTCAAGAAATCATTGGTAAGAAAATTGATTCAACTCACATGGGACAATAATGCCACTAAAAGTCAGCCCACACCGGTTTTCGACTTCCAAGAAAGTATTGTTCTAGAAAAGTCACATGCTCAATATTAATCAAATCAGATGATGTTTGTTTAACTTATCACGTCAACGAGCTGAAAACTAATGAATTTTCACTAAATGCCATAATACTCGGCAGAAAGTGCAAGCAGACCTGATTTCTTGAGGGGCATGGATATTCACCTGCATTCCAAATATTTCTGAATCCATCTATAATTGATTTACAGCTATCTGAAGATGCCCACTCATCAACCGACATTGCCAAACCCCCTTGTGTTTTTTTTAAAAGAGAACTCAACAATTATTTTACCAGGAGGCCATCAATGTTGACTTTTTAAGTTCATACATCAAGCAGTGTTGTTGGGAGGGAGTGGGGAATAGAGGTGAACATGACAAAGTTCTTATTAATACAGTATACATAATTAACCCTTTACCTAATGAATGGATTCACTCATGTAATTTTCAAATCAAACAGTTGAAAATAAATTATTTTGAAAAAAAAATATCTACAAAATCATCTCAATGGGACAAGCTTTCTGAGGGGTCATGTGATATAGTTTTGTGGAAATATTTTGAAGTGATGAAAAAAATAATAAAAATTACAAATTGTGATATCCTGTGTGTTGGGTAAAGGGTTAACCATTTACATAACCCTTTACCAAACATGAAAAAAAGATGACACTTGCAAACAAAATTCTTGAATAATGAATTTTTTTCATTTTTTGTCTCAAAAACATAGATTATGAGCCCTCATTGGAACGAGCTCGTTCCAAAGAGGGGTCATAACCTATGTCTTTGAGACAAATAAAGAAAATTAATTGATTTTTGTGACTAGCGCTGGCCGATTTTCGCTGTTATGTTGGATAAAGGGTTAACGTGAATAGTTGACAACACCTGAAAAAGACAAACAAATAAGTGGTCTCCACTGTACAAAGTTGTAGTTATAAGCCTGACAAAATATTAACCCTTAAAGGCCCAGAGATTTTTATGCATTTCTGGAATACCTTGACAGTTTGCATCATGTGGCTTTGTCAATCCTTCGTTTGAGATGAGCGCTATTGCCATTACACCCCCAAGTGCCCATAATTGCAAAAAGATGGGCACTAAAAATCGCACATTCGTAACAAAATAGATAAGTTGAGCTTCAATGCATTGGCAACTGAACACATCATGTCCGAACCAGTCGGCTGATTAAAATTATTTTTTTTAATTGGCCAGATCAGTATGACATTAACAAATTACAGAACCCTTTATAATTTGCTTGTTTCTTCCATAAATTGCTGGATCTTCTTGATTAGTGAAAGCATTATCAGTGTTTCTTTTACACAATGCTATGGCAAGTCACAGCCTGGTTGGTAAATTTGTTAAAGCAGACAGTGAAATGTGCTTTTATTGACCAGTCAATGGTGAAATCGTCAGCTACAGCCAATCATAATGACTGTACCAAATATTTTACAATCTTCTTTTGTGTGTGAAGTTAATAACTCCTGAAATCTGTGTCAGAAATATGTGCTAGCATTTCCATTTATTTTCTTACAAATTTAAATTCAAGTTCTTATCGAATTTGAAACAAACATCGAAGGTGGAAAAATGTTGGTTACCCAATTTTGGAACAAAATAAGTGCTTTACAATCTGATAATGCACGAAAACAGATGAGAAAGAGGGCTCTTTCCAAGTTCAACTGGTTTGCCATGAGGACTAATTTTATTATTAAATATACTTTTGAAAGATATTTAGTACATAAATGCCATGAACGCTTTGTCTTTTATCAAACTAACAACACACAAGCAGGTGAAGCCCCTTCTCCCTCACCAACTGCCTTTGACTATTTGAATTCTCGATCCGCAAGTATACAGAAGAAGTCTCCTTGGTTACGAATCGAAATTAAGTATTTTTATTGTTTACTAATCATATATAATCATATATTAATCATATATATTTCATTTTCAGGTTATTTTATTCAACTTTGTGGGGAGTTAGTTTAGTATAGTAACTGGGACAAAGTTAGGAGGTCTTAAACAAAACTGTGAGCGCTAAGTTGTCGAACGGTTCGTCGTGTTGCCTTTTGTCGCGTGTCTACAGTTTTTCTTGTCCGATCGCGTAATTTTGTAATTTTGTCTTGACGATGGCGAGCAAGTCTGTTCAGACGGAGGTAAGTATGGAGCTAAATACGTGTAATATCGCGGTCCAGGTCAACGGTGCCAACGGGGTAAGTATTGGTGTGCAGACAGAGGTCACTGGGGGTGTCGGTCAGAGCCAGGTTGGTGGGGCCACCGATGGCGATATTGGGCTTGAAGTTTGTAGACAGTGTTCTATGATGTATGGGGACTTTCGTTCGATGGGATATGGAGAGGTATGTGCAAACTGTCAGGAAATCCTCCGCCTACTTGAGACAATTGTTAAGTTTGAGGGGGAGATTGCTGAGCTGAAGGGAAAACTTGGTAGGGCGGGGCTGTCTGGAGTTACGCCTGTGAAAGTAGCTTTCCGAGAAGGATGGATGGTTGTCGGTGGTTCCAAGAGGAAACATGGGGGTAGAACCTTTGATGTGAATGAGGTAGGTGATGAGGTGGGGGCTGCTAGAAAAATACGTAGGACAGATGAGGGGGGCCCAGGCCGGAGCAATGCTGTAAAGCGTTTGGCGTGGACTATCAAAAGTGGTAGGAAAGGGGGGCCAGAGAAGCAGGTAGATAGGGGTGTAAAGTCCAAAGGCAGTGGGGAGTGCAGCACCAGAAACAGATTTGATGTGCTCGATTCGGAAGAGTTAGAGGAGGAGATGGAGGTACTTGCAACAGATAGTAGGTTGGGGTCTAGGCCAGGAAAAAGGAGGAGGGATTCGGTAGAAGACCAGGGGAGTAGTCCAGGTAGTTCAGGGCCTGGAAAGAGACGGAGGGACAAGGATAGGAGTAATCCTAGGTCAAAGATACCGATACCGATACCGATATTGATTCCGAGTGGGGCTGTTGGAGAGGAAGAGGACGCTGTAAACAATAGGAGACTAGAGGAGATAAATAGGGCGAGGGACAAAAGTAAGTTGGTGGTTGCGGGAAGTAGCATAGTTCGGGGGATCGACAAGGTTGTCTGTGGTCCGGACAGTAAAAATAGAACAGTTCTGTGCTTTCCAGGGGCTAAAGTGGAGGACCTGAGGGATAGAGTGGACGGTATTGTAGCTGGGTCGGGGCCTGATCCGGTAGTGGTATTACATGTGGGGTCCAATAACATCAGGGAGAGGAAATCAGTTCGTTTGGTGGACACATACAAGGACCTAATTAGTAAGCTACTTAGCAGGAATGCTCGGATCATCGTTTCAGGGGTGCTCCCCGTTATGGGTGGTGGGAATGAGAGGAACTCGCGGATTATGGCACTAAACGAGGAGCTGGAAGAGCACTGCAAAGACTTGGGAATACATTTCATTGACCACTGGGACTCATTCTGGGGACAAGGAGAGTTGTATGGGCGAGACGGATTGCATTTAAGTAGGATGGGTACAGACCTGTTGGGCCAAAAAATTTTACAGGTGGCTGGGCCTTTTTTGGAGAAAAGGGGGGTAGGGGACCACAGCCGATAACCCAGAGTGGCACAAATGCTGGGAACATAGGAAGAACAACAAACATGCACAACACAGGGACACACCAGGGTTATAATAATGTGCCAGTGATGACAAAGAAACAAAGATTCATTAAGTTTGGATACTGCAACATCCAGGGTCTGCACAAGAAAGTAAGCGAAATATCAACACTGATGGACGAAGGAGACTTCGATATAATGGGTCTAAGTGAGACGTGGATACGACGGGATGAGCGGGCTGATCAGATGAAGGGTTGCGTGTGGATAGGAGCTGGGCGAACTGAGGGTCAGAAACGGGGTGGGGGTGTTGGCATCTACGCTAAAGAGGAATTACAGCCCTCATTGATTACAGATCTCACAGAAGCAAGGACTCAGATTCCAGTATCCAACGAAATAGTCTGGGCAAAAATCAAGTTAGGAAGCAGGAGTGTTGCCGTTGGTGTTGTATACTTAGCAGTGGAGGGAAGTAAGCCCGAGTGGAATGATTCAATATATACAACTCTTAGATCGAATATCACAGAGCTTGAAAGCAGAGGGTTCAGTATTGTCCTAATGGGGGACTTCAATGGGCACATCGGGGATAAGGAGGAGGGCATACAGGGAGGTGATAGGAAAATTAACACGAATGGGAGGAAGATGTTGGACCTATCAAAAGAGCTTGGTTTAAAGATCTTGAACAGGGATGCGAAATGTAAGGGTAAATGGACCTGGGAGAGGAACGATAAGAAAACAATAATTGATTATATACTCACTGACATTAGCGTATGGAGGGAGGTTATAGATGTAGAAATAGATGACGAGGGAAAAAATGACTTGGGTAGTGATCACAACCTGATAACAGTTAAGATTATGGGCAAAAAGACGAATAGAGACAGAAATACCTTCAAGGAAGTTTGGGGACTAAAACAAGGAGCCGACTGGAAGCAGTTTCGGGAAAAACTAAAACCAAGTCTTGAATGTATACCCAGGGATGCAAATGTCCAGAGTATTTCAGATGGCATAGTAAATAGCCTAACAGAGGCAGGGAAGGATTGTATAGGAAGGGTGAGGGTCCCAACGAGAGAGCTTGGATACAGGGTTAACGAGGGACTGAAAAAGGCTATAAAAGAAAGGAAGGTAAAATGCGCTGCTTACAGAAGAAGTAGGAAGCTTAAAGGGGTGGATAACAATGACACGAGACTAATGAAAGGAGAATATGAACTGGCACGGAAAAAGGTGAATGAGATAAAGAATAATAATAGGAAGGAGCGCAATTGCAGTCTTGCCAGAACAATAAAGAAAACGGGGGGTTCGAGCTCAAACGTATTTTGGAACTGGGTAAATAAACGGGGGAAAAGTAGTGTGCAGAGTATCAAAGTGGATGGGGAAAGTACAGAAGATAAAGGCCGTATCGCTTCAGAGTTAGTCAAGCACTGGGAAAAGATAAACGATAGGCGATGGGGCAGTGGGTCCCCACCAAAAAGAAATACACTGGTGGAGGAGAACCTATCCAATCGTGTATGTAGCGAAATAACGGCAGAAGAAGTGCGGAACGTGGTCTCGAAATTAAAAAATGGTAAAGCGGGAGGGACTGATGAAATTCCGAACGAATTCCTCAAAAATGGAGGGGAGGCACTTATTGAAGTCCTGACAAACCTTTTCAACCTGGCTCTGCGAAAGCAAGAGGTCCCCAGAGAGTGGAGGGAAAGTAAGGTGTCGTTCATACACAAAAAGGGGGATAAGGAAGTTCTAGATAACTATAGGGGGATATCAGTTAGTAGTAACATCGGAAAAGTATTCTGTAAGGTCATATACAGTAGACTAGAGGAAGTTATTGAAGAGAAAGGTTTTCTAGGAGAAATTCAAAATGGCTTCAGGAAAGGACGAAGAGTCACTGATCACCTATTTACACTCACCCAACTGATAGAATCAACAAAGGCTGAAAAGAAAAAGATGTTTCTGGCATTTCTAGATGTGAAAAAAGCGTACGACCGAGTGTGGAGGGAAGGTATGTGGCGAAAGCTCGAGGGCATCGGACTGGGGGGTGACTTTGTGGGAATCATGAAAGCACTGTATACAGATGTGCAAAGCCAACTCAGTCTAGGGAGTATCACTACAAAACGAGTCCCTATGGATATAGGCCTCAAGCAGGGGTGTATCTTTTCACCGATTTTGTTTGCATTGTATGTTAAAGATTTAGGGGACGAACTAATTCAGAGTGCGGAGGGGGTAAATGTTGGAGACATAAAAATACCAGGCTTATTCTTTGCGGACGACATGGTGTTAATGTCTAGAACTGAACAGGGGCTAGAGAAATTGCTGGAAATTGTTGGTAGTTATGGGAACACTTGGCGGCTCGAACTAAATGAAAATAAAAGCAAGGTAATACCCGTTGGACGTAAGGTAGATATGACGAAGAGATGGAGAGTGGGGGAGTTCTCAATCCCCGAAGGGGAAAGCAAACAAATCACTGTAGGAGAAAAGGGAGAGTATGAGTATCTAGGGGTAAGCATAAATATAACGGGAAGAGGGGTGTACAGAAATTACTCAGCCAAACTGATTCTGAAAGGGAAAAGAATTCTGAACCAACTAAAACTTTTAGGGAAAAATAGTTTCAACAAGGTCTTTGTGGGGAAAACACTATGGGAGAGGGTGGGTTTACCAAGTATAACGTATGGCACGGACGTGATTCCATTAAACCAAACCGTTATTAAGAAGTTGGAAAGTACTCAGAATGATGCCGGCAGATGGATAACAGGGTCAAGTAATGCTGCAGCTTTGGAAGCAGTAAGGGGGGAGCTTGGGTGGATGAAAATCAAGGACAGGGTAGATTTGGGAAAACTGTGTTACTTTAACTACTTGAGAAACCTGCCTGACAACCGGTGGTGCAAATTGATGCTCGATACCATTTGGAATTCTAATATAGAAACGGGGTGGTCAAAACATGTGAGGGAACTAATGGACAATTACTCTATAGAGGTCACAAACATAGAAGTAGGAATGAAAGAAGGCAAAAGGTTTGTCAAAGAGAGAGTCATGGAAGATTGCAATCGAAACTGGCGAGCAGGGGTTAGCGTGAAAAGATCACTGCAGGGGTTACAATATAAAGAAAAGCCAGCTTTTGAGAAGTACCTAGATGGCACCTTTGGAGGGTCACTGCTGTTCAAACTGAGATCAAGATCACTGGAGCTTCGGGGAAAAATTGGGAGAGATGGGGAAAAGGGATGCCAAATGTGCCACTCTGGAGTAGTGGAGACCCTGGAACATTTTCTCTTGGAATGCCCACAGTATATACCTCATAGAATAAAATTTACTGGAAGAATAATGCAGAAGTGGGGTGAAGAAACAAAGGATAGATGGCTGAAGGCGGACACGAGGGAGAGGGTAGGAATGCTTATTGAAGAAATTGAAAAAGAGGAAGTGAGGGACACTATTAAGCAGTTTATATCTGAATGCTGGGAGGAGAGGAGGGGAAGAGGGGGTGGGGTGCAGGGGGAATGATGGCCTTCTCTTATGAGGACCGCGACAAATCAGCGGCTGGCCAAAGAGTTATTATTATTATCATACTGATGGGCGCTTGCATAAATCAAGCAAACCAAAGCAAATCTGTATTTACACTCTAGTTAAAAATAAATGCCAAGGATGCCTTAAAAAAACTGCCAGTAATCACATACTTGTTAGTCATCAGTGGCCAACCGCAAACAACATTTAAAACATTAATCCAAACACAAAAGGTCAATGTTGTAAAATTAACAAGGTGCAATGCCACTGGTATCCCCTGCCAAGGGTTTCTAAGTTCAAGGGTTTCTAAGTTGAAAAAGGTGGAAAAAGGCCCATAACTGTAGAAAAAAAAATGGACAAAACTTGTTACTTGTGAATATCCTTTCCCCCATGGTGGTCTATCAGCATACCAAAGATCATTTAAATCCAACATCCACTGACTGAGATATGAAGGTCCAAAGTTGTTATGGATGGACAGAATCCATTTCTATATCCCCATGCAAACTTTGCTTTGGCAAAGGGTAATTAGGAGACACGACAACATTGACACTCAGTGTCAACGTTTTGTGTCCCTTAATTAAGCATTCCTACACATGCAAAACCTAACTGAAATTTATAATTTTGTGAGTACGATCTGGACTTGTGGCTTCATTTGCGAGTGCAGTTTTTTGCACCCGTACAATTTACTCACACAAAGTAGTGCTTTGTGGTTGTTTCTATTCAAGTCTTCACTTTTTATATACACAGCCAAGACCTGCCTAGAAACAACAGCCAGGATTCTTGGAATGAGATTTGCAAGTTTCCCAAGAGTCTACATGTTCTGTTCTGTTGCCAAATAAAATGTTATCATTGTTGGAATTAGACCCTTTTGAGATAAACCAAAGAAGATCAGTCATTTAGCAAAATATTTTAAATGAAACTCACTCTGTGAAAATGGCAAGCACATTTGCCCTGCAAAAAGTCTTTATATTTCGCCATTGTCATATTAAATGTTTCAACAACATGGAAGCCTTTTTGTATGGCATAAGAGATCACTTCTGTATTTCTGAGCAATAATTTCTGGTGTTCTCTCTGTAAATATAAAAAGGAAATTATTTTGTACAGAATATGAAGAATGTACTTGTAGACAGTACCTTACCGACTGTGTTTATTTATTAACCCTTTACCTAACATGAAAAGCAGACGACACTTGCAAAAAAAATCTTGAATAACTAATTTTTTTCATTTTTTTGTCTCAAAAACATAGGTTATGACCCCTCGTTGGAACAAGCTCGACGAGCTCTTTCCAACGAGGGGTCATAACCTATGTTTTTGAGACAAAAAATGAAAAAAATAATGAAAATTAATTGGCGATTTTGAGAATAGCGCTGGCCGGTTTTGGCCATTACGTTGGGTAAAGGGTTAAACATAATTTTCTTTCTCAGAATTTCCCATTACATGTATCAAACACGGCTGATATGATGCCAATCTCGGCTGATATGAACCAAGCTAGAGTCGCAACCTCTCCTCGATGCATTACTAGGAGCAACTAATTTCTTTATACCAAACTGTTAACAGTCATTGTTTGATTGCAATCAAGAAAAGTGGTGTTAACAGCCAAGCCTGAAAATAATTTTCATTGCGCTTCCAGACAAAATGTCAGACACCAAATGAATCAAGTCAGTCATTTGAGAATGACATCTTACATATTACAAAATGAAGTTTGAGTATTCAAAATAATGTGTTTTGGGTGTACATGGACCTTCATCTTAAAACTGCTCAGAATTCATCCAACCATACCTTGTTTGGCAGGGCTCAATGAGTCCAGCCGAACAAGGTTTGATTGGTTTCATTCTGAATTGGAACTGAATTACTCTTCAAACATAATTTAGATACATGTATGGCCATGTCAAATTGTATTTCTTCACATCGTGTTAATACTGAGGAGCTGTACAGTCACTTTCTTCACACTTCCCAACTTGCCAGGACCAGAAATCACAATAATCATCAATTTTAGCCTTGCTAGTTACAGTTAAAACTAGAAGTCCTGTCCTGAAATGCGCACAAATAGCACGTCGATTGATTTGCGCGTTAATCTACGCATTATGACGATGGTAAGGCTATCAAATTCTGCACATACGGCCTGTGCACAAGCAAAGTTTCAGCCAATGGACCTCCAGGTAATGCTTGTGTTTGCTATGGGTAACAAGGAGAACCTGCCTTGCTTTGGATGCCATTTGATGTGGTGATTGCGCGCAATTCCTACGTGCAATTAAGCCTAGATAAGCGCACAGTTTGTGACAAGCCTTCTAGTTTTAACTGTATGTACATGATTTCCAGCATGCATGATGTTCTGATCACTGAACTTCATTAATAAGTTTGGCATCAGACATTTTGAGTGATAATTTTAAACCTCACTCTGACATTGGCCTTTTTGTACCTGACACTGTCCTTGTCTGACCACTTATTTTCTGGTATGTTAACAGCTATGGTGGAGCGGTTTGAGCTTGTATGATGAGGAATTAATGATGGCAAATAGGTAATGATTAGGAAGCTGAAGAAAAGAAAGAAGAGAGTTGTACATAAGATTCCTTGCAAACTAAAATTCAGAGTCGTAAGTGGAGATTTGTCAAAGTGGGAGAAGAGCTACTTCACCTATCCGGATGTCACAGCTTCTCCAGTGAGGAAGCTGAGACATTCATATAACTGATCTATGAGAAGAGGAAACTTTGAGAAAAAAATGAGGAACAATACCACTGTCCAAAAACTGCAACTGATCTGAGAATTTTTGAAATTATTTGTTTTGGGTTAATAAATAGAGAGGTTATAACTTGGTTAGTTTCATATCGGCGAGATATCAGCCCTTAGTAACTTCACACCAGCCTTCAACTTTTGGTTTCCGGCTGATATATAGAAGATATCTAGTGTTTTTGAGTGGATACCAAAAATTATCTCATGAGTGACCGAGACAAATGTTTATTTTTCGTGAGCGCTTGTGTGAGCAAAAATAACCATTTGTCTAGGGTCATGAGCGAGATAATTTTCGGTATCCACTCAAAAACACTTGATTTTCTTTTTATTATATGCTTTTTATAAGAATCTGATCATTTCTATCGATACTTCCACTTGTTTCAAACCTGAATTGATGCATGAAAGTAAACAACTGATGTGCATTGATACGTGGAATTTATTTGATCAATACTCGGAGCAGGTAGCGTCTTGCGATCTGATTCAACTGGTCTTGGGTCATGAGTTAGATAATTTTTGGTATCCACTCAAAAACACTAGATTTTCTTTTTATTATATGCTTTTTATAAGAATCTGATCATTTCTATCAATAATTCCACTTGTTTCAACCTTGAATTGATGCACGAAAGTAAACAACTGATGCACATTGATACGCGGAAGTGATTTGATCAATACTTGGAGCAGGTAGCATCTTGCGATCTGATTCAGCTGGTAGGTTTCAATTCAATTCACCTTTATTCACAGTATATCAATTACATATAAAGTACAGTAGGTAAAACTAAACAATTCATTTTAATATACTTTGATGCAAGGAAGCGACGTAGCAAAGTTAGCTGTCTTCCTGTCGCCTCTTGTAAAAATAGAAGAATTTCTCGACAGCAGATCGTCCATTCGAAAACAGTTTTTAAGTTGAGCAATTTTGTATTATTAACAAAATGACCGAGCATATAAGGATCACAGTTATTGAAGAAATATTGGATAGACCAAGAATACCTGATTATAGCGACTTGACTGTGTATCATACAAAGCAGAGTTCCACGACGTACTGAGTCAAAGAATGTTATATATGCATCAATTCAAGGTGAATATGTGTTGAATTTTTGCTGGAAATGATCGGTATCCAGTCAAAAACACTAGATTTTCTTTTCATTATATGTTTTTAGAACACATTGATCATTTCCAGTGATAATTTGACTCGTATTTACCTTGAAGTGATGCTTTGAAAGCCACCATTTTGATTCATACCGTGAAAGTGAAAATTTCTATATCTTCACAGTTGGGGATACGATTTCTTTCTTTCCAATAATCTATCATTTAGCGTATAATAAATAGTTATCTTGTGCCAATATGAAACTAACAAAGTAATAACTTCTAAATATTACTTTTAACCCCTCAGGGACTGCAGATTTTTCTATATTTTTGCTATACTTTGACTATTTATTTATTGGTGTTTTTAAGGTCACATATTTCTGCACAATGGCTAACCATGACCGTGACAGTTTTACGGGTGGGGGAAGCTGGAGTATCTGGAGAGAACCACAGAGCAAATGTCAGCTCCCCAACATACCAACTCCACACAAGCATGGTTAGCATTGGTTGAAGACAGGTGCACCATCGGTGCGCAGTATACCTTAGTACACAATGTCACCATGCCCCCACATGGGCAATGGGGGTGAAGTGTCTTGCCCAAGGACACAATGCGGTTGCCACAGGTGGGATTCGAACCGAGGACCTCTCGGCTTGCAGCCTGCACCTCTACCAACTGAGCCACCGTGCCCCTTGCTATACTTTGACACTCTATCTCCTGCATCTTTGAAGTTGTTTCTAGGGAAGTCTTGGCTGCCTATAAAGGCAGCCAAGACTTGCCTAGAAACAAATGTCAAGGCATTTAGAATGTAAGTTGTAGGTGAACCTTTGTTGCCGTATAAAGTGTTCCAAGTTGGAATTAGGTCTGTGAGGGTTAAGCTCACATACAGAATCTGTTGATATATCGCAACTCAAAATTTTTTTTCAATCATTCATGATCAAGCTATCCCATTCAGAGAACTTTCAACTCAAGAGTTGGTAATCAGGTCCTACTCTACTTCTGAAACAGTATCTATCACATGTTCAACTTCCCGAGTCTCCAGAAGAATGGGAGGAAAATTATTTATCAAGTCCATGGAGAAAAACTTTTGGTTTCTCAGGCAATTGCCCCTCATCTTCTTGATGAGGGAGGGAGGCTTATTTTCTCTTTGCTGATCCACAAAAAAGTCCTGAATATAGTTGGAATCAACAGCTGGAATAAATATACAAATATGAGGTTTGTTTTTTACTAAGGAACGTGTATTGAATGCATTCACGAGAGCAGAGACCAGCCTAGAGGCTAAATTTAGGGAGAAGTCACTTCTCCCTCCCAAGGTTTTAAGGAGAAGAGAGGTGAAAACAGGGAGAAGTGAGCAAAACATATTATTTCTCAAAAAGCTATGTCAAGTAAAGGGTTAAATTCAGTTAATCAAATTACTTTTGACAACCAAATATTCTCAAGAACCTGTGTTAGGTAAAGGGTTAAATTCAGTTTATCAAATTTACTTTTGCCAACCAAATGTTATTTCTCAAAAAGCTGCTTTAGGTAAAGGGTTAAATTCCGTTTAGCAAATTATTTTTTTTGTAAACCAAATATTATTCTCAAAAAAACTGTGTTAGGTAAAGGGTTAAATTCAATTTAGCAAATTATATTTGCCAACCAAATTTTTCTCAAAAAGCTGTGTTAGGTAAAGGGTTACATTCAGTTTAGCAAACTGTTTTTGCTAACCAAATATTATTTCACAAAAAGCAGTTTATGTAACGGTTCAATTCAGTTTAAAAGCTATTAGTGGGGGGAGGTGGGGGGGGGGGGGGGGGGGGGGGGGGAGTAAATTAAGTTTAGTTAATTATTTTTGCCAACCAAATATCATTTGAATTCAGTTTAGAGAATCATTTCATCCAGGCAAATGTTCTCTTATCAAGGAAGATAATTGGATTTGTCAGTTTAATTTTTAGACCATTTATTTCTGTAACTTACTACTTTTTTGGTAATTTAGTAGGACCCTTGTTGTGACCGCCACAAATGGAAAAAGCTGAAAAGCTTGGATAGACAACATCCTGAGCCGAAAAAAGAGGGCCCCAAGGGTCTCTGTCGGCTCCTGCAACTGTCGCAGAGAAAAGGAGAATGTAGCATTTCTCCAGAAGGCTGCCAGTATAACATCAGTCATCCGACAACATGACAGAGTTATTAAAAGAGGAAGACAATGCACGCACCTCGTGGCAGAAAAAACAATTGGTAATACAATCACCAGTAGCTAGACGAGCGGAAGCTGCATGAATAGCAAGACAAGTCCATCAAGAAATGGATGCAGGAGAGATCTGGCATGTGGGAAAACGCATATTCATCTAGGATAAAGGCGTGAACGCCCCTCACCCCCAAGCAAAGCAGCGCCCAAGAAAGTGACCATCTTGGAGTAAACTGCAAAGTCCTAGGCCTTTTCAAGGAAAAGAGCTGAACAAGCTTGGAGAGGCAAGGATGAGTGTCGAAACAATGCGGTATCACATAGGAAAAAAATGTCTCCGAAGCATGGACAAGTACCCATTGCTGGAGACCCCCAGAAACAAACATATACCAGAAAACTCCGCAAGCAGTGTGATCGAAGGAGTGACAGAAGCAACAGAGTGATCGCACACCATCGACAGAAGAACCTTCCACTTAGCCACAGAGGCTAAACCAGTGGAGTGAGTGCCTCCTTGAAGAAAAGCAACTCCACTGCGTGTCTCGAAAAACCACTACGGAGGAGACAGGACCCGATAAAAGACATGTGCGAAGGCACAATGAAGTCGGGTCAACTTGAAAACCTCCCGGGCGACTTTGGCAAAGAAAGTCGCGAGGTAGAGGGAGACATGCTGGAACCGCCGCTAACAGAGAGCGGAGCAGATTGATCCACACCCACCGAAGCGACGGGTGTGATCGAAAGGATTCGACGACTGCAGGTTCATATCTGGGTGAGAACCTGAGGCGGAATCGGAACCGGTAGGAAGGCATAGCCGACAAGACCATCCCAACGGAGGGCCAGAGCGTCCACGGCAAAAGCCAGAGCATCTGGACACGGGGACACGAAAGTGTCCACCGGATGGTTCCAACTAGTCACAAGAGATCGATGGAACCCGCCATGTGGAGCATCCACCTGGTGGAAATGACCCTGCCCCGACGGGACAGGGAGTCGGCTAGGATGTTCAGGCGACCGGGAATGTGACGAACAGACACCCCGGCGTGGACATCCTGAGCGAGCAGTATAAGATCCCAAGCCAATTCGTACATTGGAACAGAGTGTGTGCCGCCCTGGTTCCGAATGTAAGCAACCACCGTCGAATGGTCGGACAACAGAAGGACCTGGCAATTCGACAGGTGAGGGATCCACTGCCTGAAACGCAGAAGAGCAAGAAGCTCCTTCTGGTTGATGTGTAGAGCTGCATGATCCTGGTCCATCATCCCGTGAATGGAAAGACCTAGAGGATCCAACGTCGCACCCCATCCGAGATCGCTGGCATCTGCCGTCAGAACGCGAGCGGACGTGGGTAAGTCCAATGGAACACCCTGCGAAAGCCACTGGACATCTGCCCAGAGGAGAAGGTGAGGATAAAGATAGTCTGGAAACTGAAGCACCAGATGCAGAAAATCTACATTCGGCCTCCAACGACTGAGCAGAAAGTGTTGGAGAGGTCTGACACGCAGCCGACCTAGAGGAATGAGATCCGTCACCGAACAGCAGAGACCGATTAGCCAGAGAAAACTCCGAGCCATCGCAGATATGGACTGGGACAGAGTCGGAGCAAAAGCTGAGAGAATCACAGCCTTGGCCTGGGGAACCGCCACCAAATTGAATTGTGTGCGGAAAGCCATCCCCAGATGATAAAACGACTGAGAAGGGACCAGGTCCGACTTCTCTTCGTTGACTCTGAAACGTAGCGACATGAGCAAGCTCAACAGAGTGGCTACATCCGACTCCAGGAAGGCAGAATTGGAATGCCCATGGAGGATATCGTCCGGATATGCCGAAGTAGTCACCCTGGATTGTGTGCGATGGAAAGCTATCACATGCAACATCAGTCTGGTGAAGGACCAAGGAACCAGGTTGATGCCGAAAGGCATGGCCTTGAACTGGTAAACTCGCCCCAGAAAAATGAACCAGAGATACTTCTGTAACGCCCAATGAATCAGAACGTGAAAGTAAGCGTCTCGCAGGTCGAAGCTGGAAGCGAAATCTCCCTGGTGAATTGAACGGAGGACTGACCTGAAAGTCTCCATGCTGAACTTGGGAGCAATGATAGACTGGTTCAGGAAACTCAGATCGAGAACCGGTCGGAGTCGGCCGTCCTTCTTCGGCACCAAGAACAGGCAAGAATAGAAACCCACTGACCTAATGTTCTTGATGACCTCAATCGCCCCCTTTGTCAGGAGATTGTCTATCTCCGTGGACAAAAGTTCCCGACGTAAAATGTCCGAAGGAACTGTGGTTGGAAAAGACACCCCGGACAGAGTGGAGTGCCGTCGGAAGGATATTCGCAGCCCGGACCAAACAACATCTAACATCCAAGGATCAGATGTGATGGTGGCCCACGGTCTGCGAACTCTGCTATCCTTCCTCCAACCTGGGACGAGTCGAGGTGAGGACCTTCACTGCGAACCCCGACGAGGCTCGCGAAAGGAGAAAACACCTCTACAGAATGAAGAATACTGGGAGTTCCCTCAAGACTGTCGACGCTTACCCTTACCCCTTGAGGAAGAAGAAGAAGCGGTGGCAGAAGGATCAGCCCCTTTTGCTTCGCAGAGGAAGCAGAGGGTACTTGTTAGGCTTGGAACGGCCCGTGCCTACCCTAGAAGGCTGATCAAGCTGAAGAAACAGCAGCTGATCGTTGGAATGACGTAGGACGTCATCCCGGACCGTCAACACAGAATCATGGAAAAGTTGCGGACCTGCCAAAAAAGCAGATCGAAGAGTAGCGTACTGCTCCTCAGGAAGGGATCGGCCTGTGTCCCGCAAGAGTCCCTTCGAACTAATTCCAGATTAGCCGTGTTACAGGCATGCGTGTGAGTAAGATGCATGGGCGCCTTGGACAGCACACGCAAAGGAGCCTGTACCTCGTCAAACTTATCTGAAGGCAGATAAGCAGCAAAAGCTGAGACGACGTGATCGGAGAGAGAAAGCATACCAAGCATCTCTCGATAAGCCCAATGTGGACTCCAGAGTCGTCATCGGAATGACGCCAAACTTGGACTTGGAAAGCCCGAGGGAATTGGAGTCCTGATCCAAAACCGTCAAAGTCTGGTAGACCGACGGATTGGCGGAATCGTAGGAACGATAACGCGCCGGAGGCAAAAAGGTGTCAACCCTGGTGAAGAACGGAGCCTTCATAGCCTTGGAACTTAGCTTGGAGTCCAAGGCTGAAAATGCTTCAACCAACTGTACCGAAGGGCACGGTCGAAGACGCCCAGAAGCAGGTTGCTCCATAGACTGTTGGTGCACGACCGATGATCGCAGCCTGGCTGACACTGTCGACTGGTTAGATGGTTTGAGATCCGGAAGGAACCCAAACACGAAATCAAGAGCTGCCCCCAAGTCCGAAGACTGCTGGCTCTCGACATCAAGCATGTCTGACTCTTCCCCTGAGTCGGAAGACACATAGCCCATCGTGGGCAAACCAGCCGACGCCTCCCATGGTGTTGGAACACCAGGGGATCAGAAAGCGGCCTGTTTCCAATCCCGGGAGGCGGCGCCATAGGAGGCGCCTGGAAACCACTCGCTGCCTCGCTGGAAGCAACAGGAAGGCTCGTTGACAGAACCTGAGTGAGTAAGGAGAGGGCCTCCCTAAGCTCACTGCCCGTACTGGCCGGTTCGACAGGGGAACGAACCGGCAAAGTGGCTTCACCTCTGACCCTCTGAACCAGCGAAGGGTCACGATCCTCCAAAAGACCCGACGTGGGACGACGGGTGGCAGCCAAAAACGTCTGAAGGCAGACGTGTATAGGGGTGTGACACACCCCGAGGATCAACATAGCAGGAACTCATGAGAGTCACCGCTGACCTCTGCAGGGCAGAAGGTCCAGGCTGCACAAAAGACGTTGGACCCCCAAAACTGGTCGTGTGGCCAAAATGAGTGGACGGAAACGCCACGGAGTTAATAGTGTCCCACTAAGAACAACCAAATCCAATGACAACTGTGGTGCTCGATGGTGCAGAGACCACAGGAGAGGGTCCGGCCGGCAGCCACTTCCAACTTCGCCGAGTTGAAGTCAGGGAAGGCTGAGGCCGATACGCCCACGTCTACACAACCAGACACCGCAGCAGACCACTGCAGGTATAAAACTACTGTGCTCAATGGCTGAGAGGACACAGTATGGGGTTCAGTCGGCAGCCCCATTTGACTTCGCCGAGTGGAAGTCTGGGAAGGCTGAGGCCGAAACCCCACAACCACACTACAAACATCCCTGCAGACTCTGGCAGGGAGAAGCCGAGGCCGGCTAAAAACGGTGCCCAATGACGTTGTAGACGAAACAGCAGTAGCAGCAGATACGACGGGAGCTGTTGGAACTGGCGGAAAAGCGGAGAGAGCCACCAAGCTCGGTCTCCAAAGGAGGAGTCACAACCCTAGTGACAGCCTCAGATGTCGACTGGAGAGAGCGCATAGTCCCGGAACCAGGCATCTCTACACCAGAAAACCAACAGCTCCCGCAGTATCCACCACGGTAAAACACTGCACATTCCCCACGGAGGGGGAATAACTCTCACCAGACATGGTCGAATCGGGAAGCCCCGAAACGACAGCGGTCCCCACCCCCCGCTGGTGCGGGAGGAGCTGCACATCCCCCACGGAGGAGGAGCAATTCTCATCAGACGTGGTCGAATCGGGCGACCCGAAACGAAAGCGTTCACCACCCCTCGCGGGAGCGGGAGGAGCTGCACATCCCCCACGGAGGGGGTCAAACTCACACCAGATGTCGAGTCGGGGGCCCCGAAATGACAGTGTCCCCTCCTCCACCCCCTCCCCCCCACATGGGTGTGGGAGGAGCTGCACATCCCCCACGGAGGGGGTAAACTCAAATCAGACGTGGTCGTATCGGGAGGCTCCCAAAACGACTGCATTCCACACCACCCGCGGGTGCAGACGAAACGGACACGAGGACGCACCAATGGCGAGGGCAAAAGGAATTGCCCTAAAGGAACCGAACTGGAAAGAACAGAGGTGAGAGCAGTAGAAAAAAAAGGTGAAATCTACAGAAACAGAAAGTAGAAGAACACCCTCAACTACGAGAGAAGGTGGCAGAACCCAGACAGCCGACACCTACTCCAATCAAATTTTTTATCAACCGAAAAAATTCATTGTCGAATCGCGATGACACGATGTCGCAAAACATTCGCGAAAACGGAATAGTAATTAATAAACAATGAGAATGTGGTTGAAAATATAAACGAGAATATATAAAACACAGTCCTGTTATTATACGATCTTCAGATCCATAATTCCAGTCACAGGAAAACCATTATCCACGAGTTGAATTATCACTGTTTCATTATGCATATGGCGGAAACACATCCTGCTCGTGCTTCGGATAGAAAAAGAATGGCGAATTGATGCATTGCGCACTGTTACGGAAGTCGTGGATTTGTACTACGGAAGAGCGTCCCATACTGGGTGTGCGCCGATGGCGCTCGGCCCAGTTTTGGCTTATTTTTTCGTGGTGTTTTTACACCACTTTTCTTTCCCAAATCTTGGGAAAGATTAAAATAGAGAGTATTTTATCTGAGTTAGGTTCTTCCACTGTAGTGCAAGCCTGTTGTAAACAATTGAGGTAGGTTGATAAGAAATAACTATTTTCAGCGACTTTTCAAAACTGTAAGGCGACTTCAACTTCGCCCAGAGAAAGAAATTGGGCGAAGACCTGGTGTTAAGGGCGAAGATGTCACCTACTTCGCCTTGTAGGCTGGTCCCTGCACGAGAGTATAACAGTACTCTCAAATTCTAAATTATTTAAGAACTGAAAATTGATTCTCACTGCAGGAGTTTGCTCACGAGAATCAAAACCAGTTCATCAGAAAAGATTTGCTCTGGACAGAGCCAAAGACTTAACTTACTCAACTTGTTCCATATTATTTATATTCATTTATTTATTGGTGTTTAAGGTCATATACTTATGCACAATGGCTAATCGTGACTGGGACAGTTTTACGGGTGGAGGAAGCTGGAGTACCTGGAGAGAACCACCAAGCATCGAAGAGCAACTGTCAGATCCTCAACATTCTAACTCTGTTCAAGCGCCACCCAAGCAGGGTTACAGCAGTTGAAGACATGTCCACCATCAACGTGCAGTGTGCCTTAGTACATGGAGTCATCGTGTTCCCAGGTAGGCAACCGGGATAAAGTGCCTTGCCCAAGGACAAAAAGCAGGTCGTCCCAGACGGGGATCGAACTCGGGGCCTCTAGCATAGAAGTCCAACAGTCCACCACTGAGCAACCGCGCTCCCAACTTGTTCTGTAAATTTCACTTGAAGTCAAAATAAAAAGAAACTTTGACGTCATTTCAGTAGTATTATATAATAATACAAACCTTTGAAAGACAATGTACACCATCAACTGGTTGATGAAATCCGGCACCTAAGCTTTTAACAACTACTTTGCTACCATCAAGGCCTTCTCTGAAATAATAAAAAAAATTTAATTTTAAACCAATTATTCTCTAAACTGGTTCAGGAACAGAAGTCAATATTTGGCCATGATTGAAAAGTGAAAAGCCACAATTAAGTTCTCATATTCTTAATACAGTGGAACCCTGTTAATTGAATAGTCACTTTGCCTGTGAAAATCATTCAATTAAAAGGGATTGTGTCACTTTCCTGTATTCTAGAGATAAACTGAGCATTTATTCTAATATTTCTTGTTTGACAGAGCTCCATGAGCTCTGTCAAACAAGATATAATAGATTAAATGCCTGCATTGGATGTACTGAGGCCAAATAAGTCTATAAACAAGAAACATTTGGTGATTGTAAGGATAATTTCTCGATATATTACAAGATTTTTTATTCAATTAACAGGAGTTACTCTATAACATAGATACAATTAACAAGTCAAATTTATACTGAAGGTATTGTAAATGGTTTGGAAGTTATATTCAATTAACAGGGTTATTCAACTAAGAGAGATTCAATTAAGTGGACTCCACTGTATGTGCTTTATGTTTAGCAAGGAAAGTGTTACTGCATTTTGTTACAATTTTTTGGAGAAGTTTCACTGTAACAAACATTTAATAATGAAAAAATTCTCACTCCAGAATCAATTTGGAAATTTCCAGGTCAAGTTCATGATATATACTCTTTAGCTTTTTTTCAACTTTCAGTTATAAATTTGCCATAAAACAATCAACTGGGTTGGTAAATATAACTATGGAAGCTACCTTGCAGAAACAAAAAAGTAAACTTTTACAACTACTGACATTTATAATAAAACGGCTAGGACACTTTTAAAATGTAGTAGTGAATGATCTTCAGTTTTTTGAGTAATTCTCCCACTAGCTTGGGTAGGAAATATATTCCATCAGTTTGGATTTAGTCTAGCAGCCAATTTCCCAAAATAGCCTGAATAACATGTTCCTAGAAAATATCTATTGGTGTCATATTAAAGTATTTTTCATCCCTGATAAGAAAATGCATATTGTTATTTTTGAGGACACGTGATCAATTTTTGTAAAATTGGTCAGAATATACTTAACCACCGTAAATTTTGGAAAACAATATTATGTAATTTTGAAACTTTATGAGACTATTTCTTCCAGTATAAATAATTTACTTATTGCATTTGAAGCAAACATGTTTAATTTGTTTTATGAGTATGCGTTTATACAATATTATATTTGGTATTTGTCGATTAAACGTGAAAAAATGGCATTTTTTACCCCGCAAACCTCTTAATTTTCATGCGAAATTAGACATAAAAAAGGAATTTTCGTAGTCAAACTACACAGTGCATGATATTATATGTCGAAATACTTCTGATGCCTTTACCTATCATACAGAGCAGACATATTGTACCATTAAGTATAATAAAGTGTTGTCACAGAGGAAATACTATCCCTCATCCCAGAAAAATATATGAAATCAACCCACAGAGTTGACAGCAGGCACCAATGGTTCCTGGAAGTCTGCTACCATATTCGTACCAGAACCAATAACAAAATAATATTTCAGGCAAACAACTCGTGTGTGGCCAAATGTGCTTCAGATATCCAAGAACAAAGCTAGGACATCAAAATTCCTCAAAACGCAGTGACAGAGCTGCGTGGAGGTAAATTCACAAACTCTCAGCTTTGTTTACATTGTCGGTTTATTTAGATTTTCAGTCATGGTCAATCAGACTGAAAAAGCACTGATATACAATGCCGTCTAAAATCAAATATTGAGAAAGATCTCCTTAATACTGCATACTATTATTATATGGAGACTACACAGTTGCCATATTACTTGCAAGGTATCATGACACCTGCTGAAATTTCTTAGAGTTACGATTTCGTTTTTTGATGGAAATCTGTGGTATCGAGTGATTTGCACATGACCATTGAACACGGAATCCAGCTTCAATAAAAAATGCAGACAGTGTTGTCATTTTCCCAAATGCAGTCCTATTGTTGTATCCCAAAGTGTTTTGAATGCCTTGCTTTGTTCTTGGATACCTGAAGAGCATGTGGCCATGAGTTGTTCGCCGGAAAGTTAAAAAATTTATAGTAATTTATATATTTTTTATACTTACCAATGACCCAGACTTAGCTGGTGCTAACTCTAACAAAACCAGGGCCAAACACAAATTTTGCCCCCCAATCCCCAAAATTTGCATCCAAAACAAAAAGAAATCATGTCCTAAAGGACCTCCATACTACGCCTCTACTGCGCATGCGCAGTGACGCAGACGTCCCGAAATTGGCGCCAATTATCATTCTTACTGGCAGTGCCTGGTCAGCGCTTTGTACTCAGCAGGGAGGCAAGAGTTCCCAACTCCAGGGAGGGCCATCCCCGTCTGGGTCATTGGTAAGTATAAAAAATATATAAATTACTATAAATTTTTTAACATTTTTATACTGTACCAATGACCCAGACTTACCTGAATAGTAAACAGGCTGGAGGGCCTAGGACATAGAGGAAAATCCAATAAACTCAACTATATAGTAAAGAGGTAACCCCTTAAGGAGAAAAGGAGTATTAGGCTTTACATGTATCTTTCTTATTTAATATTAAATTAGAAAGATACACTACCCTTAATAATTGAGCACAATAACATTCATGTTCTCTATTAACATCCAGTATATCCCTTATACTAATTATTTTTAAAGTAAGCCAATAAATAAAGTAGTCCAGAGAATTGAGACTCTTTATAGTCATTTAAAAGTGTCCGAGTATTGTATATTAAAGCCCGTTTGACACTTGACATATACAAATGCTTCACACCGAGCTACACTTTAAACATAAGACATGAATGAATTTTAACATTAATATTACACTTTAAAACCATCCCGGAAGCGACTCAGAAATACTGACTTGGAGGAGGCATTCCCTTGCTTTTCACTATAAAGCAGGTGACCTAAGGGAACACCCCCCCCCCCCCCCCCCCCCTTCCCCTTGCCCTGGGTCAAATAGCCCAGAGCGAAGAGGGCAGCCGGACAGAGTCACTGCCGGAACAGAAAGCCTGCATAACTATAGTTGCAACTGTTTAGTGGACGACATTCTGAGCAACAGATAACGGACCTAAACAATGCAGGTCTCCAGAAATGGACTCAATATTTCTGAGATAAAAATTCGTAAATGTGGTTGGCTGAGACCAATAAGCAGCCTTCATTAAATCTGTAATAGCAACACTATTAGCATAAGCCCAGGAAGTAGAAAGAGCTCTTACTTCATGAGCGGAAATCTTAAGCACAGACTGCTGAGAAGAAGATAAACTCTCATAAGCAGTACGGATAGTTAATTGAATCCATCTAGCAATAGAATGGACCGAAATGTCCTTTCTATTAGGCATCAAAGACAGAAAGAAACGTTTCCGTCCCTTTCTGATAAACTGAGATCTCTGTTTATAGATACGTAACGCTCTAACAGGACAGAGTAAAGGCCTACGCCCGTCTGAAGATGGAAGAGCCTTAATAACAATAGGTTCCAGATATTTATTAGGAGCCTGATTCTTAGCTAAAAAACCCACATTAGTAGTGAAGGTGATAGTGTTCCCGACACTACGATAGTGAGAATCATCCACCGACAGTGCATGAAGCTCACTGACTCTTCTAGCAGAAGAGAAAGCTAAGAGAAAAGCTGTCTTATAAGATAAGAATTTGAAATCTACTGTCCCAAGAGGTTCAAATGGCTTTTCCTTCAATTTAAGAAGAACCCAAGCTAAATTCCACTTAGGAATTAATCTAAGAGTTCTGGGTCTATTTATCGAAAAGTTTCTAACCAACTTAGATAAAGAGACATTAGATCCAATTTGTAAACTATCATGATGTGCATAGGTATCAGATAACATAGACCTATAACCCTTTATAGTAACAGGCTGCAGTTTGATTTCGTCAAACAAGTATACTAGAAAGTTTGCAATGTCTGGTATAGAGGGATCGAATATATCTACAGAATGATCCCTACACCAACGACGAAAAACCTTCCACTTAGCCGCATAGTTTAGCGAAGAGGAGGTCCTCCTACAGTTAGAAATCGCGTCCACTGCTCGTCCTGTAAAGTGTTTGCCATGCAAGAAAGACCGCACAACGGAAAAACGTGAAGGTTGAGACCTTGCGGGTTGTGATGGAGTTGGCGCGATTTTCCCCTGCGAAAGAAGATCCTCCCGTGGAGGAAGCTTTCGCGGTAGGTCCCACAACAGACACCTGAGTAGATTTATCCACGGTCTCTGTGGCGACAGAGATGCTACCAACAGAATCTTGCATTGAGATTGTTTTATCTTTAGCAATACTTGTTGAATTAACGGCGCCGGAGGATACGCATCTCCTATCATTCCGTCCCAAGGGATCGACAGAGCGTCTACTGCAAATGCTCTTGGATCCGGACACGGAGACACATACGTCTGCAACTGATTGTTGAGATGTGTCGCAAATAAGTCTATCATTGGCCGTTCCCATTGGTAGCAAATCTGATTGAATACTTGTTTGTTGAGAGTCCATTCCGACGGCAACAAGCGACCCTTTCGTGAAAGGGAGTCTGCTAGCACATTCAGACGACCCGGTATGTGACGGACCGAAAGAAGAACGTGATGTTCTAGCGCAAACAGAAGGATTCTTTCCGTTAGATTGAACAACGGAAGTGAATGAGTGCCTCCCTGATTCCGTATATACGCCACTACTGTCGTATTGTCGGATAGGATTTGGACATGAGCATTGTGAATAATGTCCATCCAGTGACGTAACGCAAGCCAAATTGACATCATTTCCTTGATGTTTATGTGCTTGCACAGGAATTGCGGATCCCAAAGACCCTGGCATCTCGAATCCGTTGGGATTAATGATGCACCCCAACCTGTTTGACTGGCATCCGTCATAATGGTAAAACTCGGATCCGGCAACTGCAGCGGAACTCCCTGAGTTAACCACTGAATGTTTGCCCAAGTCTGAATCTCTTGTTTCACTTGATCTGACAAGAGAACGTCTACGTCGAGCGAATGAATTTTCACACTTCAATTCTGAGTCAAGAAAATTTGAAGAGGACGTGTGCGTAACCGCCCCATCGGAATGAGATCCGCAGTGGCTCCGCACAGACCTATCAGTCTCATAAATTCTCTCGCTGTGACTTTGTCTGCGTGCAGACAATAGCGAGCGTAACAACTGACTAATTTCGCTCTGGTTAACGGCAGACGAACGAGATTGTTGTGCGTCTCGAAGATCATTCCCAGATGAGTGAATGACTTGGACGGCACCAGATCCGACTTCTCCTCGTTTACTATAAAACCGAGACGTCGGAGCAATAGAAGAAGATTCTGAACATCGTTCTGAAGCGTTAACTCGTTGCCGTACCTCTGAAGAATGTCGTCCAGGTAGGCTGACGTTACCGCAGACAAATGAGCTCGGAAATAGATCATTACCGAGTTCATTACCCGAGTGAAAGCCCAGGGTGCTAGATTCAATCCGAAGCACATCGCCCGGAATTGATACACCACTCCTAGAACTGCGAAGCGTAGGTACTTTCGGAATGTCAGATGTACCATGACGAAAAAGTACGCATCTTTGAGATCTATGCTTGTTGCATAATTGTTCACCCGAATACTCGCTCTGACCGACCGAATCGTCTCCATATAAAACTTCGGAGCGACGATCAGCTTGTTTATCCAGCTCAAATGTATGACTGGACGGAACGAGCCGTCTGGTTTCGGAACCAGAAACAGATGGCTGTAGAATCCCGGAGATTCCTGGTTTTCTACGACCTCTACCGCGTTCTTCATTAAAAGAGACTGCACCTCTGATAACAGAGCATCTCTTTTCTGCGGATTTGACGGAAGATGAGTCCACTTTGGACTTCGAGTTAATGGAGGCTTTCGTTTGAAGGATATCTTTAGACCTTCCGAAGTCACTCCTCTCACCCAAGGGTCGTCCGTAATCGACGCCCATTCTTGTGAAAAGCTCGACAACCTTCCGCCAACCGGTACGCGATAGAGGTTTAAGCCATCACCTCCTGGACCTGCAAGGCCTGCGGTAGGAGAAACCACGTCCTCCACGACCCGCACCTCGCCCCGTCGACCTCGGGGCGTCCGACCGATTGTCCCGGCCCGAAGGACGTCCCAAACGAGAGTCGCTACCCTGACGGTCTCTCGAATAAGACAAAGAGGACGCACCGGAACCTCTATAGGAACCTCTCTTGGGCGCATTAGACCCAGAAGTGCCTGTCTTATTCTTGTCTGCTGTATCCGACTTCTCAGAAGCAGATTTGAACAACAGAGAATCCGAAGCTTTCTTTGTAATTTTATCATAAATAGCAGAAAGCTTGCCATCAAAGAGAAGTTCTCCAGAGACCGAAGCGACTCTAAGAAAGTTCTTCACCTTAGTATCCACTAGTGTGGATGTAGCTAGGGCTGCGTCACGTCTAACCAACTCCAGATTTGCCACTGAAAGGGCGGAGTTACATGTGGAATAAGCTACTGCCCTTGAAAGAAGTCTTAAAGAGGATTGTATATCCTGAAACTCTTTCCCTTGAAGGCGCAGTGATAACGCCTTAGTAAGGTGATCTGCGTAAGAAAAGGCATCTAAATTGGCTCTGTTAGACGCAATAGCTGTTTCCAACACCGCGGTTGGAATAGAAGCCGACGACGGTAATGATAGCTCTAAGTCTTCTGCCTCGTCGTCCATACGCAGAGGAACTCTCGGGATACCCTGTCCTACCGTATCGAATTTATTCCTTGCATTAATGAAAGGCAGGTTGAGAGTATTAGCGGACAAGAAACCTGCTTTCCCCGTCTTGGAAGCAAGTTTAAATATAGCGTCGTTCAATCATTCAAATGTTCTTGCAACATTATTGGACTGCGACGGAAACTCGGGAGCGATGTCCCTGAACCGCTCAAAAAAATTCAGAGTCCAATGACGCTATAATCCTCTTGTCCGGAACCGCAGCAGTCTGGCCCGACGGAATAACTTGAGGGAGAAAGTGCCGGATGAAGTCCACGGCAGCTTTATGTTGTTCCGAAAGGGATAGCTCCAAATCATCCGTATCCCTTTCACCATCCGGTCGGACCTCATGATGTTCCCGGTCGTCCGCTACCGATGCTTCGGCGGAGCGTACCGACCCAGCGCCGTCGGATAATTCTCGATCCGACACCGTTTCTGTCGGCTGCTGGGATGCTGCGATAAGCTGTGCTATCTGCACAAGAATGTCCGGCGTCGAGACCTGCGGAGGCGCAGTCTTTCGCTGCTTCGCCGAGGGCAGCTCCGCATCAGATGGCTCCCGCATACTTTTCCTATGCGAACGTCCGGAGTCCATCGGTCTCGAATCCCTGGCTGCCGGATGGTGTGACCTGGTCGCCGAAGAATCCTTGATCGGCGAAGCTGGTAATATATCGGCGGTCACGCAGCCAAGGTGCGGTCGTGTGCGCTGACGAGAAGAGGAAGCCTTAGCAGTCTCCGCGGACTGCCTGTACAACGGAGCGTCCCGAGCGACGGACGTATGCTCCGCTTGCGACACATTTTGTACCACAACATCTGGTCCCAGATGTTGTTGTACGAGAGAGGGGCCTCTCTCGCTCGTGGCCCGGCTGGACCTGGACGAGCTAGGAACCGGACTCAAAGGCTTCCTCCATTCTCGCTTACTATCCGCCGTCACTGGGTGTGCATCTATTATGTTTATAGTGCTCGCATCACCCAAAATTTCCTCCTGGACCGCATCGGATGAACCCGGCTGCCGAACCATTCGGTGAATGGACACTACACCGGGCGAGCTAGCGGACGACATTTGTCTAATCTCCATGAGCACTTCTGCCGCTAGCTCTGAATTCATTTGTAACGACGGACGCACACTTGTAGAAGATAACATGGAAACATCACCCTGTTCTTGTTCCTCTGAAATAGAAACTGAGAGAGTAGAGTGACCTTGCGGAGAAAGAGCCGGCATAGCCCTTTCTCCAGAAACAACATATCGTGACACACGTTTCCAATGTTTCTCATCCCAATATTCACAAATAGGACAGGGATTAATGCGAGAACACTGACTACAATTAATACAATGATCATGAAAGTCAGAGGAAGATTTCTTCCTATTACAATTTGAACAATGTCCCTTCATTGTGAAAGGACAACAACAAGTCCTAGTTACTCGCAAAAACCCCTGACACAAAGATACATAATAACATGATCCATTAATAAATGAAAAAACAATTGCAAATCAAAATAATTTTGAAAAAATATTTTTTCAGCGAAGCCCAAGTTGCTGAAAAGTAACGTTGAGCCCCGATGGATCCGATGGCAAAGTGTAGTCAAAAATTTTAAATTTATATTAAATAATTAATGAGACACTTACGGATAATATAAATGTATCTTATAGTGAGATAAACTACAGCAAAGGCAAACAGCCCCCCTCAAAAAAGGCTGTTGCCAATGTAAACAAACAGTGTAAAACACCAGAAAACATGACTCCAGGCACTGAAAAAACTGGCCCGGAATCAGTCATCAAAATTACACTCTATCTGATGCAAAACAGAGACTCCCAGGGGAGAATCTGCAGAACATCAGATGGAAGATGCAGAACACAACGTTATACACCCATGGGTGAAAATGTAACTATGGGGAAAATAACAGAAAACATTCTGTAACCAAGCAACTCTCCCAGGAAATTTTAGAAATGAACTTTCTCAAAAATATGCCAAAAGCATGGGAGAATTGCAAGGGGGGACTTTAGAAGGCTAGGGGAGAGGAAACACTGAATAAGCAGTGCAACATTTAGCAAGAATGACAACAAGAGGCCCATGCCTCGAAAATAGGCAACTTAACATAATTTCATCAAAAAATTTTAAGTACAGCCCTGATTATTTTTTGTCACTTCTTTTTCCTCTCCTCCTTCTATCCTCCTTAGAATCACATTTTCTCCAAAAATTACGTGTCTGGCATCCTTTAAACTGAGATTTACAAGCACAAAGATCAGTGAGATGTTGACTGATGAAGGGCCAAACAGAGAATGATAATTGGCGCCAATTTCGGGACGTCTGCGTCACTGCGCATGCGCAGTAGAGGCGTAGTATGGAGGTCCTTTAGGACATGATTTCTTTTTGTTTTGGATACAAATTTTGGGGATTGAGGGGCAAAATTTGTGTTTGGCCCTGGTTTTGTTAGAGTTAGCACCAGCTAAGTCTGGGTCATTGGTACAGTATAAAAATATATTATTTTATTATAAATTTTGGTACGAATACAGTAGCAGACTTCCTGGAACCACTGGTGCCTGCTGTCAACACTGTGAGTTGATTGCATAATTTTCGTGTTCTATTTCATTTTGATGTATAAGTTGTGAATATTTAATTTGAATTTATAGAATAACAGTGAGTTTCAAAGTGAACAAATTTTCCTTACTTATGTAGCACCTTAACTGGTAAAGTGCTAAATTATTTTTGGCCATCAAATCTTGTACACATGTCTTTGCCTTGTTAAAATTTATGGGAGAGTGCCTACGGGCACTCTCCCATAAATTGTAACAAGGCAAACCCTTACAGACTAAATAATATCACTTCAAAGATAACACAAAGCACATCCACTGAACATGAGCCTTCAAGCTGTGGTTCCTGCATTTCAGAATAAAGCCCAAATATGGGCTTCATGCACTCTACCAGTTAATGAGCATACATCATATTATTCATAATTATAAATAGAATATACCCAAAGTCTGCCCAAGTGCACGCGACTGACAATCGTGACTAGTTTATGTTCAATTTAATTAAGTTCTTTCAAGCCTCTTCAACTTGTCTAGTAATGCACGGTATTATAATCGTAACTGGCATTGGAATGGGCCGATTGTGAGCTCAAATAACCGGTGATCAGTCAGCGGCCATTTTTGGTAATCGGTTGAACACTACCAATGATGGGTTACATATGGCATTGTTGAAAGTTTTTGAAAAAAATTAAAAAAATAATTAAAATAACAAACTTTGATATCATCAATGTTGGGTAAAGGGTTACAAGTGAATAATTATTTACTTTACCTTTCCAGTGAGGAAATGATGACATCAAGATGATGTTTCGCTAACCAATGGACACCACCAACGACTAATATTGTATTCTGTTGGTCCAAGTAATCATTACTACAAAAAAAATAACATTCATTTTTTTTAACACCGTCAGTCCAAATTAAATAAATTAATTAAACCTGTTAATCACCTCCATTATACCATTCAAATTTCTGTTTTTATAGATCGATCCCACTATAATGGATCGGCAGAGAAAAAATCTGGCAGGTATACTTCCTTACTATGGACATGGACCTTCCACAGGAGATGTTGATCTGGATCTGTGTTATATTGTTCTGTTGAGATTAGGGTTTAATCCTGGGAACAGGAATTATCTGGATCGCATTATTGAAAGTCAGTTGCAGTACTGGGAATTTTCAAGTTCTCATTTATGAATATCAGTCGCAATACCTGGGCAATTCCTAGGACAGAAACAGGAATCAAAGGTTGCATTCCGCAATTCCCGATTCTAGTCTATGAATTTCCTGGGCAGTTGCAAACTGCCCTGATTTTCAGAACCAATATCTGGGAAATTCCCAATTGCAAGATTAAACCATAGCTCCAATGGTGATGCTGGTCTCGGAAAAAATTGATATTCGCTAGGGTTGTCACGATTAATCGATTGTCGATCGGTCATGTTAAAATAGATTAGCATTCGTTGTCGAAAAATCGGTGAATTGGTGAATAGACGTTTAATAATTAAGAAAAAAAATTGATGACAAAATTATTGTTTTTAAAGGTAAAAGGTCAAGAACGTCGAAGTTAAACCTCAAGTAGCTGTTAAAAGCATTTGTCTTTTAGGTACAATCAGAGCTTTGATGTTCTGAACTTTTGAACTGTCAGTGTAATAATCAACACCATTTGGCAGTTGAAAACTTGCGGAGTTCGCAACTGACGACCGGTGTTGATTATTACACTGACGGTTCAAAAGTTCAGAACATCAAAGCTTTGAATGTACCTAAAAGAGGATCGTATTCGTTGTTTACTTGAGGTAGGTCAACTGACTTGAACTTCATTTTTAACGACTTCAAAGAGAGGGAGAGAGGGGGGGGGGGGGGGGTCATTTAGGTACGATTAATCAATTATCATTGATTATTTGCGACGATTAATCAATTACTAAATTCAAAAATCATTGATACCATGGTCTATATATTTCCCAGGTATATTGACTGACTTTCAGAACCAGGAGCTCTTAAGATGTTAAATTCCTGTTCTCGGTATTAACACTCAGACCACTGACATCAAATACTGAAATATCAGACAGAAACTTTTTCCCATAATGCACCTAGGAATTTAACCAAATCAATCTTGTTTGACAGAGCTTGATAAGCTGTCAAACAAAATTGATTATTATTCTTATTTATTGGAGTTTTAAGGTCACATACTTATGCACAATGGCTAATCATGACCGTGAAAGTTTTACAGGTGGGGGAAGCCGGAGTACCCGGAGAGAACCACTGAGCATCAACGAAACTGTCAGCTCCTCAACATTCTAACTCTGTTCAAGCTCTGCTCAAGCAGGGTTACAGCTGTTGAAGACATGTGCACCACTGACGTGCAGTACACCTTAGTACACAGCGGCATCGTGTCCCCATTTAGACCGGGATAAAGTGCCTTGCCCAAGGACACAATGCGGGTCATCCCGGACGGGGATCGAATTTGGGACCTCTAGCATAGAAGTCCAACAGTCTACCACTGAGCCAAAGTGCTCCCAACACAATTGATTGGTTAAGTTCCTCACTGTGGATTATGGGAAAAATGCACTTGTTGAAATTTTTATTATTGTGTCATCAGAGTGCTGAGGGTTAAACTTTAGTTGTGGTATGTCCACAGTATGTGTACAGTAAAAGGGATATAGTTCACAGTTTTTTCAGAATATTTATCATTTATTAACTTGTAGAGTGTTGGAATCCCAAAACCAGGCTTCAGTAGAAAGTACAGGTACAACAACTTAACAGCCCGATATTCTATAGATTTGCATGATATTATCATTGAAGTGAAATTATTTTTTATGTATGGTTTGCCTTGTTACAATAGATGAGAGTGCTTATAGACTCTCTTGTATAAATCATGCACAGATAGAGAGGATATCTAGTGTTTTTGAGTGGATACCGAAAATTATCTCATGACTGATCGAGACAAATGTATTTATTTTTCGCGAGCGCTTCCACTAAAAAAAACTAGATTTTCTTTTTATTATACGCTTTTTATAAGAATCTGATAATTCCACTTGTTTCCACCTTGAATTGATGCATGAAAGTATAAAAAGCGCATTGAATCATTGAAATGCAGAAGTGATTTGATTAATACTCGGAACAGATAGCGTGTTGCGACCTGATTCAGCTTGTGGATTTCTAGTCCAAACATGGCCTGAAAGTCTGTAATATAAGTTTTTGGTTTGGTATGTCCTTTGAAAGGACGTACCAAACCAAAACTTATATTACAGACTTTCAGGCCATGTTTGGACTAGTGAGTTTCATGCATCAATTCAAGATGAATGCATGCTGAATTATTCCTGGGAACTGATCGATATCCACTCAAAAACACTAGATTTTCTTTTCATCATACCTTTCTAGAACAAATTGATAATTTCCTGTGATAATTTGACTAGTATTCACTTTGAAGTGATGCTTTGAAATCTGCCATTTTGATTGATACCGCGAAAGTGAAAATTTCTATATCTTCACAGGGGAGATACAAATTCTATCTTTCCGCAATTTCTTCGATAATCTATCGTTTAGTGTATGATGAAAACACCTAAAAAATTTTACCTCAAATAATTCAGCACTTGACCAGTTATGTGCAATTTTCGAGCAACACCAGGCACATATCTCCACACGAAGGTCTGCAACTGTGCTGCATAAAAGAAACTGAACGACTAAATATTATCATACAGAAACTTACCCTTGTATTAACTGGTGTAGAGCTTTATCAAACACTGGTCTATTCTCAGCTGGTACCCAGAACTGTGGATAATATCCAAAACTGAAGGTAGTAGTGTTACCATTGAGCCCAGAATAAACTTTCATATCATGTGTCTTATCCCACTCAGTTAAACTTCCATTTATCTGTTCCATTATGTAATGCATAATTCCTCTATTAGTTGAATCACCAAGGAATAAAACCTAAAAAAGAAAAAAAAAAGAAAGCAGGGATGAGAATGGTCAGTCCTGGAATTGAGACGGGTGGGAGGGCAATTGCTCCCGTCAGCACCCATCATTTCTATTTTATGGGAGCTAAAAAATGTACTCGTTGAAAAATATTGTGGAGCACTTATATACTGCGAGGGCTTATATAAATCTGTGTTGTTCTGAGAAAGCAGCACACTGGCCAGTGGCAAGTTACTGTCATAATTCTGCTCTTCCTTGTACACTTAACCCTTTGAACACTAGTGGTATCTGCCATGCCAGTTCAATGGCAGCAATTAGAAGTGTCCATATTCATTATTTGGAGTAGACCAATCAATATTTTCAACGTGCAGCCTTGGAGCTGCACGTTGAAAATACTGATTGGTCTACCCCATACATTTACTGAACAGCCATCCTATTTAATGACGTATCATGTTCCTGGCTGGAAAAGTGGCCGCTCGGGTTCAAAGAGTTAAGGTTTCTGGTGTTTGGCAACAGTATTCCTCGAAAATTCATATACTAACATTTTACGGGTGCAATTTACTCTCGACTCTGATTTCGCGGGAGCTTAAAACTGCACCCATCAATTTTGTTCATTTCCAGCACTGAATGGTAAAAATCCCAATTTTTAAAGACAAGTTGATGAAATTTGTTCAAATAAAAGAACACAGGGTGAACCTGTTGGTTGACAGATGTTTTATTTCTATAAATTTACATGAAAATGGTCATTTAGGACCATTTTCATATGAATTTATAGAAATAAAATTTCAGCTTTTTAGGTATGAATTAGCTGAAATCAGCAAATTTGCTGAAATTTCTCATCCTTG
Source organism: Pictodentalium vernedei (assembly GCA_031216915.1). Taxonomy (NCBI): domain Eukaryota; kingdom Metazoa; phylum Mollusca; class Scaphopoda; order Dentaliida; family Dentaliidae; genus Pictodentalium; species Pictodentalium vernedei. The sequence goes on along the minus strand of CM062296.1, from coordinate 74,001,765 downwards.
ATCAACTCAAATCTGACATTTATTTGCAATGAAGTTAATTTCAGCCTTTTAGGTATAAATACTCTGAAATCAGCAAATTTGCTGAAATTACTCATCCTTAATGATAAACTAGAATTTGACATTTATTTGGAGTGATGTGTTTAGACTTGTCTACTTACTGAGTACTGGAGCAAACTTTTGGCTTGAAATACTGCTGTTCAATTCGGGAGGTGTTTTTTTTTTTTAAACTGGTTGGGTCTTACATCAGTTATAGTAGTACAAATTTGTTCATCATTGTTTCATTACAATTTGGGGGAGGGGGGGGGGGGGGGATTCTAAACATGCCTTCTCCAAAAAAATAAAACAAATCCATCGTGCCATAATACTAGTTTGCTCCTCACCTATTATGTAGATAAAAACATTACGGTGGGTCCTCTTCCACTGCACTTGTGTTTTTTACCAAATTACCATTTAACCTTGTGGCCTGTGTATGACAAGTCACAGGAGTACCTGATTGCAGAGATCACAAGTTACATCGCTACAACAGTCAGTACTTATAATGTGGAGTGTGGGATTAGCACTGTGGGATAATTACTGTTGTAATAATGTAATTTGTAAGAATGCTGATAAACCGAAAATGTAACAGACAACTATTCTTTGATTCCTGCAGCATGATTCTGCTCAGGGTTGGCTGATTTAAATCAATTGATTTAAATCCTAATTTAAATTGACTTTTTGGAAAAAATCATTGATTTAAATAAAAATTTTAAAAATTGTCATGAATATTTTTTTTAAAAAGTTGGAAATGAGCTGAAACAAGATGGAAAACATATTAACCATTAAAATACATTAATCAGACAGTGTTAATGACAGTTAAAACTAATCTATTGTGCGAGAATATACATCCCATTGTGTCTTGATTACTGGAACGTGCTGCAGGCTAGTTAAATGTTCCTGGATAAGTTTTATAAGTTATCACTGGTTCTGACCACCCTTTGACATAAGTTTTCTTGACTAACTCGAGAAGGCTTCTTAGTTTCCCAGTGTTGAGTCAAAGTCCTATTTGAATGTAAATTATGCATGACGTTTACCGAGAAATGACACATGAATATAATAGATCTCAAGCTTAACTGTATGATCATATAGAATTCGCCACAGAAAAGTAATTGGCGTCGATTTTAAACCAGGAAGATGAAAATGTGATTCCCAATAGGGTTGCCATGATAACTATGGGCAGCAATTGCGGCCATGTTTGCGACCCGATCAACATTACATGAGGATCGTTGGTAGATGGTGTCCCAGTCATCAAGCATGTGAAGTTTCAAAACATTTGGCCTTGCAGTTTCAGAGGAGAAGATTTTTAAAAATCCACCAATCAGAATCAAAGAATGCCTCTGGCGGCCATGTTTTTCATCGACTTGAACAAAATGAGGATCGTTTGTGGAGGACCTCCTGCAGAGCCAAGGTTCCAGAGAAGAAGATAAAAGTGTGAAAAATTTATGGATGATGATGGACACCGGACGGCAGACTCCAAGTGATGGCAATAGCTCACTTGGCTCTTTGGGCCAGGTGAGCTAAAAAAAAAATCGATTTTTTAAAAACAAAAATCACCAACCCTGGTTCTGCTGGTAGAAGACATTTATTTGTCATTGTCCCTCCATAAAAAAACATTTGTTGCCCGATTAAAAAATTTACGAATTAGCAAGCCCATTTTATTACGATAATGGTTCAGGCCACTTATGTTAACATTGAATTGAATCTTCGAAGCTTTGCAGGGCATGAGAACACAACCAACTTCAAGAAGCATGATGAAATACAAGCACTCTCGCATCTCAGTTTCAAAGGCCAGAAAAGGAAAACTGCCCAAAATCCTTTATTTTAGGAAATGTACATTTATGTATCTCAAAATCACCATCAACAAATTTGAGGAACATGGGAATGTCAAGAGAAGAATTGATTCTGTTACATGCAAATAAATAGAGGATATGCGTCGCTCGTGAAGATCCTCATATTTCTTTGTAGCCACTCACGAGATATTTTCGGTATTCATCAAATTTTCGTGAATTTTTTTTTTATTTAATGCTCTACGACGACAAACTCTCCAATTTGTGGCCTTTATTTGCCATTAAGGCGCAAAATTTATGTGCCGAACCGGCGTCCATACAAAAATTACAACAACCAAACTCCAACCATTGGAATGTGTGAATATCCGCACAAAAAGTAGTCCCGTCTTATTTCTCCCCTAACTTTACGATTTACCAAGGCTGGCGAATTGAAATAATCGCAATGTGTTTCGAAGAAATAGAACAATAACAAAAAACACCACTTTCTTATTTTCAATAACAAGACACGTCATTTTATTTTTTTTGAACTCAATGCACTGAAGACGTGTGAAGTTGAACTGAAGAAATTTGAAAGTGATTTCGGCTTTTCGCTGGAAGGTGAATGAGAAAGTCAAACTTTGAAACCGCTGATTTAATGAATTGATTTAGTCACTGTCACTATCAATTATTCGAATTCGTTTGTATTTGGGACTCTGGAATTCATTACTGATGTGCTGACTCGTTTAAAGTACATGTGATTCGTCATCTGAACCTACGATGAAATATCGATTTCTAAATATCATTTTGATATTTCGTTTTGCCGACCGACAGGGGAATATGACTTAATTTTTCAGCGTGAATTGATGCCTGAGCATTAAATAAAATGTTTGATTGTCGTACTATTGTAATAATAACAAAAACCTAAGATTCAGAATTGTTTGCCCACTTACCTTTTTGCCCATGAAACACTTTCTAATTGATGATCTAGGCATGGAATGGTGTCGACAATTTTCTGGTTGCCATAATGCTTGGTCCCAATAGCAGCTAACTTTATCCATGCATTTCTTACATGGAACTAGCCATTGACCTGTAATGAGAGAAAAGTTTTAGAAGGGAACAAATAATTCACTTCTCACTGAAAGCTCTTAGTCTCAGTTCAGACCTAATTCATTCAAATTATTTTGTAAATTTCTCAATTAGACTACTAAGTCCTCACATGCTGCTGGCAGATATTCCTGCCCAGGACAGGATTTCTCTTGCCACAGAAACAAGGTGCAACACCACTGGTAAACAAGGTGCAACACCACTGGTATCCCCCACCGAGAAGTGGTTTACTAACCAGAAACCATAAAAATTGAAATTTTTTTTAAGTTGAAAAAAGCTGAAAAAAGCCCATAACTCTAGAAACAAAAATGGACCAAACCTGTTACTTGTGAATATCCTTTCCCCCATGGTGGTCTATCAGCATACTAAAAATCATTTAAATCCAACATCCACTGACTGAGATATGAAGGTCCAAAGTTGTTACAGATGGATGGATGGATGAAGAGACGGATGGACAGATGGACTGACGGAACCCATTTCTATACCTCCTACAAACTTTGTTTTGGCAGAGGATAATAAATATAATTTTTGGCACATTTAATAAAATCTTGCCATTGTAAATTGAATGTTTTTTTCACCAACGATTTCTTGAGTTAATTTATTTATATTTATTGGTGTTTAAGGTCACATACTTATGCACAATGGCTAATCGTGACGTGGAGGAAGTCGGAGTACCTGGAGAGAACCTCTGAACATCAGCAAGCAACTGTCAGCTCCTCAACATTCTAACTCTGTTCAAGCCCCGCTCAAGCAGGGTTACAGTGGTTGAAGACATGTGCACCATCGACGTGCAGTACGTCTTAGTACACAGCATCATCGTGCCCCCATGTAGACAACCAGGATAAAGTGCCTTGCCCAAGGACAAAACGCAGGTCGTCCCAGACGGGGATCAAACTCGGTACCTCAAACGTAGAAGTCTAACAGTCGACCACTGAGTCACCGGACTCCCTATTCTTGACTTAAATATAGATGATTTTTTTCATCATATCTTTGTCATGGCTGCTTTACAGCAGCCATGACTAGATTTGATGAAAAATATCCTGAAAATACTCAATGGGTTAAGAGTTAAAGTTTATAGATTACATGAATAAATAAACAACAAAATAGTGAATGAAATGAGTTCTTAAAGCTTGCCTGTAAGGCCCCACAAAGTAGATCTTCTGCTTCTCGGGCCATTTTTTGTAAAACTGCATGTGGACGGATGGTTTTTTATTTTATTTTTGTAATTATGTCTCTGCCATAAAAAATTCATGTTCTAGGGTTGTTTAGGTTTTAGGCCTCATAATTCACAGAATAGGTGGGTGGTAGTGTTTTTCGTCCCTTGAGCGCAAAAAGGCCTGGTGTGTTGTTGAAGGATTTCTCATCGAGTCATCAAATAAACCCTTTACCTAATGTAATGGCCATAACCAGCCAGCACCATTCACAAAAGATCAGAATTGAAATTTTATTATTTTTTTCAATTTCTGCCTTAAAATCATAGCTTATGGCCCCTTTTTGAAATGATGAAGTCATAAGCTATGTTTATGAAGAAAAAATAAGAAATTTTCATAAGTTTATTCAAGATATTTTTTGTGTTCGGTTAACGGTTAACTGGTAGAGTGCTGGAAGCCCATATTTGGGCTTCATTCTCAAGTGCAGGTACTGCCACATAAAGGCTTCAAATTCAATGGATATGCTTCATATTATCTTTGAAGTGATATTATTTAGTCAGTTAGGATTTGCCTTGTTACAGTTTATGGGCGAGTGCCCACTGGCACTCTCCCATAAAGTGTAGCAAGGCAACGACATGTGAACAAATTTTGATTGCCAAAAATAATTCAGCACTCTGCCAGTTAAGCAAGTTCATGATCTTTCGGTGATCCCATTTACAGTTCATGAAAATAAAATGATATTTTGGTGCCTGTTATATCCCTTTTATCCCATAAATGTCTGTTTATTCAAACAATAAATGCCTTGGATAAATGTTTGCTTTATTCACCTAGTAGGGTGATAAATTTTCCCCATAGGTTTAACACTGAAAGAATTTATTCCTACAGTAGAGACGGACTTGTTGACCTCTGACCTCTACCGCATTCGTGTAGTATAATTAACAGTTCAATTGTTGTTTTCTTTAAACCTGTTGACAGTATTACACAATACCAGTAGAAAACACTACACATTGTTCATTTAATAAAGTATTTTTGCAAGCTTAGCTCAGGTTTGTAGGAGAATTATTTTTAGACAAATGTATCACTGCACCTTTTTTATTTTGGGCAATTTTGCTTGTCTTCGAATTGGACTTATGTGCTCCTCACTTCTCGCTGTGTTTTGTAATGAGTAATAGCACGATTTCGCCACGACTGTTCTGTAAAAGATTTATGGAATAAACAAAATAAACGTATAGTGTTTTCAAGTAAAAAATTTATTCTACTTGTAGAATTAAGAATGAAACCGACTCGCCTCTTCATTCTTAATCCTTGTAGAATAATTTTTTTACTTGAAAACACTATACGTTTATTCTATATATATACAGAATCATTATCAGAATCGTTTCATATTTGGTATACATCATCCTTAGGTACACCAGATTCTGTTCAAATCAGTTAGATCTGGGAGGTTGTAGAATTTACACTGTGGTTGTGGTTTCAGTTCTTTAAACAAAAAACCTTGATTGTAGTTGTGGTTGTCCAGGAACATTCAGAAACCATCTGCATCAGATCAGCCCTGTATTGCAACATCTTCCACTAACAACTAACAAGGCATCTTTTGTTGACTGTATCAGTTGAATAAATAACAAGAGCAATGCTAGCGCTTGTGCTGATGCCCCAGAAGGTAGTAAAGTTGGACTTGCATGTAAATAAATAACTTCTGAATGTTTGAAGAGAATTGGTTCATCCAAACAACGTTCCTCCAAGCTGCCCTATCACCATACCAAAGAACATGAAAATCCGACAACTGATGCTCGAGTTATAATACAAAATGTTCATATGGACGGACGGACATTCTAACAATTGGTAGTTATGTAGCTATTTTTATGGGACTACAATAAAATGCATGTCCATTATATTAAAACAAGTGATTTTGGGGAAAATTTTTGGGGTGGTAGCAAACCCTGACCCAACCCTTTACTGACCCTAACCCTACCCCCCCCCCCCCCCCATCCCCAATTCTAAACCCCACCCTAGACAAATGAAAATTCAATATATTCCTAGTCTATTTTAACTAAAATGCATGTCCATTGTATTAAAACAACTTTTTGGGTGAAAAATGTTTGGGGTGGTAGCAAACCCTAACCCTACCCTTTACTGACCCTAACCCCACCCCACCCCAACTCTAAACCCCCAAAAAGCCAATGTGACACCGGTGTTGAAAAAGAACCCGTCTAATGTAGTTACTAACTATCGCCCAATATCTTTGCTTAGCTGTACTGGTAAAGTACTTGAAAAATGTGTCTTCTTATGGCATTTTTTATGTGATAACAATATACTGAGCCAGTTCCAGTCTGGTTTTACCCCAGGTGACTCTATGGTCCTACAACTGACAGACCTCTATGATGAATTCTGTCATGCTCTTGACGAAGGAAAAGAAGTAAGAGTTGTCTTTTGTGATGTTAGCAAGGCATTTGATAAAGTTTGGCATGTTGGTCTTATCCACAAGCTCGAGAGAATAGGAATATCTGGTGACTTGCTTTGTTTCCTAAAATCTTACCTTTCTGCTCGGTACCAGCACGTCCTTGTAGCCTCTGAGGCATCCCCTTGGAAACCAATAACGTTTGGTGTCCTGCAGGGCTCGATCCTTGGTCCCCTGTTATTCCTGATTTACATCAACGATATTACTGAAAACCTACTTAGCAGTATACGTTTATTTGCAGATGATACATCCCTTTATCTTATAATTGAGAATCCTGACCAAGGTGCCATCATACTCAACCGTGATTTAGCCACAATTGAACACTGGGCTAAAACTTGGCTCGTTGAGTTCAACCCCCTTAAAACGGAAACCATGATCATATCACGTAAAAGTAATGTCCCGGTGCACCCACCAATATATTTAAGCGGAACTCAAATCTCTGAGGTGAGCAGCCATAAGCATCTGGGTGTAATTTTGAATAAAGGTTGTACATGGAACGACCATATCGATCATGTGTGCGCTAAAGCCTGGACATGTATTGACATGCTCAGGGCCCACAAGTTTACACTTGACCGGAAAGTCCTTGAAAAGATATACTTCGCATTTGTCCGACCTCTTTTAGAATATGCTGACTCTGTCTGGGACAACTGCTCAGCAACTCAAGCTGCGGACCTGGAGAAAATACAAGTAGCTGCAGCAAGAATAGTTACTGGCGCCACTGTGAGCTGCAGTAAAGACCTTCTCTACACAGAAACCCAATGGGATCCACTGGAAGAAAGATGCCGCAAGCACAAGCTCATCCAATTTTTCAAGATGTATCATAAATTAACACCTCCATATATCTCCAATAAGGTGCCACCAATTATTTCATCTATTACCCAAAGCCACAATCTCCGATCCGAAAATAACCACTGTGTTCCCTTTTGTCACACCAATTTATATAAGTCCTCGTTTATCCCGGAAGTTACCGACCAGTGGAATGGATTACCCCCCTCAGTAAGAGAAATTTGTTCCCTCATAAACTTCAAGACGTTTATAAATGGCTCGAACCAACGACCACCAATTTTTTATTATGAAGCCAAATCCCGTGCTGCCCAAATTTATCATTGGAGGTTACGCCTGCATTGCAGTAATATCAACGCCCACTTATACTATAACCATCTCTCAACATCTCCACGTTGCCAGTGTGGGGACCTTGAAACTACCGAACACTATCTTGTGCATTGCCCAATCTTTAATGATGCTCGTGATTCCACAATCAATGCATTGCCAATTACCCTTGAGCTTTCCACGCTCTTATTTGGATCCGAACGACTAAATAATAACGAAAATCTTCTTGTCTTCAGAGCCGTGCAGGACTATATCATACTGAATGGAGGCTTTCAATAGTAGCGGTGCACTCTTAGACTCTCCCGGTGTTGATTGTCACACAAATGGGCCACCGTTACCGATACACTATTGAGGCTGCCCTATTGAATATTCTTTGGTAGCGAACATTGAATTCAGGTTGCCCCCTCGTTTCCTACTTAACCCCTTGCCCAATGTACCGCCGTGTAACCCATAAAATTGCCATCTAAATCCTTTTATATTTTCAGTTTTTGTCTCGGGAACATGGCTTATGACCCCCATTTGGAATGAGCTCAACGAGCTCGTTCCAGTGAGGGACCGTGGGCCGTGTTCTAGAGACTGTCATTGAAATTTCCAGTTATTGAAACATTTTTTCTTTGCGTGTCGCCTGCTACACGTGTTGGGCAAGGGGATAAGTTTCCCTTTCCTTTCCATTCTCTCTACTGCTCTCCTTACTCTCTCTGTCTTCTATGTTTAAACAATATTTTACTTAGTGTTTGCAGCTACTATCAAACTTCGTCAGTATTCCAGAGGAGACGGCTTATAAAAGCTTACTGCTGAATCCTTTCAACAAATTTCGTTCTTGACTCATTACTTTAATGCATACCATTGTACTTCGCACTCTGTATGACAATCATGTTGTAGTTTATTATATGTATGCATCATACTTTTTCATGAATAAATATTGTTCAAATTAAACCCCACCCTAGAATAATGACATTTAACTATGTGACTAGTCACATAAATTGCGGTAGTCACCAAACCCCCATTTCTACCAACAAATAGCCACCTAAACCCCATATGTCTGCCCGGACGGACAGGCGGACAGACGTACGGACAGAGACCTTGACTATATGCCCCCTCAAAAATCTTTCGGGGACATAATTATAACATATAATGAAAACACTATACGTTTATTCTATATGTAACTTACCAGGATTATATCCAGATGTGCACTGGGGAAGGGAGTTGATATGTTTCATGATATGACTCCATGATTTATGTGTTGTTACACGCTGAAGACCACAAGACTCTCTCCTACTGTATGGCAGGCTGCAATCCTGAAAAATAAAAATTACTTATCAGTTATTTTTGTCTACTGTAAACTGGTTCAGTCCTCGAAATGGAAAAGGTATGAATCAGTTACATAAACATAAATTATAATATAACTCAAGTTCAAAGTGAGTTCTGTTCTAGAACTGGAATACTATAACATAAATAATAATATAACCCGAGTTCAAAGTGAGTTCTGTTCTAGAACTGGAAAAGGTATGAATCAGTTACAAAAACATAAATAATAATAGAACTTGAGTTCAAAGTGAGTTCTGTTCTTTAATTGGAAAAGGTATGAATCAGTTACATAAACATAAATAATAATATAACTCAAGTTCAAAGTGAGTTCTGTTCTAGAACTGGAATACTATAACATAAATAATAATATAACCCGAGTTCAAAGTGAGTTCTGTTCTAGAACTGGAAAAGGTATGAATCAGTTACATAAACATAAATAATAATATAACTCAAGTTCAAAGTGAGTTCTGTTCTAGAACTGGAATACTATAACATAAATAATAATATAACTCAAGTTCAAAGTGAGTTCTGTTCTAGAACTGGAATACTATAACATAAATAATAATATAACCCAAGTTCAAAGTGAGTTCTGTTCTTTAATTGGAAAAGGTATGAATCAGTTACATAAACATAAATAATAATATAACTCAAGTTCAAAGTGAGTTCTGTTCTAGAACTGGAATACTATAACATAAATAATAATATAACCCGAGTTCAAAGTGAGTTCTGTTCTAGAACTGGAAAAGGTATGAATCAGTTACAAAAACATAAATAATAATAGAACTTGAGTTCAAAGTGAGTTCTGTTCTTTAATTGGAAAAGGTATGAATCAGTTACATAAACATAAATAATAATATAACTCAAGTTCAAAGTGAGTTCTGTTCTAGAACTGGAAAAGGTATGAATCAGTTACAAAAACATAAATAATAATAGAACTTGAGTTCAAAGTGAGTTCTGTTATTTAATTGGAAAAGGTATGAATCAGTTATATAAACATAAATAATAATATAACCCAAGTTCAAAGTGAGTTCTGTTCTAGAACTGGAAAAGGTATGAATCAGTTACAAAAACATAAATAATAATAGAACTTGAGTTCAAAGTGAGTTCTGTTCTTTAATTGGAAAAGGTATGAATCAGTTATATAAACATAAATAATAATATAACCCAAGTTCAAAGTGAGTTCTGTTCTAGAACTGGAAAAGGTATGAATCAGTTACAAAAACATAAATAATAATAGAACTTGAGTTCAAAGTGAGTTCTGTTCTTTAATTGGAAAAGGTATGAATCAGTTATATAAACATAAATAATAATATAACCCAAGTTCAAAGTGAGTTCTGTTCTAGAACTGGAAAAGGTATGAATCAGTTACAAAAACATAAATAATAATAGAACTTGAGTTCAAAGTGAGTTCTGTTCTTTAATTGTAAAAGGTATGAATCAGTTATATAAACATAAATAATAATATAACCCAAGTTCAAAGTGAGTTCTGTTCTAGAACTGGAATACTATAACATAAATAATAATATAACCCGAGTTCAAAGTGAGTTCTGTTCTAGAACTGGAAAAGGTATGAATCAGTTACATAAACATAAATAATAATAGAACTTGAGTTCAAAGTGAGTTCTGTTCTTTAATTGGAAAAGGTATGAATCAGTTATATAAACATAAATAATAATATAAGGCCTAAAAAAATAAAAAATCTTTTCCAACTCCTGAATTCTGTCTGAACCTGCTTAATGGTCACCAAATGCTAACTTTTGAAAAGTCCGTAAAAGTCCAAATGGCATTGATCGTTTCAACATTACTCAATTGTAAGCTTTGCATGTCATTTACCTTGTATATCCCATAAAGGGGCATCTAGAGAGATTAACCCTCTTCACTCTGATGTCAAAATACCAAAATGTCAGGAAGCTGTTTTTTCCCATAATGCATCTGGAAATTTAACCAATTCAACCTCGTTTGACAGAGCTCAATGAGCTCTGTCAAACGAGATTGAATTGGTTAAATTTCTAGATGCATTATGGGAAATTTTTCTGCCCGAAATTTAGATATTTTGACATCAGTGTGCAGGGGGTTAAGGTCAATGGAGTGCAATCTTCACTTTTTCCAGTATAAACTGGCAATTACCGCAAGTACGCTCAGTTGTAAGCTTTACATGTTGTTTAACTTGTATATCACATAAAGGGGCGTCTAGAGAGATTAAGAATACACATTGTGGTTGTTTCTCAAATTTATTGAATGGCATCATTGTCATCATTTTACATTAACAACTGAACCATATTGCAGAAGATAATAAAATGCGGTTAATGAATCATCATAAAATGCTCTGCAACAACTGGCTGAACCGATGTTCCAGGAGTCATTGTCGTTGTCATCCGATTGCCCACAATCGGCCGCTTGTGGTGACCGGTTCCGATCATTGGTTGAACACTAGTAAAAAAAAACAACTGTTACCAAGAGGATAGATAATCCTGGGTGGGGATGGGGCGAGGGAAGGTGGTGTATTTCAAACGGACTTTTCAAAAGTTAGCATTTGGTGACCATTAAGCAGGTTCAGACAGAATTCAGGAGTTGGAAAAGATAGCCCTCCCCCTAAAATCCCCCAAAAAACAGAGAACACCATTGGATGGTGCATAATACGCCCGCAATTCCAGAAATTATAAAACATTATTCATGTTCCAATTGAACTTTACTGTCAGTTTCTCCATTTTAGTTAACTGTTCAAAATGAAAAAAATCTGGAAAACTCCGGTAAAAACAGTAACTTCACCAAAAATCAACCGAGTGGAACAAAATGCGATACTGATCTGTAAGTATCCAAAACAAAACTATATGTAAAAATTTTTCTCAACACATGTATGTCAATCCATAATGAAAAAAAGTCCAGAAAGTTAAAAAATTTATAGTAATTTATATATTTTTTATACTTACCAATGACCCAGACATAGCTGGTGCTAACTCTTAAAATATAGGGCCAAACACAAATTTTGCCCCCCAATCCCCAAAATTTGCATCTAAAACTAAAGAAAACATGTCCTGAAAGGCCCTCCACACTTCGCCCCTACTGCGCATGCGCAGTGTCAAGGACGTTCCGAAATTGGCGCCATTTATCATTCTAATAACCAGTGCCTGGTAAGCGCTATGTACTCAGCGGGGAGGCAAGAGTTCCCAACTCCTGGGAGGGCCATCCCCGTCTGGGTCATTGGTAAGTATAAAAAATATATAAATTACTATAAATTTTTTAACATTTTTATACTGTACCAATGACCCAGACATAGCTGAATAGTAAAAAGGCTGGAGGGCCAAGGACATAGAGCAAAATGGAATACGCTCAATAAAATAAAATAGAGTCATCCCCTGTAGGGAAAAGAAGTAATAGGCCTTACATGTATCTTTCTTATTTATGATAAATTAGAAAGATACAACACCTTCCAAAATTGAGCTTCATACATCCATGTACTCTATTAATATCCAATATAATCCTTATACTAATAATTTTTAAAGTAAGCCAATAATAAGTAAGTCTAGAGAATAGAGACTCTTATACTCCTAAAAGTGTCTGAGAATTGCATAATCATGTCCGTTGACATATGCAATATTCAAAAGCTATACTTTAAAAACTAAGACTTGAATGAATTTTATAAACTTAAACTTCTCACTAAACAACCATCCCAATAACGGCTCAGAATTACTAACTCCGGAGGAGGTATCCCCTTGTTTTCATAGTAAAACAGGTGACCCAAGGGAACACCCTCCCCCCCCCCCCCCCCCCCCCCCTTTTTCTTGCCCTGGGTCAAATAGCCCAGAGCGAAGAGGGCAGCCGAACGGAGACACTGCCAAAACAGACAGCCTACCTAGCTATAGTAGCAACTGTTAAGTGAATGACATTCTGAGCAGTAGATAATAGACCTAACAAAAGAGGCCTCAAGAAATTGACTCGATATTTCTAAGATAAAATTCATGAATGTGGATGGCTGAGCGCAATGAGCGGCCTTCAAAAATCTATAATAGCGACACTATTAATGTAAGCCCAAGAAGTAGAAGAACTCTTACTTCATGAGCCGAAATCTTAAGCACAACTGCTAAGTCAATGATATACCATAAGCAGTACCGATAGTTAATAGAATCCATTAACAATAAAATGGAGCGTAACGTCCTTCTACTAGACATCAAAGACAAAAGAAGCTTACGCCCTTGTAATAAACAGATATCTGTTTATAAATACATAAACTGTACCCGGAAAGAGTAAAGGCCTATGCCCATACGAAGACGGAAGGACCTTAAAATAATAGGTTCCGGATAATAGGAGCCTAACTCTTATGCAACAATCCAACCTAAATAGTAACGGAAGTATTGATTCCGAAACTATGAAAGTGAAAATCATCCATCGATAGTGCATGAAACTCACTGACTCTACAGTAAAAGAGAAACCAACAGAATTACTGTCTAAAAGGTCAGAATTTGAAAACTACTGTTTCCAGAGGCTCAAATGATTACTTAGCTAAATAAGAACCGAAGTTAAAATCCGTATAGGAATTTAATCTAAAGATTCTAAGTCTATTTATCAAAAAGTTACTAACTGACTTAGATAAAGAGACAAAAGACTCAATTGTAAACTATCGTAGAGTGCATAGGTATGAGGTAACATAAACCTATAACCTAAATAATAACAGGCCGCAGTAGATCTTGTGAAACAAGTATACTAAAAAAAAAAAAATAGCAATGAGTAGTATGGAGGGATCAACAATATGAACATAATGATCCCTACACCACGACGGAAGAGCCTCCACTTTAGTCGCATAGAATAGCGAAGAAGAGGATCTCCTATAGTAAGAAATCGCGTCCAAAGCTCGTCCAGTACAGTGCTTACAATGCAATACGGACCACACAACGGAATACATGAAGGTTGCGACCTTGCTGGTTGTGATAAAGATGACACGATTTACCCAGTGAAAAAAGATCCTCACATAGAGGAAGATTTCACGTTAAGACCCACAGTAGGCAAGAGAGTAAATTACTCATGATCTCTGTGAAGATAGAGATGCTATCAACAGAAATGTATTGTGGTTGTTTATCTTAGCAATACCTGCTAAAACAACAGCGCCGGAGGATACGCGTATCCTATCATTCCGTCCTATAGATCAATAGAGCGTTAACACTATTAGCTCAGAGATCTGGACAAGCCAACACATACGTCTGCAATTGATTAGCAAGCTGTGTCATAAATAAATCATCATTGGGCGCTCCCATAGATAGCAAATCTGATTGAATACTTGTTTGTTGAGAGTCCATTCTGACAGCAACAAGCGACCCGTAAGAGAACAGGAGTCCGATAAAACAATCAAACGACCCGGAATATGACGGACCAAAACTGAACTTGGTGTACTATAACCAACAGACGGATTCTTTCCATTAAATTGAATAACGGAAACGAAAGAGTGCCTCCCTGGTTCCGGAGATACGCCACTACTGTCGAATTAAAGGACAGGAATTTTGGGCATGCGTTTCTGAATAATGTTCATGCAATGACATAAAGCAAGCCTAAAAAACATTATTCCGCGGAAGTTAAACTGATAGCTAAAAGACTGCGGAACCCAAAGACCCTGGCACTTCGAATCCATAGGGATCAGTATATATCCCAATCTGTTTGACTGGCAACCGTCATAACAGCCACACTCGGGTCCGGCAACTGCGGCGGCACTCTCTGAGTCAACCACCGAATGTTTGCCCCAGTCTGAATCTCTTGTAACACTAGATAGACAAGAGAACGTATAAATCGAGCAATTCATGGATTGCCGGAAAGTTGCCGTCGAAGAGAAGCTCCTCCGAGAACGAAGCGACTCTGAGAGAGTTCTTAACCTTACTATCCACGCGTGTGGATTTAGCTAGGGCTGCGTCACGTCTAACCAACTCCAATCAGCCATTGAAGTGCGGAGTTATACGTGAACAAACTACTGCCCTCAAAAGAAATTACATTGAGAATAATATCCCGTAAATCTTTTCTTGAAGACGTAATGATAACGCCTCAGTAAGGCGGATTACGTATAATAAAGCGTCTAAGTTAAGTCTACTATACATAATGTCGTTCCCAACATTGAAATTGGAAAAGACATAAACGGCGAAAAAGAATATATGCAGTCTTTAATCACACCGTCTAGACGCATATGAACTCTCGGTATGCCCTGCTCTGCCAAAATAAACTATTTGTAAAAATGATAAAATGGCAGAAATGAGCAACGCGGACAAGAAACTAAACTATCATGCTTAGTAGCAGGCTTGTATATATATATATATATAGCGTCGAAAAATAAAACACATGTTGTAATGACAATATTGGACTGCGTCGGTAAGTCAGGGACAATGTCCCTGTACCGATCGAAAAATCCGAGTCCAATGACGCTATAAGTCTCTTATCCAAGATCGCAGCAATGAAGTCCGAAATAATAATCACTGGAAGAAATGCCAGAAGATATGAAAGGCATCTTCCGATACTACTAAAGGGAAAACTCGAAATCTTTCGAATCCCTTTCGCCATCCTGTCGGACCCTATAAAGCGTTCGGTCGTCCGTAGCTGATGCAACTGCGGACCGCACCGACCCAGCGCCGTCGGATAATTCCTGATTCGACCGAGAAACTGTCAATTGCTGGGATGCTGCGAAACAACTGTGCTAACTCGGATAGCACGTCCGTCACTGAGGCCTGAGGAGAAGCGGTCTTACGATGCATTGCCGCTGGAAGCTCCGTGATCGTTACCCCGTGCATACTTCCAATATGCGAGCGAACGGAGTGTATAGGCCTCGTGTCCCTTGGCTACCGGATGGCGCGACCTATTCGCCGTGGAATCACAGAATGCCGAAACTGATCGGATACTCGAGGTCACGTAGCCAATGTGCGGTCGTGTGCCCTGCTGTGAGGATGAGGAAGCATTAAAGACAGTCTCTCGGACTGTCAATATAACGGAGCGTCCCGAGCAACGGACATATGCTCCGAATGTAAAATATCTGAAACACAACATGCGGTCCCCTATGTTGTTGGGCGAGAGAGGAACCTCTCTCGCTCACAGCCCGGACGGACCTGGACAAGCCAGGAACCGGACTAACAGGCTTCCTCCGATCTGTCCTCAATCTGCCGTCACTGGGTGAGTACTAAAGTAATTAAAGTGCTCGCATCACCCAAATCTCCTTCCTAGACTGCAACGGACGAACCCGGCAGCCGAACCATTCGATGAATGTACGCTACACCGGGTGAGCTAGCGAATGTCACTCCGTAAGCGATAGACATATTCCATGAGCACTTATTGCCGCTAACTCTTCATTAACTATGACGACAGAGGCACAATTTTTAAAGACATCTCCATAACTCTTCGAACAAGAAACCAGAAATGCTTGGATAGCAAGCATAAAATAATAATATATATATAGCGTCGTTCAATAATTCGAAAGTTTGTGTGACATTATTGGACTATGTCGGAACTGAGGGACGATGTCCCTGAACCGAACCAAAAATTTCTAAGTCCACCGACGCTATCAGTTTCTTATCCGGCATCGCAGCATATGTTGTTCCGAAAGGGAAAGCTTGAAATCCTCCGAATCCCTTTCGGTATCCCGTCGCACCGGATGAAACTTTCGGACGTCTGTACCCGCTTCCGCGGAGCGTCCCGACCCAGCATCGTCGGATGAAATATATGCGACAGATTCAGTTGATGCTGGGATGCTGCGATAAACTGTGCTATTAAGGAAAGCACGTCCGTTCCCGAGGCCTGTGCAGTAGCGGACTTACGATGCATTGCCGCCGGAAGCTCCGTGTACGTTGACTCCCGCACACTTCCTATGCGAACGTCCAGAGTCTGCAGGCCTCGAGTCCCCGGCTACCGACCCTGCGCTGTCGGATAATTCTCGATCCGACACCGTTTCTGTCGGCTGCTGGGATGCTGCGATAAGCTGTGCTATGTGCACAAGAATGTCCGGCGTCGAGACCTGCGGAGGCGCAGTCTATCGCTGCTTCGCCAAGGGCAGCTCCGCATCAGATGGCTCCCGCATACTTTTCCTATGCGAACGTCCGGAGTCCATCGGTCTCGAATCCCTGGCTGCCGGATGGTGTGACCTGGTCGCCGAAGAATCCTTGATCGGCGAAGCTGGTAATATATCGGCGGTCACGCAGCCAAGGTGCGGTCGTGTGTGCTGACGAGAAGAGGAAGCCTTAGCAGTCTCAGCGGACTGCCTATACAACGGAGCGTCCCGAGCGACGGACGTATGCTCCGCTAGCGACACATTTTGTACCACAACATCTGGGGCCAGATGTTGTTGAACGAGAGAGGGGCCTCTCTCGCTTGCCGTCCGGATGGACCGGAACGAGCTATGAACCGGACTAAAAGGCTTCCTCCGTTCTCCCTCCGATCCGCCGTCACTGGGTGTACATTAAGTTAATTTTATAGTGCTCGCATCACCCCAAAATTCCTTCTAGACCGCAACGGACGAACCCGGCTGCCGAACCATTCGGTAAATGGACACTACACCGGTTGAGCTAGCGGACGTCAAAGGCCATCGAACCTACTAGGGTCCTCTTAGGCAATTGGCGTATTTACATGAGCACTTTTCCGCTAGCCCTTCATTAATTGTGACGACGGAGGCACACTGTTGGAAGACATCACAGATACATCACCCTAATCTTGATCGTCTGAAATAGAAATTGATAAAGTAGAGTGACCCTGCGGGGAAAGGACCGGAGTGTCCAAATCCCCAACAACATACCGTGACATACGCTTCCCATATTGTCATCGAAATCATACGATACAGAACAGGAGTTAATGCGAGTACACTGACCACATATAGAATGATAATAAAGTCAGAGGAAGACTTCCCCTTAAAACAATTGATCAATATCCTTTCATGTGAAAAGAAAACAAGTCCTGGTACTCGCACTAACCCCTGGCAATCAAAATACATAATAATAATATGATCCATTAATATAGAAAAAATAACTGAAATCAAAATATTTTGAAAAAATATTTTTTCAGAACAGCCCAAGTTTCTGAAAAGTAACGTTGAGCCCCAATGGATCCCAAGCCTAAGTGTGGACAAAAATTTTAAAAATATTTTAAACAATTTATTCAACACTTACGAACAATAATAATGTATCTAGTTATGATTAAAATAACATAAAGATATTATTTTTTAGAAATCCCCCCCTCACACAGAGGGCTGTTGTAAATGTAAACAATGAGTGTAAAAACACTAAAATAAGACTCCAGGCACCCAGGCCCGAAATCAGTTACCAAAAAT
The DNA here is from genome assembly GCA_031216915.1 of Pictodentalium vernedei. Taxonomy (NCBI): domain Eukaryota; kingdom Metazoa; phylum Mollusca; class Scaphopoda; order Dentaliida; family Dentaliidae; genus Pictodentalium; species Pictodentalium vernedei. The sequence continues at coordinate 73,983,552 of CM062296.1, read as the reverse complement.
ACACTATCTGATGCAAAACAGAGACTTCCAGGGAAGAAACTGCAGAACATCAGATGGTAGACGCAGAACACAACGACTAACCACCCGTAGGTGAAGACGTAAACATGGGGAAAGAACAGAATTCATTCTGTTATTCAGCTAAAACTCCCAAGAAATTTTAGTAATAATAATTACAGAAACTATGCCAAAAGCATGGGAGAATAGCAAGAGGGGACTTAAAGGAAAGGGAGAGAGGAAAACACTTGAAAAAACAGTGTAACTAAATAATCAGAATGACAACAAAATGGCTGCTGCCTTGAAAATAGGTAACTTAACATAATTTCATTAAAAAATTTTAAGTTACAGCCCTGATAATATTCTGTCACACATTCTTTTCCTCTCCTCCTTCTCTATCCTCCTTAGAATCACCATTTCACTAATATTTATGTGTCTGGCATCATTTAAACTGAGATTTAAAAGCACAAAGATCAGTCAGATGTTAACTGATGAAGGGCCAAACTTAGAATGATAAATGGCGCCAATTTCGGAACGTCCTTGACACTGCGCATGCGCAGTAGGGGCGAAGTGTGGAGGGCCTTTCAGGACATGTTTTTTTTAGTTTTAGATGCAAATTTTGGGGATTGGGGGGCAAAATTTGTGTTTGGCCCTATATTTTAAGAGTTAGCACCAGCTATGTCTGGGTCATTGGTACAGTATAAAAATATGGTAACTAAGTTCAAGGACAGTAACTCCACCAAAAATCAACTGAGCGGAACGAAATTTGAACTTGATCTGTAAGTATCCATAACAAAGCTGTTTACCCAAAATTTTCTCAATATGTCCATCAATAACAAAAAAAAAGTATGAAAAACAATTCCAGACAGATGGACGGATGGATGCCAAAGGCATAACATAATAGGACATAAAACGGGCATATAAAAAGGGGTATAATATTATGATTTGCAAAAATTCAGTTACCTGTTTCAGTCGACAAATCTGATGTGGCAAGGACGGAATGAATGAAGGCTGTCTGAATCCCTCTGTATTTCGGATTATGTACAACAAATAATAGCTTATTGCCCATGGTTCAGAGTGAGCTAAATCAACAACATATATCACAATTTTATTTTCGCCAAGTCCAAGTGACAGTCTGGATGGGCTGAAAAATAAAATCAAATACACGTTATACAATTTTTCATGAGATTTGAGCAGCTTTTATTATATCAGATCCATAAATCCTGTAAGCCTTTTATCTATCGAAATAGCGATAGCTGGGCAGTAGTGCTCAAATGACTAGTGAATTCCAAAGTCGACTAGTCAATACCCAAAAGTCAAGTCGACTTCGACTAGTCATTGGTGATAACTTGTCTCCTTATAACAGTGTTGGTGTTCCGGTAGAGTGCTGAAGGTCCAAATTTGGCTTCACTTGGGCATTCATATACAGCAACTTACTGGAACATTATTCTGTTAATGTGCTTCTAATTATGCTAAGAGTGAAATTATATAGTCTTATTTAATTTGCCTTGTTGCGATTTATGGGAGAGTGCCTATAGGCACTCTCCCATAAATTGCAACAAGGCAAATTAATAACATATCCTGATAGCCCAAAATAATTCAGCACTCTACTAGTACCAGTTAAAACAAACTACTGTCACTACTATTAGATGGCAATAGATGTATACATTGATTGCCCAATATTGCTGTTTAAACTGTCTGACAGTGGCACAGAAGGGATAATATTTTCCTAAAAGCTTGAACTCCTCTGACTAGTCGACTGCACAATTGAGAGTCGACTACTGGTTTGCCCAGAGTCGACATCGACTAGTCGACTAATTGTTTGAGTACTACTGGGCAGCTCAGTTCACAAAAGTTGCCATTCAAATTTTAAAGGTTTTAAATCTTTTCCTCCAAAATAGAGGCCATGACCATCATTGGAATGAGCTTACTGAGGTCATTTTAATGAGGGGTCATAAGCTATGTTTTTCAAGAATTTTTTTTGTAAGTATTGTCCGATAGTGATTTTAGGTAAAAGGTTTTGACATTCAACTCAGTGATAACACCCACAGCAAATAAAATTCTTCTATAATTATATTCATATTTATCTGCTTTTTCTATACATCAGCCATAAAGATACAAATATATTTTCACAGCTATGACAGTGTTAAAGATGTCACTAAAGATGATAATGATCTGGATGGTATTTCCTTAATCAATGTTTGTACAGTGGAGCCCACTTAATTGGATATCTCTTAACTGAATAACCCTGTTAATTGAATATAATTTCCCAACACAAAACCATTTACCATAACTCCAGAACAAATTTGACCTGTTAATTGAATATAGGTTCACGCCAGAAAATAAGCAGACTGTCATCTGCAAAATGAGGTCGACAGAGGGTGAATTTAGTGATGCTACCCTGCAATTTGAATCAGAGTTTCAAAACTAAACAGAAAGAGGTACCCAGAGGATAAATTGGACCACTGTATGGGATAGCATCATCAAATTCACCCTCTGGAGACCTCATTCTACAAATGTCAGACTGCTTATTTTCAGGCCTGTATAGGTTATAGAATAAACTCCTGTTAATTGAATAAAATATCTTGCAGCCTGTCGAGAAATTACCCTGACTCTCCCCAGTTTTCCTTTGTTCGTAGACCTATTTAGCCTCAGTACATCCAATACAGGTATTTAATCTATTATATCTTGTTTGACAGAACTCATGGAGAATACTCCTGTTAATTGAATAATTGAATAATTTTCATTGGGAAAGTGGCTATTCAATTAATGGGGTTTCACTCTATAGGTTATTACTATCCTAGTGAGTTCCAAGATTGTGTATTGAAGTTGAGTCCTAATCTCTAAACATGTACTGACGAGTCCAAAGGAAAAGTCGATATACAATCCATATACGAGGTCAAGACGACAGTACACCATCTTGGAACCTTCTAGGGTGGTAATGACCGATTTATCATACAATTGCTCCGTACCCTGAGCACCAAACACAATTAAAAGTGTCCAACTCATCATTTAAATGGAGCGCCATTTACTTTGCACAAACCAAAACAAAGCGCTGCTGTCATGAGTGATTCGCTGGATAAAAAAAGTCAGTGTCAATGGAGGCATAACTCTGGTACTTTATAAGTCATAAGGGTGAAAATCGAACTTGACATGGATTTTATTGTAGGTTGTACTGTGGCAAAATAATAAGGTCAAACATCAAAGCAAACTGGAGTTATCATCCAGAAACCACTAAGTTTAACATTTTTTGGCTTTTCAAGGCACATAACTCCGAAACAGGAAATGCCATAATGGTGAAAATCGAACTTAACCAGCATTTCATTGTATGTTGTAATGCTGCAAAATAATAAAGTCGTACATCAAAGCAAACTAGACTTATCATCCGGAAACCACTGATTTTACCATTTTGCAGCTTTTAAAGAGGCATAACTCTGGAACAGGAAATGCCATAATGGTGAAAATCAAACTGGACCTGCATTTCATTGCTGGTAGTAAGGGTGCAAAATAATGAGGTTATTCATCAAAGCAAACTGGACTTATCATCCGGAAACCACTGATTTTACCATTTTGCAGCTTTTAAAGAGGCATAACTCTGGAACAGGAAATGCCAAAACGGTGAAAATCAAACTGGACCTGCATTTCATTGCTGGTAGTAATGGTGCAAAATAATGAGGTCATTCATCAAAGCAAACTGGGCTTATCATCCGGAAACCACTGATTTTACCATTTTGCAGCTTTTAAAGAGGCATAACTCTGGAACAGGAAATGCCATAATGGTGAAAATCAAACTGGACCTGCATTTCATTGCTGGTAGTAATGGTGTAAAATAATAAAGACATACATCAAAGCAAACTAGAGTTATCATCCGGAAACCACTGATTTTACCATTTTGCAGCTTTTAAAGAGGCATAACTCTGGAACAGGAAATGCCAAAACGGTGAAAATCGAACTGGACCTGCATTTCATTGCTGGTAGTAATGGTGTAAAATAATAAGGTCATACATCAAAGCAAACTGGACTTATCATCCGGAAACCATTTGTTTCAGAGAAGGACAGACAGATGGAAAGATGGACAAAGTGGCGACAGTATGCTTCCCCAAAGTTTTGTCAGAGAGCATAAAAAAGTGTCAATGGAGTTTCTGTTTAAGATCTGCATAAAACAAGTGATTTCAGAGTATTCATGATGTTGTTATGCATTTTAAATCAATTAGCTTTATTCAATTAGTATCAACAAAAACAGTGACCTCCACATGTGAACAAGTTGAAATGTTAAAAAATTTATAGTAATTTCTATATTTTTTATACTTACCAATGACCCAGACATAGCTGGTGCTAACTCTTAAAATATAGGGCCAAACACAAATTTTGCCCCCCAATCCCCAAAATTTGCATCTAAAACCAAAGAAAACATGTCCTGAATGGCCCTCCACACTTCACCTCTACTGCGCATGCGCAGTGTCAAGGACGTTCCGAAATTGGCGCCATTAATCATTCTAATAACCAGTGCCTGGTAAGCGCTATGTACTCAGCGGGGAGGCAAGAGTTCCCAACTCCTGGGAGGGCCATCCCCATCTGGGTCATTGGTAAGTATAAAAAATATAGAAATTACTATAAATTTTTTAACATTTTTATACTGTACCAATGACCCAGACATTGCTGAATAGTAAAAAGGCTGGAGGGCCAAGGACATAGAGCAAGATGGAATACGCTCAATAATATAAAATAGAGTCATCCCCTCCAGGGAAAAAGAAGTAATAGGCCTTACATGTATCTTTCTTATTTATGATAAATTAGAAAGATACAACACCTTCCAAAATTGAGCATCATACATCCATGTACTCTATTAATATCCAATATAATCCTTATACTAATAATTTTTAAAGTAAGCCAATAAATAAAGTAAGTCTAGAGAATAGAGACTCTTATACTCCTTAAAAGTGTCTGAGGATTGCATAATAATGTCCGTTGACACATGCAATATTCAAAAGCTATACTTTAAAAACTAAGACTTGAATGAATTTTTAAAACATAAACTCACTAAACAACCATCCCAAAAACAGCTCAGAATTACTAACTCCGGAGGAGGTATCCCCTTGTTTTCATAGTAAAACAGGTGACCCAAGGGAACACCCTCCCCCCCCCCCTTTTTCTTGCCCTGGGTCAAATAGCCCAGAGCGAAGAGGGCAGCAGAACGGAGTCACTGCCGAAACAGACAGCCTACCTGGCTGTAGTAGCAACTGTTAAGTGAATGACATTCTGAGCAGTAGATAATAGACCTAACAATAGAGGCCTCCAGACATTACGTGTACACTCCATATAAAAAAATTATTCCAATGTCGACTGAGTGCATTATGTATGATTATATAACAGCAGGTATTTACTCATTAATCAGTGTTGATTGGGAAAACACCTCGCAATTTACATAATACGTTTTCTTCACTAAATCCTTTCTCTGTGCCTGAAATGTTTTTGGAGAGAATTTTCTGGGTCAAAAGAATCCTTTAAATGTGAAAATCGGTTCAATAATTCACGTTTTGTGTTCTAATAAATCTTTAAAAAAATGTGAATTTTGACGATCCCGTGAAGCAGTGTGGCTCTTCCATCTATTGGATTTACATGATATAAAATAGTCTGAACTCGCTTAATCGAGGTCATTGTTGTTGAAAAAAACATTCTGATTCTCAACCGAAATGGACGGGTACAGATAACTACACATTTTTCTTTTTGAACATACTGGCAATTTATCTGCTTTTCGCCCGGGATATAACATCATAATCCGCCCAAATGTTAAATTAAAACACATTTTTTATTCTATCTGACAGCCGCTATGGAACCCCAGACACGGGGGGGATTATCTTCAAAACACGGATCAGATCCAATTTGGGTAAACCCAATCCGTGCTTCTCTCATCTTTTTCCTGAAGCTACTTCAAAACACGGTATCATAATTCAACTCGGGACCATTCCGATCGATGAAGCAGGAACGAAATGACGCCACCCAGGAATACATTACTTGAGTTTATGGTCATGAGAACAACGTCGTGACATCTTATTCAACCCGAGGAATCGGTCATATCAGCGGTGACTGATATTGGCGATAAAACGAGTTTTGGCTCCCATTCTTTTTTTTTTTTTTTTGGAGGGGGAGGGGGGCTGATTTTGAAAAGATTAGGGCCAAAACGCATGCTCTATTCAATTCGGCGGAACTCAAACCGTTCTCACCCTAACTCGGTGGTAGTGTTGCGGCATCATACTATGATGTGGATAATGAAACAGTCCACCAATAATATTAGCAACAAATAATAAAAAATAAATAAAGCTTGATGAGACGCGTGTCCATAGCTAATATTATTGGACTACTTGATCAAGACATCGTGTTAAGCACTAAATATCCAAAGTTTCAACTAATGAAGTCTCTTATTTGTAGCTAATATCATTGGACTCGAGACCGCACAAGCACTAAATTTCAGGAGATTTTAAAAATGTTTCCTGTGAATATTTTTATATTTGGGGGATGTGATATGATGAAATATAGCAAGTGTTTCGTTTCTTTTAACATTTTCTTGGGGATTAACAACAAACAAAGGATTTAATTTAACACGCCACTGAACAGAAGTAACTAATTGAGCATAATTGTATACTGGTATGTCATATGTTCAACACCTTTTCTAAGGCTAATTTACTTATATTAATCTGTCAAAGGGCCGAAGCATTTGAAGCATCTATTGAAACGAAACCCATGCTGGCTGGGGAGAATTATTATTACCAAAACACCAACATACAGACGACAGCGTCTGGCCAAAATGTTATCAGTCTACCCAGTTTCCAGACACGAAAATAAACATACTATTTCCAAGAAAAAACGTACCAAATGCTAGGAAGATAAATCCGGTGATCCAATAGTCTCCACCCGCCTACAGGACCAGGTGGCACTTGCAAGATAAATTCTTTAATAACAACTAAAAATCTGAATTTGTTTGTCTCAAAACAGAGCTTGGGACCCCTCAATGGAAAGACTCAAAATGCACTAGCTCGTTCCAATGAAGGGTCATAAGCTATGTTTTTGAAACAAAAACTTAAACATAATAAAATTTGAATGCAGATTTTTGTATAGCCTGAGTGCTGGCCAAATTCGGCCATTGGCGTTGTGAATTTAGTGAATTTCCATATTTTGTTTCAGTCACATAGTTTATGGCCCCTCATTGGAATGCTCCCCTCCACCGTTAATGAGGGCCACAAGCTGTAAAAAAGGAAAATATATAAAATTTTAAGGGAGAATTTTTCCAGGCGCGGCGGATCAGATTTAAAAGTGGAGAGATTATACTGTCGATCGTTGACTCACGGGAGGCGTGAATACGCCATGGTTACGGGGATGGGGTGGGGGGGGGGGGCAGAGACAGAGAGAGAGAGTTTGTGTGTGTGTGTGTGTGTGTGATGGACGTGGGAAGCAAATGTGGGCAAAATCTACGTTTAAGGGGCAAATACCTACCCCTCCCCCGGCCCCCAGTGACGCCACCAATTTTTCATGCCTTTTTCAGATATTGGAAGTTGACAAGAAAATCCCATTGTGGGTGCCTTCCACTTCCCAAACTGCACTATAAATTTGTTTACCGTAGGCCATGATTCGTATGTCTCTTGCTTCTAAAATTTCATGATTCCGAAAACTGAACTTAATTTGAAAAAATCCACCCGAGTTGTTACGAAAATGACCGGAAGGAGTAGATGGATTTATTTATTAATTCTGTTTCATTCTCAATTTAGTTCGTCAAAAAGAATTACTGAGGTAAACGTGAAGCAGCTTATCTGCAATGATATTAAATCATATGCCGAGTTCGTAATGATCCCGAGTCTGAAAAATAGGGGCCGCACTTCGTAAAGACAGGATGTATCGCCGAGACTGTCACATTATTGTTCTAAAAAACATAGCAACGCACAGAATTTGTTTCATTTTAAAATACTTCCTCTATTTGGTAATTTTATTTAAAAGTGTCTCGATGAAATGTTTCGAGAATGAAGGTGGACAAGATCATGTTCGATGGCGATAAACTTACCTTTAATTATACAGGGGGAATCCAAATGACATATCGGCAAAACATTTTATTTTAATACGGAAACAAGTTGAATATCTCGAAAAATATTGGGCGAATTGTTTAAAAGCGGACATTTTTCCGGGGTACAATGATCTGGAAAAGACAGATATAATATTTTTATGTCATTATTTTATGAAATGCAGGTTTTAGAAATTCACTGGCTGAAGACTAATATTGCTAATCAGGTTCAGACTCTGGAAGAAATTTCTCGTCGAGCACTAATTGATTATGTAATGCTTCTCTCCTAACCGCACTTGGGTACCCCACTTTTCTACACAAAAAGTGGGGTACGCGAAGTGCGGTTTTATATGGAGTGTACACGTAATGAATGGACTCGATATTTCTGAGATAAAAATTCATGAATGTGGATGGCTGAGCGCAATGAGCAGCCTTCAAAAATCTATAATAGCGACACTATTAATGTAAGCCCAAGATGTAGAAGAACTCTTACTTCATGAGCCGAAATCTTAAGCACAACTGCTGAGTCAATGATATACCATAAGCAGAACCGATAGTTAATAGAATCCATTAGCAATAGAATGGAGTGTAACGTCCTTCTATTAGGCATCAAAGACAGAAGAAGCTTATGCCCGTAGTAATAAACAGATATCTGTTTATAAATACATAAACTCTAACCGGAGAGAGTAAAGGCCTATGCCCGTACGAAGACGGAAGGACCTTAATAACAATAGGTTCCGGATATTAGGAGCCTAACTCTTATGCAAAAATCCAACCTAAATAGTAAAGGAAGTAGTGATTCCGAAACTATGAAAGTGAAAATCATCCATCGATAGTGCATGAAACTCACTGACTCTTCAGTAAAAGAGAAACCAACAGAATTACTGTCTAAAAGATCAGAATTTGAAAACTACTGTTTCCAGAGGCTCAAATGATAACTTAGCTAAATAAGAACCGAAGTTAAATTCCATATAGGAATTTAATCTAAAGATTCTAAGTCTATTTATCAAAAAGTTACTAACTGACTTAGATAAAGAGACATAAGACTCAATTGTAAACTATCCTAGAGTGCATAGGTATGAGGTAACATAAACCTATAACCTTAATAATAACAGGCTGCAGTAGATCTTGTCAAACAAGTATACTAAAAAGTTGCAATGAGTAGTATGGAGGGATCAACAATATGAACATAATGATCCCTACACCAACGACAGAAGAGCCTCCACTTTAGCCGCATAGAATAGCGAAGAAGAGGATCTCCTATAGTAAGAAATCGCGTCCAATACAATGCTTACAATGCAGTATGGACCACACAACGGAATACGTGAAGGTTGCGACCTTGCAGGTTGTGATAAAGATGACACGATTTACCCAGCGAAAAAAGATCCTCTCATTGAGGAAGATTTCACGTTAAGTCCCACAGTAGACAACAGAGTAAATTACCCATGGTCTCTGTGAAGATAGAGATGCTATCAACAGAAATGTATTGTGGTTGTTTATCTTAGCAATACCTGCTGAAACAACAGCGCCGGAGGATACGCGTATCCTATCATTCCGTCCTATAGATCAATAGAGCGTTAACAACATTAGCTCAGAGATCCGGACAAGCCAACACATACGTCTGCAATTGATTAGCAAGCTGTGTCGTAAATAAATCATCATTGGGCGCTCCTATGGATAGCAAATCTGATTGAATACTTGTTTGTTGAGAGTCCATTCTGACAGCAACAAGCGACCCCTAAGTGAACGGGAGTCCGGTAAAACAATCAGACGACCCGGAATATGACGGACCGAAACAGAACTTGGTGTACTATAACCAACAGACGGATTCTTTCCATTAAATTGAATAACGGAAACGAATGAGTGCCTCCCTGGTTCCGGAGATACGCCACTACTGTCGAATTAACGGACAGGATTTGGGCATGCGTTTCTGAATAATGTTCATGCAATGACATAAAGCAAGCCTAAAAAACATTATTCCGCGGAAGATAATTGGTTGCTAAGAGACTGCGGAACCCAAAGACCCTGGCACTTCGAATCCGTTGGGATCAATATATATCCCAATCTGTTTGACTGGCAACCGTCATAACTGCAACACTCGGGTCCGGCAACTGCAGTGGCACTCTCTGAGTCAACCACCGAATGTTTGCCCCAGTCTGAATCTCTTGTAACACTAGATAGACAAGAGAACGTGTAAATCGAGCAATTCATGGATTGCTGAAAAGTTGCCGTCGAAGAGAAGCTTCTCCGAGAACGAAGCGACTCTGAGAGAGTTCTTAACCTTACTATCCACGCGTGTGGATGTAGCTAGGGCTGCGTCACGTCTAACCAACTCCAATCAGCCACTGAAGGGCTGAGTTATACGTGAACAAACTTCTGCCCTCAAAAGAAATCACATATCCCGTAAATCTTTTCTTGAAGACATAATGATAACGCCTCAGTAAGGTGGATTACGTATGATAAAGTGTCTAAGTTAAGTCTACTAGACATCATTGTCGTTTCCAACACTGAGGTTGGAAAAGACATAGACGGCGAAAAAGAATATTTCCAGTCTTTAACCACACCGTCTAGACGCATATGAACTCTCGGTATGCCCTGCTCTGCCAAAATAAACTATTCGTATAAATGATAAAACGGCAGAAATGAGCAACGCAGACAAGAAACTAAACTAACATGCTTGGTAGCAGGCTTGTATGCATATATATAGCGTCGAAAAGTAAAACACATGTTGTGATGAAATTATTGGACTGCGTCGGTAAGTCAGGGACAATGTCCCTGAACCGATCCAAAATTCCGAGTCCAATGACGCTATAAGTCTCTTATCCAACATCGCAGCAATGTAGTCCGAAATAACAATCACTGGAAGATAATGCCAGAAGATATGAATGGCAGCTTCCGATACTACGAAAGGGAAAACTCGAAATCTTTCGAATCCCTATCGCCATCATGTCGGACCCTATAAAGCGTTCGGTCGTCCGTACCTGATGCAAACGCGGACCGTACCGACCCAGCGCCGTCGGATAATTCCTGATTCGACCAAGAAACTGTCGATTGCTGGGATGCTGCGAAACAACTGTGCTAACTCGGATAGCACGTCCGTCACTGAGGCCTGAGGAGAAGCGGTCCTACAATGCATTGCCGCTGGAAGCTCCGTGATTGTTACCCCGTGCATACTACCAATATGCGAGCGAACGGAGTGTATAGGCCTCGTGTCCCTTGGCTACCGGATGGCGTGACCTATTCGCCGTGGAATCACTGAATGACGAAACTGATCGGATACTCGAGGTCACGTAGCCAATGTGCGGTCGTGTGCCCTGCTGTGGGGATGAGGAAGCATTATGGACAGTCTCTCGGACTGTCAATATAACGGAGCGTCCCGACCGACAGACATATGCTCCGAATGTAAAATATCTGAACCACAACATGCGGTCCCCTATGTTGTTGGACGAGAGAGGGACCTCTCTCGCTCACAGCCCGGACGGACCAGGCTAACAGGCTTCCTCCGATCTGTCCTCAATCTGCCGTCACTGGGTGAGTACTAAAGTAATTAAAGTGCTCGCATCACCCAAATCTCCTTCCTAGACCGCAACGGACGAACCCGGCAGCCGAACCATTCGATGAATGCACGCTACACCGGGTGAGCTAGCGAATGTCACTCCGTCGATCCTACAAGGGATCTCTTAGGCGATAGACATATTCCATGAGCACTTATTGCCGCTAGCTCTTCATTAACTATGACGACAGAGGCACACTTTTGAAAGACATCTCCGTAACTTTGCGAACAAGAAACCAGAAATGCTTGGTTATAGCAAGCATATAATAATAATATATATAGCGTCGTTCAATAATTCGAAAGTTTGTGTGACATTATTGGACTATGTCGGAACTGAGGGACGATGTCCCTGAACCGAACCAAAAATTTCTAAGTCCACCGACGCTATCAGCTATCAGTTTCTTATCCGGCATCGCAGCATTCTGGTCCGACGAAAGAAGCTGTAGAAGACCAAGTCAGATGACATACACAACAGCATATGTTGTTCCGAAAGGGAAAGCTCGAAATCCTCCAAATCCCTTTCGGTATCCCGTCGGACCGGATGAAATTTTCGGACGTCCGTACCCGCTTCCGCGGAGCGTCCCGACCCAGCATCGTCGGATAAAAAATATGCGACAGATTCAGTTGATGCTGGGATGCTGCGATAAACTGTGCTATTTAGGAAAGCACGTCCGTTCCCGAGGCCTGTGCAGTAGCGGTCTTACGATGCATTGCCGCCGGAAGCTCCGTGTACGTTGACTCCCGCACACTTCCTATGCGAACGTCCGGAGTCTGCAGGCCTCGTGTCCCTGGCTACCGGATGGTGTGACCTGGTCGCCAATGATTCTCTGACTGGCGAAGCTGACTGGATATCCGAGGTCACGTAGCCAAGAGCGGTCGTGTGCGCTACCATGAGAATGAGGAAGCCTTATTGACAGTCTACTCCAGACTGACTATATGTCGGAGCGTCCCGAGCGACGGACGTATGTTCCGAATGCGAAACATTTGTACCACAACATCTGGGGCCAGATGTTGTTGTACGAGAGAGGGGCCTCTCTCGCTCGCCGTCCGGATGGACCAGAATGAGCTATGAACCGGACTAAAAGGCTTCCTCCGTTCTCCCTCTGATCCGCCGTCACTGGGTGTGCATTTGGTTGATTAATAGTGCTCGCATCACCCCAAAATTCCTTCTAGACCGCAACGGACAAACCCGGCTGCCGAACCATTCGGTAAATGGACACTACACCGGTCGAGCTAGCGGACGTCAAAGGCCATCGAACCTACTAGGGTCCTCTTAGGCAATTGGCGTATTTACATGAGCACTTTTCCGCTAGCCCTTCATTAATTGTGACGACGGAGGCACACTGTTGGAAGACATCACAGATACATCACCCTAATCTTGATCGTCTGAAATAGAAATTGATAAAGTAGAGTGACCCTGCGGGGAAAGGACCGGAGTGTCCAATTCCCCACTAACATACCGTGACATACGCTTCCCATATTGTCATCGAAATCATACGATACAGAACAGGAGTTAATGCGAGTACACTGACCACATATAGAATGATTATAAAAGTCAGAGGAAGACTTCCTCTTATTACAATTGATCAATATCCTTTCAATGTGAAAAGAAAACAAGTCCTGGTACTCGCACTAACCCCTGGCAATCAAAATACATAATAATAATATGATCCATTAATATAGAAAAAATAACTGAAATCAAAATATTTTGAAAAAATATTTTTTCAGAACAGCCCAAGTTTCTGAAAAGTAACGTTGAGCCCCAATGGATCCCAAGCCTAAGTGTGGACAAAAATTTTAAAAATATTTTAAACAATTTATTCAACACTTACGAACAATAATAATGTATCTAGTTATGATTAAAATAACATCAAGATATTATTTTCCAGAAATCCCCCCCTCACACAGAGGGCTGTTGTAAATGTAAACAATGAATGTAAAAACACTAAAATAAGACTCCAGGCACCAAGGCCCGGAATCAGTTACCAAAAATACACCATCTGATGCAAAACAGAGACTTCCAGGGAAGAAACTGCAGAACATCAGATGGTAGATGCAGAACACAACGCCTAACCACCCGTAGGTGAAGACGTAAACATGGGGAAAAGAACAGAATTCATTCTGTTATTCAGCTAAAACTCCCAAGAAAATTTAGTAATAATAATTACAAAAACTATGCCAAAAGCATGGGAGAATAGCAAGGGGGGACTTAAAGGACAGGGAGAGAGGAAAACACTGAAAAATCAGTGTAACTAAATAATCAGAATGACAACAAAATGGCTGCTGCCTCGAAAATAGGTAACTTAACATAATTTCATTAAAAAATTCTAAGTTACAGCCCTGATAATATTCTGTCACACATTTTTCCTCTCCTCCTTCTCTATCCTCCTTAGAATCACCATTTCACTAATATTTATGTGTCTGGCATCATTTAAACTGAGATTTACAAGCACAAAGATCAGTCAGATGTTAACTGATGAAGGGCCAAACTTAGAATGATTAATGGCGCCAATTTCGGAACGTCCTTGACACTGCGCATGCGCAGTAGAGGTGAAGTGTGGAGGGCCATTCAGGACATGTTTTCTTTGGTTTTAGATGCAAATTTTGGGGATTGGGGGGCAAAATTTGTGTTTGGCCCTATATTTTAAGAGTTAGCACCAGCTATGTCTGGGTCATTGGTACAGTATAAAAATATTAGATTCCTTTTGTAAGAGTACAGCTTTGAAAATCTTCCTTCCTCAGTTTTCACATGTATGGACAGGGTTCATTCAGATATCCATGAATCAAATTAAAGTATTATTTAACTGGTTGAGTGCTAGAAGCCACTATCATTGCTCTATTGAAAAGTGCTGGAAGCCTCTTTAGTGGCTTTACACTATACTCATTAGCTAGTTTGCTCAGCAGTGGGGAAACACAAAAATGTTATACAAAACTGTTTTGTTAGAATTTATTGGAGAGTGTCAAAAGGCACTCTCCAATAAAATGTAACAAAATATATTTTAGGCCACACAAAGTAGATCTTCTGTTTCTCAGGCCATTATTTGTAAAATTGCATGCGGCCGAGCGATTTTTTATTTTATTTTTTATTTCTATAATTATTTCTTTGCCATCAAAAGTTCATGTTCTTGGTTTATGTTTTAGGCCTCTTAATCTACGGAATACCATGAGTGGCTGCGTATTTTGTCCCCTGAGTGCAAGAAGGCTTTGCAATGCCAAAGCATTGCAAAGCCTTCTTGCACTCAAGGAACAAATTTATCAATTTTTATCTTGGGTAAAATATTAGACCTAAACCATTTAATTTTTTATTTTTTTTAAGTTTACATTGCTTATAATAAGAGAGCATGCGGCAGCCAAAAGGACCATGTGGGAGGGTCTGAGAAACATATTTTTAATTTTTTTAGGCATTATGAACAAAATGTTACTAAAATAGGGCTCCCTTTGCTGATAGAAAGGTATACTTGAAAAAAATACTCATGTTACAAATCACTTTTGTTAAATAATTTAGCACTCAACCAGTTACGAACTTTTTAAGGATGGATTAACGATTTTCAAGTACTAATACTGTATGCATTCTGTAATGATGACCTGTCACATCAAGTCGATTTTGTATCATACTTAACATGACATGAAATTAGAATATTTACAGGGCCGTATTATTATTATATATATACCCTCATAAGTATACTATACATATATTTATATACAGTACATTATTTTAATGCTTATTTAAATAATATGTCAAGTTGTGAGAAGAATTCTTCAGGAGACCCACAAAATGGATATAGGGCTATGTACTGCGACAAAGTGCCTACCATACCAGGGTGAGGCTGTCAGCTGTTGTGGGGTGAAAGATTAAAGAGCCGGAGACTGCCCCGTCCCAAAGTACCTAAAAGCCTAGGGGCCCGGCCATGGGTTAATACGGCACTGAATATGCTAAAAGTAACCTTTTACAAAACTGATTTCACCAAATGCAATCTTCTTTTCACAACCTACCTTTTAAAATGGTAAATCAGATTTTTTTCCATTTTTACCACATTACCACAACTCATTTGAATCAGTACTCGAACTAAAATATTTTAATGATGCTTGAAAAAAACACTCGACTCGTTCTCGAGTCAAGTTGATAGGTTTGCAATTTTTCCAAAACCCATTTCCAACACAAATAATTAATCATATGTGGTCTGTCGCCAAATACCACCCTCATTTTTGTACAGTGGAGCCCACTTTATTGAATATCTCTTAACAGAATAATGCTGTTAACTGAATATAACCATTTACCATACCTCCAATACAAATTTGACCTGTTAATTGAGTAAACTCCTGTTAACTGAATGAAAAAATCTTGTAACCTGTCGAGAAATTATCCTGACTCTTCCCAGTTTTCCTTTGTTTATAGACCTATTTGTCCTCAGTTCATCCAATAAATGCATTTAGTCTATTACAACTTGTTTGACAGAGCTCCATTCAAACAAGATATAATAAAATAAATGTGAAGTTTATCTCTAAAATACAGGAAAGTGAAACAATCTCTCTTAATTGAACACTCCTGTTAATTGAATAATTTTCATTAGCAAAGTGGCTATTCAATTAACAGGTGGTTCAGTGGCTCAGTAGTAGACTGTTGGACTTCCATGCTAGTGGTCCCGAGTTTGATCCCCATCTGGGATGACCAGTGTTGTGTCCTTGGGCAAGGCACTTTATCCCGGTTGCGTACATGGGGGCACGATGACGCTGTGTACTAAGGCGTACTGCACGTCGATGGTGTTCATGACTTCAACTGCGGTAACCCTGCTTGTGCAGAGCTTCAACAGAGTTAGAATGTTGAGGAGCTGACAGTTGCTTGTTGATGCTCGGTGGTTCTCTCCCGGTACTTTGGCTTCCTCCACCCGTAAAACTGTCATAATCTGCCATTGTGCAAAAGTATGTGACCACAAACACCAATAAATAAATAATTCAATTAACAGGGTTCCATTGTATCAATAAAAGCTGTAAGATTTGTCCATGCCAAAGAAAAGGAATGGAATATTTTGGCTTTGAGATTGAACCAATTTTATACTTTTGCTGTGATCAGCTGGGGCAATTTCAGGGTGCTCTATGTGAATGATAGGGGCGGGGGGGGGGGGGGGGGGGGGCACCACACATATTTTCCATGATCCATTAAAAAAAGTACTCATTTCTCAAGAATTTTCAAGACTTTTCAATGATATTTTCAGGATCTGTACAAACCCTGAATTAAAAACTTGCTTTTTCAAATTTGATACACAAATTGACATTCCCGAAGCATGTGAATATTTGAAATTTTCTCATCAAATCCCCAGAAGATAATATAATTTTTTTATTGCGACAGAATCTTATAAAAATTATTAAATGAAGATCATTTCTACATACATAGCACTGTTGTATTTGTCTTCTACTCTAGCAACACAGCTACAGCTTTTTGCAAATCCCCAAAGTTTGATGAGAACCATTTCATAAGGAACCACTGCTCTGTATTCTGTAATGTCAGGATGGAATTCTGGGTAAATCTTAATGGAAGGATCTGTATGAATACTTTGTAACAATGACATATCCATTGGTTCTGTAATTATTAAAAAGAAAAATATGGCTGGTTATTAATATACAGTGGAACCCACTTAATTGGATATCTCTTAACTGAATAACCCTGTTAACTGAATATAATTTCACAACACAAAACCATTTACCATACCTCCAGTACAAATTTGGTCT
The DNA here is from genome assembly GCA_031216915.1 of Pictodentalium vernedei. NCBI lineage: Eukaryota > Metazoa > Mollusca > Scaphopoda > Dentaliida > Dentaliidae > Pictodentalium > Pictodentalium vernedei. The sequence goes on along the minus strand of CM062296.1, from coordinate 73,966,228 downwards.
GTTAGTTGAATATACGTTATAGAGAAAACTCCTGTCAATTGAATTAAAAATCTTCTAACCTGTCGAGAAATTACCCTGACTCTCCCCAGTTAACCACTTCTACACTGGTGCCCTAGAATGACAACTCTCTACACGAACTTACTAACTATATTAAGAGATAAACTGCGCATCCCCAGTTATTTCTTCCATAACAAATTGCGTAAATTGGAAATAAATCACTGCAGACTACGATAACTTTTTAGTAATCTTAACAATCATCTTTTCAACAATCACCTGACATGCTCACCTCTTTGTGGTTGTGGTGAGAATGAAGCAACAGAACACTTTCGTTCTGAGTGCCCATTTTATTCAGATGTATGGAGGGCAACACTTGACGTTCTGCCCTGTAACATCGACACCAACACCTTTTTGTATGGAAGTATACACTTCAATACTGAAGTAAACGAAACAATATTTAAACACTTTCAATCATACTTTGAAGCATCAGGTAGGTTTTAACATAGGGTCAATCCAGTTTCAGGTGCACTGTAACCCCATACAAAAATATCCAGAGTTGTATCTCATCAAAAGGAAGTCCTGAGGTTGTTCTTGCGGCTTGGATGGGTGGAAAGCCAACGTTGTAAATAGTCTGAGTGCATTATACGCCTGGAATTCTTCATCTACTACTTTTATCCTCTATTCTCTTTTTTTTCGTTTTCTTCCGCAACATGCTCACGAATACCTATATTCTCAAATTTCTAGCATTGTCACTACTGATGCTTTCTTCTCTTCTCACGCTCTTCTCTAGGCCTCTCTCGGAAATACTCGCACTTGCATTTAGTTACTGTATAATTATACAATTGTGTTACACTGTTTACTCTTGTACCTAACAGCATGATAAAGGAAACAGATCATACAAGCTATGGCTTTCTGCTTAATCCCTTTTCCTGCGTAAATTGTGGAAATAATGTGTAATGTACGAAATGTATTCTTGGAAATAAAATATTGCTTAATCTGGTGCCCTGGAAGGTATCATTTCAGTCAATACTGTCAACGGTGAAGTGGGTGAAACCATCCTTGTTTGAGCTGTTGGATTAAATTATTACCGAGCCTTGCTTTAGATTTTTTGCTCTTTATATCGTCTGCTCGTCCACTGCCAATTTTTTCTTCACGCAACAATTTATACACACCGGGTTGAAAGGGTTAAGTAATTTGCAAATGTGTAAATGTATATACGGTTGTTATTATCATATAATTACTCTGAAGACTGTTAACCAGGTAAGCAGTCCTTTGATTTTTAAAATCCCAGGTGCGCACTCAGTTCCTTACTGCTTTTGAGATCTAGGCGTGCATTTTCTCGGACATGGTAAGTTGATAACCATAGAAAATGAACATGTAACCTGTAAGTCAACATGCCAATTTTCCAATGTAATATCATGAATTGATTTTATCACATGAAGAATACTTACCTTGACATTTTGTTTCTTGTTTCGTCCACCAAATATCCAAGAAAAGTTTTTGTTTAATTTGACTCAGATTTGTACAAACCTGATCCTTATCCAATAAAACCGTGCACATAAACATTATTTTCTGTTTCAAACAGATTTTGAACAGGTATTTTTCTGGCGAATTATGAAATCAACGCAATATATATTTTAACCTGTTTACATACAACTGATCTCTGGATTAGAAAAATCCAGAATCAAACTGAAATTCCCTTACAGTTGATGATGCTACTGTGATTGACATATGGACATGCCAATGAGGCTTTGTTTCACTAACTGCATAATGGATTTCACAACTAACCTCAAACTGACAAGAGTCTGTTGATCACTTCTCTGACACTCTTTAAGAGCTGAATGATGGACTAAACTTGGATTGTTTTTTTAATCAAATTGACAAAAAACACCATCAAACATCTTGCAGTCAGCTTCATGTATTGTGTTATTTTATCATAATTTAAACAAGGTTCAATGCTACCGATAACCCCCCGCCAAGGATTTCTAAGTTGAAAACAGTGGAAAAAGGGCCCATAACTCTAGAAAAAAGATGCTGATAGGACACCGATGTAATGTCGAGTTGTGACAGCACAAAAGTGGGTGTAATCATTATCAACTTATCGTCAGGAAACCAATTGTTTACAATTTATTATGTGAAGGTTCAGTGACCTTCACCTTTGACCTAATGATTCCAAAATAAATTGGGTTCTTCCTCTCATCATTAAAGGTCAACCTACCTATGAAATTTCATGAATGTGGCTTGAACCATTGTCAAGTTATCATCTGGAAACCAATTGTTCACAATTTAGTATGTTCAAGGTCACTGTGACCTTGACCTTCGACCTAGCAAATCCAATATGGATAGGGTTCTTCCTCTCACCAAGGCCAACCAGCCTATGAAGTTTCATGAATGGGGGTTAAACCATTGTCAAATTATCATCCGGAAACAAATAGTTTATGATTTACTATATTCAGGGTCACTGTGATCTTGACCTTTATCCTAGCAAGTCCAATGTATATAGGTTTCTACCTCTCACCAAGGTCAACCTACCTATGAAGATTCATGATTGTGGGTTGAACCAGTATCAAGCTATCATGCAGAAACCAACCTTTTTTTATTTACTATGTTCAGGTCACTGTGACCTTGACCTTTGACCTAGTGCATCCAATATATACAGGGTTCTTCCTCTCACCAAGGCCAACTTACCTATGAAGTTTCATGAATATGGGACAAACCATTATCAAGTTATCGTCCGGAAACCAATTGTTTTGATTACTATGTTCAGGGTCACTGTGACCTTGACCTTTCACCTAACAAGTCCAAAATAAACAGGGTTTTTCCTCACACCAAGGCCAACCTACATATGAAGTTTCATGAATGTGGGTTCAACCAGAGACAAGTTATCATCCAGAAACCATGGTTTACAATTTAGTACGTTCATGGTCACTGTGACCATGACCAATGATCAAAATAAATAAGGTTCTTCCTCTCGCCGAGGCCATCCTACCTACAAAGTTTATGGGTAAGACCATTATCAAGTTATTGTCAGGGAAAACCAAAATTGTTTACCCGCCCGCCCACCCACCATTCATCAAACTACAAGTCGAGTTTGACTTTGTCACAACTCGACTAAAAATGGACAAAACCTGTTACTTGTGAATATCCTTTCCTCCATGGTGATCTATCAGCGTACCAAAGATCTTTTAAATCCAACATCCGCTGACAGATATGAAGGTCTAAAGTTGTTACAGCCAGCCAGCCAAACAAGCAGACAGATGGACGAACCCCATTTTTATATCCCCCACAAACTTTGTTGTGGCGGGAGATAATTAATATTGTTGAAATATTAACATGTCAAATTACTGTTCAGTGATCTACATGAGATGTTGACTGATTTGAACTAACACAATGTAACCATTGGTTAACCCTTTACCTAACATGAAAGGCAGATGACACTTTCAAATAAACATTCTTGAATAGCTAATTTTTTCCATTTTTTGAATCAAAAACATCATTTATAACCCCTCATTGGAGTGAGCTCAACAAGCTCGATCCAATGAGGGGTCATAAGCTATGTTTTAGAGACAAAAAAATGAAAAAAAATAATTAAATTTGAATGGCATGTTTTGTGAATAGCGCTGGCTGGTTTTGGCCATTACGTTAAGTAAAGAGTTAAATGAATTAATGTGATGCAGAGGAAAAATGAAATAAGGCCTAAAAAAATTAAAAATCTGTTTCTCAGGCCCTCCTGCATGGTCCTTTTGGCTGCCGCATGCTCTCTTTTTATAACCAATTTAAACTTAAAAAAAAATAAAAATTAAATGGTTTATGTCTGATATTTTACCCAAGTTAAAAAATTGATAAATTTGTCCCTTTGGTGCAAGGAGGCTTTGCAATGCTTTAGCATTGCAAAGCCTTCTTGCTCTCAAGGGATGAAATACACCACCACACATGCTATTCTGAAGATTATGAGGCCTAAAACTTGAACCAAGAACATGAACTTTTTATGGCAAAAAAGTAATTACTGAAATAAAAAATAAAATAAAAAACTGCTCGCCCGCATGCAATTTAAAAAATAATGGCCTGAAAAACAGAAGATCTACTTTGTGTGGCCTAAACATACCAATTCTCCCCACGTTACATTTACTGTTGTACACATGTGTCACACACTGACATCCTCCTCAAAGCTTGCAAAGGGATTTGTGATGCTTTGATGTTTTTAGATCAATGAACACAGCAGGGAATCGTCTCTTGGTGGATTTTATTAACAATGTTAACAACTTAACTATTGGACATTTTATGCATTTTGGAATGAAATTAACACACTGACTTTAGTAGAATTTTTGAAGCATGCTCTTGATCACTCACTAGTTCTGCGTGTGCCATGGTGTGCAAGTGCCATAACCTCGAAATTAAGGACTGCAGGTAAGGTACCAGAAGCACATACTTGTAACTCCTAGCTGCAGATGGATTTTCCTTTGCTGTTCAGTCATATTCTGTTACCCAGTACTGATACAGTGGAGCCCACTTAATTGGATATCTCTTAATTGTATATCCCTGTTAATTGAATATAATTTTCAAACACAAAACCATTTACCATACCTTCAGTACAAATTTGCTCTGTTAATTGCATATGGGTTGTAGAGTAAACTCCTGTTAATTGTATATAAATTTTTGTAATATGTCAAAAAATTACTGTGACACACAACAAATTCCCCTTATTTATCAACGTTTTTGGCCTCACTATATCAAATACAGGCATTTATTCTTATCATAGAGCTCTGTCAAACAAGATATAATAGAATAAATGCTCAGTTTACCTCCAGAACACAGGAAACTGACCAATTCCCTGTTAATTGTATACTCCTGTTAATTGAATAATTTTCACTGGCAAAATGGATATTCAATTAAGAGGATTCTACTGTATAATCCTGGCCCTTGTTCACAATATATACCCCTATAGCATCAGCTGTGATCCAATGGTGTACGTTGTGTCGAGTTTTACTAGGCATTTGTTGGTACAAGAAACTCTCTGAGAATCACTGCTATGTTACTTGCCATATTTTATAAATGAAATTGTGCCTCTCTCCTGCCTTTGTTCCTTATATTCATGCAATCAATTTTCAAGATGTGGATCTACAATTTGTTGATTAGGCCACACAAAGAAGATCTTCTGTTTCTCGGGCCATTATTTGTAAACTTCCATGAAGGCGAGCGTTTTTTTATTTTATTTTTTATTTCTGTAATTATTTCTTTGCCATCAAATGTTCATGTTCTCGGTTAATGTTTTAGGCTTCATAATCTACAGAATAGCATCCATGGGTGGTGGTGTATTTCGTCCCTTGAGAGCAAGAAGGCTTTGCAATGCTAAAGCATTGCAAAGCCTTCTTGCACTCAAGGGACAAATTTATCAATTTATTTAACTTGTGTAAAATATCAGATATAAATCATTTATTTTTTATTTGTTTTAAGTTTACATTGGTTATAAAAAGAGAGCATGCGGCAGCCAAAAGGACCATGCGGGAGGGCTTGAGAAACAAATTTTTAATTTTTGTAGGCCTTATGTAATACAGAATAGGTTTTGATTTATTTTTTATTGGTCACCACATATTTTGGCACCATAGCTAATCGTGACCGCAAATGGAGATAAAGACATGTTTAGTCAATTGATTATACCCTTGTTGCCCATTTTAGAGGACTTCCACCACAAACATTGGTGACTGGGTCCTATTTTATCAGTAAAACCACAGTAAGTTGCTCAAGTTAATTATTTTCTGTGAAATGCTGCCGTATCTTAATTTGAGTTTCCTGTTTGTTTGTTTGTTTGTTTGTTGGTGGTTAACGTCACATATTTATGCACCATGGCTAATCGTGACACAACATGGAGATGAAGTCAAGTGTAGTCAATCGTTGATCTACATGTTGCCCATTTTAGAGGACTTTCACCCCAAGCATTGGTGACTGGGTCCTATTTTACTAGTAAAGCGGAACTGGTTTACCACAGTAAACAAGTGCTGCTTACTTCCCGGGGTTCCCACGGGGATTTGAGTTTCCTGGCTTTGGAAAAGATCTATCAGTGATCATGAGAATTTAAAATGTTTTTTAAGTCTACGTTCACTGTTTTATTCTGAATTTGGGTCCTATTTTATCAGTAAAACAGAGCTTGTTTACCACAGTAAGTTGCTCAAGTTAATTATTTTCTGTGAAATGCCGCCGTATCTTAATCTGAGTTTCCTGGCTTTGGAAAAGAGCTATTGGTGATCATGAGAATTTAAAATGGTTTTTAAGTCTACGTTCACTGTTTTATTCTGAATTTGGGTCCTATTTTATCAGTAAAACAGAGCTTGTTTACCACAGTAAGTTGCTCAAGTTAATTATTTTCTGTGAAATGCCGCCGTATCTTAATCTGAGTTTCCTGGCTTTGGAAAAGAGCTATCGGTGATCATGAGAATTTAAAATGTTTTTTAAGTGTACGTTCACTGTTTTATTCTGAATTTGGGTCCTATTTTATCAGTAAAACAGAGCTTGTTTACCACAGTAAGTTGCTCAGGTTAATTTTCTGTGAAATGCCACCGTATCTTAGTTTGAGTTTCCTGGCTTTGGAAAAGAGCTATCGGTGATCATGAGAATTTAAAATGTTTTTTAAGTCTACGTTCACTGTTTTATTCTGAATTTGGGTCCTATTTTATCAGTAAAACAGAGCTTGTTTACCACAGTAAGTTGCTCAGGTTAATTTTCTGTGAAATGCCACCGTATCTTAGTTTGAGTTTCCTGGCTTTGGAAAAGAGCTATTGGTGATCATGAGAATTTAAAATGTTTTTTAAGTCTACGTTCACTGTTTTATTCTGAATTTGGGTCCTATTTTATCAGTAAAACAGAGCTTGTTTACCACAGTAAGTTGCTCAAGTTAATTATTTTCTGTGAAATGCCGCTGTATCTTAATCTGAGTTTCCTGGCTTTGGAAAAGAGCTATTGGTGATCATGAGAATTTAAAATGTTTTTTAAGTCTACGTTCACTGTTTTATTCTGAATTTGGGTCCTATTTTATCAGTAAAACAGAGCTTGTTTACCACAGTAAGTTGCTCAAGTTAATTATTTTCTGTGAAATGCCGCTGTATCTTAATCTGAGTTTCCTGGCTTTGGAAAAGAGCTATTGGTGATCATGAGAATTTAAAATGTTTTTTAAGTCTACGTTCACTGTTTTATTCTGAATTTGGGTCCTATTTTATCAGTAAAACAGAGCTTGTTTACCACAGTAAGTTGCTCAAGTTAATTATTTTCTGTGAAATGCCGCCGTATCTTAATTTGAGTTTCCTGGCTTTGGAAAAGAGCTATCGGTGATCATGAGAATTCAAAATGGTTTTTAAGTCGACGTTCACTGTTTTATTCTGAATTTGGGTCCTATTTTATCAGTAAAACAGAGCTTGTTTACCACAGTAATTTGCTCAGGTTAATTTTCTGTGAAATGCCACCGTATCTTAATTTGAGTTTCCTGGCTTTGGAAAAGAGCTATCGGTGATCATGAGAATTTAAAATGGTTTTTAAGTCTACGTTCACTGTTTTATTCTAAATTTCTCAGAGAATAATTCTCAATTTTTATTGGCAAACTTTAGATATCTGATATGATAATTTTGTGATAAAACTTTGTTCAAACTATTCTTCCTGTGCTGTTTCTCATTCGATTCAAAGTCCATGCTGACATTGGACCAGGCAGGTCAACCGATTTTTTTTATTTTTTTTTTATTAGGGTTTAACGACACATTAACAGCCACGGTCATACCATGTCGGCGACAGTTTTACGGGTGGAGGAAGCCGGAGTACCCGGAGAGAACCACCGAACAACGACGAGCAGCTGTCAGCTCTCCAACATCGTAACTCTGAACTCTGCACCACGGCACAAGCAGGGTTAGATTGGTTGAAGACATGCGCACCTTCGATGTGCAGTACGCCTTAGTACACAGCGTCATCGTGCCCCCATGCAGGCAATCGGGGTTAAGTGCCTTGCCCAAGGACACAACGCGGGAGCGCGAATCAGTCGCTGAAATGGTCACCCATCCAACTACTAACCGCGCTCGACATTGCTTAACTTCGGTGATCTGACGAGAACCGGTTACCGCGACGCCACCGCGCCCCCAGAGGTCAACCGATACCTGTACTGGTACCAGTACTGCTGGTTCCCTCATGCTCCAACCGGCACCAGTACTGAAGCTTTTGTCCCGCAAGTACCGGGACAAAATTATTTTATGGGGAAATTCCTAACTGAACGAGGGTAAACAGGCTAATAATTCGTCCCCTGAGTTCCAATGTGTTCTATGTGCCTACTGGCACATAGAACACATTGGAACTCAGGGGACGAATTGTGTATGGCACACTTACACGACATACTTTCATCTTATTTGTGAATGATCATATCAAAACACTCTAAAGGGGCTTGTTCTGTCTGCACCACCTCCTCGATAAGGCCGATCATTTTAACTTTTCAAATGTGGCATCAAAGACAATGAAAGCACCATCATCAGTTACTTCAAAGAAATTATTCTGTGGCGACATCAAAGTAATCATAAAGCACGATTTTCATGCTTTATGATTACTTTGATGTCGCCGCAGAATAATTGGTTCGATGCCATGTTTGTCTTTGCGATCTTGGACTGGGTCAGTATAAATATGAATTTCTCCCATCTGATTGTGATGTCACCCAACTGTTGATTTGTCCCGGTACCGGTTTCGATGGGACAGGCTCTGTCCCATCACTGAACCGGTTTTGTTGGTACTGGCGGTCTTTGACATGCCTGCACTGGACCCCCAATTTAATTTGAGATTTGATTCGAGAATAGAAATTCTGATTTGCATGGTCCTACTACATATAAATAACATACAAATTAAATAACACTTACCTCTTGAGCAATGTTTTCTCATGTACGCTGCTGAAAAAAAAATTAAAATTGATAGATTAAACTCTTCATTGAAAATTATTTTCCCAAAATATATTTATTTATTGGGATTTAACCCTTTACCTACCATGACGACACTTGCAAACAAAATTCTTGAATAACTAATTTCTTTTTATTTTTTGTCTCGAAAGTTAAAAAATTTATAGTAATTTATATATTTTTTATACTTACCAATGACCCAGACTTAGCTGGTGCTAACTCTAACAAAACCAGGGCCAAACACAAATTTTGCCCCCCAATCCCCAAAATTTGCATCCAAAACAAAAAGAAATCATGTCCTAAAGGACCTCCATACTACGCCTCTACTGCGCATGCGCAGTGACGCAGTCGTCCCGAAATTGGCGCCAATTATCATTCTTACTGGCAGTGCCTGGTCAGCGCTATGTACTCAGCGGGGAGGCAAGAGTTCCCAACTCCAGGGAGGGCCATCCCCGTCTGGGTCATTGGTAAGTATAAAAAATATATAAATTACTATAAATTTTTTAACATTTTTATACTGTACCAATGACCCAGACTTAGCTGAATAGTAAACAGGCTGGAGGGCCTAGGACATAGAGGAAAATCCAATAAGCTCAACTATATAGTAAAGAGGTAACCCCTTAAGGAGAAAAGGAGTATTAGGCTTTACATGTATCTTTCTTATTTAATATTAAATTAGAAAGATACACTACCCTTAATAATTGAGCACAATAACATTCATGTTCTCTATTAACATCCAGTATAACCCTTATACTAATTATTTTTAAAGCAAGCCAATAAATAAAGTAGTCCAGAGAATTGAGACTCTTTATAATCATTTAAAAGTGTCCGAGTATTGTATATTAAAGCCCGTTTGACACTTGACATATACAAATGCTTCACACCGAGCTATACTTTAAAAATAAGACATGAATGAATTTAAACATTAATATTACACTTTAAAACCATCCCGGAAGCGACTCAGAAATACTGACTTGGAGGAGGCATTCCCTTGCTTTTCACTATAAAGCAGGTGACCTAAGGGAACACCCCCCCCCCCCCCCCCCTTCCCCTTGCCCTGGGTCAAATAGCCCAGAGCGAAGAGGGCAGCCGGACGGAGTCACTGCCGGAACAGAAAGCCTGCATAACTATAGTTGCAACTGTTTAGTGGACGACATTCTGAGCAACAGATAACGGACCTAAACAATGCAGGTCTCCAGAAATGGACTCAATATTTCTGAGATAAAAATTCGTAAATGTGGATGGCTGAGACCAATAAGCAGCCTTCATTAAATCTGTAATAGCAACACTATTAGCATAAGCCCAGGAAGTAGAAAGAGCTCTTACTTCATGAGCAGAAATCTTAAGCACAGACTGCTGAGAAGAAGATAAATCTTCATAAGCAGTACGGATAGTTAACTGAATCCATCTAGCAATAGAATGGACTGAAATGTCCTTTCTATTAGGCATCAAAGACAGAAAGAAACGTTTCCGTCCCTTTCTGATAAACTGCGATCTCTGTTTATAGATACGTAGTGCGCTAACAGGACAGAGTAAAGGCCTACGCCCGTCTGAAGACGGAAGAGCCTTAATAACAATAGGTTCCGGATATTTATTAGGAGCCTGATTCTTAGCTAAAAAACCCACATTAGTAGTGAAGGTGATAGTGTTCCCAACACTACGATAATGAGAATCATCCACCGATAGTGCATGAAGCTCACTGACTCTTCTGGCAGAAGAGAAAGCTAAGAGAAAAGCTGTCTTATAAGATAAGAATTTGAAATCTACTGTCCCAAGAGGTTCAAATGGCTTTTCCTTCAATTTAAGGAGAACCCAAGCTAAATTCCACTTAGGAATTAATCTAAGAGTTCTGGGTCTATTTATCGAAAAGTTTCTAACCAACTTCGATAAAGAGACATTAGATCCAATTTGTAAACTATCATGATGTGCATAGGTATCAGATAACATAGATCTATAACCCTTTATAGTAACAGGCTGCAGTTTGATTTCGTCAAACAAGTATACTAGAAAGTTTGCAATGTCTGGTATAGAGGGATCAAATATATCTACAGAATGATCCCTACACCAACGACGAAAAACCTTCCACTTAGCCGCATAGTTTAGCGAAGAGGAGGTCCTCCTACAGTTAGAAATCGCGTCCACTGCTCGTCCTGTAAAGTGCTTGCCATGCAAGAAGGACCGCACAACGGAAAAACGTGAAGGTTGAGACCTTGCGGGTTGTGATGGAGTTGGCGCGATTTCCCCTGCGAAAGAAGATCCTCTCGTGGAGGAAGCTTCCACGGTAGGTCCCACAACAGACACCTGAGTAGATTTATCCACGGTCTCTGTGGCGACAGAGATGCTACCAACAGAATCTTGCATTGAGATTGTTTTATCTTTAGCAATACTTGTTGAATTAACGGCGCTGGAGGATACGCATATCCTATCATTCCGTCCCAAGGGATCGACAGAGCGTCTACTGCAAATGCTCTTGGATCCGGACACGGAGACACATACATCTGCAACTGATTGTTGAGATGTGTCGCAAATAAGTCTATCATTGGCCGTTCCCATTGGTAGCAAATCTGATTGAATACTTGTTTGTTGAGAGTCCACTCCGACGGCAACAAGCGACCCTTTCGTGAAAGGGAGTCTGCTAGCACATTCAGACGACCCGGTATGTGACGGAGCGAAAGAAGAACGTGATGTTCTAACGCAAACAGAAGGATTCTTTCCGTTAGATTGAACAACGGAACTGAATGAGTGCCTCCCTGATTCCGTATATACGCCACTACTGTCGTATTGTCGGATAGGATTTGGACATGAGCATCGTGAATAATGTCCATCCAGTGACGTAACGCAAGCCAAATTGACATCATTTGCTTGATGTTTATGTGCTTGCACAGGAATTGCGGATCCCAAAGACCCTGGCATCTCGAATCCGTTGGGATTAATGATGCACCCCAACCTGTTTGACTGGCATCCGTCATAACGGTAAAACTTGGATCCGGCAACTGCAGCGGAACTCCTTGAGTTAACCACTGAATGTTTGCCCAAGTCTGAATCTCTTGTTTCACTTGATCTGACAAGAGAACGTCTACATCGAGCGAATGAATTTTCACACTCCAATTCTGAGTCAGGAAAATTTGAAGAGGACGTGTGCGTAGCCGCCCCATCGGAATGAGATCCGCGGCGGCTCCGCACAGACCTATCAGTCTCATAAATTCTCTCGCCGTGACTTTGTCTGCGTGCAGACAATAGCGAGCGTAACAACTGACTAATTTCGCTCTGGTTAATGGCAGACAAACGAGATTGTTGTGTGTCTCGAAGCTCATTCCCAGATGAGTGAATGACTTGGACGGCACCAGATCCGACTTCTCCTTGTTTACTGTAAAACCGAGACGTCGGAGCAATAGAAGAAGATTCTGAACATCGTTCTGAAGCGTTAACTCATTGCCGTACCTCTGAAGAATGTCGTCCAGGTAGGCCGACGTTACCGCAGACGAATGAGCTCGGAAGTAGATCATTACCGAGTTCATTACCCGAGTGAAAGCCCAGGGTGCTAGATTCAATCCGAAGCACATCGCCCGGAATTGATACACCACTCCCAGGACTGCAAAGCGTAGATACTTTCGGAATGTCAGATGTACCATGACGTGAAAGTATGCATCTTTGAGATCTATGCTCGCTGCATAATCGTTCACCCGAATACTCGCTCTGACCGATCGAATCGTCTCCATATAAAACTTCGGAGCGACGATCAGCTTGTTTATCCAGCTCAAATCTATGACTGGACGGAACGAGCCGTCTGGTTTCGGAACCAGAAACAGATGGCTGTAGAATCCCAGAGATTCCTGGTTTTCTACGACCTCTACCGCGTTCTTCATTAAAAGAGACTGCACCTCTGATAAAAGAGCGTCTCTTTTCTGTGGATTTGACGGAAGATGAGTCCACTTTGGACTTCGAGTTAATGGAGGCTTTCGTTTGAAGGATATCTTTAGACCTTCCGAAGTCACTCCTCTCACCCAAGGGTCGTCCGTAATCGACGCCCACTCTTGTGAAAAACTCGACAACCTTCCGCCAACCGGAACGCGATAGAGGTTTAAGCCATCACCTCCTGGACCTGCGAGGCCTGCGGTAGGAGAAACCACGTCTTCCACGACCCGCACCTCGCCTCGTCGACCTCGGGGCGTCCGACCGATTGTCCCGGCCTGAAGGACGTCCCGAACGAGAGTCGCTATCCTGACGGTCTCTCGAATAAGACCAAGAGGACGCACCGGAACCTCTATAGGAACCTCTCTTGGGCGCATTAGACCCAGAAGTGCCTGTCTTATTCGTGTCTGCTGTATCCGACTTCTTAGGAGCCGATCTGAACAACAGAGAATCATTAGCTTTCTTTTTAATTTTATCATAAATAGCGGAAAGCTTGCCGTCAAAGAGAAGTTCTCCTGAGACCGAAGCGGCTCTAAGAGAGTTCTTCACCTTAGAATCCACTAGTGTGGATGTAGCTAGGGCTGCGTCACGTCTAACCAACTCCAGATTTGCCACTGAAAGGGCGGAGTTACACGTGGAATAAGCTACTGCCCTTGAAAGAAGTCTTAAAGAGGATTGTATATCCTGCAACTCTTCCCCTTGAAGGCGCAGTGATAACGCCTTAGTAAGGTGATCTGCGTAAGATAAGGCATCTAAATTGGCTCTGTTAGACGCAATAGCTGTTTCCAACACCGCGGTTGGAATAGAAGCTGACGACGGTAATGATAGCTCTAAGTCTTCCGCCTCGTCGTCCATATGCAGAGGAACTCTCGGTACACCCTGTCCTGCCGTATCGAATTTATTCCTTGCATTAATGAAAGGCAGGTTGAGAGTATTAGCGGACAAGAAACCTGCTTTCCCCGTCCTGGAAGCAAGTTTAAATATAGCGTCGTTCAATAATTCAAATGTTCTAGCAACATTATTGGACTGCGACGGAAACTCGGGAGCGATGTCCCTGAACCGCTCAAAAAATTCAGAGTCCAATGACGCTATAATTCTCTTGTCCGGAAGCGCAGCAGTCTGGCCCGACGGAACAACTTGAGGGAGAAAGTGCCGGATGAAGTCCACGGCAGCTTTATGTTGTTCCGAAAGGGATAGCTCCAAGTCATCCGTATCCCTTTCACCATCCGGTCGGACCTCACGATGTTCCCGGTCGTCCGCCCCCGATGCTTCGGCGGAGCGTACCGACCCAGCGCCGTCGGATAATTCTCGATCCGACACCGTTTCTGTCGGCTGCTGGGATGCTGCGATAAGCTGTGCTATCTGCACAAGAATGTCCGGCGTCGAGACCTGCGGAGGCGCAGTCTTTCGCTGCTTCGCCGAGGGCAGCTCCGCATCAGATGGCTCCCGCATACTTTTCCTATGCGAACGTCCGGAGTCCATCGGTCTCGAATCCCTGGCTGCCGGATGGTGTGACCTGGTCGCCGAAGAATCCTTCATCGGCGAAGCTGGTAATATATCGGCGGTCACGCAGCAAAGGTGCGGTCGTGTGCGCTGACGAGAAGAGGAAGCCTTAACAGTCTCTGCGGACTGCTTATACAACGGAGCGTCCCGAGCCACGGACATATGCTCCGCTAAAGACACATTTTGTACCACAACATCTGGTCCCAGATGTTGTTGTACGAGAGAGGGACCTCTCTCGCTCGCGGCCCGGCTGGACCTGGACGAGCTATGAACCGGACTAAAAGGCTTCCTCCGTTCTCGCTTACTATCCGCCGTCACTGGGTGTGCATCTATTATGTTTATAGTGCTCGCATCACCCAAAATTTCCTCTTGGACCACATCGGACGAACCCGGCTGCCGAACCATTCGGTGAATGGACGCTACACCGGGCGAGCTAGCGGACGACATTTGTCTAATCTCCATGAGCACTTTTGCCGCTAGCTCTGAATTCATTTGTGACGACGGACGCACACTTGAAGAAGATAACATGGAAACATCACCCTGTTCTGGTTCCTCTGAAATAGAAACTGAGAGAGTAGAGTGACCTTGCAGAGAAAGAGCCGGCATCGCTCTTTCTCCAGAAACAACATATCGTGACACACGTTTCCAATGTTTCTCATCCCAATGTTCACATATAGGACAGGGATTAATGCGAGAACACTGACTACAATTAATACAATGATCATGAAAGTCAGAGGAAGATTTCTTCCTATTACAATTTGAACAACGTCCCTTCATTGTGAAAGAACAACAATAAGTCCTAGTTACTCGCAAAAACCCCTGACACAAAGATACATAATAACATGATCCATTAATAAATGAAAAAACAATTGCAAAACAAAATAATTTTGAAAAAATATTTTTTCAGAGAAGCCCAAGTTGCTGAAAAGTAACATTGAGCCCCGATGGATCCGATGGCAAAGTGTGGTCAAAAATTTTAAATTTATATAAAATAATTAATGAGACACTTTCGGATAATATAAATGTATCTTATAATGAGATAAACTACCACAAAGGCAAACAGCCCCCCTCAAAAAAGGCTGTTGCCAATGAAAACAAACAGTGTAAACACACTAGAAAACATGACTCCAGGCACTGAAAAAACTGGCCCGGAATCAGTCATCAATTACACTCTATCTGATGCAAAACAGAGACTCCCAGGGGAGAATCTGTAGAACATCAGATGGAAGATGCAGGACACAAACGTTATACACCCATGGGTGAAAACGTAACTATGGGGAAAATAACAGAAAACATTCTGTAACCAAGCAACTCTCCCAGGAAATTTTAGAAATGAAATTTCTCAAAAATATGCCAAAAGCATGGGAGAATTGCCAGGGGGGACTTTAGAAGGCTAGGGGAGAGGAAACACTGAATAAGCAGTGCAACAATTAGCAAGAATGACAACAAGAGGCCCATGCCTCGAAAATAGGCAACTTAACATAATTTCATCAAAAAATTTTAAGTACAGCCCTGATTATTTTTTGCCACTTCTTTTTCCTCTCCTCCTTCTATCCTCCTTAGAATCACATTTTCTCCAAAAATTACGTGTCTGGCATCCTTTAAACTGAGATTTACAAGCACAAAGATCAGTGAGATGTTGACTGATGAAGGGCCAAACAGAGAATGATAATTGGCGCCAATTTCGGGACGACTGCGTCACTGCGCATGTGCAGTAGAGGCGTAGTATGGAGGTCCTTTCGGACATGATTTCTTTTTGTTTTGGATGCAAATTTTGGGGATTGGGGGGCAAAATTTGTGTTTGTCCCTGGTTTTGTTAGAGTTAGCACCAGCTAAGTCTGGGTCATTGGTACAGTATAAAAATACATAGGTTATGACCCCTCTTTGGAATGAGCTCGATGAGGGGTCATAACCTATACTTTTGAGACAAAAAATTTAAAAATATGGCCATAAAAAAAAGAACCTTTGTTTCTCATCCCCGCGCGCATGGTCATTTTTGCTGCACATGCAACCTTTTTATCACCTCCAAAAAAATTTTAAAATCCAAGTTTTTATGCTCATTTCGGTAAATCAATAGTACCAATGCTTGTGTTAGAAAATTTTAAATACCACACACTCTGCATTTATTCTACAGCATACTTTGATAAAGTGGTTGGGTTTTAGCAATACTCAAGTCAGAAAATGTTTTATACCGTAGAAAGTAAGTATAACGACAGACAGAGCGGCAGTGTCTTTCGGACTCACAACAATTACAAAGGGGAATGGTTGATTCGCACCAAAGTTGATTCGCTACAACCCTGAGAAACTATGCAGAGTCAGGCGCAGTGTTGAATGGAACACGTTCCCCAGACATTGTTTTTTTTTTTGTAAATGGCTGTCATTGTGTTATTTGAAACTGTGTAGCGAGTTGACCAGTTATGGAATTAAGTGAATTTTGGGAGCAGGACAATTGTTTGAATTAATGATATATCAAACAATAACCTTTGATTGATATAAAAGTAACATTTGCATTTGAAAATAAATCGTATATTATCAGCTGTGTGCAGTCGAATTGGGAAAAAAACATGCAAACTTTTATTCGTTTCATATTTAATTTTTCAGAAAAATATGATTTGTGGATGATGAACTGCTCATTCAAATAGGTTGTTATAATTACGAATATATTGGGAAAAAATTCTGATTCACGATTTTCTTAGGCAAATTGTGAGGGAATTTCAGATTTTGATAAAATAAATCTGTACAGTATAAGGCAAAAGTTGAAAAATACAAAATTTTGTTTGCTATTTTTGAGAACAGCGCTGGCCAGCTTTAGTCATTACACTGCAAGTCAAAATAAGTTGTTGCATAACCACAATAAACTGACTATAATGTTGCTTCTCCACTGATAAAATCAGAATCTGACATCATTTTCTGGAAAGCTCTCAGTGAGAGCTTTCCAGAAAATGATGTCAGATTCTGGTCTGATCAGTGTTTGAAGAGAAAGATACACAGTTTATAGTGGATATCCTACTACTTATTTTGACTTGTACTGTACATTAGCTAAAAGGTTAAATTACACATTATGTGATAAAAAGAATCTCAAATTCGTTACGATTGGACATGAAATTTTTTCTGAACTTCATTCACTAAAATTGATCTGAGCATTGGTAAACCTCGGCTCAGGTTGATTTTAATGAACTTGGTACATAAATTTCATATGAAATTATGACTCCCTCGAGATCCTCCATATTTGGAACAAAATTTGAAACAAATAAAGAAATCTGAATGGTGATACTTGTTCACAGTTATAAATTTTTAAATGTTGTGTATATCAAGTTGTGGGCTGAACTTCTATAATTAGTGGTAAAATATAATGATGTATAAAGTCTTATCAAACATTCAGGCACGTAGCCAGGATATCAAAGTTAGGGGAGGCAATGGTAATATCTGGGGGGGGCATACAGAATATGATTTGCTGTATCATCTGAGCCCCGCAGCGGCAATATGGGGGTGAGCACAAGAGAGTGCCTCACTCTTGTTGTAGGGGGGCTCCCCCACCCACTTCACCCCCGGGAAAAGTTTGAAACTCAAGACAAAAGAAAACATAATTTCCTTGATTTGGAGTCTGTTTGTGTCCATAATTTATTAGTTGTGAAAGGCATCAATAATAATTATTGATGCCTTTCACAACTTATAAATTAAGGACACAAACGAACTCAGAATCAAGGAAATTGCTTGATATTAAAAACTATCTTGTCTGATGTTCCCTGTATGGGTTAACATATCGGGGGGGGAGGGGTGACATGTGACCCCTCATCAGGGAGGGATATATCTCCCCTGATGTGGGGTCACATGATGTGGTTTTGTTTAATTTTTTGTAAAAATTGGGACAAAATAATATTTAAAATAAGAAAGTTTAATATCATGTGTGTTGGGTAAAGGGTTAATAAAAGTATTTTCTTTAAAATAATAATATGTAAAAATTGTTTGTGTACACGACTATTCAACAGTCATATACATATAACAAGCACTTTATGACAAAGGATATTTGAAATGTAAAGGTATTTATTTTTGCATAAAGAAAATTACGATTTCACCAACTGGTTAACCTTTTTTCCCAAAGGAGCAGCTTTCTGAGAAAATGTTAGTGTTCAAGCGACCAACAATTTTTCCAATGGACTGCAAAACATTCTGCCAGAGTCATGGGCAAACCCCACCCCAGGCCCCTCCCCACAAGCTTTGAGTCTGCGTGTGAAGAACAGTCAAATCAATCAGCCAAAGCTTATTAACTCTTGAACCGCTGAGTATCTTCAAAATATTTTTCATTAAATCTCATCATGGCTGGTGGCTGAGTATTTTCAAAATATTTTTGATCAAATCTCGTCAAGACAAGGTGCAACGCCATCAGTATCCCCTGCCAAGGGTTTCTATGTTGAGAAAAACGAATGGACGGATGGATGGACGGACTGATGGAACCCTTTTCTATATCCCCCCACAAACTTCATTTTGGCAGGGGGATAAAAAAAAGTGTAAACTTTCCAATTGTTCTGCTAGAGGGAGACAAAGATATGAAGAAATGACATAGGTACCACTAAATGACACCTTTGCATGAATGCATGAGGGCATAATTATTCACAGAAAAAAATACTCACAATCAGTGAAAATAATGAGAAACTAAGTACTTACTGCCATTTCTATCATGCTGTGAACTAGTTTTTTTCTTAGTAACAGTACCATATTCACTTTCTTTGTTAAAATCTCTGAAAATACATCATGTACACATAAAGTTACAAAAAAATACAGCACTATCTAAAGAGAGTTTTCAAAAGTCAAAAGATTTGGAAGAAATCCAAACAAATGTTTTACTACGGTGAAAGAAATTCAAAACAAGTAGAAATGACCAATCAAAACCTTGCCTTGAGAAAACCTGAAAAAAACAAATTTTAATTTGAAACTCATTTTATTTATTGATTGATGTTAACCCTTTACCCAACGTTAACGGCCAAAACTGCCCAGCACTATTCACAAAAACTGACTTCAATTTTCATTATTCTTTTCATTTTTTGCTTCAACTAGAAGCACTGTCACAGTGCCGAAGCTGCGACGATTCGTGCAACACCAATGATGTTTTAAAACTCGTTGGTGACAAAAAAACTTGTTGGTGACAAGTCCATAAATGTGACAGAAATTATCCGAATGACATGCACTACTGAGGGGGTGTAGACATCATGAAGATACACTTGCATACCAAGTATGGTGTCATTCCATCAAGTATTTTAGGAGTTATGATGTTTTTTAAACTCGTTGGTGACAGACAGACTGACGGACAGACCAACATTGCCACATATAGAGCTGCTCGTCACAGCTAAAAACATAGCTTATGACACTTCATTGGAATGAGCTCATTCCAATGAGGGGTCATAAGCTATGTTTTCAAGCCAAAAATGAATAAAATTAGTTATTCAATAATTTTGTTTGCAAGTGTAGTTTGCTTTTCATGTTTGGTAAAGGGTTAAAGGTCACATATTTCTATTTCTGCACAATGGCTAAGTCTGACCACCTAAAGTCAAATCCAGCCAATTGTTTATACTCATGTTGCCCATTTTAGAGGACTTCAACCCCAGGCATTCGTTACTTGTCCCTTTTTACAAGTAAAACATACTTTGTTTACCAAAGTAAACAAGAGCAACCCGAAGCGTAGCATATGCCCCCTCCTGCAATACCATGAATAGCATTATGCCATCTTTTTTAAAAGCATGACATGTGCCTGCAGCAATCTGTACTAATATAAACAAGCATGGCAAAAATTATTTCAATCCAGCATATGATGACAGAGCTAGAGCAGCAAATATGTTGGGCAGACACATTTTTCAATCATCCCCTACGTTAAACAAGGGCAAATAACACTGTAAATGCTCATGCGAAGATATTAATTCTACTGTAGGATCCATTCCCCCATGCTGAGGAACAAGCATGGTAAAAAGTATTTGAATTCAACGTATGATGACTGAGCTAGACCAGCAAATATGTTGGACGGACACATTTTTCAAAAATAATCACCTAAGTTAAACAAGGGAAAATAACTCTGTAAATGTTTAAGCAAAAATGTTAATTCTGCTGTAGGATCCATTTCCCCATGTTGACGGACAAGCATGACAAAAATTATTTGAATCCAATAAATAATGACCATGCTAGAGCAGCAAATCTGTTGGACGGACACATTTGCGTTACCAACGAACGTACACAGTTCTCCACTAGATACCCCCTTTCGACCAAGTCAGGGGCATAACAAGCACTGCTCAACTTCCTGGGGTTCACATATGGAAAGTTTGAAGAGATAAAATAATTTCTACATACACTGGAATATTTAAATCATCGTAGGCTGCTGGAAACTCTTCTTCCTCTATATTTGCATAGAATCTTTCTAAACTAAGTAGGAAAGGATGCAAGTCTGCCGACGATAGCCTCACTGACTTAGGCATCTGTAAACCATCAAGTGCCCTAATATTTGTATAATGTCGAGATATTTTCTGTAGAAAATCTGTGTAAATTGAGGATTTCTTGGATGGGTAAAGCTAGAAAATTAAAACAGAAAAAGATAACTTTTAATAAAAGATTATACAGTGGAGCCCACTTAATTGGATATCTCTTAACCCTTTACCCAACGCAGACGATATCAAAATTTATTATTTTAAATATCCTTTTTTAAAATTTTTCAAAAAATTTCAACAAAACCATATCATGTGACCCCTCATTGGACTGAGCTCGTTCCAACAAGGGGTCACATGATATGGTTTTGTTGAAATTTTTTTAAAAATAATATTTTTTCAACTGCTGAATTTGCATATTACGTGGGCAGATGCGGCCGATTCGTTGGGTAAAGGGTTAACTGAATAACCCTGTTAATTGAATATAATTTCCCAACACAAAACCATTTACCATACCTTCAATACAAATTTGACCTGTTAATTGAATATAGGTTATAGAGTAAACAGCTACTGATTGAATAAAAAATCTGGCAACCTGTCAAGAAATTACCCTGACTCTCCCCAGTTTTCCCTTTTTTGTAGACCTATTTGGCCTCAGTACATCCAATACAGGCATTAATCTATTATATATTGTTTGGCAGAGCTCATGGAGCTCTGTCAAACAAGATATAATAGAATAAATGCTAAGTTTATCTCCAGAATCCAGGAAAGTGAAACAATCCCTGTTAATTGAATACTCCTGCTAATTGAATAGTTTTCATTGGCAAAGTGGCTATTCAATTAACATGGTTCTACTGTATTTTGTTAAAAGTGAGACTAAAACTAAGGCAATAATTTCAACTTTTGTGGACCTGTAAAGGCCTATTTCTGACTTTCACAAATGTCACAGTTTCAGAATAAGAAACAGGTGCCCCAAAACACAATCCTCAGAAAGTCACGCACAGTTGAGAAATTACCATTGCAGTGATTTCTAGTCCAGTCCAGATGGTCAAGGATAATCTTGGAATCACTGCATAGCCACCAGACTTTCAGGTCTGGCTAAGTGGAAGATAAAATCTTGTATAACCGGTGCAGATATGATTTTTTTATCAGTGATATTTCATGTAATTTTACAGAAAACACTTAAAATAATAGTGTAATTATTTGCAGAAGATAATATTACTCACTTTAGTAAAACCTCTGTTAACAAAATTTTCCTTTCTGTTTTCCAAAAAATAAGTTAAAACTTCATCAGTAAAACACACATCATCTTGATTACACACGTCTCCCTGAAGAAAAAAACCACATTAATTTCTTGCATGTACCTTTCATAGCAACATAACAAATTTTTTAAAATTTTTTCTCAAAAAATAAAGCTCTGATAGTCTTTAAGCTTGTTAACCCTTTACCCAAGATAACGATAAAAACCGACCAGCACTTAACACAAAAATCACCATTCAATTTTCATTCTTTTTTTCATTTTTTATCTAAAAAACATAGCTTATGACCCCTCATTGGAACGAGCTCATTCCAATGAGGGGTCATAAGCAATGTTTTTGATGCAATAAATGAAAAAAAATTAGTTATTCAAGAATTTTATTTGCAAGTCTCATCTGCCTTTCATGTTAGGTAAATGGTTAATATATTGGTATTTTGAATTTTCAGCATGTTATGTGCGGAGTTTCGGAACTATAAAACAATGGGCAGATTTTGAAACTTATGCTGGTAAGCTTTGACTAAACAGTTACGTAAAATCTAAAAAATGAGTAAAAAATTCATAAAATTTCAAAGTTCTTTTTGGCTGAAAAAATCTGGAAAAAAGTCGGAAGTTGATCAAAACCAAAGCTGACCTTCATTCTGTTTAGTTATAAAGAAATGACAAAAGTCAATTGATTCTCAACAGTCAGTCATTCAAGAGGTACTGGACGAAAACAAAAATGTCTCAATATTTTGAAGTCCCTTTTCAAAATTGTACTTGCCCTAGATTTAGTTATAAATGCAGACCCCAAATCAACTGATTCCAAATAGTAATTCGAAAGGTAGTGGACAGAAATTAAAGTGGATATAAAAATGGATACAGAAACAATATGAAAACAGTACAGCCACCTCCAACTTTGTTTGAGTGGGAGTGTATAATGAAATAAATGGTTTTAGGGACACAATGTAAGGAAATTGGGTGAGATTTGAATTCATGCTTTTCCATCAGAACATGCCAACAAATGAGCAATTACACCTCTAGATAAACTGTATACATCTAATAGAGCAGAACCATGTTAACCCTTTACCCAATGCAGATGATATCAAAATTCATTATTTTAAATATTATTTTTTCAAATTGTTCCAAATATTTCAACAAAACCATATCATGTGACCTCTCAATGGAATGAGCTCGATGAGCTCATTCCAATGAGGGTCACATGATATGGTTTTGTTAAAAAAAATAAATTTTTTTCACCTGGTGAATTTGCATATTACCCAGGAAGATGCGGCAGATTCGTTACATAAAGGGTTACCTCTTTACCCAACATGAAAAGAAGACGACACTTGCAAAAAAATGTCTTGTAAGAACCAAAAACATAGCTTATGACCACTCACTGGAACAGGCTTATTCCAATGAGTGATCCTAGGCTATGTTTTTTGAGTAGGCACAGGTTGTGGCTTTAGGCAAAAATGCTGATAATAATGAAATTTTTGTGAACAGCATTTGCCATCAAAGGCAGTTATAATACACATTTGATAAGAACATTTATCTCACAAGAACATACGGTGGAACCCTGTTAATTGAATAGCCAGTGGAAATTATTCAATTAGCATGAGTATTCAATTAACAGGGATTGTGTCACTTTCCTATATTCTAGAGATAAACTTAGCATTTATTCCATTATATCTTGCTTGACTGAGCTCCATTAGCTCTGTCAAACAAGATATAATAGATTAAATGCCTGTGTTGGATGTGCTGAGGCCAAATAAGGCTACAAACAAAGGAAAACTGGGAAAGTGAGGGTAATTCCTTGTCAGGTTACAGCAGCCATGACAAAATATGATGAAAAACATTTTGAAAATACTCAGTGGGTGTAAGAGTTAAAAATCTCTGAAGCCACATTTTTTCTATATGCAGTGCACAATCTGTAAACAGATTACTGAATGATTAGGGTTTTTAAGTTTTGGCTTAGATCAATTTTAGTGAACTAGGTACAGAAACTTAATATGAACTTGTAACTCAATAGAGATCCTCCATATATAAGAATAATTACCTCAGGTGATAACTTGAAGCCTATTTCTCCAAGACCATCGAAGACATCTTCTGTGACAGATACATTGAGTGACACCAGACTCATTAGAGCTTCAACTAGTTTCTGTTTCATCATGTATTCAGTGATAGACGTTAAGGCTTCATTCTCTGTACTTGGTTTCATCTGAAAAGAGTAGAAGTACAAAAGAAAATTAAACTATTTAGGTTTGTTTAACCCTTTACCCAACGAATCGTAATATGCCAATTCAGCAGCTGAAAAAATATTATTTTTCGAAAAATTTCAACAAAAACATATCATGTGATCCCTCTTTGGAATGAGCTCGTTCCAAAGAGGGGTCACATGATATGGTTTTGTTGAAATTTTTTTGAAAATTTTTTAAAAATGATATATAAAATAAATTTTGAAATTGTCTGCGTTGGGTAAAGGGTTAACTCTTTACCTAATGAATCGGGTGTATCTGACTGCATAATTTACAAAATAAGCAGTTGAAAAAAATATTTTTCAAAAAATTTAAGAAAACTATATCATATTGTTGTGCTCATTCCAATGAAGAGGGTCACATGAGCTTTATTGAAATGTTTTGAACAATTTGTAAAAAAAACAATAATTATAAATTTTCAGATCACATGTAATGGGTAAACCCTTTACCCAATGCAGACGATATTACTTTAAATATCATTTTTTTAAATTTCCAAAAAAAAATTCAACAAAACCATATCATGTGACCCCTCACTGGAATGTGCTCGAAGGGTCACATGATATGTTTTGTTGAAATTTTTTGAAAAAGAATATTTTTTTAGCTGATTTGCATATTATGCGAGCAGATGTGGCTGATTTGTTGGGTAAAGGGTTAACCCTTTTACTCAACATAACTGGTGGACACCACCTCCAACCCGTCCCCCCCCCCCCCCCCCCCACCACCAGTGAAAATTTATATTTCACCTTCAAGTCATTCATGAAACAAGAAAGTAGCACCACACAGCGAAGCAAATTCCTCAGCCTCTGATGAACTATTACATTAGCATAAGTATAATGAACTAAATATTACTAAAATCTGCTAATTACTAATAAAATTTGTTATAAAAAAAGAGGACAATAACACCATCAATTTTCAAGAAATCATATATGGTTTACAAACTTGTGCAAGACAATATAAAAATACTAGAAAAACTGTGAGCACTGCTCACTAAATGATACCACCCACTCCCACCAAGAAACATTTTACAACAGTAAAAGTGTGTTTAATGTAGAGAGCACAAACACTGACAACCCCCCCCCCCCCCACCCCAAAAAAAAAAAAAAAAAAAAATACCTGAAAGCAGAATAGAAGGTGCACATCTATAATGTATATAAAAGAATGTCTGAGAGTTTCAATGAAATTCGCCCACTGGTATAAGAGGAGTAGCGGATAGCAGGAGTGTACCCCCCTAAAGCATCACAACAATTTGGCTAAGTTCATTTCGCCCTTTGGAAAAGAGTAAAAAATAAAAATACCTGAAAGCAAAATAGGAGGTGCACATCTATAATGTATAGAAAAGAATGCCTGTAAGTTTCAATGAAATCCACCTACTGGTTTAAGAGGAGTAGCGGATAGCAGATGTGTACCCCCAAAGCATCACGGACGTATGGACGTACAGAAGTACGGACGTACGTAAGTACGGAAGTACGGACACCATGAATGCTATATACTGCCCACTTTTCAAGTGGGTGGTATAATAAAGCAGCATGCAAAATGTTTTTGAAATCTGATAGTTAATTTTCAAGTTATTACCTAAGCATAAAAATTTGAAGAAAAATGAAATACACAAAAGGCAAATAACATTTTTCAATATTCAACAAATCATTGTGAGTTTCGATGTCATCAAAGACAATGTTATTATAAAGCCGCATATAAAAATTTATTAAAATCTGATATTTACTTTTCAAGTAATCACATAGACATTAAAAATTGAAGCAAAAGAGAACCAACAAAGGGCAATAACTCCCTCAATTTTCAAAAAGTCACCATAAGTTTTTAACTTGTGCAAGACATTTTTAATACAAAGCACAATGTAAATTTTTATTCAAATTGGATGTTTACTGTTCGAGTTATTGCATTACCCTTTACCTAACGTAATACCAGCCAGCGCCCATTCAATTTTCATTTTTTGCCTCAAAAACATAGCTTATGACCCCTCACTGGAACGAGCTCATTGAGCTCGTTCCAATGAGGTGTCAAAAGCTATGTTTTGATGCAAAATAT
Source organism: Pictodentalium vernedei (assembly GCA_031216915.1). Classification (NCBI taxonomy): domain Eukaryota; kingdom Metazoa; phylum Mollusca; class Scaphopoda; order Dentaliida; family Dentaliidae; genus Pictodentalium; species Pictodentalium vernedei. The sequence goes on along the minus strand of CM062296.1, from coordinate 73,939,962 downwards.
GACAAAAATTAGTTATTCAATTTGTTTGCAAGTGCTGTCTGCTTTTTATGCTACATAATGGGTTAAACAATGAAATTTTTTAGCATTATTCAACCAACAAAGGGTAATAACTCTTTTTGAGAAATTTCTGTGTTTTTCAAACCTGTTCAAGACAATTGTAATTTAAGCAGTCCATGAAATTATATTGAATTTTGAGGTCTACTGTTCAAGTTATTGCATAAATAATGAAATTTCAAGTGAAATTCAACAAAGAGCAATAACTTCTAATATAAAGAAGCACACCAAATGTAATCAAACTTCATCTATTGCTGAAGTTATCGTGTAAACAATCTTTTGGATGGATGAGTTGAAAGTTGGAAGGATGGACAGATAGAAAGACAGACATATAGAGTTTTTCACTTCATCCCTTCCCTTGCAGAAATAATTAATAATTGTAGTAAAAATAAAAAACATAGTACCTTTTTATTATATTCGATGTGTTTTCTAAAAAAAATTGTATAGTTTAATCTCAATCAAATTAATGCAAAATAATTGCTTCAAAACATTTCAGTTTAAAAGACATCAGCTGATAGCCATTGAAACTGTCAGCAACGATATTAGTCTTTCACAAAACAAAAGGGTTCCCTCAGCTTTTCACTAAAAGCTACTCAGAAACATTAATATAACAATAACATGAGCTTGGAGGGCATTACGGATAATCAATAGCCCGAGAGGAATGAATAACAGCCAGACGGTTTATTAAAGGCCCAAGACAAAGAAGAGGGTCATTAATAAGCCAGAGGGCTGTTATTTAGTCCTTGAGGGCTGTTAATAAACCAGAATGCCCGGCAAAATCATGTCATTACTATTATTACTATGACTGGAAGCAGGTGGCAGGCTGTTAATGAGTTTTATTTTTATTAACGGCCCGCTGCCCGTTTCCGGTTGAAATATGCCATGAATTGCTGAGTTTCACCACCCCGCTAAATTCCATTAATATACTAGGGAACGCTTGCTAAAATGGTAATAATTGATATTAATTTAATACAGTGGAGCCCACTCAATTGGATATCTCTTTACTGAATAACATTGTTAATTGAACATAATTTCCCAACATAAAACCATTTTCCATATTTACAGTATAAATTTGTCCTATTAATTGAATATAGGTTATAGAATAAACTCCTGTTAATTGAATAAAAAATCTTTTAACCTGTCAAGAAATTACCCTAACTCTCCTCTCCCCAGTTTTCCTTTGTTTATAGACCTATTTGGCCTCAGTACATGTATTGCAGGTATTTAATCTATTATATCTTGTTTGACAGAACACATGGAGCTCTGTCAAATAAGATATAATAGAATAAATGCTAAGTTTATCTCTAGAATATAGAAAAGTGACACAATCCCTGTTAATTAAATACTCCTATTAATTGAATAATTTTCATTGGCAAAGTGGCTATTCAATTAACAGGGTTCCACTGTATCACAAATAACAACAACAATGCAATATCAAACAGTAAACATCCCTCACTTTCATAACATTTTAACAAGTTTCTTTCATGTTCATTAATACTATTTTCACTATGATTCACCAGTTGTACTAACAGTGAAAAATATGATTTTTAAATAACATTATGTATTGTGTTTATTAAGACGAAAAATACATCTACATTTCCGGTAATTGCTAATATTGTTAGCATAAGCATATAATAAAACAAGAGACCTAAAACACAAAGCGACCGCAAAAGTTTTTCTAAGTCGAAAGAGGGCCATGACTCTGGAAAGAAATGTGGGGGAAGAAGCTACACAGATATTGTTCCCCCCATGATGCTGTATCACGACACCGAATATCATTCAAATCAGAGTAGCAGTGGCCGAGATACAATGGAAAATGATGGTATGGATGGACAAACGGATGGACGAATGTCTCCACTAGATACCCCTTTTCATGTCGGGGCCATAATAAATTATATGTTTATACTGCAATATTTTGTTGAGCTGACCATCGCCTTTTTCTGACAAGTCTTTTAAAATGCCAAAAAGTACTCTCACACAACTAGGAATTATCATTCTTGCTTAACCCTATACCCTCTGATGTCAAAATGGCAACGTTATCAGCAGCAAGTATTTCCCATATTGATAATGTAGTTTGATAATTAACCAAATATACCTTGTTTGTTTTACAGAACTCAATAAGCTCTGTCAGACTAGATATTATTGGTTAACTCATAGTTAAACAACACAAAAACACAGGGATTGGAGAAAATTCTGTTGCACTATTTATTTATTGGGGTTTAACGACACTTTTGACAGCCTCGTATCAGAAGCCAGAGTACCCAGAGAAAACCACTGAGCAATGGGAAACAACTGTCAGGCTCCCCAACATACTAGCTCCACACAGGCAGGGTTAGCATTGGTTGAAGACAAAGAACTTGCCCAAGGACACAATGCGGTTGCCGCAGGTGGGGTTCAAACAGAGGACCTCTTGATTTGCAGCCTGCACCTCTACCTACTGAGCCAGGCACCCCCCCCCACACCCCTCACCCTTTTGTTGCACTATCAGAGTGCTAGGATTTAAATACAGCATATACACATACCTGAAGAATAAATGGATTCAATTTTGAATCAATCAAAATGTCCATCTCTAAAAGCTGAAAACAATTTTTACAATGAAAAAGTTTCCTTCTGCCAACAGCCTTTAATTTTTCTTCCATTACCAACAAACAACTAACAATTTTCCACTCCAAAGTCTTGTGTAATTTTTCTGCAGCTGTCTTATCGAATGTATTACCTATGTATTGTTTTAAATCTGGCAAACTGATGGGTTTCTTAAACTGAAAAAAACAGAAACTCACAATATAATAGATGTCAGAGTTCCTACACTGGAAGGAATAGCAATTCAAGGAGATTCCATGACAATTCTGGTATATTTACAATGGTTTTCAAGAAGCTGAAGATTTATTCATTTATTGGTGCTTAGTGCCACATTCGCAACCAAGGCTACATCATGGCGATAAAAAGTTATGTAGAGAAAAACATTTGTTTCAAAAACTAAACTAGAGTGATGTTACGCATGCAGCCCGACTGTCCCAGCAATGGCAATGCTTAGACACTAAATAGTCGGAGCTATTTTTTGTTAACCATTTACCTAACGAATCTGCCATATCTGCACTCGTGATATACAAAATTTGCTATTCAAATTTTAATTTTTTTCATTTCTCTACTCCAAAACATACCTCATGACCTATTAATGGAACAAGCTTCATAAGCTTAATAAGGACTAATAAGCCATGGTTAGAAGTAAAAAATGAAAAAATCTGATGTTTCAGAAAAATAATTTGTACTGTTGGCTTCAACTTGTGTTAGGTAAAGGATTAAAGATACAGTACATAAAGCAATGTTGGGCTATATGAGTCAATTTTCTTTTTTGCATGTAATAACTCCCAATCCTTCAAAATGCATTTTAGGAATAATTGCCTAAGTGACACGTTTGTGTGTGTGTGTGTGTGGAGGGGGGGTGGGGGGGAGGTGTAGAACCTATATTAAAACAGATGGATGGACCCCCAGATAGACAGATGGACAAAAGTCATGACTATATCCCTGACTATAAACAGTCAGGCTAAAAATGCATTTTGTACCAAATAAAAAATATTGCATGAATGGCACTGGGTGAGGAGGGACACCAGTCCAGTGCAGTCTTCAATTTTATCCATTGGATAATATTTTGTTGTGTTTTTTTTTCGAACGGACAAAATATTCAATTTTTTAAAAGATAAGTGTTTTGGGTGTTTCATTAACTGGTAAGAATGTTGAAAGCCCATATTTGGGCTTTATTCTCAAGTGCAGAACAACAACTTAACCCTTTACATAACACACAGGATATAAAAATTCATTATTTTAACCCTTTACCTAACATGAAAAGCAGATGACACTTGCAAAAAAAAATCTTGAATAACTTATTTTTTTCATTTTTTGTCTCAAAAACATAGGTTATGACCCCTCATTGGAACGAGCTCGACGAGCTCATTCCAATGAGGGGTCATAACCTATGTTTTTGAGACAAAAAATGAAAAAAATAATGAAAATTAATTGGCGATTTTTGAGAATAGCGCTGGCCGGTTTTGGCCGTTACGTTGGGTAAAGGGTTAATTACTTTTGGAAAGAATTTCAACAAAACTATATCACGTGATCCCTCACTGGAATGAGCTTGATGAGCTCTTTCCAGTGAGGGGGTCATATGATATGGTTTTGTTGACATTTTTGGAAAAATATTGGGTTTTTTCAAGTGGTCATTTTGTCAATTATGCGGGTGTATGCAGATAATTTGTTAAGGAAAGGGTTAAAGGTGTATGATTGTTTTGGTGTGTTTCATATTATTTTGAAGCAAAATTGTTTAGTCTGAATGCATTTGCTTTCTTACAATTCATGGGAGAGTGCCTATAGGCAGCAATGTCGGAAGCATGGGGCAGAGAGGCAGCAGCCCTCCTTGCCTTTGGACGACAGGGGCAAGAGGGGGCAGACAATGCCCTTCCCAGGTCATCATTCAATTTTTTTCAATCATTTATTCTCAAAGTAAAGCTAAAATACATCTCAAATCCGATCTGGGAGCTTTCAAAATTCACTGGGGGTGTTGGAGGAGTTTGAGAGGAGGTCCCCCCCTAACAGGAGGGGGTGGCACCTCCTCTCAAACTCCCCCATCTTGGGCCTCTGGCCTTTTAAGACATGCATGCTTCAGCATGTAATGGTGGGACTGTTAGTGCAAGTAAATGCCCTTTTTCTGAAGTCTGATCACCCTGCCCTTAAGTGCTTCTGGTGCCCCTGCCTACAGGCACTCTCCCATAAATTGTAACAGGGCAAAAACAAGTGAACAAATTTGGATGACCAAAACTAATTTAGCACTCTACCAGTTAAGCCCTTACCCAACGAATCTGTCACAACCACCCGGGTAATTTAGAAAATGGACCGTCGGAAAACATTTTTCCCCCCAAAATCAACAACACCATATCATGTGACCCCCTCATTGGAACGAGCTCATTGAGCTCATTCCAGTGAGGGGGTCATATGATATGGCATTGTTTTTATGAAAAATCTAAAAATCTAATATTTAAAATAATAAATTTTTATATCAGATGTGTTGGGTAAAGGGTTAAAGCCATGTGACTTTTGAGTCACAAGTCACCTCTAATGTAATAAACTCACACACAATCAACTTATTTTAAAGAAATACTTATGAACACTCACTGAATAGCTGTCATTTTTTCCATCAACCTTGGCCTCTTTCATTAATCCCTCATGATACAAATATGCCCTCAATGGTTGGAGAGATGTCAATAGGACATTTAAAATCAAAGTAACAGATTTCCCAAAGAATTCAAATGTTTTGTCTGGAAGTTTCCAAAGTACAGACTGAACATCACTGAAACACAAATAACAGAAAATATATCAAATCGACAAGAAATTTGACAGTTATCGACAAATTATAACAAAAAAACAACTTTGCAAGTTGATAATAAAAATTCACATACCAAATATCTTTATAGAGGGTACAGTTGAAACTAGAAGTCATGTCACGAACTGTGCGCTTATCTAGGCTTAATTGTGCGTTGGAATTGCGCGCAATTGTCATATCGAATGGCATCCAAAGCATGGCAGGTTCTCCTTGTTACCCATAGCAAACACAAGCAATATTCCTGCCAATGGACCTCCGGGTTACCCGGAGGTCCATTGGTTGAAACTTTGCTTGTGCACAGGCTGTATTTGATAGCCTTAGTATCGTCATAAAGCGCAGATTAACGTGCAAATAGATGTGCTATTTGTGCGCATTTCAGGACAGGACTTCTAGTTTTAACTATACATGTCTTCCTAGAATTTTTTGTTTCATCAAATATTAAATCACCCCTGTAACAACTAATAAGTCAGCTATTCTTTTTGAATTTCTATAACTCACAATATGTGATGTGAAAGTGCAACAGACACAAGAGATTGATTTAATTTTCAAATTTTGTACTGTAAATTGTTAAGTAAGAACAAATTTGTGAAGCAATTTCCTGAAACAGCAAAGCAATTTGTACATAGAGAGAGATTGAAAACCCTGCGGACAGGCCTTTAGATTACCCCAATTTTACACTGTTTACATTTATTTATTGGTGTTTAAGGTCACATACTTATGCACAATGATTAATCATGGCCATGACAGTTTTACGGGTGGAGGAAGCCGGAGTACCCAGAGAGAACCACCAAACATTGACAAGCAACTGTTAGCTCCTCAACATTCTAACTCTGTTCAAGCTCCATTCAAGCAGGGTTGTAGCGGTTGAAGACGTGCACCAATGACGTGCAGTATGCCTTAGTATACGGCATCACTGTGCCCCCATGTTGGCAACCTGGATAAAGTGCCTTGCCCAAAGACACAATGCAGGTCGGCCCGGGTGGGTATTGAACTCGGGACCTCTAGCATAGAAGTCCAACAGTCTATCACTGAGCCACCGTGCACCCACACCATTTACAGGTATGCCAAAATTAGAGGTGTGAAGACCTCAAGAAAAATATATAAATTCTCTGTATAACTTCCCACATGATATGATTAGAGAAACACAAAGAAAGGCATTGTAATAAAACATAACAGGATAAGGCTCTTATTTCTTGTTTTTAAGTGCCCAAATTACGGCAAAAGGGTGTGCCCAAAATAAACAAATTTAAAGGCCTGCCTGCAGGATATTGCCTTTAGTAGACACAAACAGAAAATTTACATCTTTATGACGGCAATTGCCTTAATATGTCACTTGGGTCACGAAAAGAAAAATATGCTTTCGACCATATTTGATGTTTAATATTCGCTCGATTCAAAGTTTTTGGGTGTATATTCCATTTGATATTCCATTCAAGTGGAAATGCTATAGTTGAAACCAGAAGGCCTGTCACTGTATTGTGCACTATTTTGAAGTAATGGCGTGCTAAGTAAGTGCACTTTTTGTCCTTATCAAATTCAAACTGCACCATTAGTGCAACTTAATTCCTGTGCCCAACAATTCTATACTAGTAAAGAGAGATCAATAACATCATTCCTAATCTCTACTGGGATATATGTGCATGCCATGATGTAAATAGATATTGAAATGTGACTGCATATACAGAATAAATAGAGTGGATTACTACTTAATCGCCACATCATATATTCTCCACTGGAAAAGTATTAAAAACTGTTCATAACAACACAAGAAGCACTTGTAAATTTTCATCACATGGACCACCGAGTTGTTGCACCCTGTGGTACATGTGATGAAATAAGTGTTTCCTGGTTTTTGTCCTCCAAAACTGTAAATAATTACTAAGTGAAAAATTTATCCCACAGCGATTTAGTAGTAATCCACCCTACACATACCGTAGTGTTCACTACCACCCTCGATAATAAAGCTTTATATTTTGCATTGCACGCTGTAGATGCCCTTATGTATTATTTCAGATTACTTCATTCTTCTGCAGTAAGGGGCACATTAACTAACGTGCATTTTCTGTGCTAATTGTGACAGGACTTCTAGTTTCAACTGTATATGCAGGACCCAACATAGAGAATGCCTTCATTAATGTAATACAAGTCCATAATATGTCTTGCCACACCAACAAACTTGGTTACATTACGTGTACATTGCATACAAAACCACACTTGTTAATACCCTGTCGTTGGTGCAGAAATGACCGGGTATGAAAAGCTGTTTTAGTGCGGTCACGTGAGGAGGATTACATAACCAATTAATGTTTCGCGAGAAAAATCTTTCCGAGTCTTCCCTGATTAGCAATTATATTGTTCAGTCAGAAAATTTCTAAAACCTACATTTAATAAAATATTCAGATACAAATACCATATCTTTCATTTCCAGAACTCTGTACTGCGGTTTAATGTAGGAATTGAAAAAATCTGTTCGTTAATTCGTGAGATTTTCGATTTGTTTTCATATTAAAATAAAATTTTCGCTGATATATGATTTGGATTCCCCACTGAGTTTGTTCGCCGGTCTCCAATGACTTCAGACTATTTCATGCAATGTATATCCAATTGACAGAAGAGCCACACTGTTGCATGTGATTGGCGAAATTCTCATTTTTGGGGTCACATTTATCACACAAAATAACGGGATTTACCAAACCGATTTTCACCTTCAAAGATTTTATTTGATATACAAAATTCCCAAACAAGATGTATCAGGTAAAAAAAAAAGATTTAGTGAACAGAAATTAATATGTTAATTTGCGAATCTTTTCCCAATACAGTCCAATCAACACTGATTAGTGAGTGGACGTCTGACATTATGTAATTACACATAACACACTCAGTCGATTTTTGGATAATTTTTTCGTATGGAGTGTACACGTAATGTACAGTAAAATACATGAAAATACAAAATTCCTTCATTGAAATTACATTTTACTATTGTCACATAAAACAGCTTATTATTTTACCTGCTTTTAATATTTTCAACTTCGGAGAGTTTCACTTTCTTTTTATTGGAAAAAGTAGATTCATGTAGAAATGAGGAACGGGAAAATTTTCTTGTCTTGTTGAAAATATCTGTTTGTTGTTTTGGTAGCTGATAACAGGGTAGTATACTGTCAAATTTACTACCTATAATATTAAAAAAAAAATGTTTTTATTTGGCGTGAACAATTAAAAATCTGTTTTTCAGGCCCTCCCGCATGGTCCTTTTGGCTGCCGCATGCTCTCTTTTTATAACCAACGCAAACTTACAAAAATAAAACAACAATTAAATGGTTAATATCTGATATTTTACCCAAGTTAAACAAATTGATAAATTTGTCCCCTGGGTGCAAGAAGGCTTTGCAATGCTTTAGCATTGCAAAGCCTTCTTGCTCTCAAGGGAAGAAATACACCACCACCCATGCTATTTTGTAGATTATGAGGTCTAAAACATAAACCAAGAACATGAAATTTTGATGGCAAAGAAATAATTACAAAAATAAAAAATAAAATAAAAAAACGCTCACCCACATGCAATTTCACAAAAAATCGCTTGAAAAACAGAAGATCTACTTTGTGGGACCCAATCAACTTATTTTAAAGAAATAATTGTGAACGGCGTTGCAGTTGGCACCTTTATGGTTTCAAACAACAATTTAATATTTCTCCAATATTCTTTTATTCTATCAGCTTCTGATTGGTTGAAAAAAATCCCCTCATTAAGTTTCTTGATGATTCTTTCTTATTTCGAGTAAATGAGTGTGACCCAAATAAACAATCAGTAAGTTAAAAATAGATCCTGTTTAAGAGTACGGTGGAGCCCACTTAATTGGATATCTGTTAACTGGATAACTCTGTTAATTGAATATAATTTCCCAACACAAAACCATTTACCATACCTCCAATACAAATTTGACCTGCTAATTGAATATAGGTTATACAGTAAACTCCTGATAATTGAATAAAAAATCTTGTATCCAGTCGAGAAATTACCCTGACACTACCCAATTTTTCTTTGTTTATAGACCTATTTGGCCTAAGTATTTCAATACAGGCATTTAATCTATTATGTCTTGTTTGACAGAGCTCATGGAGCTCTGTCAAACAAGATATAATAGAATAAATGCAAAGTTTATCTCTAGAATACAGGAAAGTGACACAATCCCTGTTAATTGAATACTCCTGTTAATTGTATAATTTTCATTGGCAAAGTGGCTATTCAATTAACAGGGTTCCACTGTATTTGCAAACAAGTTGATAGGTAGATTCAAAGGTCACTCAATGCAAATAAGTGATCACACAAGCCAGAGTTTTGCTTATTCTAATTAAATTTTTTTTCTCAGAAATTATTAATTGTTTATAATCATTATATAAGGACATATCAATCCTCATATTATAATAGGGGGCCATAACAACCACCTTTGGCAGTCTCTTTATATTCTTGCTTGACACAATTTGGTATCAAAACATTTCATTCACGACATAATGTCACACAGGTGTGCAATGACCAATCAGATGTGTTATAACAGGACTTTCTTACATGAAGGCCAGATTCCATGTGTGGTGTACCGAACACATTTTGCAATGTCTGTATTGTATCGTGTAAGGCTGAATGCACATAGCAATCATTTTAAAACAATTATGTTGATAAAAAAAAAACCTCCCAACTCCATTGTTAATTTTTGCATCTTCGAAAGTGTGTGTGCATATGTGGGTATGTCTTCCTGACAGGGCTTCTGCGACTGTGTTTTTGGGGTCCATAAAACAGACCGTTCTCCAAACCAATTTTCCCCAGTTGGCTAGTTCAGGCGTATATTGTTATGCACTTTAATCAGAATATGAGTGAATATTTCAATATAAATCACACACACTCGGACTGTTAATGTCAAACAAAAACTATTCATTTCCTTTTGAAACATTACACCCCTTTCTAAACCTCCCTAACACGAGACCCATTCTGAAGCGCTGTTCTGTTCACCACCATGTGAAGTGTATTCTAATAGAATGCTCCCCCTTGATGTGCAACATACTCTTCAGTGTGCTCTGCGATCCGTATACCTGACTGTTCGATTTAAATTCATACTAACTTGGCAGCTCCAGTCATTTCTTATATATTTAAGAATTATTTATTGTTGACAATTGTGGATCAAATAAAGTAAAGCCAAACATTAACAAAAATTAATTCGAAAATAGATCACTGTTGGTTGGAGCTGCCAAGAATTAATTTACATGGTCGCAAAAAAAACAAGCCAAGACCAATACCGGGTCTAGACCTGCGTCGCTGCATGCAATTGAATTGGCAAACAGGAAGTGGCTGTACGGCAGATCTGAAAATTGCATACACAATACAACTGATCATTATCAGGCTCCAGATGAAATATAAAATCAATCCCTTGCATAGAAGCTGAGAAAAGTTTGACGAAAAATTTCAATGTTCAGTGGGTACAGTAAAATTTCAAAGTACCGGCAAACAGGAAGTGGCTGCACAGCAGATCTGAAAATTGCTTACATGATACAACTCATCATTATGAAGCAGCAGACCAAATATAAAATCAATCCCTTGCATAGAAGCCGGGAAAACCTTGAAGGAAAATTTCAATGTTCAGTGGGTACAGTAAAATTTCAAAGTATCGGCAAACAGGAAGTGGCTGCACGGCAGATCTGAAAATTGCTTACACGATACAACTCATCATCATGAAGCAGCAGACCAAATATAAAATCAATCCCTTGCATAGAAGCCAAGAAAACCTTGACGGAAAATTTCAATGTTCAGTGGGTAAAATTTCAAAGTATCGGCAAACAGGAAGTGGCTGCACAGCAGATCTGAAAATTGCTTACACGATACAACTCATCATTATGAAGCAGCAGACCAAATATAAAATCAATCCCGTGCACAGAAGCCGAGAAAACCTTGACGGAAAATTTCAATGTTCAGTGGGTACAGTAAAATTTCAAAGTATCGGCAAACAGGAAGTGGCTGCACGGCAGATCTGAAAATTGCTTACACGATACAACTCATCATTATAAAGCAGCAGACCAAATATAAAATCATTCCCTTTCATAGAAGCCAAGAAAACTTTGACGGAAAAAGTGTTTCGGACGGACTGACGGGCTGACAGACGGAGTCGATCGACGCAGGTAAGAAAATAACATTACAGAAAGTGTTTCCAGGCACAAATTTATCACAGTTTACAAGGAAAAAATACACATTTCCCTTGTGACTTTTAAAAATATTTTTGCTGTCAGAATGCCTCCTGAGGCCGCCTCAGAGCATCTAAAAATAAAAGATATTCCTGGGGAAGAGAGGGACCCCCCACACACACACCTTTGGCATCTGGTCTGATGACAGTAATTTCCCCAATATCTAAAAAAAAAGAAGAGACCCAGTAATTGTAACCTAGTGAAAGCCCTGCCTGAGAACCTAGACAATAGTGTTTGCATCCCCACAAGGATTTCCTTTGTTTTCTTCATGTCTTCACAAAAGAAAACAATGGTTTAGGGTTTGGCTTCCCAATTTTGGGTGAACTTGTTTGACATTGCTTGTCATGGAGAAAAAAAGAATGAAAGTGTCAATGACACTGTAGCTCAACTTGTCAAGACAAAGACATGTACATGCATAGTATGTGACACAGCAATGACAAACATCTAGATAATGACTTGATAACAAAGGTACATATAAAGTATTGTAACGGTCTGTACATAAATACTGACCGTTGCCTGTAACAAATGTATAGGTAAAGTATTGTAAAGGTTGGTGACAGTCAGATGCTAAACTAGAAAAAAATCTTTGAGTCCCAGAGTGGGTCTGACTGAACCCCAAAATATTTGTTCTCATAGCACTGTGATAACAAAGGCACACCAAAACACACTCGTTCCTGTCCCAAGGTGAAAACAAAGGTACCCAAGAAGTTTTGTGAAGATCAGTTCATAAATACGAGCTGTATAGAACTTGTGACAAAAAACTGATTGGACCTAATTTCGGTACAAAATGGCCACTGGCAGCCATCTTGAATTTTGGACCGTACCCAGAAACACTCATTCTCGCCCCAAGGTGATAACAAAGGTACCCAAGAAGTTTTGTGAAGATCGGGTCATAAATACAGCCTCTACCCTGAGCCGTATTGACATGTGTGCTTACATTGTGTAAGTAGCACTGAATAAATCAAAGTTCATCTAATTTGCATAATTTCTGCACAAAAAAAAACCCCTTACAATATGTGATGTATTCCATGTTACTAAACATTCCTACAAAAATTTATTCAAATCAGAACTTTCATACAGAAGTTCTGTACAAAAGACTGATTGCACTAATTTTGGAACAAAATGGCTGCTGGTGGCCATCTTGAATATTGGACCACACCCCAAAACACTCGCTCTCATCCCATGGCGATAATAAAGGTACCCAAGAAGTTTTGTAAAGATTGGTTCATAAATATGGCCTCTAGTCTGAGCTGTATAGAAGTTGTGTACAAAAAACTGACCTAATTTCGGTACAAAATGGCCACTGGCAGCCATCTTGAATTTTATACCGCACCCAGAAACACTCGTTCTCGTCCCAAGGTGATAACAAAGGTACCCAAGACATTTCGTGAAGATCAGTTCATAAATACAGACTCTAGTCTGAGCCGTATTGACATGTGTACTTACTGTGTGTAAGTTGCACTGAAAAAATCAAAGTTCATCTAATTTGCATAATTTCTGCACGAGGAAAAAACCCGTATTATATGTGATGTATCCCATGGTACTAAACATTCATACATATGGAAGTTCTGTACAAAAAACAGATTTCTGCATCGTCGGTACAAAATGGCAGCTGGCAGCCATCTTGAATTTTGCACTGCACCCAAAAACACTCGTTCTCGTCCCACGGTGATACCAAAGGTACCCAAGAAGTTTCGTAAAGATCGGTTCATAAATACGGCCTCTGGCCCGAGCCGTATTGGCATTGGCACTTACAGTGCTGAAAGTAACACCAAAAAAGATCAAAATTAGTCTAATTTGCACAATTTACACATGAGAAAAAAACCTGTTATTATATGTGATGTATCCCATGGTACTAAACATTCATACAAAAAATTATTCAAATCAGAGCTTTCATATGGAAGTTCTGTACAAAAAACAGATTTCTGCATCGTCGGTACAAAATGGCGGCTGGCAGCCATCTTGAATTTCGGACCGCACCCAAAAACACTCGTTCTCGTCCCACAATCATAACAAAGGTACCCAAGAAGTTTCGTAAAGATCGGTTCATAAATACGACCTCTAGCCCAAGCCATAGCCAATTGTTGACGTACAGACAGACGGATGACGAGCCATGACAAAAGCTCAAATTTGGCTTCGCCAAAGTTGAGCTAAAAAGGAACAAATACCCACAACGTTGGTCAACCCTTCAAGGCCTATTCCCGACTTTTACAACCTCGGTACAGGTGCCTTTAACATGTCATCATGAGGAAGTTCTGTTGACAACAGATAAATTACCCAGGTAGTGATTTTTGGTCAAGTCTTGGCTGCCTTAACTGGCAGCCAAGACTTAACTAGAAATCACTAAGTCACTGGACATATAGAGTCTGTGTGCTGGCTGGAATTCAGGACACCTGTCCAGGCTCTTAAGGGTTAAACAAGACTGTGTGTGAGAAGGGGTGGGGCAAAATATATGATTTGAAAATGTAAGGGAACCATGGCTTCCTGACCCCTTCTCCGCCCCATTTTCTGCTGTCAATGTTTCTGCCATAGGCAATGATTACTGGGTCATGTAATACCAGAAGAGTGTGACATATCTACTTTAGTAAACTAGCACTACCCTCCACCCCCAAGATATTAATTTATTTGGTATTCACTCGAGTAAATTCAAGTTACATTTCATATTTATTTATTTATTTATTGGTGTTTAAGGTCACATATTTCTGCACAATGGCTAATCATGACCAAGTTACATTTCATAAAAGAGTGTTTAATTTTTTTAACCCTTTACCCAACGAATCGGCCGCATCCTCCCGCGTAATATGCAAATTCAGCAGTTGAAAAAATATTATTTTTCAAAAAATTTCAACAAAATCATATCATGTGACCCCTTGTTGGAACGAGCTCGTTCCGAGGGGTCACATGATATGGTTTTGTTGAACTTTTTTGAAAAATTTCAAAAACTGATATTTAAAATAATCAATTTTGATATCGTCTGCGTTGGGTAAAGGTTTAAGACACACTTGATCAAAAATTTGAACAAATAAGTTGAGAGAGAAGTGCTAATTAAAATATCTTTTGATGAAATGACAATGGCCTCAGAGGCTGTGACAGGTTATTTTGAGAGGCTATTGTCATTCACAAACAATGTAAATATCTGCTTTAAAATATTTTTAAATTGAACAAATATGGTTCAAAATAAAAATTGCATTTTCCCCAAGTGTTTTGTACTGACATGTCACCAAACCAAATAGACCAGAGAACAGCATAAATTAATAATACATATATGGCATGTAGCAGTAATGATGGTTAATTTGACACTTCCAAGTTCTCGGCTTTAAAATTTTCAATTCATTTCACTAATATCCAATTAATTATATTATGTCATTAGACTCTCATCTATTTGGACTATAATTTTACTGCAAATTAACAGCTACATTTTTCTCACTAAAGAGTGCTAAATTATTTTTGCTCATCAAAATTTGTTCACTTGTCTCTGCCTTGTAACAATTTATGGGAGAGTGCTTATAGGCATTCTCCCTAAAATTGTATCAAGGCAAATCCTTACTTAAAATTTTACAGCAAATTAACAGCTACATTTTTTTCATTATATTTATGTATTTATTAAGGTTTAACGACACTTTAACAGCCAAGGTCATATCGTATTGGTGACAGTTTTATGGGTGGAGGAAGCCGGAGTTCCCGGAGAGAACCACCAAGCAATGACGAGCAGCTGCCAGCTCTCAAACATCGTAACTCTGCACTGCAGCACAGGCAGGGTTAGATTGGTTGAAGACATGCGCACCATCGATGTACAGTATGCCTTATTACATGGCGTCATCGTGCCCCCATGTGGACAATTGGGGTTAAGTGCCTTGCCCAAGGACACAACACGGGAGTCTGAAACGATCGCTCAGACGGTCACCCATCCAAGGACTAACCGGGCACGACATTGCTCAGCTTTGCTGAGCTAACAAGAACCAGTTACTGCAATGCCACCGCGCTCCCATTTTTCTCACTAAAAAGTGCCAAATTATTTTTGGCCATCAAAATATGTTCACTTGTCTCTGCCTTGTTACAATTTATGGGAGAGTGCTTAAAAAGCACTCTCCCATAAATTGTAACAAGGCAAATCCTACTCCTCACTCCCCTCTTCCTTCATTCCCAGACAACCAGGACAAGGGACTAGTATCCACTCAAAAACCACCGACAAACATCCAAAGAACATACAGACCATCAACCTCTGGCAAATGTACTATTAGATCACCAACAATTCTTGGCTAAGTGCAAAGAAGACCAAAGCCGCCCTGATGAAATTACCAGACTAACGAGGAAAATTCTGGGCAAACAAAAACAACTGCCAGACACAGCAAGTTGCTCTATGATCTCACCATCTCAGCCACCTCCTCCAAAGCAGACCCGCAGAAAGCACAGATGCGGATAACAACCTTCCTTCTCCTTTCCCCCTTTGCCATGCCCAGATATGGGGCAAAATTTATTTAACAGTTAAAGAGGGTTGAAAGGGGCTTGCTGCACACCGTCCCTGAGTGCCGAAGGTGTGCAATAACCATTTGATCTGCTCTACTGGATGAAATCATTTCATTTTGAATATAATTTGAAGCATTTCCACCAAATATAAAGCCTTCAAGTTGTGGTACCTGTCATGTCATGTTGTGAACACCATCTGAGCAATCACCATGGCTAATGTGGATACTCCAATTAATCTACAGAAAGCTTTGTCAGCACTGGGCGTCTCCTGCCCTCTCAACTGGACTCTACAGATGAGCAGCAAGAGCATGCATCTGACGCTGGAGTTTGACACAGAGGAGGACACCGTCATGCCTCCTTCAGGGGGAGGTAGCACCTTTTGTGAGAGGAACCCCTCTTACACTAGTCCTCACCGAAAGGAGCCTGGACCTGGCCCTGGCCCTGAAAAGAGGATTAAGATCAAGAAGAAGAAGAGCCAATCAATCAGGTGCTGTGATGCCCGGATTATACCTCCACTACAGGGCTGGAATGATGACGCATAAGTAAGGTAAAGACCATAAATCTGGTGAAAAAAATGCAGACAACTTTTTTTATAACATATGCAGGACTTGCTTGTCACAAGGATCTCTCATACATTTTACAGAAATCCATCCACTCACTGCTGAGATATTGCTGCGGACGGATCGGTAGATGTAATTCAGTATACCCTCATTCTCTTCAAGAGCTGGGGTATAAAACAGTATGGAAAACTGATTCTCTGAGTTTTCTCAACCTAAATTAACTTCAAGGTCAATAATTCCGAGAAAAATCATCCAGCCAGGACCAAACTCACACTTGATTTGTAGGTACCCATGACAAAGCCACATACCATAAATAAGCCAATTATCTGAACGGATAGCCAAGAAAAGTCTGGCAAACTGGTTCTCTTGAGTTTTCACATCCTAAACTAAGTTCAAGGTCAATAACTCCGCAAAAAATCATCCAACTGGGGCAAAACTTGAACTTGATTTGTAGGTACCCATGACAAAGCAGCATACCAGAAACCAGCCAATTATCTCAATGTATGGTGAAAAAGTCTGAAAAATTATTATTTTGGAATGATGGAGAGATGGAATGACAGAATGACAGATGGACAAGGCTAACACTATATGCCCCCGGCCATGTTGTGGTGGGGGCATAAAAAAAACTCAGCCAAATATACATGGGTTTTTACACAAAATAATTGTATTTCAAATGGATTCATACACAATTTTATATATAGAATTTTATGACTCTTTCATACAGTTAAAACTAGAAGTCCTGTCACGAATAGTGCGCTTATCTAGGCTTAATTGCGCGTTGGAATTGCGTGCAATTGCCATATCGAATGGCATCCAAAGCACGGCAGGTTCTCCTGGTTACTTATAACAAACACATGCAATGTTTCTGCCAATGGACCTCCGGGTTACCCGGAGGTCCATTGGCTGAAACATTGCTTGTGCACAGGCCATATGTACAGAATATGATAGCTTTACTTGGGCCATAACGCGCATATCAACATGCTATTTGTGCGCATTTCATGACAGGACTTCTTGTTTTAACTGTAGCTCTTCCGTGAGTTATTTTTTAATTTCCACCTGATCATCATTTTTAATCTTCTGCACATTGATTTCAGTATGTCAATGTTTCAACTTCCATATTTTTCCCATAATGCAACTACAGAAATGCAAAATACAATGAGCTCTGTCAAACATGACTGAATTTGTTACATTCCTTTAGGCCTAAAAAAATAAAAAATCTGTTTCTCAGGCCCTCCCACATGGTCCTTTTGGCTGCCGCAAGCTCTCTTTTTATAACCAATTTAAACTTTATAAAAATCAAAATTAAATGGTTTATGTCTGATATTTTACCCAAGTTGAAAAAATTGATGAATTTGTCCCTTGAGTGCAAGAAGGCTTTGCAATGCTTCAGCATTGCAAAGTCTTCTTGCACTCAAGGGATGAAATACACCACCACCCATGCTATTCTGTAGATTATGAGGCCTAAAATTTGAACCAAAAACATGAACTTTTGATGGCAAAGAAGAAATTACTGAAATAAAAAATAAAATAAAAAAACGCTCGCCCGCATGCAATTTCACAAATAATGGCCTGAGAAACAGAAGATCTACTTTGTGTGGCCTAATGCAACTACAGAAATAACTACAAAATACAATGAGCTCTGTCAAACATGACTGAATTTGATAAATTCCTTTATTCCTTATTTTTATATCGGTGATAAAGGGTTAACTATAACGAACGATTCACTTAAAAATCAGCCCAATTTATCCAGTGCTACTTATAGGTTTCAAATTTTTGCTTGATTTGATATTCAATTCGAGAGAAACATCCTGATTTGCTGGGCCAAGGTCATAACCAATGTTTTGGTGGCAAAAAATTAAAATTTCTAGTCATTCAAAACAAAAAAAAATTTTCAAGTGTCATCTATTAGTTGTATTAGGTAAAGGATTAACCCTTTGGGGCCTGAAGATTTATATACATTTTTGCTATACGTTGAAAGTCTACCTCCTGTGGCTTTGCAGTCATTTCTAGTCAAGTGTTGGCTGCCTACAGAGGCAGCCAAGACTTGCCTAGAAACAACTGACAAGGTACTTAGAAAACAAGTTTTGAGTTTACCTAGACAATGCATTTTGGGGCACCTGTTCCTTCGCATTAAAAAGTTATCAAAGTCAGAATTAGGTCATTTAGGGTTAAAACAACACCATGCAGCACTAGTTACTTTCATATTAATTACCTTCAATACTCCTCATTTCTTGTGAAATCTGACAGAGACTAACAGGATTTTTCAGAAATGAAACTAATTGTGGAATTTCATTGATCTGCAAGAAAAGTGACATTAAAATGAATGTAAACATTAAAAAAAAAGCAGAGGCCCCAATGGGTCACTCGCATGTGTTTAACCCTTTACCCAATGAATCAGCCACATCCGCCCACGTAATATGCAAATTCAGCAGCTGAAAAAATATTGTTTATCAAAAAATTTCAACAAATCCATATCATGTGACCCCCTTTTGGAATGAGCTCATCGAGCTCATTCCAATGAGGGGTCACATGATATGGTTTTGTTGAAATTTTTTGAAAAATTTAAAAACATGATATTTAAAATAATAAATTTTGTTATCGTCTGCGTTGGGTAAAGGGTTAAAAAAGGATTTAATGCCTCATTCAGCATCTAAGGCTAGTTTACAAATAGAGTTATCCCTACTGTGGGACTCCCCATGGGCGTGGTGACTTTATTTTAACAAACCTGAATTGATATATACTGAGGAATGTGCATGTCAAATTTGGTTAAACTTGGTTTGATAGTTTTTGAGGACTAGAAAAAAAGGTAAAGTTCAAGCCAGTAGGAAGGGGTGGATGGACGATGGTCGGAAAGTGATCAGTCAAGCTCCCCTTGAGCTTCGCTCAGGTGAGGAAATGTCCCTAAATTAAAAGTCAGATCAAATCAGCCATGATTCAACATGAGAAAGATACTCTATATTATTGACTTCTGTAACTCTTATTTATATGCCACCTCATACATTTAACCCTTTACCCAACGTAATGGCCAAAACCGGCCAGCGGTATTCTAAAAAATCGTCAGTTAATTTTCATTACTTTTTCATTTTTTGTCTCAAAAACATAGGTTATGACCCCCTCATTGGAACGAGCTCATTGTGCTCGTTCCAATGAGGGGTCATAACTTATGTTTTTGAGACAAAAAATGAAAAAAAAATAGAATTTTTTTTTGCAAGTGTCGTCTGCTTTTCTTGTTAGGAAAAGGGTTAAATAGACTGATCTAATCAACCTCAATCCTCAAATGAACCAGAGCTACACCCAGCGGCAAATCCATGATTTGTAATTTCAATCATGGGTCATGATGCGAAGCAGCCTCAGAGAAGCGTTGCAAAGAGCACAAGAGGGGATTTCCACCCCCCCCCCCCAACCCAAGTTGGCAGCATTCAGAGGCCTCACCATAGAATGATTTTGAAAATAGAACATTTGTGTGGACCTCAAGTGGCTCCTTTGCACATGACCACAATGTTTTCCAGCTAAAATACTACCGCTATCATAATTTTGTAAACTAATTCAAATTTTCGAAAAGGCAAGCCAATTTATGGCAGTTCTTACAAGATAATACAAATAATATCTTGTCCCCTGTCTCTGTGCTTGTAACACAAATTTGAGTTGCAAAGAATGGGGGGGAGGTGGAACATTGGGTACACTGCCCAGGAACCACTCATCTTAACTGCAAAGAAAAAGTGAAATTTTCTAGTTAACCCCCCCCTTGCACACTGATGACGAAATATCTAAAGTTCAAGGTGCAAATTTTTCCCATAATGCAACTAGAAATTTAACGAATTCAATCTTGTTTGACAGAGCACATTGAGCTCTGTGAAACAAGATTGAATTGGTTAAATTCCCAGCTGCATTATGGGAAAATGGCTACTTGAAATTCGGATATTTTGACATCAGAGTGAAGGGAGTTAATCAGCAAAAATGTTCATACACTCTTCTGATGTTTCACACCACAAGCTAGACAACAAAGTGAGGATTTAAAACTATGTTGTGTAACCTTACGTAATGCATTTACATCTTTCCACTTTTCGAAACAAAAAATGGTGTGAATAAGGCTATTAAAAAAAAAATCTTGTTTCTCAGGCACCTCCCTCATCATACAAAAATCTGCCTCATAATCATTTTTTTCACCTGGAAATCTCTTCTATGACACTATTTTGTACTTGTGGAACAAATATTTAACCAACTATACCTTGTTTGACAGACCTCACAGAGCTCTGTCAAACAAGATATAGTTGGTTAAATTTTCAACTACATTATGGGACATTTTCACTGCTGTAAACATTGGTTTGCCACATAATAGTGTAAGTAGTTAAATTTCTGATTCCAACTACTTTCAAAACTGTTTTGTGAATAAAAAAAAGCCTCCCTCCCTCATTATAAAATTGAGGAAAAATTGCCGGAGAAACAAGAATTTTTTTTTTTTTATAGGCCTAAATAAATAAGTAAGGCCACACAAAGTAGATCTTCTGTTTCTCAGGCCATTATTTGTAAAATTTCATGCGGGCGAGTGGGTTTTTATTTTATTTTTTATTTCTGTAATTATTTCTTTTCCACAAAAGTTCATGTCCTTGGTATGTTTTAGGCCTCACAATCTACGGAGAAGCATGGGTGGTGGTGTATTTCGTCCTTTGAGAGCAAGAAGGCTTTGCAATGCTAAAGAATTGCAAAGCCTTCTTGCACTCAAGGGACAAATTTATCAATTTTTTTTAACTTTGGTAAAATATCAGACATAAACCATTTAATTTTTTATTTTTTTTTAAGTTTGCATTGGTTATAAAAAGAGAGCATGCAGCAGCCAAAAGGACCGTGTGGGAGGGGCTGAGAAACAGATTTTTTATTTTTTTAGGCCTAAAGCTATTTTTAGAAGAGTTATTTTTTACAGTTGCTGCACACACAGGATTCCAGCACTTGGAACAGAATCAATTCCAGGAATTTCCACACCTTTTCAATTTATATTCGGGGATTTTTACCGAGCTTCAGAAGAGAAAATCAATGAGTTTTTGAAAGATTTTCTTTTGTGTCGAAAACAAATAAGCTCCCTACCTTCCAAGAGCTTCACATACATATATGAATGTATTAGCTGAGGGAATTTATGTTCTGTAATTTCTACTTTAACTTTTTAGCCAAGTACCCATACATAGCCAGCGCTATTCACAATGAAAGTGTCAATGTAGCTCAACTTGTTTAAGACATGCACATGTATAGTATGTGACACAGCAAAGACAAATATCTAGGTAATGGCCTGATAACAAAGGTACATATAAAGTATTGTAACGGTCTGTACATAAATGCTGACCATAACCTGAAACAAATGTATAGGTAAAGTATTGTAAAGGAGGGCGAGTTAGATGCTAAACAAGAAAAGAAATCTTTGAGTCCCAGAGTGGGCCTGACTGAACCCAAAAATATTTGTTCTCAGAGCACAGTGATAACAAAGGCGCCCAAAAACACTTGTTCCTGTCCCAGGGTGATAACAAAGGTGCTCAAGAAGTTTTGTGAAGATCGGTTAATAAATGCCGACTCTAGTCTGAGCCGTATTGACATGTGCGACTTACTATGTATAAGTATCACTAAATAAATTAAAGTTCATCTAATTTGCATAATTTCTGCACAAATTAAAGTTCATCTAATTTGCATAATTTCTGCCTGAGAAAAAAACCTGTATTATATGTAATGTATTCCATGTTACTAAACATTCATACAAAAATTTATTCAAATCAGAACTTTTGTACAGAAGTTCTGTACAAAAAACTGATTGCACTAATTTTGGTACAAAATGGCTGCTGGTGGCCATCTTGAATTTTGAACCGCACCCAAAAACACTCATTCTCATCCCCCGGTGATAACAAGGGTACCCAAGAAGTTTCAGAAAGATCAGTTCATAAATACGGCATCTAGCCTGAGCCGTATAGAAGTTGTGTACAAAAAACTGATTGGACCTAATTCCGGTACAAAATGGCCACTGGCAGCCATCTTGAATTTTGGACTGTACCCATAAACACCCGTTCTTGTCCCAAGGTGATAACAAAGGTACCCAAGAAGTTTCGTGAAGATCGGTTCATAAATACAGACTCCAGCCTGAGCCGTATTGACATGTGTGTAAGGAGCAGTGAAAAAATCAAAGTTCATCTAATTTGCATAATTTCTGCATGAGAAAAAAACCTGTATTATATGTGATGTATCCCTTGGTACTAAACATTCACACAAAAAATTATTCAAATCAGCGCTTTCATATGGAAGTTCTGCGCAAAAATTTGATTGCACCTAATTTTGAATTTCAGACCGGACCCCAAAACACTCGTTCTCGTCCCACGGTGATACCAAAGGTACCCAAGAAGTTTTGTAGAGATTGGTTCATAAATACGGCCTCTAGCCTGAGCCGTATTGGCATTTGCACTTACTGTGCTGAAAGTAACACTAAATACATCAAAGTTAGTCTAATTTACATAATTTACTCACAAGAAAAAAACCTGTATTATATGTGATGTATCCCATGGTACTAAACATTCATACAAAAAATTATTCAAATCAGAGCTTTCATATGGAAGTTCCGCGCAAAAATCTGATTGCACCTAATTTTGTACAAAATGGCTACTGGTGGCCATCTTGAATTTCAGAACGGACCCAAAAACACTTGTTCCCGTCCCACGGTCATAACAAAGGTACCCAAGAAGTTTCGTAAAGATCGGTTCATAAATACGGCCTCTAGCCCGAGCCGTATTGAATTGTTGACAGACAGACAGACAGACGGACGACTGGCCATGGCATGAGCTGAAATTTGACTTACATCAAAGTTGAGCTAAAAATCAGTATTTAATATTTCGTCTCTTTCTATTTTCGCCTCCAAAACATAGACGATGACCCCTCAATGGAACCAGTCCTCGGCTGTTTTAAAGGGAAAAGAATGAAAATTTTGAGTTATTGAAAACTATTTTTGCAAGTGTTGTCTGTTAGTCACGTTGAGTAAAGGATTGAGAATGTTGAAGAAACTATACTAATAAGCTTATCAAGTTGACTTCGATACTTAACCCTTTACCTAACATGAAAAGCAGACGACACTTGCAAAATAAATTCTTGAATAACTATTTGTTTTCATTTTTTGTCTCAAAAACATAGGTTATGACCCCTCATTGGAACGAGCTCGGCGAGCTCGTTCCAACGAGGGATCATAACCTATGTTTTTGAGACAAAAAATGAAAAAACAATGAAAATTCATTGGCGATTTTTTAGAATAGCGCTGGCCGGTTTTGGCCGTTACGTTGGGTAAAGGGTTAAATGGAGAAATGACAAAAATAAGTATGAAATAAATCACTTACTTTCTGGTAACTTCTGAGATTAAAATGACCTGCGGTATCCATGCAGCTCCTATTTCCTCTTCCATCATTTTCTGATGTAAGGCACATCAGAACTGACCAATCACTCTTTGAGATATAACTTTCTTCTGTTTTTAAGTCATCTGCAAACATAAACATCAAGTATTAAAGTAAAACGTTTTACAAAAATGAAATTCAAACCAGAAAAGCACTGGGGTTTCAAAAGTGAGTACTGTACTGGTATTGTTTATATATAGAATATATCCATAGTAGCTTGGTGTACCAAATGTTCACCATGAGGGTGGTGAAGTGGTGTTAACCACAAGACTTTGGCACGCGGTTAACACCAATTCACCACGAGTGGAGAACATTTGGTACACCAAGCTACTTAGGGTATATTTTATTTATACCATGATCATCAGATTATTATAAGAGTCGCTATTATTTTTTCTCGATTTTACTGAGCAGCAGCCGTACATATGTGCGAATTTGTTTTTGTTTACATGAGCATCAGTGGGCGGTACTTCCACTGTCAATTTTATCACCGAAACGAAATAGAAAAAGAAACAGGGCCTTTTTTCATTTTGAACAACATACTATTCGAGTTATGGATGCTTTATAAACATGAGACAATGCATGTTTGTTAATGTTTGGAGTTTAATGGGGTAAGCACATTTAAAAACGTAATAAATGATTGCCACTTTCATTTCACTCTTTGCGAAGCGATGTGCGATAAATTTAGACAAGTTTGCATCCAGGTCGACGTCACCAAAGGTCAAGGATGTAGTTCTACTGTAGGTGTAAATTTTATCTATTGAAATCCCATTGTTGGTGTTTTCAACACAGTTGGTGTATAAAGCTAAAATTTATGTCATAGGTTTTTCATATATAGTAGAATAGGTAATCATGGTGGTATAAAAATGATGTTCACTTTGGGACTCTCACTCGGAGCATTGATTACCAGCCTGATACAGATTATATTATAGGTATCAAGTATGAATGGTCTTTAACACTATAGAAACGTTACACCTCAACAACATGAGTTGTCTGCTGCAGAGACTTTGCTATTTATTTATTTGTTTATTCATTGGTACTTAGGGTCACATATTTCTGCACAATGGCTAATCGTGACCACAACATGGATATAATGTCAAGTCCAGCCAACAGTTTATCTTCATTTTGCCCATTTTAGAGGATTTCCACCCCAGGCACTGGTTACAGGGTCCTATTTTACCAGTAAACCAGAGTTTGTTTACCACAGTAAACCAGCACTGTTTTACTTCTCAGGGTCCCCATGGGGAAAAGACTTTGCTGCACACTACAGGAAAGGGTCGGCATCAGATTGTTTACTGATGTATTAATTTAAATGGTGATTAGTATTTACAGCCTTGACTAGTTCCTGCAAGACTAAGCCACACGCAAGGCTACCATGGTTAGGGTGGAGTCTAACAGGCAACAGATTGTCCTGTATTTAATGATCTCATCAAGTTATCAGCACCATCAAATTTATTTTTTGCCTTACTCAGTCTGGTAGGGGATAACAGTGGTAATGTGATAACTTAAAGACTTATTATAATTTGAAATGGGGGACGATGATAAATACACAGAACGACACGTGTGTGTGAATGGGTTAATCGATACAGCATGAGTGCCAGTGCTTAAGGATAGAATGAGAGGCCGCAGGCCTGGAGTTTTATCCTTCCACGATGGCACCTTATGCCATATCCATTAACCTATTCACACACGCGTGTTGTTCTGTGTTTATTACATGCCTTCATGTCTATAAAAACAATTATTAGAAGAACACTCAGCAATTCATTTAACAACTGTTACTATCAACAAAAAGAACACATTTTATCGCCAACCAAATTTGCAAGGGAAACCTGTGTTACTATTTTGTTCCCAGAGTTCCAAAGTGTTCTATGTGTGGCACACAGAAAACACTGGGACTCAGGGGATGATTTTCAGCTATCGTTAGCGATTCAGACTGTGATTGTCGTCCACGATTTGTAGAAAAGTCCAGTGAAATTTCGCTTCTTTATAAAAATCGTCCGTCAACAATTTCCGTTCACCACATATGTGTGGAACAGATTTTTATTTTCCACATGGTTTAGCGTTGCTTTTGATGAGGATTTCATAGAACAGGCATGTAATAAATGATGGATCCTGCTGACTGCAAATCAATTAGGCTATTATAGATTAGTGGAATCTGTAAAGATGGATTTTCAACAGACCACAACTCTCAGATTCTGTGAAAACGCATATGAATATCTACATGGATGAAACTCTAGGTAGCTCCAGAGGTCCACTGACTGAAGCTTTGCCTGTGCTTCTCAAGCTTTAACCTTCTGCACAGTGATGTAGAAACTTAAGGAAATTCGATAGTGTATTTATTTATTTATTTATTTATTGATGTTTAAGGTCACATATTTATGCACAATGGCTAATCATGACCGTGACAGTTTTACGGGTGGAGGAAGCCGGAGTACCCGGAGAGAACCACCGAGCAACGACGAGCAGCTGCCAGCTCCCCAACATCGTAACTCGCGTTAGATTGGTTGGAGACATGCGCACCATCGACGTGCAGTACGCCATAGTACACGGCGTCATCGTGCCCCCACACGGGCAATGGAGATGAAGTGTCTTGCCCAAGGACACAACGCGGTTCGATAGTGTAAGAATTAGTTAAATTTTTAGTTGCTTTATTAACAAGTAAAAAGTAGGCACAGCCAATAGATACTCTCAGACAGGGTTCGTACAGGTTTAACAAAATGAAATTCAAGCACTATTCAAGCACTTTTCAAGGGCTATGTCATTCATTTTCAAGGACTATTTTTCCATTCTAAGAAACCAACTGTGACCTGTTCTTTTTATAACTGCTCTCCGCACAGTGCATATTTCAAGAATGAGTGCATGTCAGGTAATATTCAGCCCCATTTCTGTCCTTTTGGTTAAGTTTCGGAACTTCTTGCAAAGTTGTTGGGTTGTTTGTGGTAATTTGACATTCAAAATCGATTGTTCACAAACAATAATTCATGATTTATTATCAAATACCTCTGTTATTTTCATACAAAGTCAAGGTGAATCTTTGATATATTATCACTTCCAGTAACTATCCTTTTGTGTAACACGATGAAATAAATGAAGCAGGCGGAGATGCAGACATTGATTGGAAAAACCAGTTTGCAAAACACAATTCACCACTCATTTGAATTGGATGCTCTTCATAGTATAGCAGCCTGTGTGTACAGTGAGCCACATGATAGTATGCAAATAGATCACATGCTGCCGTTTTAATTTTCTGATTGGTTAAAATTGACCTGTACATTATGATGAACGTCATCGTAATTTGTGTACTTGTGTTTTCTCTCATTATCATGAACAAGAAAAGTAGTGTGCAGAGCACACAAGCGTATTATACTATTCGTGTTTTAAACTTTAATATGCTACAGCGAATTCCCAATTTTTTTTGTTATTTTGGGCACTAAAACGTGGCATTTTTGGGGGGGGATTTTTTTAGCAGAGTAGGTTGGGGTCCAGGATTCAAGGACTTTTCAAGGGGAGTGGTGGTAATTCAAGCACTATTCACGGGAAAAGTCAATTTAAGCACTTTTCAAGACAGGCATTGAAATTCAAGCACTTTTCAAGACCGTACGGACCCTGTCAGAAAGCCAAGGGCGGCTATGCCCTACCTCCACTGCCAAACATGAGTTTCTAGCCATTTGTCTTTGTGTATAAAATTCTGTTTCATTTCGTTCAGTCTAACTAAAGTTATTGTCCGGAAACCAATATCAACATGTCATCTAGGTCGGAAAAGGGCCATAACTCTGCCAAAAATACATAGCA
This sequence comes from Pictodentalium vernedei, assembly GCA_031216915.1. Lineage (NCBI taxonomy): Eukaryota > Metazoa > Mollusca > Scaphopoda > Dentaliida > Dentaliidae > Pictodentalium > Pictodentalium vernedei. The sequence goes on along the minus strand of CM062296.1, from coordinate 73,912,084 downwards.
AGCCCACTATGAATCCCAACCTGTATTATGTGGTTAAAAAACTAAGTATAAAATTTTGTTTCATTTCGTTAGTCAAACTAAAGTTATAGTCTGGAAACCATTTGTTTTGGATGGATGGACGGACAGACAGACAGATGGACAGGGTGGCGACTATATGCTTCCCCAAAATTTGTTCGGGGAACATAAAAATATTTGCAGTATGAAATTTCAACCTCAGTCTGTAGCCTGTTAATTCAATACATGTTTCTGGCAGATATTCCAGCCAAGGATATGAAATTTCTTGCCACTGAAATACAAATAATTTTCACGCATTTAACCAAATTTCTCCATTGTACATTGCATAGACATTTTGACAAATGATTTGAGATAAATTTGGATGAATTTTTCATCAAATCTAGTCATGGCTGCTCCATAGCAGCCATGACTAGATTTGGTGAAAAAATAATAAGAAAATACTCAGTATGTCGAGAGTTCATTTTCACAGAACACAAGGTTTTGCTAGCATGACAACTCCTGCTTTACTCAATAAAGAGTAGGGGGTTGGGAAATTACATGTGGTTTATTTATTGGTGTTTTAAGGTCACATATTTCTGCACAATGGCTAATCATGACCATGACAGTTTTACGGGTGGAGGAAGCCGTAGTACCCGGAGAGAACCACCGAGCAACAGCGAGCAGCTGTCAACTCCCCCAACATACCAACTACACACAAGCAGGGTTAGCATTGGTTGAAGACAGGTGCACCATCGACGTGCAGTACGCCTTAGTACACAACGTCATCATGCCCCCACGTGGGCAATGGGGGTGAAGTGTCTTGCCCAAGGACACAACGCGGTTGCCGCAGGTGGGATTCGAACCGAGGACCTCAGGGCTTGCAGCCTGCACCTCTACCTACTGAGCCACCGTGCTCCCAATTACATGTGGTAATTAGGAAACTAAATTTGACTGACAATGAGGCCAAAAAAAAGATCTTCTTGTAGACTGTCAGAAAAAATCATTGTACAGCTATTTAAATTTGTAATGTTTTAGAATGCTACAATGATCCCATCAGATCAAGTTTGATACAAAAAATTCACAGTTGTATTAGTCAGTTACTGATTTTGTGAATAACATAGGAAGTGTTCACAACCTGCATTGAAAGAAACAGAAAAAGAATCTTTGATCCTCTCAAACTGGCACCGGCTCAGGAAAAGTTAATTTGTTTTGCACTGTGAACATGATAAATGATGCCTTCATGTCATATGTATGGAAGATTTATCTCCCTTAATGCACTTGTGACAGTAAAGGCTCATAAATAAACTTACAATTTATTGGTTCACACTTGTAAATTCACTGTATGACTTTTTCATGTTTCTCTTATCTAGAATCGTATTTACATTCATAGTTTTCACTCTTTGCATGCTGCTGGCATATATTCCTGCCCAGGGCAGAATTTTTCTTGCCAATGAAATGAGGATAATTTGGGCACATTTAATCAATCCAGTAAATTGAATGGATTTTTTCAGCAATGATTTCTCGAGTTTTATTTTTATGAATTTTTCATCAAATCTAGTCATGGCTGCTTTACAGCAGCCATGACAAGATTTAATGAAAACTATCCTGAAAATACTCAGTGTGTGAAGAGTTAAAGCATAATTAATGTTTCACTTTTTCAGTTTGTCTTACGATGTTGGGTTCCAGTGATGGCACGGTGGCACTGTGTACTAAGGTGTGATGTCCGTTGATGGTGCACTTGTCTTTAACCAATGCTAATCCTGCTTGTGTGGAGTTAATACACTGTGGAGTCTTGTCAGTTGCTCACCATTGCTCCGTGTGGTTGTAACAGGTCACTCTGGCTTCCTTCACCCGTAAAACAGAAAACAGGAAAGAGACCAGATCCGTGTTAATTGAATTCTCCTATTATTTGAAAAATTTTCACTGGAAAGTGGCTATTCAGTTAACAGTGTTCCATTGTATCATTAAATAGGAGATATTGAGCATACCTCTACCCCACCCCAGAAGTGAAGCAGTGCTTGTTTACTGTGGTAAAAAAGCTGTGCTCTACTGGTAAAATAGGACCCAATCACCAATGCTTGGGGTGGAAATCCTCGAAAATGGGCAACATAGGCATAAACGATTGACTAAACTTTATCTCCGTGTGCGTGGTGACTCCATCATTAGACTTCAAACAGGAAGGTCTATGGTTTGATCCCCACCAGGGGGAGCTGCATTGTGGTCTCGGACAAGGCATTTAATCCCATTTGGGGAGCATGGTGGCACGGTGTCTTCCCATTTCATCAATTCCCATTTCATCAACTGCCTCTAAAATTATATTTTCCCATTTCATCAATTCCCACTTCATCAACATAATAAGTAGGGAAAAGTAACATATAACATTTAAATATCTATCAGAATGTAACATTTAAAGCACAATACTACTCTAGTAACATACTCACTATTACTTCAGAATGTCTGTTGGCTTTCTAAATTAATTTGTCTCTTTTGAGTAACAAATTAGTTTAGAATGCCTGTGGCATTCTAAACTAATTTGTTACTCAAAAGAGACAAATTACTTGAGAATAAGCAAAAAAAACAAACAACATTCAGAAACACTAGTAAATAAAAAAAAAATAATTTAATGTGTCAAATATATATTTCTTAATATATATTTCTGTTTAATTTCTGTTTAATTTAATATGTTTTATAATTGGTGAAAAAATGGATTTACATAAGATTAAAACATACTTTCATTCTGTTGATGAAGTGGGAATTGATGAAATGGGAAAATATAATTTTAGAGGCAGTTGATGAAATGGGAATTGATGAAATGGCAATAAACCGGTGGCACTGTGTACTAAGTCATACAGCACGTCGATGGTGCACTTTTGTTCAACCAATGCCAACCCTGCATGTGCAGAGTTAGTACATAGGGAAATCTGACAGTTGCTTGCCCTTGCTTGGTGGTTCTCTCTGGGTACTCTGGCTACCTCCACCGTAAAACTGTCCGACAGGTGACCCTGGCTGTCGAAAGTGTGGTTAAATCCCAATAAATAAATAGGTTCCAGTGTCGTAGGTGCAACAACAAGTTATGGCCTCTGGAAATTAAAAATTATGGCAACTCAAAAAAACAGTTACCTCAATTTTTCCAGGTAAACCATTTTGTCGTAAAAAAGACCTCTCAATAGAACAGTAACTGTCATCCCTATTCAGGTTACGTAGAGGATTATCTAAACAAGCGACATGGAAAAATGATACAGTTGAGCCCTGTTAACTGAAAAGCAGCAAAAAATATTTAATAAGGCCCCACAAAGTAGATCTGTTTCTCAGGCCATTTTTGTAAAACTGCATGCGGGCAGGAGTTTTTTTTATTTTATTTTCTATTTTTGTAATTATTATATCTTGGCCATCAAAAATTCATGTTTTTGGTTTATTTTATGTTTTGGGCCTCATAATCTACAGAATAGCATGGGTGGTGGTGTATTTCATCGCTTGAGTGCAAGAATGCCTTCTTGCACTCAAGGGATAAATTTATCAATTTTAGTAACTTGGGTAAAATATCAGACATAACTCATTTAAATGCGCTCAATTTATACTTATTTTAGCGCCAAGAGAAATGAGTTAACCCTTTACCTAATATGACAAGCAGATGACACTTGCAAAAAAAATTCTTGATTAACTATTATTTTCATTTTTTGTCTCCAAAACATAGATTATGACCTCTCATTGGAACGAGCTCAACAAGCTCGTTCCAATGAGGGGTCATAACCTATGTTTTAGAGACAAAAAATGATAAAATAATGAAAATTAACTGGCGATTTTTGAGAATAGCACTGGCCGGTTTTGACGTTACGTTAGGTAAAGGGTTAAACCAATTTTGGGGCTTGACTACAGAAATATGCCATGGTAAGAAAATAGCCCAGGTTGTAAAATGTGTCAGATTTAAGCACAATATATAAAACTGTCCATGCTTTAGCAATGCTTTAAATCTGATTTTACATATATTTGACTACATGGGTTATGTTTATACCCTATTAATGGTATTTAAGGCCTAAGAAAATTAAAAATCTGTTTCTCAGGCCCTCCTGCTTGGTCATTTTAGCTGCCGACTGCTCGCTTTTTATAACCAATGCAAACTTAAAAAAATGAAAATGAAATGGTTTATATCTGATATTTTACCCGGTAACCTCCCAAAACTTCTACAGCCAAAACTTCTACAGTCTAAAACAACACATTTCAGGGTCCAAGGCATGATTAATATTGCGCATGTTACCTTAACTTGTGAATGGGATGGTCCAATTAAATAAAAACACAGTATGTGAAAAATGGATTGTTTATTATTAATTTTATGATAAGGCGCATATAAATTAAAAGTTGTTTTGATTTTTGATACAAAATTAAATACAAGTAGTTCATAATAAATAGAAGTAGTTTGGATTTTTGACACATGTCATGATTAGGCGCATATAATTAAATACAGGTAGTTCTTAATAAATGGAAGTGGTTTTGATTTTTGACACAAAATTAAATACAGGATATAAGTAGTTTTGATTTTTGACATAAAATTAAATACATTTAGTTCCTAATAAATATAACAATGGAGTTATAACAAAAGATATAACAGCTGATTTAGTACAAAATTTTTTTTAGTTTTTTTAGGTTTAGGTTTAGGTAAAGGGTCAACCTCAACCTAATCTCAGAAGATGACCTACAGCATCTAAAAATTCTAAGTTTGTCTTTTGTCCTCTATTTAACTGCTCCTTCAAACGACCTAAACGATTTTCCGTTTCTGTGTAGACACGTTTTCTGCTTGGTGGGGCTGCACCAAAATCTAATTGTTCAATCTTTGCTCTGTCTGCATTTTCTACTTTTTTATGACTTCAATAAAACGGTAAATGATGGGATGACAGTGAGGTAATGTCCTGTTCAGTCGGTTATGAAACCCTTCTAGATTGTCGTTAGTTCGTGGTCCAGTTGTGAGGTTATGATTCCACATGTAGTCATGTGGATATGTGGTTGAACCAGTACGAGCCATTCTGATATTTTTGATGACATGAAATGAAGAGATACTTCATTATATACCCATTTTTAAACTTATCACAATTATAATCATTGACTAAAATTCACTTTATTTAATATTGTTTTGTGATTTGTTGTTACTAAATACACAAACAACTCATCAAATTTTATTATTAAGATGAGCAATTATTTTAGGTGATTTCCTTATAACTGTTTGGTTTGTTCCATTACAAAAATAGGTGTGAACAATTAACTGATCAATCACAGTGTAGAAGTTCTGGGTTGTAGAAGTTTTGGCTGTAGAAGTTTTGGGAGATAATCTTTTACCCAAGTTAATAAAGTTGATAAATTTGTCCCTTGAGTGCAACAAGGCTTTGCAATGCTAAAAAGCATTGCAAAGCCTTGTTGCACACAAGGGATGAAAAATACCAAAAACAAACAAACAAACAAACAAACAAACAACATGAACTTGTGACAGAAAAGAAATTTACAAAAATAAAATAAAAAAATTGCCCGCCCACATGTAATTTTACAAAAAAAATGGCCCAAGAAACAAGATTTACTTTGTAGGGCCTAAGTATTTATTCTTAAGGTCACTTTTTCGGACTCTCTGGCTTTATTGTGACTGTAACACAAGAAAGTAAATTTTATCCAATTGTTCCCACTTTAGAGAATTTCCATCTTCGTATTGGTTATCCTTATGTTATCAATGAATCATTACAATCAAAAAGCATTGCTCCACTTTCCTAAGTTCCCACAGGATTTTTTTCTGATCATTACCAAGTAAATGAGTAAACTGGAGAAAATAACTCTCTAAGGATGAGATGTCCATTCAATTCATGGGAAAAACAACACAGGGTTTCAAGCACTTTTCTAAGGAAGTTGTAAACCCACTTCAGGAACTTCAACTAAATTTATTAGCTGTCTCTTGAGTTTGTGCACGTGTACATACCCAGGGCTTCATTTCTGTTATTACAAGGTGAAAAAAATATTGCACCTGAATTTATTAGGATGCACTCTCAGGCAAGCTATAATTGTCACTGCAGATACTCAAGGGACACACTTTTGTATTAATGTAAGGTGTTGGTTATTTCCTTCAAACAAATGTATTTTATGTGTGGAATATTCAACAAAGTAAATTTTATCCAATTGTTCCCAGTTTAGAGAATTTCCATCTTCGTATTGGTTATCCTTATGTTATCAATGAATCATTACAATCAAAAAGCATTGCTCCACTTTCCTAAGTTCCCACAGGATTTTTTTCTGATCATTACCAAGTAAATGAGTAAACTGGAGAAAATAACTCTCTAAGGATGAGATGTCCATTCAATTCATGGGAAAAACAACACAGGGTTTCAAGCACTTTTCTAAGGAAGTTGTAAACCCACTTCAGGAACTTCAACTAAATTTATTAGCTGTCTCTTGAGTTTGTGCACGTGTACATACCCAGGGCTTCATTTCTGTTATTACAAGGTGAAAAAAATATTGCACCTGAATTTATTAGGATGCACTCTCAGGCAAGCTATAATTGTCACTGCAGATACTCAAGGGACACACTTTTGTATTAATGTAAGGTGTTGGTTATTTCCTTCAAACAAATGTATTTTATGTGTGGAATATTCAACTCTTTACCGAACACACAGGATATCAAACTTTATTATTTTAGTAAAACTGTATCATGTGACCCCTGCATTGGAACGAGCTCCATGAGCTCGTCCCAATGACGGATCACATGATATGGTTTTGTTGAAAAAACTTTTTTTTTCCAACTGCTTAATTTGTTAGTTTTGTGAGTGGATGCAGCCGATTCGTTAGGTAAAAGGTTAACTTGTAGAGTGCTGGAAGCCCATATTTGGGCTTTATTCTTTAGTGCCGGTACTGCAATTTAAAGGCTTCATATTCGGTGGATGTGCTTCATATTATCTTTGAAGTTATATTATTTTATCTGTTAGGATTTGCCTTGTTACAATTTATGGGAGAGTGCCTACTGGCACTCTCCCATGAATTATAACTAGGCAAAAATACATGAAGAAATTTTAAGGACCAAAAATAATTTAGCACTCCACCAGTTAAGTAGTTTACTGCTTAGCTTCCCTGTCAGTAGTACAATGTAGTGATAAAAACAACTAGTACGATAATCCAGGGTTTCCGCTAGGTTGACCTGGGAACCCCTGAACGGCCCCATTCCCCTCGCATAAAATTCCCCTAATTGCACATTTCACAGTTGATATAAATTGCTACAAGAAGTCTGACATCAGGGAAAACATGAAATAAAACTCTCATGCTACCAACGCAACACATTCTACAGTAATACAGTTAAAACTAGAAGTCCTGTCATGAAATGCGCACAAATAGCACGTTGATCTGCACGTTAAACTACGCGTTATGACCATAGTAAGGCTGTCAAATTATGTACATATCGCCTGTGCACAAGCAATGTTTCAGCCAATGGACCTCCAGGTAACCCGGAGGTCCATTGGCTGAAACATTGCCTGTGTTTGCTATGAGTAACCAGGAGAATCTGCCATGCTTTGGATGGCATTTGATATGGCAATTGCGCGTAATTCCTATGTGCAATTAAGCCTAGATAAGCGCGCATTTAGTGACAGGACTTCTAGTTTTAACTGTAATCACGAGTTACACCAAACAGGAGCAGGAAACGCATTGTAAAATTATACACGAATGTTGGTCCGAGATCAATCAATGACATTCTCCGAGATTGCAAAGCCCACATGCGGGTCATGCGACAGTGTATGAGAGCGTCAACAAACTTCAAATCAATCAGTGGCTGATGTCACAACCTCATGCTTTTTGGTTTCTGCATGATCACTGCTGAGTAAATTGTTGCAACATAAAGCAGTTGGTAAATTTTTACGATGAATATCCTGTTAAATAATTTGAATTTTGAAGTGCACATGAGGAGTGGCATATAAATATTCAATATAGCCTGCTGTTAATGTTTTAGGTGTACAAGGAAAAGTGTCTATATCCATCAACCTGCAGGGGTCTAATTTAACTTAGTCAATTTTTACTACTACAGTAGAATCCTCTTAATTGAATATCCATTTTGCCAGTGAAAATTATTCAGTTAACAGAAGTATACAATTAACAGGGATTTCATCAGTTTCCTGTGTTCTGGAGGTAAACTGAGAATTTATTCTATTATATCTTGTTTGACAGAGCTCATAGAGCTCTGTCATAACAAGATATAATAGAATAAATGCCTGTATTGGATGTAGTGAGGCCAAAATGGTTGATAAATAAGGGGAATTTGGTGCGTGTCACAGTAATTTTTTCGACATATTACAAAAATTCATATACAATTAACAGGAGTTTACTGTACAACCCATATGCAATTAACAGATCAAATTTGTACTGGAGGTATGATAAAGGGTTTTGTGTTGGGAAATTATATTCAATTAACAGGGATATACAATTAAGAGATATCCAATTAAGGGGGCTCCACTGAACTATAAAACAGGTGCCCCAACTTGTAGTATCTGGATAAACTCTTAAGTTATGTAATCAGTACCTTGGCATTTGTTTATGGGCCTGACTGCCTATACTTGCAGCCAAGATGTTCCTAGAAACACCGTCAAAGCCCCAGAATGTGGCCTGAATGCATACCAGAAAATAAGTGGTCAGACAAGGACAATGTTAGATACAAAAAGGCCAATGTCAGACTGAGGTTTAAAATCATCAGTCAAAATGTCTGATGCCAAAGTTATCAAGGAAGTTCAGTGATCAGAACATCATGCTTGTTGGAAATCATGTACATAACTGGCAAGCCTAAAATTAATGATTATTGTGATTTCTGGTCCTGGCAAGTTGGAAAGAGTGAAGAAAGTGACTGTACAGCTCATCAGTATTAACAGCATGTGAAGAAATACGATTTGACATGGCCATACATGTATCTAAATTATGTTTGAAGAGTAATTTAGTTCCAATTAATAATGAAACCAATCATACCTTGTTTGGCAGGACTCATTGAGTCCTGCCAAACAAGGTATGGTTGGATGAATTCTGAGAAGTTTTAAGATGAAGGTACATGTACACCCAAAACACATTATTTTGAATACTCAAATTCCATTTTGTAAAATGTCAGATGTCATTCTCAAATGACAGACTTGATTCGTTTGGTGTCTGATATTTTGTCTGGAGGCGACATGGAAATCATTTTTAGGCTTGCCTGAATGTATGCTAAATTATTTTTGGTCATCAAAATTTGTCGTCATATCTTTGCCTTGTTAGAATGTATGGGAGAGTGCCCATAGGCACCCTACCTTAAATTGTAACAAAGCAAAGACCAAATAATTTCACTTCAAGGATAATATAAAATACATCCATTAAATATGAAGACTTTTAAATGGGTTACCTGCACTTCAGATTAAAGCCCAAACAAAATTGGGCTTCCAGCACTCGACCAGTTAGGAGTTCAGACAATCCTTATGAAATAATCCCCCCTCCCCCCCCCCCCCCCCCCAAAAAAAAAAACTATAAAAAGTAAACCAAACTATCTGTTATGCATTCAAACTTGGGAACTTTGTTGTAATTTCGTCGCCTGAGTGCTCGAGTGTTCTATGTCCCATAGGGGACAAAGAACATTCTTGCACTGAGGCAAAGATTGGGGGACAGTCGTTATCACTGTGATTTGGGTGGAATTTAAAGACATGGCTATCAGTGTCACAACATGAGACAGTTGTTCAAACAATTTTAATTCATTTTCAAATGCAGATGCACTCTGTAAAAGTTGTTACATCAAACAGTTGAAGCAGTATTCGAAACCAACCAATGTCAGCAGGACTCCTTCTCGGCTAAGGTGCTGACCAACTAACGATAGAAGAAAAATTCTAATTAAAATTAAGTAACTTTTATCGCACAGGGTAGTGGCAATACTCATTTTTTTCTCTGTCAAAACCTGTCATTGCTATTCATTATTTATTTACTTATTGAAGTTTAATGACACTTTCAACAGCCAGGGCAATATAATGTCAGACTGCTTTATACATGGAGGAAGCCAGAGTATCTATAGAGAACTAACGAACAAAAAAAAAAAAAATAAACAGCTGCGCCATGAGCGCATGATATGCCCGTTATTAATTACAAGAAAGAACCACACAATATGAGTATACATATGTACTTGTCAGGTTACATATACATGCCACCAAAAAATCATGAAAATTGCTCAAAGTCCAACATGTGGAAAATTGCCTATATTTTGATGAATAAAGTCCCATAACTCTGGAATGACAAATCGGACAGTGACACAAATCAAAAGGGAGATTCCTTCTATCAACATATACTTGCAACCAAAAAATCATGAAAATTGCTCTAAGCATTTTCAAGTTATTGTTCGACATGTGAAAAATAAAGTCCCATAACTCTGGAATGACTAATCGAATGGCGACACCAACCGAAAGGGAGCTTCCTTCCATCAACATAAACCACTTACCAAAAAATCATGAAAATCTCTCGAAGTGTTCTCGAGTTATTGTACAACGTGTAAAAAATCAACAATTTTCTAAGTAATAAAGTCCCATAACTCTGGATTGACTAATCGAACGGTGACACTAAACGAAAGGGAGCTTCCCTCCATCGATATACTCCACCTACCCAAAAATCACGAAAATCTCTCAAAGCGTTCTCGAGTTATCATACAACGTGTAAAAAATCAACAATTTTCTAAGTAATAAAGTCCCATAACTCTGGATTGACTAATCGAACGGCGACACTAAATGAAAGGGAGCTTCCCACCATCGATATACACCACCTACCCCAAAATCACGAAAATCTCTCAAAGCGTTCTTGAGTTATCGTACGACATGTGACCGGACAGACAGACGGACAGCAGTATACCATAATACGACCCGTTTTTTCAAAACGGGCGTATAAAAAATTAAGAATAAAATTTGATTGGTGATTTTTGTGAAGAGTGTTTGTTGGCTGGTTATTGTCGTTAATTCCTAACATGCTGCTGCCGGATTTTCCTGCCCTGGACGGGATTTCTCTGCCACTGAAACGAGCATAATTGGGGCACATTTAATAATAATAATAATAATAATAATTTATAAGCCTAAACTCCACTAGCATGCTCTTTGGCTTTACCTAAACTAAACCTAGCATTTATCAAAAGCTATTTTATAGAGATAAGTTTTTAGACCTATCTTAAATGAGGTGATTGATTGGGGTTTTCTTAGGTGAACAGGTAATACATTCCAGTACCTAGGGACTGCCACAGAAACAAATTTTCCCCCGTAAATGACATGGATTTTTTCACCAAAGATGACTTGAGCTAAATTTAGTTGAATTTTTCATCAAATCCGGTCATGGCTGCTTTAGAGCAGCCATGACTAGATTTGATGAAAAATATCGTGAAAATACAGTAGAATCTGTCTTGAGATACCATTCTTTTTGCCAGGCAAAAGTGGTCTCTCAAAACAGGTGGTCTCTCATAACAGGTCCATCACAGAGTAAAGCAACCATATGGTACAAGGTCACAGTGGTCTTTCACGACAGTGGTAAAAAATATCGTGAAAATACAGTAGAATCTGTCTTGAGATACCATTCTTTTTGCCAGGCAAAAGTGGTCTCTCAAAACAGGTGGTCTCTCATAACAGGTCCATCACAGAGTAAAGCAACCATATGGTACAAGGTCACAGTGGTCTTTCACGACAGTGGTCTCTCACAATAGTGGTCTCTCACAATAGTGGTCTCTCAAAACAGGTTTTACTGTTCTCAGCAGATTAACAGTTAATTTAGGTGAATGGTTAATAACATGATGCAATATTTTACAAACAAAAAATGAACAGAATTACAAGTCTGTATGTCTCAGATTTGGCATGATAAAAGTTTAATAAATTATTTACCAGCGTGATTATTTTCTGTCTTGTAAATCTTGTGCACTTTAAATTTAATCTTTTCAGAAGCTGATTGATAAATAGCTTCATTCTGATCGACAATGTTTGAGTTGCCATACAAAATCACTTTACGGTGTTTTATATTTGGAATAATGGAGTTCTCTAACTGAAAAAATGAATTAAAAAATGATTAATAAAATTGTAGTGCAAGATGCAGAAGGTTTTCTGGCAGATTCCTGCTTGTAACACTTAACCTCTTAAATGTTGTAACAATTTATGAAAGGCAGTGTGCATCTCTTCCTTCAGATTCTTCTCAATTGAAATATGAAGCAATTTTTTGTCTTCAACCCTTTACCTAAAGAATCTTTTGCATCTGCCCAAGTAATTTACACACTGAGCAGCTGACAAAAAATTATGAGAAAAAAAAAATTCAACGAAAACCATATATCAATCCCTCATTGATCTGGTTTTCGCTGAAATCTGGGTTTGTTTAAATTTTTTGAAAAATTTGAAAAAATAAAAAAAAATGATATTGTGTGCATTGGGGATAGGGTTATACAAATAACTGAACTATTTTCATTGGCAAAGTGGCCATTCAGTTAACCCTTTACCAATGCAGACGTTATCAAAATTTATTATTTTAAATATAATTTTTTTAATTTTTTAAAAAAATTTCAACAAAACCATATCATGTGACCCCTCTTTGGAACGAGCTCGATGAGCTTGTTCCAAAGAGAGGTCACATGATATGGTTTTGTTGAAATTTTTTGAAAAATAATATTTTTCCAACTGCTGAATTTGCATATTACGTTAGCGGATGTGGGCGATTCGTTGGGTAAAGAGTTAACAGGATCCCACTGTATCATTGAAAAAATTCTGTTTTTATCATAAATAAAAAATAGACAAAGAAGTTTACCACTAGTAAGTATATTTAACAATCATGTGAAATATCTGATAAAACACTGAAGTAGATTTTATTTTGGCAAAGTTCTTAATTTTTAAGAACGCTGAGCTCTTTGAACAATGGTGGTATCTTCCATGACAGTTCAATGGCAGCAAATGGAAGAGTCCATATTCATTATTTTGCAGTAGACCCAGGACCAGCTGTGAGGGCGACTAGGGCTATTATGTCGCCCTTCTAAGCCCAAGTCGCCTAGAAAAATGGTCAGGGCGATTACAAGCCACCCTCTAAAAATTGGCCAAAATGAGGAAAGGCTGAACTGAGTGATCCGAGGTTTACATAAAAACGATTATCTTCAAGAATCGATTGTGCTTGAGTGTGATAAATGGGTATTTTCATTCGTCAAATAAGTGACCATTATTTGAAATCACAGGAGAATCAATTGTCCATTATCGCTTTTTGCATATTTTTTATTTCTATTTTGTTCCGTTTCAGTCGGAGCTTCAAGTGTCGAAACGAAAATAGGTGACTCACTTTGGTGAAAGGCAACCACAGGAGGGTGCTGGGGGATTGGCACGAAGAAGAGGGGAAGGGTCATGAAGGAGAGGATAGCAATGAGGGATTTTCAATTAATAATTACTTTGTGATTTCTTAACCTGGCATAGATGAATCATAGACAACTGGACCTGGATTAAACAGGCAGCAGGAGGTGGTACATAAATATTCTTAATTTTCCCCACTTGCCTACGAAGTCTCCCTACTTGACTCTGCAGTCTCCTTACTTTTTGTGGAGGGAGACATAAAATTCCCCCTTAGGCTGGTCCCTTGGTAGACCAATCAATATTTTCAAAGTGCAGCCTCAGGGCTGCACATTGAAAATATTGATTGGTCTACCCCACACATTTACTGAACAGCCATCCTATTTAATGACATTATGACATATCATGTTCCTGGCCGGAAAAGCGGGAGCTCACGGTCAAAGTGTTAAAATTTCAAATTTCTGTTGCACAGTCTTATATACTACTCATATTTTGCTCAGGATCACCTCCCTTATTCATTGACATAATTTGTACATGAAAGGACAATGTGTACATTATTTGCTTGTTTATTTATTGGGGAGCAATGACACAAGTTAAATTCACGGGTAGAGAAGCCAGAGTAGGGAAGCATTTAACAATGCTGAGTAACTGTTGCGTTCTCTAATTTATCTAACAATCATATAGACTTTGGCCTGAAAACCACAAGAAACGATACGTATCACATAATGTGTTCCGATTCCATATCATATAGTCGACTCATTCTGTTTACATATCATACAGATGACTCATTTCTGGTAACGCAATGGACTATCATAACATTAACGAGAACATGAATATAGTCTATGTGGATTTTAGTGATCGAATCAGCTGATCGCTTACAAAACAAAACAAAATACCTTACAGTTAGCGGCTGAACTATTAATAGCCAATACACTCGTAAATTCAAGCAGATCACCATAGGAACTGAGACTGAGATTGAATAATTTGACAACGCAAAATTGCTGTGATCATGTTACTCCTTGTTTGTTAGAGTGCACAACAATATAGTTTCATAAGATATGTTTTTTCTTGGAACTTTTTCTCACCAATTATATCCCCCAAATTGTATTAAAAATTTGAGATTTCATCTGTTTAAGAGACAGAATTGGTCGATAAATGAATTATCATGACAATGTGGATGTCCTGTGATTTGCATTAGATTCTCGGTGGTGTCCAGAATGGGACCACAACTCGCTAGCAAAGCCGCCTCGTTGAGATCCCATTCTGGACACCACCTCGATTCGGATACAAATCACAGGACATGCACATTGTCATGATAATCTGTATTATCATCCAGGCATAATTAGGGTTTGCACTGAGTGATGGCAAGTGAACCGTGGGCATACGAGAGTCAACTGTAGATGTAAAATATGTCAAGGTAAGACTTATCTTCAACCAATGCTGCTTGTGTCAGGATGGTAAATTAAAGAACCCCGAAAGTTACTCACCATTGCTCAGTGGTTATCTCCGGGTACTCAGACTCCCTCCACCTGTATTATTGTCCGACATGATATGATCCAAGCAGTTGAAAGTGCCTATAAGCACCAATGAACAAATAAACTTGACATGACCTTTTATGGGTCAAATATATTACAGTAAAACCTGTCTTGAGAGACCACAGTCTTGAGAGACCACCTGTCTTTAGAGACCACATCTGCCAGGCACCGATTGGTTTTACTCTATAATGGACCTGCTATGGGAGACCACCTGTCTTGAGAGACCACCTGTCTTGAGAGACCACTGTGACCCGGTACCAACTTGTATTTTTATGCCATAATGGACCTGTCTTGAGAGACCGCCCCTTTGAAGACTGAAACCATGACAAAAGCTTTTTACCTGTTCTGGAATTGGAAAATCCATTGTGGTTATACTAACATAATTAAAAGCTCTTAATTGGGTTTCAATTGCTAACTCGAATGAATGAATGAAAGGTTTTAGCGCGCCGAAGGCGCGCAGGGACGATGTGGGATTTACAAATCCCTTGCGACCCAGTTAACCTTATTTTTTTTTTCCTTGGATCACACAGGCCTAGCTTTCCTATTGCCCAAAATGGAGTCTGAGGGGGTTATGCACGTGGTTAGAATACCCGGCAGTTTACATTTGAGTGTTAGATGGTCAATACTCAATCCCTCAACGCCTTTAAAACTATTAGACAGCGAGCTCTATTCGGTTCCAGTTCGGCGATGGTAGAGGTTTGAGTCCCACCATGGTGGCGAGCCAGAATGAAATGTTGTGCGATGGCAAGTTTAAGGGAAGAAGTGAAAAGAAAACCAAACAGCAACGCCGGTTTGGTAGCGGCCCCGGTATATGACCATAGCGGTTACAAAAAAGAAGTGGAGAAAGCTCCAACAGTTTAGTTTGAAAAACCTGGAGTCATCCATCAAGCCTTCTGGGAGATAGGATGCCGTATGTGATTTTGAGGTATCTGGTTATCCTTCGGGAATTCCAAATGACCTCCTCCAGCCCCCCCCCCCCCCCCATCCACCCAAGAAAGAAAAAAAAAAAAAAAGAAAAAAAAAAAAAAAACTCTCACTTACACACACCCTCAAGCCCTTAAAAGGGCTGTTAAATCTTTATTCAAATGTTTATTTATATCAAATGTACACTCATTCCCAGCCAGACAAGCTTGTTTCAATCCTTGCCTAGCGTTTGGTGGTTTCTTGTATATGTTGCAGAAAGGTAGGTTGCACCAATCCTCCTACGCTTTGTCTACCATTTCCATACGTCTTCTTGATAAGAGTGTTGCAAAATTTGAGAATGTTCAGTTAGAAAAGTTATAGGTAGAGAGAAAGATAGGTATCCACTATTGTATATTGTGCCTGCTGTGTGATTGTTGCTATGGATGGGGTAAGGGGTGTGTTTCTTCGGAGCCCACTCCCCACACGCAGAGTTGCGAGGCAATCCTCACAGACTCAATCCTAAAGATCTCAATGAGTAGCGAGGCAATCCTCACTGACTCCATGCAGTTTAATTCTATTGAGTAATTTTAATTTACTGTGGATTATTTTGTTTTTCTGTTTAGGGTTCGGTGTTCGTTCGGCTTCACCCTTGATTCACTATCCTGGAGTATGTGGAGGGTTTTGTTGTATAGATCTTATTAAACGCGTTTCAATCGCGCTTCAGCAGAGTTGCGAGGCAGTCCTCACAGACTCTATCCTAAAGTTCCCAATGAGTAGCGAGGCAATCCTCACTGACTCCACGCGATTTAGTTATATTGTATAATTTTTATTTTATTTTATTTTAGTATTTTTTTTTTTTTTTTTTTTTTTTTTTTTATTTTCTGGAAACTTATTTTGTTTTTCTGTTAAGGGATCGGTGTTCGTTCAGCTCAACCATTAATTCACTATCTTGGAGTCTGTTGAGGGTTTTGTTTTGTAGGTCTTTTAATCGCGTATCAATAGTTTCTATTTTTGCTAGCTCGTGAAGTTCCTTTATCGGTGTCCATTTCGGTTTGCATAGTGCCACTCGCAGGGCATAATTTTGAACCCTCTGTAGCTTCTGAATGTTGGTTTTGCTTAGGTCGCTTGTTATTATGGCACCGTATTCTAGTACCGGACGTATAAATGTTTTGTAGAGCTTGAGAAGCACATCTTTGTTTGCTCCCCAATTTCTACCTCTGATCATCTTCAGAAAATTGATACGTTTAGTAGCTCTAACCGTAATGGAGTTTATGTTACTGTTTAGACTGAGATTGCCATCTAGGATAAATCCCAAAAATTTGGCCTTTTTCTTTGCTTCTAGTTTGTGATCGTATAACTGGAGATCGATACTCGGGACTGGTTTTTTCCTTTGCTTTTTGAAGAACGTAACTTTTTGAGTTTTGGCGGCATTGAGTTTGATGCGCCACAGGGCGCACCAGCTCTCAAGATCGCGAATGGTATCCTGTAGACGATTTTTAATTATGTTTCTGGACTTGCTGGCTGTCCAAATGCCTTTGTCGTCTGAGAACTGCGATAGTTCAACAAAGTTTTTCCCTACTTTTTCTGTATCATTCACATATATTATGAAAATAAGCAGACTTAAAACCGACCCTTGTGGTGTTCCCGCTTCGAGTATTACTTCCTCTGACACCTCGCGATTAACCCTCACCTTGATTTTTCGGTCAGTTAGAAATGATGATATGATCCTTAGAATTTTAGTGGGTAATCCCATTTTCGCTAGTTTATATCTCACGCCATTGTGCCATACCGAGCTAACTCATTACAGATTGAGATGTTCTTATAAGACCCCTGTGAAAAGATTAGGATTATTGCTGAATAAACAATTTCATACATACCTGAAATGTGACAGACAGGAATAAAAATAAATTTGTGTTAAAAATCTTTTTGTAACAAATTGAAATGGACTGTTAAAAATTATAAAAATAAATAAATTAATTCAATGAAGATTTTCAACACTAATTTATTTTTATAATTTTTATAACAGTCCATTTCAATTTGTTACAGAAACTTCATAAAAAAGAACAACTACAAAGTAATTACAAAAATCTATTCTTCTCCATTTCTGAATTTTGTGGTTGGTTATTCACTGACTTGAGAAAACCTGAAACCTGTTATGAGACACCACCTGTCTTGAGAGACCACTTTTGTGTGGCCCAAAGGGTGGTCTCTCAAGACAGGTTCTACTGTAATGGGTAGGAGTGATCCTTAGCAAAATGGGAGGAGTATATGTTGTGCAACAGAAATTAAAATTGTGAAGCTTTTTTTTAAAAATGAGGGACCTTAAAGGTTAATGCACAAACAAAAAAACACATTTTTCAGTTCAAGATTTTTAAGAACCATGGTGAATTCTGCTTGTACAGAGTACTTGGAAGATTTAGCATATACACGTCTTAAAATTTGTCCCAACTTACGAGAATCAGTTTTGATTTTCACAAACTCCTGCTGCAAGAATCAATTTTCAGTTCTCAAATAATTTAGAATTTGAGAATAGTGTTATACCCTTGAGAGTGCAACCAGTACATATAAGGCCCAAAAATGAAAGTGTCAATGACACTGTAGCTTAACTTGATTGTGTGTAGTGTTTGATGGAAAGGATAATGTTCCAATGTTTATGAAAGGATTATGAAATAAGACAAGAATTGTTATAATTGAGAATATGTTAATTTCTGTTCCCTGTATGCTATGTTTTCAATAAGAATAATTTGAGTGTAGACTGTACTAAAGAATTAAGACCTGAGTTGATGTGGCCCTAACAGTTAACGTATGTCAACCAAAGTAACCAAGTTACAACAAAATCATTCCAAAACGAGTCATCCTACCAAGTTACAATAAAATCCCTTCATAAATATAACTCGTAGACTTTGCTAAAGGAATGCAGTTCATGTGACGGTTCGGCGGTCACAGTTTCTCGATCATGACCAAAACAGGAGAGTCATATCTAGATATCATACCAAGTTATCCTACCAAGTTACAATGAAATCCATTCATAAAAACATTCTGTCAACAGTGCTAAAGGAATATAGGTCAAGTGACCAGGTGGCGGTAATGGCTCACCAATCGTGACCAAAATGTGACAGTCTCATCTAGACATCATACCAAGTTATCCTTCCTTTGTAAGTCTTCCCTATGCGAACCACTCTCGATTTTATTTAATATCCTAATGAATAATTCGTACTTTCCGTCACTGTGGAAAAAAGCAAACCTCTCCCCAATATTGAAAAAACAGCCCTCCAACTCTGTTACTAATTATCGCCCAATATCACTGATTAGTTGTGTTGGTAAAATTTTTGAAAAATGTGTGTTTAAGCATTTGTGGGAGTTCCTAATTGACAATAACGTTCTCAGTCAATTTCAGTCCGGTTTTACACCCGGTGACTCAACCGTCCTCCAACTGACTGACATATATGATGAATTCTGTCGAGCCCTTGATGAAGGTAAAGAAGTCAGGGTTGTCTTTTGTGATGTTAGTAAGGCTTTTGACAAAGTATGGCATGCTGGTCTTATCTACAAGCTAGAGAGTATTGGCGTTTCCGGTGAACTTCTGCTGTTTTTAAAATCTTACCTTGCAAATAGGTTACAGCGAGTTGTGATATCGTCAGAGACATCCGCATGGAGAACCATTAATGCCGGTGTCCCACAAGGATCAATTCTCGGGCCTTTATTGTTCCTTATATACATAAACAATATTACCAGAGATCTACTGAGCAGTATTCGCCTCTTCGCAGATGACACATCCCTATATCTCATTATAGAGAACCCCGAACAAGCCTCGAATGTAATCAATCATGATCTGGCCACAATTGAACATTGGGCTAAAACATGGTTGGTGGAGTTCAATCCGAACAAAACTGAAAGTATGCTAATATCGCGCAAAAGCAACCCCATCTACCATCCAGCCTTATTCTTAGGCGGTACTCAGATATCTGAAGTCTCTACTCACAAACACTTAGGGGTCATACTGAACAGTAGCTGCACATGGAACGATCATATCGATCATATCTGCTCTAAAGCCTGGTCTCGCTTAGACTTACTGAGGAGGCACAAATTTAATTTAGATCGTAGTGTCTTAGAAAAAATATATTTTGCTTTTATTAGGCCTCTTCTTGAATATGCGGATACTGTTTGGGACAATTGTTCTGTAACCCAAGTGACGGAACTGGAAAAAATACAGATTGCAGCGGCAAGGATTATTACGGGGGCAACTGTTAGTGCTAGTAAGGCCTCACTTTATTTAGAAACAAGATGGGACCCATTACAAGAAAGACGTCGCAAACACAAGTTGATTCAGTTCTTTAAAATGCACCATCGCATGGTACCTCCACACATCTCCAGTAAAGTCCCTCCACTTGTCTCTTTGACCAATCCACTACTCAGCCTCCGATCAAGTCAAAACCATCGTGTTCCCTACAGTCGGACCGAACTGTACAAGTCTTCATTCATCCCCAGCGTTACCGACCAACGGAATAACCTGCCCCTGCCTGTTCGTGAGAACTCGTCATTGATTAATTTTAAAACTTTCCTAAACGATGGTAATCAACGACCTCCAAAGTTCTATAGTAATGCGAAATCTCGCACAGCCCAAATATACCATTGTAGGCTACGACTGGGGTGTAGTAACCTCAATTCACACTTATATGATAATCATTTATTACCAAACCCCACATGCCAATGTGGCGAGCGAGAGACTACTGATCACTTTCTCTTGCATTGTCCTATTTTCACGGACGCTCGTAATTATACAATTAACCTACTTCCTTCTGGGGCAGACGTATCTACACTTCTTTTTGGTTCGGAATTCTTGAACAATGAAGACAACCGCCTTATCTTTGAAGTGGTACACGATTTTATATTATCAAGTAAGCGATTCCAATGATTAATTTGTATCATCGTATTAAACCGGTCAAAATATTAAAATTGTTATGAATATGGTTACCAAACTAGCTGAACGGAACGATTATAGACCTCACCACCACTCAACTCTCATTGCAGCTCAGCGCCACTCGGACTGTATTCACGGTTTGTACATATAATCTTCTGCGAAACGATTCGAATGACATTACTTATGTTATTCCTGTGTAGTAAATGCACCATGTATTCAAGCTGACTAGCCTGTAGTCTCAATATTCTAGCACATCGTCTTCCGGTGGTCCCTGCCCCTGCCTCACGCGATGGCCAAGATTGGGTGGTCCTATTAACAAATACTCCACGTAACCAAACTTTACTTCCTTTACAATTTTGGACTCACAAACGTGGCTCGCGACCCTCCACTGGAGTGAGCTTATTGAGCCCGCTCCATTGGGGGCCGAAGAGCTGTGTTTTTGAAACGGAAAATAAATGTTTAGGGGTTAAAGACGTCTCTTGTGCAATACCCGTACTATATCTGTGTGGGGTAAGGTGTTGGCCTGGAGTACGGGGCGGGGACCCACGGACAACGATGTATGAGCTCGACTACTGACGCCTGTGTTATGTATGCAAATACTGTTCAACTAAGGACATAAAGTCATCCATATACCTGCTATTGTCATTGGTAACTACATGTAATCTTGTTTTGGTGGAAACGGCCTTGTATAAGCTTACAGCTTCCTGCCGAATCCACATCAATGTATGTATCAATTTCTGTTATTATATTCTCGAAATAAATATTGTTTAAACCAAGTTATCCTTCCAAGTTACAATGAAATTGCTTCATAAATATGAACTGTAGACTGTGCTAAACAAATCTAGCTCATGTGCCTGTGAAGCTGTCACAGCTGACCGATCACTGCCAAAATAGGACTTTCTCATCTGGACATTATAGAGTCATCCTACCAAGTTACAATAAAATCCCTTCATAAATGTGACCTGTAGACTGTACTAAAGGTTTTTGAGCTTCAGGCTCTCAAAGCCATCATGGTTGACCGATCGTGACCAAAAGGGGACGTTCTCATCTAGACATTATATGAAGTCATCCTACCAAGTTACAATGAAATCCTTTCATAAATACGACGATCTGTAGACTGCGCTAAAGGTTTTTGGGCTCTTGCAGCCGTTACGGTTGACAGATCGCAACCAAAAGGGGATATTCTAATCTAGACATTATACAGAGTCATCGTACCAAGTTACAATGAAATTCCTTCATAAATATGACCTGTAGACTGTGCTAAAGGTTTTCGGGTTTCGGGCTCTCACAGCAGTCATGGTTGAACGATTGTGACCAAAAAGGGGACGTTCTCATCTAGACATGACCTTGAACCAGCATTATGAAATTTTGTGATGATTGGCCAAGAACTACATGGTGTAGCCTGAGCCCAAGAAAATGTGAACAGACTCACAGACTTCTGCACGCATGATGGCAATAGCTTATCTTGACTTTGTCAAGTTAAGTTAAAAATGATGTTTGTTTATGCAAACGGACTGAAAAAAAATAGGGTCGGTAGGTAGGAAAAACTTTTTATTTATTTTTTTGTAATTTTTCTTTTTTTTCCAGAATGCAGTTCCCTTCACCCAATTTATGATCTTTTCAACAAACTGGACAAATTTCACCCCAAAATTGTCATTCAGCTCGCACAGTGTCATGTCCTTCCCAATGTCAAACAAATCCGAGTCGGCACTTGTATGACATTTAACAATCAACGAATCAGTCAACGAATCTGACTTATCTTTGTGAATCATATTGAAAATTTCTTCCATCTTCATGAAAGCATTCAAGCTTGATATGACTTTAATTTTTTCACCATGAAGGCATTTTTCGAAAGTCATCATGAGCAGCACATTGTCAGTTGCCATTGTTTTATTTTAGACTAGAATTACAGTACCATATTAGCCCAAAATGCATGCTAGGCTATCCTTAAGGTGCCCATGAATGACACTTGGATATCACTTGCCAAGTTCCGCAGCTCAATAGGCCTTTATATAATATAAAAGAGTCTTTTTTACAGAATCTTAATTTTTTGACAATAAATATATACGACACGATTTAGAAAGCGGCAAAAACGCTACGTTTTTTAAAACTTTTCTGCAATTTCAATAAAATGCTTAAACTCGGCAGTTTGAAATAGGGTCGGTCATGTTAGCAGAAACAAAGGCCCAATAATTACATAGTAAAAGACAGACCTCATATTTATATATTTCTAGAGCTTTACCCTTGAAGGCCCAGTTTCAATTTTTGTACATGCAGAACACTTGTTCCAACAGTCGGGCTTAGGCTGTCTTGCCAATAGAAGTTACAGGACATTGGTAGTGGTTTCTAATGAAGTCTTGGCTGCCTTTATAAGCAGCCAAGACCTCACTATACACCACTGCTTTGTCAACCTCTTACCTCGTTATGAGGGAGGCTCTAGAGCAATAGATAAGTAGAATTCTCCAGGCCTTTAACCCTTTACCTAACGAATCGCCCGCATCCACCCGCGAAATGCAAATTGAGCAGTTGAAAAAATTAAATTTTTCAAAATATTTCAACAAAACCATATCATGTGACCACTCATTGGAACGAGCTCATTTTGAGCTCGTTCCAATGAGGGGTCACATGATATGGTTTTGTAGAAATTTTTTGAAAAAATTTTAAAAAATGATATTTAAAATAATAAATTTTGATATCGTCTGCATTGGGTAAAGGGTTAAGGACACTTCCAGAATCTATAACGAGAATTAAATGAACACTTTATGAGCCTCAAAGTTAATTATCGCTGTTTTATTTGCAAGAATTGATTCTGACACATTAAAACAAAGGTTATTGATTATTTACTGGTGTTTAAGGTCACATATTTCCACACAATGGCTAATGATGATCAAAATATGGATATAAAGTCAAGTCTAGCCAACTGTTTATACCCATGAAGCCCATTTTAGACAACTTTCACCCTGGCATTGGTGACTGGGATCTAATTTTCCACTAAAACAAAGCTTTTTACCACAGTAATTAAGCACTGCTTCACTTCCCGGGATTCCCACAGGAGAAAAGGATGGTTGACCCTTAAGGGTCAGGACAAGTGTCCTGCATTCCCACCCGCCCACAGCCTCTATATGTCCAATGGCTTAGCAGTGATTTCTAGTCAAGTGTTGGATAGAAACCACTGCCTACCTAATTTATCTGTTGTCAACAGGACCTCCTCATGATAGCATGTTAAGGGCACCTGCTCTGAGGTCATAAAAGTCAGAAATAGGCCTCTAAGGGTTAACTGTATTTATATGCTATTTTACCTGTTTCAGTTTATCAAGAATCAAATCTGGTTTCATCAAATCCACAGCATTCTGATGCCGACCTCCAGACCAATTCCTACTGACATCTTTCAAATCTTTCTTTGATTTGCCATTCGTATCAACATGCTTTTCCAAATGTATTCGGAGATTATTATTGTCTTTGGGCCACGGTAAGTTCAAGCCAATATGGTAGGTGATCATTGAAGAGAGAGTGGCAATGAATATAATCATAAGAAAGAGCTCTTTGATAGAATGGTAATTCAAACATCTTTGTAATCTCATCCTTATGCATCATCCCTGAAATAAATGGAATACATTTAATAGGTGTGTTAGTCGGATGTGTGATGGGAGGAGAAAATGTTGTCAGCCAATCGATCATCTGCGCAAATTTTGTTTTACATAACCCCCACAAAAACTAAAGCATTCTTGTGAAATTTTGTGGCCTGCTTGGGATGGATAAGGCAGCATCGAAACTGGATTTATAGGGCTGGTTTAGCTGCAAAATGAACGGTTCTTTATCATGGCTCTATCGAAAGTGCCGAATGTCACTGCAGCTTTACATTGAACGTATTATCTTGTTTTTTCAGCATTGGAAACCAAATGTCATATAAAATTGTAACAGAACAATTATTTCTCAATAATTACATTGTTAATGTAGTTATACGTTTTGGGTCCAAATACTCAATTCCCATTGGTCAGCTGAATGAAAACGTCATGACCAAATGTATTTCATTTTCCAATGAATACATTTGGATGAACTTTGACCCACATTTACGGTAGAGCGCAGTTGATAGAATGTAATTCAGGCGGTGTTTGGGCGGGTTTTTAACTTTTAGTGCCTCTCGCAGTGATCAACTCCGCTGCTGTTTCTTTGGTGACATTTCCCAACTGTGGCATAAAGCCCGTAACTAAAATACTCGTTTCCATTTCTAAAGTTGTGAAAATTAAAAATCAGAGTTGTGCGCTTTGTCTTTTGTGTGAGGGTGGTTTTTTGCCTCTTTCGTTCGTACATGTTTTATTTCGTCTTTTTGCTTTGTTGTTTGGTAAAAAGTAGTTTAAACAGTTACGGAACGTAATTATAAGAATTTAATGCAATTTTTATAATCTTTATTGGAGTATGAACGTGTGGGAATGGGTACAAATTATGTATGAATCCCTTCAGAATTCATACATAATTTGTACCCATTCCCACACGTTCATACTCCACTAAAGATTTTAAAAATTGCATTCAATTCTTAAATGAAATATTACTACACAAAAAAGACTCCCTTTCTGTCCCACTACTAGGGTACTTAGACATATATAAAGTCGTGTAAGACAGCTGGGAGAGATATGCCTGTCTCACCCCACCTACGTGACAGCTATCTCACCATACCCACATGACCAACCTATATTAGCTTATCAGCATATTTAATGAGGTGCAGGACTATTCAATCATCACATATTCTTCTGTAAACAAACAACATGGTGTCATGTTTCGGAAATATTACCAAACGTTTGTCGAAGAAAACCAAAATGAAAACACAGACCACAAAACCAAAGGACACTTAACTCTTTTATATGAATTTTGGGATGAACAACACTATGAATGGGGCGAGTTGCACAAAATTCACGTCGAAAAATTATGCAAATGTATTGCAGAATACATAATATGACGTCATGAGAATGTGTCAATGTTCACTTTGCTACAAACCTTTAACCCCTACCATGCTGGCATTGGGATTTAATTTTGCGGTATATACCTGTGGTATATAGAGAACTTTTGTAGCTCAAGTATTGTAGGCAAATCAGTTTTTTTCAGAAATGGACAACAAAATTGTTCGATATAGTTGCACATGCCCTTGAATTACTTTTGATGATGTCAGACTGTTTTGGTGGGGGGACAAAAAGTGTCCCTGGTGAGGTGGGTGTATGAGGGGTAAAATCTCACCCGCGGGACAACATATTTGGTCCATTCACTCAGCAAGCCTCATGTCTGGCCCAAATATCTTGCCCTCGGGTGAGATTTCTGCATCTGCCACCTTCACCCACTAGGGATAATAATAGTCTCACTGCTTATAGGTCAAAATTGAGTACCAATGAAGGACCATAGAAGTTTTAACCCCTATACTAGTACTGAACATACAAGATATCAAAATTCGTTGTTGTTATTTTTTTATTTTTCAAAAAATTTCTACAACACAATATCAAGTGACATCTCACCGAAATGAACTCAATGAGCTAGTTCCAATGCACGGTCACATTATATGGTTTTGTTGAAATTTGTTTTAAATAATTTTTTTTTTCAACTGCTGAATTTGTTAATAATTACATAGGCAGATGTGGCAGATTTGTTACGTAAAGAATTAAGTACTATTTATTTATTTGTGTTTAAGGTCACATATTTCTGCACAATAGCTAATCGTAACAGCAACATAGCTAATCGTAACCGTAACATAACCATGTTTAGTGGAATTCCAGCCCAAGTATTTGTAACTGGGTCCTATTTTACCAGTAAAACAGAGCTTGTTAACCACCGATAACAATCACTGCTTCAATTCCACAGTACCTACCAGTTTACTAAAATTAATATGAATACAGTATGTCCAAGATGCTGCAACAGGGCTTACATATATTCATTTATGTCTTTCATTGCCAAACAAGATAGTTCACATTTAAAGTTCAATGACTTTTTCAATTCTCAACTGCATTTCGTCATTTTCAAAGTCTTTACAAAGCCTGCAAAGATCATTTTAAATAGCATGACTTTTCTGGGATTCCTTGACCTTAATCAATTGTTTATACCCATGTTGTCCATTTGAGAGGACTTCAGTGTGCAAAATTTGATGAGCACGCTCGATTCGTTCGCATGGTGGTTATGCAAATTTAAATCTATGCGAACGAATGACCGGTTAGCCAAAAGTTGCATCTTGAATGGTAAAGTCTGAGTCGCTTCATTGGCAGAGTGCTAAATTTCTCAGCCTCAAGATTTGTTCACACATTTTTGTCTTGTTACAAATCATGGGAGAGTGCCTACAGGCACTCTCCCATAAAGTGTAACAATGCAAATCAATGAAGTAATTTTACTAACATGATAATATGAAGGACATCGACAGAATATGAAGCCTTTAACTTTAGGCACGTGCAGTTCAGAATAAAGCCCAAATATGGGCTTCTAGCACTCTACCAGTTAAGCAGCCTTTCTTGTGTCTTGATAGATTTTTAGACTTTTGCCGTGAGAGGCTATATATATTTCAATTCCATGCAATATATGAATACTTGTTAATGATAAAAAAAAGCAATTTCCCAAGAATTTTTACATAGCTGAGCACTTGGTTAGCCATCTCCAACCTTCATGAACGGTCAGTTGGTTAAACATTTTTTAAATTTTGCACACTGGGACTTCCACCCCAAGCACTGGTGGGTCCTATTTTACAAGTAAAACAGAGCCTTTTTTCCACATTAAAGAAGCACTACATCACTTCACAAGGTTCCCATGGGTAGAGGGGGGGGGGAGGGGGTTAAGTACTAAGTCATCTTACAGTTCAGTGATCATTGATACACCATCAATAAAAGCTAATAGACTGGAAAACCAACTGCAGTATCACCATTTTATAATAGATCAACATGTATTTGTAAACTAACATGGCTTATTAGGTCTGACATGAACATAGTGTGTTTGTGGTATTTCATTCCAAACCACAGAATTTATCTGACAAGTTTATCTCTGTTACAATAATCATTCTCAATACTTTTACCACATAGTAATCTTTTAGGTGTTTATTGACATGCATTATTAGAATGGCAAACTACTGCTTCTGTAACAAGACCTATTAATGTTGGTGGTAATAATACACTTAAGAAATAAGTTTCATCAAGCAGAGGGACATTAGCCCATTCAAAACAATATTAATTAATTGCTTCGTAAAAGCAAATTTGTGATTTGTTGTTTTTTTTTTATATCAGTGTTTAACCCTTTACCCAACGTAACCGCCAAAACCGGCCAGCGCTATTCTCAAAAATCGCCAATTAATTTTCAAAAAGACAAAAAATGAAAAAAATGAATTATTAAAGAATTTTTTTTGCAAGTGTCGTCTGCTTCTCATGTTAGGTAAAGGGTTAACCCTTTAACTAATGAATTGGCCACTCACTCTCCCTGTGGACTTTAATTTACAAATTGAGAAGTTGCAAAAAAATTATAAAAAAAAAAGTTTCAACAAAAGTATATCATGTGACATCTCTTTGGAATGAGCTAGTTGAGCTCATTTCAATGAGGGGTTTACATGGTATGGTTTTGTTGAAATTGTTTGGAAAATATGGAAGAAAAAAAATGTTTGAAATAACAAATTTTGATATCATGTGCATTGCTTAACCCTTTAACTAACATGAAAAGCAGACGACACTTGCAAACAAAATTCTTGAATAACTGATCATTCCAAAGAGGGGTCATAACCTATGTTTTGGAGACAAAAAATGAAAATTAATTGGGAATTTTGAGAATAAAGCTGGCCAGTTTTGGCCGTTACGTTGGGTAAAGGGTTAATATCAAAATTTGTGATTTTAAAAATTATTTTTTCAAATTTTTCAAAATTCTTCAACAAAACCATATCATGTGACCCTTCACTGAAACGAGCTCGATAAGCTCGTTCCAATGAGGGGTCACATGATATAGTTTTGTTGAAATGTTCAGAAAATTAATATTTTTTCAACTGCTGAATTTGCATATTACGCGGGTGGATGCGGCGATTCGTTAGGTAAAGGGTTAAAGACATTATCAACACAGCACAATTATAAAGACATAAGTTTAACCAATTACCTATGCTGCCCACTTTACAAGACTTCCACCTCATGCATTGGGTACAGGACCTATTTTATCAGTAAAGAATGATTTGTTCACCACAGTAAACTTACATTGCTCTATTTTCTGGGGTTCTCAGGGGTCCCTAAATTATTACTGAACCTCTTCCCCCAAAAAGATAGATTCACTCATTTTGTTGCAAATAATTTTTCTTTTGAACAATCCCAATCTGATGAAAGGTCAATGGTTCATGATTCGGATCAGTAGTAAAAGCATTGTATCATTGTACAAGAGACTACGTGGATATGAACAGTCACACTGTGTACTAAGGTGTCCTACACATTGTTGGTGCAGTTTTATTACACGCCTGTTCTATGAAATCTCCATCTACAGCAACACTAAACCATGCGGAAAATGAAAATCCGTTCCGCACATATGTGCGGAACAGAAATCGTCGACGGACTATTTTTAAATAGAAGTGAAATTTCACTGGAATTTTCGAAAAATGGTGCACCACTATTACAATTTCAATCCCTAGCGATAGCTAAAAATTGTCCCCTGAGTTCCAATGTGTTCTATGTGCCAGTAGGCAGATAGAACACATTGGAACTCAGGGGATGAAATAGTAACACAGATTCCCCTTGCAAATGTGATTGGCGATAAAATGTGTTCTTTTTGCTGATAGTTGTCAACTGAATTGGTGAATGTCCTAATAATTGCTTTTAGAGACATGAAGGTGTGTAATAAACACAGAATGACACGCGCATGCGAATGGGTTAATCAATATGGAACTTGTGCCATCGCGGAAGGATAAACCTCAAGGCCTGCGACCTCTCGTTTCATCATTCCGCACTGGCACTCGTGCCATATCGATTAATCCATTCACATGCGTGTGTCGTCCTGTGTATGTATTCCAGTGCTGCTAAATCTGATGGTGCAGTTAATAAGTTGGAGAGTGACAGTTACTTACTGCTTGGTGGTTCTCTCCAGGAACTCAGGCTTCCTCCACCCCAGGCCTTTAAATTCACACCGTTTTGCCATAATTTGGGAACATTACATATTTCTGCACAATGGTTAATCATGACCACGAGTTTTACAGGTGGAGGAAGCCGGAGTACCCGGAATGAACTACCAAGCAATGGCGAGCAACTATCAGTTCCCTAACATACTAACTCCACATAAGCAGAGTTAGCATTGGTTAAAGACAAGTGTACCATCGACGTACAGTTCGCCTTAGTACACAACGTCACCATGCCCCCATATGGGCAATGGGGGTGGGGGAGGGGGGGGGTGTGAAGTGTCTTGCCCAAGGACACAATGTGGTTGCCGCAGCTGGGATTCAAACTGAGGACCTCTCGGCTCGCAGCCTGCACCTCTACCTACTGAGCCACCGCACCCCCTGTTTGGGGACATTAAAACCAGAAATAACAGTTTTATCCTGTTATGTTTTATTGTCATGCCTTTCTTTGTGTTTCTATGGGAAGTTATTCTCAAATGTAGAAGAGGCACAGAGAATTTATATATTTTTTTTGATGCCTTCACACCTTCTCTAATCTGAGGTAATCTTAAGGCCTGCCACCCATAAAACTGTCCAACATGATTTGACCCAGCCTGTTGATAGTGCCATTGAATTCTAGATAAAGGTGGTGCAGTGCAGGGATGCATTTTGTTTTTACAAATAAGGATTAGCAAGTCCAGCAACTGCAAATGTGAAATTGGTTAGCAAAAACAATATTTTGAATTGCAATTTTTATGTCAAACAGTTAAACTAGATTGAGTTATTTGTGTGCAAAGCACACAATGGAGTATCCCCGCATTTCCTTAACAACACCTTAGCATAGTTTTAACGTTTCGAATTAATACCCTATGAGCCTTTCGATGAAAACTGATTTTCTAATGATAAAAGTGGTTCCACTGGAACCACCGGGGGCAAAATCAAAATTCCAAAACCTTCATGCACATCTAGAGATGTTACCTGAACACATTAGCATAGTTTAAGCATTTTGAATTAAATACCCTAGGAGCCTTTCGATGAAAACTGATTTTCTAACGATAAAAGTGGTTCCACTGGAACCACCGGGAGGCCGAATCAAAATTCCGAAACCTTCATGCACATCTAGAGATGTTACCTGAACACATTAGCATAGTTTAAATGTTTGGAATTGAATACCTTAGGAGCCTTTCGATGAAAACTGATTTTCTAATGATAAAAGTGGTTCCACTGGAACCACCAGGGGCCGAATCGAAATTCCGAAACCTTCATGCACATCTAGAGATGTTACCTGAACACATTAGCATAGTTTAAACATTTCGAATTGAATACCCTAGGAGCCTTTCATTTAAAACTGATTTTCTAACGATAAAAGTGGTTCCACTGGAACCACCAGGGGCAAAATCAAAATTCCGAAACCTTCTTGCACATCTAGAGATGTTACCTGAACACATTAGCATAGCTTAAACGTTTCAAATTGAATACCCTAGGAGCCTTTCGATGAAAACTGATTTTCTAACGATAAAAGTGGTTCCACTGGAACCACCGGGGCCAAAATCAAAATTCCGAAACCTTCATGCACATCTAGAGATGTTACCTGAACACATTAGCATAGTTTAAACGTTTCGAATTGAATACCCTAGGAGCCTTTCCTTTCGATGAAAACTGATTTTCTAACGATAAAAGTGGTTCCACTGGACCCACCGGGGTAAAAATCAAAATTCTGAAACCTTCATGCACATCTAGAGATGTTACCTGAACACATTACAATAGTTTAAATGTTTCTTTTAGTTTAAATGTTTCGAATTGAATACCCTAGGAGCCTTTCAGGGTGTGACGTACAGATGGGCGGACGGACGGATGGACGTACGGACGGAGATCACGACAATATCCCCGCATTTTTGAAAATGCGGGGATAAAAAAATGCATCTACAGTTCAGCTCCTGTGTATTTAGTTAGCTGAATATGTGGTATTTTGTTTGCATTGAATGTGTTAATTTTAGCTGATGCAGTGATGTGGAACATCACTGCATCACCTAAAATGAACACATTATACGACTTAGCAGTTGGTTCTCTCACCCACTGGAGTTATTACAACAAGGAGTTTCCCAAAATCTCTACATGCTGATGGGACAATGTGTGCCATCTGTTATTGTTGGTGTGGTTACCGACCGGACACTAACCATGGAAACTGTATTTTTTTACAAGAATGGAGATAATTACAAGCTATACATACGGTTTTCCAATTATTTCTGCATATTTTGTAGCAAATAAAAACTATTTTGAGGACATAGGTGTTTTCTTTTAAACCTTCAGTGCCGAAACATACTCATTTTGATGGATAAAACTATGTTACTTCACTTGAATGAGCACTCTTAAACAAGATATAATAGAAAAAATGCTCGGTTTATCTCTAAAGTACAAGAAAGAGATCATATCCTTTTTAGTTTAATACTCCTGTTAATTGCTTAACTTTAATGGGCAAAGTGGCTGTTCAAGTGAATAGACTCCACGGTAGCAACAAAATCTTATGCTGACATGGTGTATAGCACAAGGGAAAAGACATGGTTGTGCATCTTGATAAACTGTTCTATCCATTTAAAATTATTAGCATGCTGAATAAAGTAAAGTTTACAAGCCAACAATTATTGGCTATGCACATTTCAATGAAGGATAAAAAACAATATTCTGAAAACAGAAAACTTAAAATTTATTTATTTATTTATTTATTTATTTAGTGTTTAACCCTTTACCCAATGCAGACGATTTCAAAATTTATTATTTTAAATATCATTTTTTTATTTTTTTCAAAAAATTTCAACAAAACCATATCATGTGACCCCTCTTTGGAACGAGCTCGACGAGCTCGTTCCAAAGAGGGGTCACATGATATGGTTTTGTTGAAATTTTTCAAAAAATAATATTTTTTCAGCTGCTGAATTTGCATATTATGTGGGGCGGATGCGGACGATTCGTTGGGTAAAGGGTTAAGGTCACATATTTCTGTACATTGGCCAATTGTGACCGCATCATGGAGATAAAGTCAAGTTTAGTCCAGTGTTTATACCCATTTTACCCATTTTAGAGGACTTCTATCTCCAGCCTCTGGTGACTGGGTCCTATTTTATTTTATTTATTTATTTATTAATTTATTTATTTATTTATTTATTAAGGTTTAACAACACTTTAAAAGCCAAGGTCATATCGTGTCGGTGACAGTTTTACGGGTGGAGGAAGCCGGAGTACCCAGAGAGAACCACCGAGCAACGACGAGCAGCTGCCAGCTCCTCAACATCGTAACTCTGCACTGCAGGGTTAGATTGCTTGAAGACATGCGCACCATCGATGTGCAGTATGCCTTAGTACACGGCATCATCGTGCCCCCATGTGGTCAATCGGGCTTAAGTGCCTTGCCCAAGGACACAAGGAGTCCAAATCAATCGCTAAGAGGGTCATCCATTCAATGTCTAACAAGGCTCGACGTTGCTTAACTTCGGTGATCTGGTGACAACCAGTTACCGCAATGCCACCGTGCCCCCTGGGTCCTATTTTAACAGTATGACAGAGTTTATTTACAACAGTAAACAAGCATTTACATCCCATGGTTCCCACAGGGAAAAATTTCAATTTATACTGAAGTAAAGATTACAACTACTGGCAACAAGTTGTCTTATACAGTGGAGCCCACCTAATTGTATATACCCTGTTAACTGTAATTTCATATGAACCCTATTAACTGTATATAACTTATAAATACCATACCTTCAGTACAAATATGTATGTGTTAATTGCATAATATGTTACAGTTGTAAACTCCTGTTAATTGAATAAAACATTTTCCAATCTGTCAAAGAATTACTCTTGACATACAAACTTCCCCTCATTTATAGACAATTTGGGCCTCAATACATTCACAAAAGCCGGGTTCCTACCAGGTAAGGAATGATAAAATTCAAGGCTATACAAGGCTATTTCTCGACATTTTGCATTATTTGCAATATTTTTCCATACTCTACAATAGCCAAATTCAAGGCTTTTCAACGCCCTGTATTTGATAATTCTAACTATAGCGGGCAGATGCTCATCGTTGCCGGGTGGTTCTCTCTATGTACTCTGGCTTCCTCCATTCATAAAACTATGAATAATAAACGCCCCCTCCCTGGCTGTTGAAGAGTTATTAAATGCTAATAAATAAATGAATAAATAGTCCAATATTTTGAAAAAAAAAAAAATTAATTTGGGAAACTCTCCAAGGTTATAATACAATTCATGAATTGCACCCCCCCCCCCCCCACCCCGGTTAAAATGTATATACACTGCTAGCACACTGCTGAGCTCATCACTTAAATAAAGGAACCACACTGCTACTGTAATGTAGGGACACTGCTGATACACTGCCCTCACACTGCCTGCCTACACTTCCAACACACTGCCACTACACTGCTAGTGCACTGCTTGCCAACACTGCCACCACAATGCTACTACACTGCCACTACACTGCCAGTGTTACACTGCTCATACAATGCTACCACACTGCTGAGTTCATCATTTAAATAATAGGAACCACACTGCCACTGCACTGTAGGTACACTGCTGATACACTGCCTTCCCACTTGCTAGTACACTGCCTGCCTACACTTCCAACACACTGCCACTACACTGCCAGTGTTACACTGCTTGTACACTGCTACCACACTGCTGAGTTCATCATTTAAATAATTGGAACCACACTGCTACTACACTGCAGGTACACTGCACTCACACTGCTAGTCACTGCGACTTGACTACACTGTGTTTGCAGTGTACACTGGTGAGTGGTCAATTTCCGACACCGCAAGCACACTGCTGGCACACTGCATTTGTGTAAGGGTAGGCCACTAGAGTCATTATCCCAACCTCCCACTTCCCCTGAAGGCAAGTGGGAGGAGGGAGGGGGGTCCTAGTTATTACTACATCTTCAAGAATTCTGGCATATAAAACTACATACCGTATTTACTCTATGTATTGGGACAGCTAAAAATAAATATTTTCACAGATGTCCCACATCTTAGAAAATGGGGAAAAAACACAACCTGGTCTTATTTTGCTGCTGACTCAAGTTGTGTGTGATTCGTTTTCCATCATTATATATGAAAATCGCCATTCAATTTTTTTTTAAATTTTCATTTTTTCTTCCAAAACAAAGCTTATGTCCCTCATTGGAACGAGCGCAATGTGCCAGTTCTAATGGGGGGTCATAAGCTATGTTTTGGAAGCAAAAAATGAAAATTTTTAGTTACACAAGAATTCTATTTATGAGTGTCATCTGCCACTAGCTTTTGGTAAAGGGTTGAAGACTGTCACAATGTAATATTAAATAGTCTTCCTCATGTCAGTCTGGTCTGTAAATATTAAAACTTAGGAACAGATTTAAATAAAAATAACACAAATCAGTATGTATTATCAATTTTTTATTGTTTAACTGGTAGAGTGCTGGAAGCCCATATTTGGGCTTTACTCTGAGGTGAAGGTACTGCAACTTGAAGGCTTCATATTCAATGGATGTGCTTCGTATTATCTTTGAAGTGATATTATTTAGTCTGTAAGGACATGTCTTGTTATAATTTATGGGAGAGTGCCTACAGGCACTCTCCCATAAATCGTAACAAAGCAAAGATATGTGAACAAATTATGATGACCAAAAATAATTTAGCACTCTACCAGTCGAAAAGGAAAATTAAACACAAACTTAGCTTTAATATTGAGCATTTTGCACCATTTTCAGGTGACTGGGCCAACTGGAAACAAGTCTCCTGAGTTGGAGCATAAAAAAAAAAAAAAATTCTGGAAAAAATGCGTGTCCCAAATTATAGAGTGTCCCAATATATAGAGTAAATATGGGTACAGCAGAACCTGTCTTGAGAGATCACCCTTTGGGCCACGCAAAAGTGGTCTCTTAAGACAGGTGGTCTCTCATAACAGGTTTCAGGTTTTCTCAAGTCCGTGAATAACCAACCACAAAATTCAGAAATGGAGAAGAATGGATTTTTGTAATTACTTTGTAATTGTTCTTTTTTATGAAGTTTTTGTAACAAATTAAAATGGACTGTTATAAAAATTATAAAAATAAATTAGTGTTGAAAATCTTCTTTGAAGATTTTCAACACTAATTTATTTTTATAATTTTTATAACAGTCCATTTTAATTTGTTACAAAAGGATTTTCAACACAATTTTTTTTTATTCCTATCTGTCACATTTCAGGTATGTATGAAATTGTTTATTCAGCAATAATCCTAATCTTTTCACAGGGGTCTTATAAAAACATCTCAATCTTTAATGAGTTAGCAATTGAAACCCAGTTAAGAGCTTTTAATACTTTTAATTGTGTTAGTATAACTAGAATGTATTTTCCAATTCCTGAACAGGTAAAACGTTTTTGTCATGGTTTCAGTCTTCAAAGGGGCGGTCTCTCAAGACAGGTCTATTATGGCATAAAAATACAAGTTGGTACCAAGTCACAGTGGTCTCTCAAGACAGGTGGTCTCTCAAGACAGGTGGTCTCCCATAGCAGGTCCATAATAGAGTAAAACCAATCGGTGCCATACAGATGTGGTCTCTCAAGACAGGTGGTCTCTCAAGACAGTGGTCTCTCAAGGCAGGTGGTCTCCCATAGCAGGTCCATTATAGAGTAAAACCAGTCGGTGCCTGGCAGATGTGGTCTCTCAAGACAGGTGGTCTCTCAAGACAGTGATCTCTCAAGACAGGTTTTACTGTAGATATGATTATTTACTTTATCAGCATTTTTATTTCAAAAATATTCAAGGCTTTTCATGATCTCCAGGTTTTCAAGGCCTTGAATGGCCCTCTGTTAAATTCCAGGCTGTTCCTTGAATCCAAGGCACCGCAAAAACCGTGTATAGGCTCTCTGTCAAACAAGAATAAATGCTCAGTTTATAACCAGAAAATAGGAAAAAGACCCAATTCCTGTTAACTGTATACTCCTGCTAACCCCTAGCACTCTCGCAGTGCAACAGAATTTTCTCCAATCCATCTGTTTAACTACAAATTTAACCAATTATATCTTGTTTGACAGAGCACACTAAGGTCTGTCAAACAAGGTATATTTGGTTAAATATTAAACTGTATTATGGGAATATTTGCTGCTGAAAACTTTGCCATTTTGACATCAGAGTGCAGAGGGTTAATTGAATATTTTCTATGGCAAAGTGGCTACCCCCCCCCCCCCCCCCCCCCCCCCCGGACGTGAGGCAGTGCTTGTCTACTGTGATAAACAAGCTGTTTTAATGGTAAAAAATGAGACCCAATAGCCAGTGCCTGGGGTGGAAGTCCTCTAAAATGGGCAACATGGGTGTAAACGATAGCTGGACTTTATATTGATGTTGTGGTCACAATTGTGCAGAAATATGTGGCCTTAACTGGTTGAGTGCTAGCAAGTCAGAAAATACACAGACTGTCATTTGCAAAATGAGGTCCCCAGAGGGTGAATTTGCACAGCAGGGTAGCATCACTAAACTTACCGTCTGTGAACCTCGATCTGAATCAAAGTCTCAAACCTAAACAGAAAAAGGTACCCAGGAGATATATTGGCCCACTGTATGGGTTAGCATCAGCACATTCATCCTCTGGGGACCTCATTCTGCAAATGACAGATTGCTTATTTTCAGGCTTGATTGCTCGAAGCAACTTTGAACTAATGCATGCAATCGGTGTCTTCCATGTAGACCAATTCCACTTAGACCAA
Organism: Pictodentalium vernedei; assembly: GCA_031216915.1. Lineage (NCBI taxonomy): Eukaryota > Metazoa > Mollusca > Scaphopoda > Dentaliida > Dentaliidae > Pictodentalium > Pictodentalium vernedei. The sequence continues at coordinate 73,874,623 of CM062296.1, read as the reverse complement.
TTCCAGGTAGACCAACTCAGTTTAAATTAATTTAGATTAATTCCAAGTAGACCAATTCCAGGTAGACCAATTTGATATAAAGAGTAATTCAGAGTTGGTCTACTTGGAATTTTTTTTCAGATATTATTTTTAGTATTTTCTCAATGGGTGGGGGGGGAGGGGGGGGGGGAATTTGCTGCAATCTATTTCTTCATCGGGGTGACGTTGTGGCATCTTGGTCAATGTTAACGGTTGAGATACATATGGAGGGGGGATGATTTTTTTTCCTCCTTTTCGCTGGTATTTGTTCCTTGGTCGCCTCTTCACTTCACCCTTTCACTGCCATCGCATGGCCACTAATGTATTGTCACTTTACCACTGCCGCCGCAGGGCCACTAGCTTATTGACAATTTACTCGACACTTTTCACTCAAGCAGTCGCCACCAATGGGGTTAAACTTTCCCCTGTGTCTATCTCAGAATAATGTTCATACAGGCAAAGCCTATGTATGACTTGCCTCCCAAAACAGGTAATGACGTTTATCTAAATGCGAATAGCTCCCTGAGCTTGTACTTCGTGTTTCTGGTCCTATTCTCATGTATGGCCACCGACCTGGCCCGCGACTGCTCCTATTCTAAATATGAGCTCTGTGGTTCCCCTACCTCACAACGTGCCTATACTTTCGCACCGATGTGGCACCTCCTCTAACCTATAGCATGGGACATCCCCATCTACACGCAACGACCCACAGCCTTACCCACCTTCAGACTGGAATGACATTTTTCAAAAAGCCCCCTGATTTTTATTTCCATAGCCAGAATATTAATTCTCAGTTTAATCGCTTCTCTTGAACTTGGCCACTTAGATCTATCTTAATTTAATACTCGCTTTAAAGTTCCTTTGAAAGACTCAAATTTTGATATTTCCTCACATTCGTGACAGGCTAGATGCATAATATGTGTGTGTGTCCAGAACATGCGTGATGTACCATTCTACAACAATTATCTATTAAATGGCCATAATTACATAGATAATGACTGCAGGATGATATTGGCTTTTACGACCTTTAATGTTTTATCCAGACCGCCCATGTGGCGTTCAACAAATGCTCAATAATGGACATTAAATTTCATGCTTAGTTACCAGTACTTGAATTATTGCTGGTCTGTTTGAGTGACAAATTGGTTTTTGGGGAACGTCATGTAAATGCACATTTGTATACCTTGGCCCAAATGAGAAAAATTATCAAAGATTTATACACTTTTATACAACAGAATCGCAACTTTTAACTATCACCTTGACACTTGCATAAAAGACATTTTCAAGACAGTAGGCCAAGATTTGGGGCTTTCAGTACCAACACACGAAACTCAACACAATAATCATTTATATTCATGACCTTTCAACACCAACAGTGAAGCAATGTGAAATGTTCATCAGTTTTATCAAATACGGTTTCTTTTGCTGAACTGGAACTTGCCTCTTGCTCCCCATTTATACCACGTAATTTTGAAAGCTTGAACTCCAGGATCAGTTTCAAATTCACAGTTCAAGTCTGATGGAAATTTAGGGTTACAATAAACTAAATGAACGACTTTTACTCGAAAAACTTTTTAGGGTTGGTTGGGTTGCCCTAAAAAAGTTTTTTTTTTTTTTTTTGGGGGGGGGGGGGGGGGGGGGAGCCCTGATATTTTACATTACACCCTTTGCAATTTTTTTTTGCTGACCATGTGCATTGCTACACTGCATTTTCCAAAGCATTGCCAATTGCCAAGGGTGCATTGCCAGGACTGATTTTAGCATTTTTCAGTTTGATCTTGCCCTCAGTTAACCTTCCGAAGACAAACGGCAATGGAATTCTTTGGATAACCATGGTTAATCGGTCAACCATGGTTATCAGAAGTGATTAACCGGTTATGAAAATCCTGCAACCATTTCAGCCCTACTATTCAATTGACAGGATTCAACCATACTACGATTAGAAAGGATCCCAGTTGTGTGCAAGCCAGAAAATAAGCAGACTGTCATTTGCAAAATGAGGTCCCCAGAGGGTGAATTTAGTGATGCTACCCTGCACAGCAGGGTAGCATCATTAAATTTACCCTCTGTGAACCTCAATCTGAATCAGGGTCTCAAAACTAAACAGAAAGAGATACCCAGAGGATAAATTGGCCCACTGTATGGGATAGCATCATCAAATTCATCCTCTGGGGACCTCATTCTGCAAATGTCAGACTGCTTATTTTCAGGTATGGTTGTGTGTCAGGTGAAATGGGTCAACATGAAACCTTTATATAAAGCAATTAGAAAGTCTCTCACAGTGTATTATGAAAATTTATGGAAAGAAATAGAATGTTTAGTCAAACATTCTGTCTATTTACTGTGTTTAATGGCATTTTATAACTTCTGGCAGACTTCAACTGGAGTTTATGATTACTTCTGCATCCTGTTTTTAATCAACATTTCTTGACATTTCTCTCCTTATTTCACACAAATTATTACAACTCACTTGTTTGGTCTCTCCAGACATGTGGTTATTGGCTTTTTACAACACTTTCTTAACTAAAACCCAAATGTTTTCTTTTTCTTTGCTGTTAAAAGCTTGCTGAACTTGACTGATCCAGTTTTCTTAACCACCACAGAACAGTGTTCAAACTGATGTCAAAATATCCAAGTTTCAAACAATTTTTTTCCCATAATGCAACTAGGAATTTAAACAGATTCATGAGCTCAATGAATTTTGTCAAACAAGATTAAATTGGAAATGAAATTAATTTGAAATGAAATGAATTTATTTTGCAACGTGCTATAAATCTGTACAAAGTTGGTTAAATTCCAAGTTGCATTTTGGTGGAAAATTGCCACTTAAAATTTGGATATTTCATTTATTTACTTATTTATTTATTTACTGGTGTTTAAGGTCACAAATTTCTACACAATTGCTAATCATGACCACAACATCAAGGTAAAGTCAAATACAGCCAATCGTTTATACCCATGTGGCACATTTTTGAGGACTAAAATGTGCAAAATTGGTGACTAAGTCCTGTTTTACCAATAAAACAGAGCTTTTGTACTACATATACAAGTAGGGCTGCAACGATACACTTCCCTAACGATACGATACGTATCACAATTCAATCTACAGTAGAACCTGTCTTGAGAGACCGCCCTTTGGGCCACTCAAACGTGGTCTCTCAAGACAGGTGGTCTCTCATAACAGGTTTCAGATTTTCTCAAGTCAGTGAATAATCAACCACAATATTCAGTAATGGAGAAGAATGAATTTTTGTAATTACTTTGTAGTTGTTCTTTTTTATGAAGTTTTTATAAAAATTATAAAAATAAATTAGTGTTGAAAATCTTCATTGAAGATTTTCAACACAAATTTATTTTTATAATCCTATCTTTCGCATTTCAGGTATGTATGAAATTGTTTATTCAGCAATAATCGTAATCTTTTCACAGGGGTCTTATAAAAACGATAGTGGGACATAATGTCCATAGGACAAAATGTCCATGGACAAAATGTCCAACAAAAAATACACCTTGGACATAATGTCCATAGGACATAATGTCCATGGACATAATGTCCTTGATTAATTTGCCATGGTGGACAAAATGTCCATTTTTTTTTGTTTTCCTATTTTTTGTACTTCCCAATTTTAAGTTTAATTTTATTATTATAATTATTTTGAAAATTTAAGTATATATTTTTCATGTTATCAGAATACCATGAATATCTCATTAGCTTAGGGTAAATGTGCATGTGTGTACATTACTTTATTGTTTTTATAACAATATTCAATGATGAGCTTGTGGTGTGTGTGTGATTGGTCTTTGACATATTGTTCTCAATTTGGCTATGAAAACAGTCAAAACTGTTTGGTGACTGCATCTAACGACAGATCCCATCTTTCATGTATTGGTAAGAAAATTGTCAAACTGCAGTACTAGTCACATCTAAAGAGCATTCATTTCTTTGATGTACAGCAATGTTTTTGAAAGATAAACACACAGCAAACTATATATTGGACATCAGCTCTGGTTTCTCTACAATACACGTATAAATCTTTCGCCTTTTTTATTATTGAATTGGTCATTAAACATTCTTCAGTCATGGAGGTTCTTACTAGCAATAAAGGTGGCAAAAAATTAGTTCTTGATGGATATATGTACACCAAAAAATCTTCAAATAAATCAACCATTCGATGGGCATGTGCCAACAGAGCTGCATTTGATTGTAAATCCTTTGCTAATACAGATGTTGAGGTAAGTCAAATCAAGTTTTCTCTTTTTTTCTTTAGAGTACCTAACTGGGCATACATCATTTCCAACATGTACAGTTGAATAAAGGCCTAATTTTCTACTAATTTTCTACAATATAATGAATTCATATAATAGTCACTTTGCAACTTGATGTTATTCAATTAACAGGAATATAAATTAACAAGGATTTGGTTATATTCCAGTGGGTCAACTGTGCATTTATTCTATTATATCTTATAGTCTACTATATTCATAGTATTTATATTTATCAAGGGGATTTTGTCCCAGGGGTATTCAGTCTTTTGTAATATTATTTTACACTCTAAAATCAGCTGGGTTGAAAATTAACCAAAATCGACTGAGTTGAGTGAATAAGATTCATATTCACTCAACTCAGTCGATTTTGGTTAATTTTCAACCCAACTGATTTTATGGTGTACTACTATATCTACATTTTGTTCATGGACATTTTGTCCATGGACATTATGTCCTATGGACATTTTGTCCACCTATGCAGAACCACCATGGACATTATGTCCATGGACATTTTGTCCATGGACATTTTGTCCTATGGACATTTTGTCCTATGGACATTTTGTCCGGATACCATAAAAACATCTCAATCTTTAATGAGTTATTGAACTGAACAGCAATTGAAAACCAGTTAAGAGCTTTTAATACTTTTAATTATGTTAGTATAACCACAATGGTTTTTCCAATTCCAGAACAGGTAAAAAGTTTTTGTCATGGTTTCAGTCTTCAAAGGGGCAGTCTCTCAAGACAGGTCCATTATGGCATAAAAATACAAGTTGGTACCAGGTCACACTGCACCGTGCTTTACATCCATTCTGCCATCAGACACGTTCATTTTCACACTTTCTGACATCAGAGCATGAACAACTTGACTATGGAAATACCAGCCAGATTGCAAAAAGCCATATCAGCTCTGGGCGTCTCAAGTCCCATCTCCTGGACTATCCAGGAAATGGGAAAGAACGTCCATCTGATTTTGGACTTCACCATTGAAGAGAAAAATACACCACCCTCCTCTGGGAGAGGTAGTACCTTTTGTGAGAGGAACCCCTCTCACACTGGTCCTCACCTGAGGGGGTCTGGAGGTGGCCCTGAAAAGGAAGAGAGACCAAAGAAGAACAGAAAAAAGAGCCCATCAACCAAGCGTAGGGACGCCTGACGCTTGGAGGCTTTCCTGGAAAAGAAGAAGGAGAGGAGTGAGGTGATGGAGGTTCCGGAGGCAGCCGCCAGTTCCCCTCCCAGTCCCACAGGAGCACCCAACCAACTACCAGCACCCCAGCCGACTCAGTTGGATGTGGAATGCCCTGTGGAGATTGAGGAGGAATTGGAAGTTGCTTTTTCGCCACCTCCCGCCCCTCACTCCCCTCTTCCTTCGCTTTGCCCGGGCAAAGGAGACTCTGCCAACCAACCAACACTGGCCGCACTGATAACAGAAGCAAGGGAACTGAGGGCGCAGTGTAATCAGCTCCAGGCAAAATGCATAGATGGTGACAAGCGCTCGAATCAAATCTCCAGAATGGCTAAAGAACTCATTAACAAAAGAAACCAGCAAGATCCGACAAACTCATCTCGACCACAACCACCACAAGATTCTACAAACTCATCTCCATCACAACCACCTCCAAAGAAGAAGTCCCGCAAAAAACATAGAAGAGGATAAGCTGCTTCCTTCTACATTCCTCCTTTGCCACGCCCAGACATTCAAAATCATCTACAGTCACTGAGGGTCGAAAGGGGCTTGTTCCCCATATCGTCCCTGCGCACCTTCGGCACACGAAACCATTCCTTTCAGGTCACACTGGTCTCTCACGACAGGTGGTCTCCCATAGCAGGTCCATTATAGAGTAAAACCATGGTTCCTGCACCATATACACCCCAAATTCAAGGAGTTTCAAGGCTAATAGAAAGTTAAATTCAAGGTTTTTCCAGGCTTATCGTAGTTGAACCACTCGAACCATTTCGGACGTATCTCATTCATCTCAACTCGGCGCACAATGCTTCATTTTTCAAGGCTTTTCCAGGCCCAGGGAGCCAAATCAAGGCTTTTCAAGGCCTTGAATTTCATTTTTGAAATTCCAGGCTTTTCAAGGCCCACGGGAACCCTGAAAACCAATCGGTGCCTGGCAGATGTGGTCTCTCAAGACAGGTGGTCTCTCAAGACAGTGGTCTTTCAAGACAGATTTTACTGTATCACAATTCAATCTACATGATACGATATGTATCATGATACACATGATCTCTCATGCCATGTAACTACAACTATCAAATACTTTGAACAACATGTATTCATTTCAAATAGCTTTCTTTTATTACAAATTTGATAAAAATTGGCATTCAATAATTTTGGGTTTTGATTTTTATGACCCATTTTCTGGTGTTTTTTCCTCTAGACAATATGTTTATATTTATTTATTTATTAGGGTTTAACAACACTTTAACAGCCAAGGTCATATCGTGTCGGAGACAGTCTTAAGGGTGGAGGAAGCCGGAGTACCCAGAGAGAAGCAACGACGAGCAGCTGCCAGCTCCCCAACATCGTAACTCCACACTGCAGCACAGACAGGGTTAGATTGGTTGAAGACATGCATACCATCGACGTGCAGTATGCCTTAGTACACGGTGTCATCATGCCCCATGTGGGCAATCGGGGTTAAGTGCCTTGCACAAGGACACAAAGCAGGAGTCCAAATCGATCGCTCAGACGGTCACCCATTCAAGGATTAACCGGGCTCGACGTTGCTTAACTTCGGTGATCTGAAGAGAACCGGTTACTGAAAATATGTTCAAACAATTTAATCCCTTTCATCTTGTTTGACAGAGCTTCGTGAACTCTGTCAAACAAGATATAATGGATTACTCAAATAAATATTTAACAAATTAGAGGGAATTCACCAACTTTTGGTAAACTGAATAATCCTGTGTTAATGGCATATTTATCAATCTCAATACTGGTATACAAAGAAAACAAATCAGGGTTTCACTGCCTCAACTTTCAAATTCTAATAAATTGTTTTGCCTGATATTATTTATATTTATCGCATCACAATACATAGTGAACATCGATACATATTGAATTGTGAGCAGTGTATTGCGGTTCAAGCGTATCATGATTAATCGTTACATCCTTAATATACAAACACTGTGCCATTGAAAAATATTCAGCACACAAAAGTGTTCCTTAATCAGAACTTGATCATTTTCCAATTTATTTATTTAGGTTTAATGACACTTTAATAGGTCATATCGTGTACGGTGACAGTTTTAAGGGCCCCAAGAAGCCAGAGTACCCAGAGAGAACCACCGAGCAAAGACGAGCAGCTGCTAGCTTCCCAACAGCGTAATTCCGCACTGCAGCACAGACAGGGTTAGATTGGTTGAAGACATGTGCACCATCGACATGCAGTAAGCTTTATTACATGGCATCACCATGCCGCCATGTGGACAACGGGGTTAAGTGCCTTGCCCAAGGACACAATGCGGGAGTCTGAATCGATCGCTCAGATGATCATTTTCCAATATTCTGGAAATAAATTTAGTATTATTTGAATATTAATTTGTATTATTTATTAAAAATAATGAAATATTTTAGCATTCTTTTTTATTATTTAATGCAGTGGAGCCCACTTAAATGGATATCTTTTAACTGTATAATCCTGTTGATTGAATACAATTTCCCAACACAAAACAATTCACCATACCTTCAGTACAAATTTGACCTGTTAATTGAATATAGGTTATAGAGTAAACTCCTGTTAATTGAATAAAAAATCTTGTAACCTGTCGAGAAATTACCCTGACTCTCCCCAGTTTTCCTTTGTTTATAGACCCATTTGGCCTCAGTACATCCAATAGAGGCATTTAATCTATTATATCTTGTTTGACAGAGCTCATGGAGCTCTGTCAAACAAGATATCATAAAATTAATGCTAGTTTATCTCTAGAATATAGGAAAGTGACACAATCCCTATTAATAGAATACTCCTATTAATTGAATAATTTTCATTGGCAAAGTGGCTATTCAATTAACAGGGTCCCATTGTAATTGAGTATTATATGTATAAACAAGACATAATATAATAAATACATATTTAATTACAAGAAAATTGGAAAATGATCAAGTTCTGGTTAATGAATCCTATTAACTAAATATTTTTTAATGCCACAATTATTCATTTATTGGTGTTTATGATCACATATTTCTGTACAATGTCTAGCCATAACCACAACATGATGATAAAAGTCAAATTTAGTCAATCATTTATACCCAAGTGGCCCATTTTGGAGGACTTCCACCCCAAACATTGTTACATGGGTCTTATTTTAACAGTAAAACAGTGCCTGTTTACCACTGTAAATAAGCACTGCTTCAATTCCTAGGGTTCCCATGAGGGCTATGGCACAATGGCTATATACAATTAACCCTCTACATGCTGAGTATTTTCAAGATATTTTTTCATCAAATCTAGTCATGGCTGCTGTAAAGCAGCCATGACTAGAGTTGATGAAAAATTAATCTAAATATAACAAAAAATCATTGATGAAAAAATCCATTAAATTTCCAGGAGAAAATATTTTTAAATATGCCGAAATTATACTTATATCAGTGACAAGAGAAACCCTGTGCTGGGCAGGAATATCTGCCAGCAGCATGCAAAGAGTTAACTCTCTGCATACTGATGTTGAAATATCAAAATTTCAAGCTTAAATTTTTCCCATAATACAACTAAAAATTTAACATCTTTGTGTAGAGGGTTAACTAGGGTTCACTGTATCATATTATCCAAGTTTCAATATGTAGTTGACATACTAAAAATCTATATATAATGTGGAGTGCATTGTATGTAAATAGTGTTTGTGTGTGTGTGTGGATAGGTGGTGATGGGGGGGGGGGGGGGGGGGTGGTTGAGTGTGGATGGGTATGGAGGTGCAATCACAACTTCGGCAGTATGCACTGTGAGGCTGAAATTGTCAGTTGTTGTAGAAGATATCACAAAGAATTTCATACACTCATACACAATATGTTTTTTCATTAAAATAAGCTGAAGGCAATTATATCCCCACTGCAGAGCTGGCCCGATGAAGCACACAAAACAAAGTAAGGACTGTAACACTGTTGAAACCATGCAGGCAACTTTTTTATAACACATGCAGGGGAGGCTCGTCATAAGGATCACTCATACCAAATTTCATTGAAAACATCCACTCACTGGCAAGATATTGCTGTGGATGAACAGATGGATGGATGGAGTGATGGTCACAGGGATGGATGCATGTAATCCAGTGTACCCAGCCCCATTCTCTTCAGCAGTGGTGGTACAAAAATAAAATATGATGGCAGTAAATAGATAATGTATTACAGCCTAAGTATAATTTAACCCTTTACACTAAACAGGGATGTGAGCAGTCACATGCAAAAAACGGAGGAAATTGTAATTATTTAACCCTTTATACCCAACGAATCGCCCACATCCGCCCGCGTAATATGCAAATTCAGCAGCTGAAAAAAAAAAAATTTTCGAAAAATTTCAACAAAACCATATCATGTGACCCCTCTTTGGAACGAGCTCAGCGAGCTCGTTCCAAAGAGGGGTCACGTGATATGGTTTTGTTGAAATTTTTGGAAAAAAATTAAAAAATGATATTTAAAATAATAAATTTTGATATCGTCTGCATTGGGTAAAGGGTTAAAAAGTGATCCAAAGAGTTGATGGACATCCACATGTAATTTACTTCTGTAGCAAAGACTCTTAGTGGATAAATTTCATGAATGTAGAGGTCTAGTTTGTGTATGGTACCAAAAAATGCCTTCATAATGGCATGACTCTCAGAACTGAATAAATTTAAGAAATTTCCCCCAACAGAAAATATTAGTGTGTATTATTTTGAGATCACACAAAATCACTTATTCATTTAATTCTAGTACTTTAAGGTAAAATTCTCCTCCAATAGCATTTTACCCAATGAGCTCTGGTGAAGAAGATGCAATTAGCTAAATCCTCAATTTTAATGTGGAAAACTGTATGTTAATCATTAAAAACAAATGCTTTCAAGCCACACAAAAAAGAGGAAATCCTCTGAAAAGAGGAAAACTGACAGGCCAGATTAACACGAAATTTTCATTTTTTCCTAAAAAAAAAGAAGCTTATGACCCTCATTGGAATGAGCTCATTGAGCTTGTTCCAATAAGGGGTCATAAGCAATGTTTTTGAGACCTCCAAAAAATATTTCAATGACAAATTTTATGAACAGCACTGCCCAAATATGGCTATAAACATAGGTAAAGCATCAGAAACCGGGATGTGGGTGTCTAGCACTCAAAAAGTTAATGACACCACTTGTCTCTGTAGAAGAGAACCAATTTGAGGTTTCTCTAAAATCAACTCTGGCACAAGCTCGTTAAATCTACATTTTCAAATCAATTCAAACACAATTAGACTAAGTAGATGTGATTCATGGTAATGCAAAAATGTAGCAAGCAAACAACAACTGAACATGTGTCCAGAGAAAGGTAACATTCCAATTTCTGTTTAATTGCCACACATTTAGATTTATTTAACTCACTGCCCAACCAGGGCTTAAAATTCATGATTGAAACAAAATAAATTCTCGCAAATGATTTTTGCAAAGAAAACAATAAGAATCAACTTTGATCTCTCAAAATGTTCATTTGATTCTTGTCTTTGATCCTGAAAGTGTTATGAAGCTAGGCACACATGTTTGCAGTTGTGGTGACAAATTTTTCCAGATCCATTCACCAAATGCGTTTATCGTGCGAAACCATCTGCACATGTCTGCAATTTTGTTCTGTTATGGTCATACGAAAGCTGTCTAATAGGAGTGTGTTTCAGTCATCTTCAGACATATCAACTTCCATATACCCAGTTATACAAGCATTTCTAGTCGGAGGTCTATAATAACAATGGTCAATGGAAGACAATTCTATGCCAGAATATTATTACTTACTATCAACTGCTGGATTTCTCATTTTTTCTATTTCCTCCCATACATTACAGGGCTTATATTTCGACGAGAATCAGAGAATCGATTCGCACAAAGATTCGCGCAATAAAAGCGTCGAGAATCCATGTAGATTCTTGCTGCACCTCTGCTAGGATTCACGTGAAACAACAATTGAGTCAATTTAACCCTTTAACTAACACAGCGGCAACAAATTAACCAATAGAAGGCTAACATGACCTGAAATATCCTGACACTTTGTCAATAAAATCTTACAAATGTGGCTGTCATTGGAACCGGCTCCCTGAGCCGGTTCCAACGACAGCCATATTTGTAAGATTTTATTGGTAAATATTGTTCATTTAATTATTTTACCATTTATGTATTATTTATTGTTTAAAAATTATCAAACTTAGTTTTAAAAATTAAAAAGGTGTGTTGGGTAAAAGGTTAACATGTGTTATCAGTATACAACAGTGGTTGAACCTTGGTGGTGTCATGGGATCCTGGGACACTCATAGTAGGTATGGATTCTCGCAACCATTTTCACGAGAATCCAAATGGATTCTCACAAATTTAGACGAAATGTAAGCCCTGCATTAAACGTTTGATTGACTGTCGAGGTAATCTACATGCTGGGTATTGTACAGATGGGGATTGGGCCTAACCAGTGTTCATGCTGGCTCAACATTTTAATCTGCCAAAGCTGAATATTTTTTGTGCCAAATGAGAATTTTTTGTGCCATGGGTATTTTATGTGGGAGAACTATAAAAACCTTTTTTTTTCATTTTTCATTCAAGAAAGATCATTTGTGCCATGGGTATTTTATGTGGGAGAACTATAAAAACATTTTTTTTCATATTTCATTCAAGAAAGATCAAAAGCATAAAATTATATAAAACCAAATATAACATAAAATGGAACATAAAATAATGTAATATCATATGCCCAGTTTTGCAAACTCAGAAATGGTTGCCATAAGGTCAAAGGTTGGATGAAAATTACGAATATACCAGGTTTGTGATTTTAAATTTATGTGCCAAACACTCACATTAATGTACCAGATTTTTACAAAATATGCATTTGGCACATGCCAGCGTGAACACAGGGCCTAACTAATTGGCAAAGATCTTCCACCTCCTGTGTGGTAATCGTTATCGATGAACTGGAGCAGTTTTCCCAGGATGACGTAATAAAATTATGGAATTCCCCCTGTGGCAGGATTCGGAATATCCAATTTTGCCAGAGAAAATACGAACATTTTCTGTCCAATGGGATTTGCAGTGGCAAATTCAGTTTTGTACCGCAACTGCATACATGTGCAGGTGTCAGTACATTCCTATATTAATTTTCTGACAAATGTATCCAGTAATAAACAGCTGCGCCATGAGTGCATGATACGCCTGTTATTAATTACAAGAGAGAAGCACACAATATGAGTATACATGTATTGACTATATTTTGACGAATAAAGTCCCATTACTCTAGAATGACAAATCGGACAGCGACACAAATCGAAAGGGAGCTTCCTTCCATCAACATACACTTTCCACCAAACAATCCCAAAAATTGCTCAAAGCGTTTTCGAGTTATTGTATGACGTGTGGACAGACGGACGTTCTTACAAATGGCTACTTATGTGGCTATTTTATGGACATGTTAGGTGGCTAACCTAAAAAACATGTCCAACATAATAAAACAAGATTTTGGGGGGAAAATTTGGGGGGGGGGGGGGGTCAGCTAACCCTAACCCTACCCGCCCCTAACCCTAACCCAAACCCAGCCACATAACTCTTCACTGACCCCCACCTCACCCCAGAATGCCCTAACCCTACTCTACATTTATCCCCCCTCCCCCCCCCCCACACCCCCACAATAAGAGATTCTGTTACATGGCTAGCCACGTAACAGACTTTAACCACATAAGTATCCTGTTTCACTAACTCGTAGCCACATAAGTAGTCATTTGTGTGTGCAGACAGACAGACGGACGGACAGTGGTATACCATAATACAACCGTTTTTTTTCAAAACAGGCATATAAAAATAATGCACTGGGCCCTAGATTTGTTGCCCAGGCCTGGCATTCTGAAATATGCAGGAGGGCAAAAAATCGCTCTCCTCAATCAGCTTAGGAGAGCAATTAGCTTTACACAGCATTTTAAGTATCCAGTTGAACAAACTCATTGAAATTGAAACCAACAGACTACATCAGATATTTTATTAACTTTACTAAGGTAAAGCGAAATCTCTTAGATATCTAAATGTCTAACTCAACAACCGAACACACACTTGACAAGACCTGTGTGTGTACCCAGACCTGTTGTCCTAGAAAGTCATACGCCTACCACTACCACCTTCAACCCCCCCTTGGGGGTTGAAGGTGGTAGTGGTAGGCATATGACTTTCTTGGACAACAGGTCTGCTTGAATCTACAGTCACATCCTGGTGCAAGTGCTTCAGGTGACAGGATAGTAGTAATGGTAGCATATTATAGTGTCAATATTCCTTGAATAATTACCCCTCAAACTGTGATGTCAGTTGTTGAACTTGAAACTGACTGTGTTTGGGTATGGTTGCAGCCATTACCTTTCACCACAAAACCACTTTTACAGGCTTGGCAATTTCAGGAGAGCGATTTTTTAGCTCTCCTTACTGCCCTCCTGAAAGAATTAAGGAGAGCGAAAAATTGCCCTCCTAAATATTTTGGTCTGGGATGATTGAGATTACATGTATTATGGTCACATTAATTTTTTGTTGTAAAGCAAAAATGTAATTTAACTTCGAAGTCACATAACATCACGTAATTTCATTTTGAAAGTGGTTTTGTGGTGAAAGGTAATGGCTGCAACCATACCCAAACACAGTCAGATTTGTCCTAGAAAGTCATACGCCTACCACTACCACCTTCAACCCCCAAGGGGGGGTTGAAGGTGGTAGTGGTAGGCGTATGACTTTCTAGGACAACAGGTCTGGGTACACACACAGGTCTTGTCAAGTGTGTGTTCGGTTGTTGAGTGAGACATTTAGATGTCTAAGAGATTTCGCTTTACCTTAGTAAAGTTAATAAAATATCTGATGTAGTCTGTTGGTTTCAATTTCAATGAGTTTGTTCAACTGGATACTTAAAATGCTGTGTAAAGCTAATTGCTCTCCTAAGCTGATTGAGGAGAGCGATTTTTTGCCCTCCTGCATTTTTCAGAATGCCAGGCCTGCTTTCAAAATGAAATTACGTGATGTTATGTGACTTCGAAGTTAAATTACATTTTTCCTTTACAACAAAAAATTAATGTGACCATAATACATGTAATCTCAATCATCCCAGACCAAAATATTTAGGAGGGCAATTTTTCGCTCTCCTTAATTCTTTCAGGAGGGCAGTAAGGAGAGCTAAAAAATCGCTCTCCTGAAATTGTCAAGCCTGGTTGCCGCAACCACAAATAAGTACGCCTAGCTTTAAAGGTCTTGAGAATTGTACTTACTATTTGTCCCCTCATAATAAGGTAACACTTTGATTTAGCAAAGGTGTCTAGTGGAGTGCTTAAGGAGGCAGCCAAGACTTCACTGGAAACTACTGCCAATGTACTGCAACTTCTCTATCAGTAAGACCAACGGAAGCAAGCAAGCCTGTTTGCTGGAGAGTGTTCTACATGTAAGACACAAAAACCCTCCAAAATTGAAACTAAGCCCTTGAGTATTTAATTCTATTAAATATATGGGGGCACTGTGGCTCAGTTGATAGAGGTGCAGGCTGCAAGCTGTGAGGTCCTCGGTTTGAATCTCACCTGCAGCAACCGCATTTTGTCCTTGGGCAAGACACTTCACCTCCATTGCCCACGTGGCAGCACAGTGACGTTGTGTACTAAGGCGTACTGCACGTCGATGATGCACCTGTCTTCAACCAATGCTAACCCTGCTTGTGTGGAATTAGTATGTTTGGGAGCTGTCAGTTGCTTGCCGTTGCTCGGTGGTTCTCTCTGGGTACTCTGGCTTCCTCCACTCATAAAACTGTCATGGTCATGATTAGCCATTGTGCAGAAAGGTGATATCGTGTCGGTGACAGTTTTATGGGTGGAGGAAGCTAGAGTACCCAGAGAGAACCACCGAGCAATGATGAGCAGCTGCCAGCTCCCCAACATCATAACTCCGCACTGCAGCACAGGCAGGGTTAGATTCATTGAAGACATGCGCACCATCGACGTGCAGTACGTCTGATTACACGGCATCATCCTACCCCCATGTGGATAATCGGGGTTAAGTGCCCTGCCCAAGGATACAAAGCGGGAGTCCGAATCGATTGCTCAGAAGGTCACCCATCCAAGGACTAACCGGGCTCGAAGTTGCTTAACTTCGGTGATCTGACAAGAACCGGTTAACGCAATACCACCGCGCCCCCAAATAAATAAATAAATAAATCTAATATATAAATGCGAATGTCTGCATCTATATCTCTCTCTCTATCTTTGTTCCAGGTGAACTCCTCCGTTTCTTGACCGATCGATCTCAAATTTTCTACACGGGGGTAATTCGTCCCTGCGAGTAACATGGGTGCCGTGCCCGTGTGGGGTGATCTTGACCTTGAAATTGATGACCTTAACCTTTTATTTAGAAAACAGCTGGGCCGATCGGGCTAAAATTTCATATGTGCAGGTATATTGACCCATCGATCATTTTGACTTTATCGAGGTGCACAGGTGGGGTGACCTTGACCTTGAAATTGGTGACCTTGACCTTTTATTTTGAAAACGGCTGGGCCGATCGGGCTAAAATTTCATATGTGTGGGTATAATGACCCATCGATCATTTTGACTTTATCGGGGTGCCCGTGTGGGGTGACCTTGATCTTGAAATTGGTGACCTTGACCTTCTAACCATCTTCTCCCGTGCAACGCTGGGTATCACCTTGACCTTCTATTTCCCTGTTAATTGAATAGCCACTTTGCCAATGAAAATGATTCAATTAAGAGGAGTATTCAATTAACACGGATTTGTCATATTCCTGTATTCCAGAGATAAACTTCACATTTATTCTATTATATCTTGTTTGACAGAGCTCCATGAGCTCTGTCAAACAAGATATAATAGATTAAATGCCTGTATTGGATGTACTGATGTTAAAGATGTCTATGAACAAAGGAAAACTGTGGAGAGTCAGGGTAATTTCTCAACAGGTGCAAGATTTTTTATTCAATTAACAGGAGTTTACTCTATAACCAATATTCAATTAACAGGTCAAATTTATACTGGAGGTATGGTAAATGGTTTTGTGTTGGGAAATTGTATTCAACTGACAGGGTTATTCAGTAAAGAGATATCCAATTAAGTGGGCTCCACTGTACTCTCAAATTCTAAATATTTTAGAAACTGAAAAATGATTCTCACAGCAGGAGTCTGCGAGAATCAAAACAATCAGGACAAATTTTAAGGTCTAACAATATAACTAGTAGATGATGTATTCAAAATCCATTGGGAGCTGTTCATTGTCATAGGTCTTTATCAGTCTTTACTGTCAAAGATCTTCATCAGACTTAACCATAAAAAGTCTTCAGGGGATGTCCCACTCATGATCCAAGCCAAAATTTTAAATAGTTCAAAATGTAGTCTCAAACCACCAACGGGAGCATGGTGGCTCAGTAGGTAGAGATGCAGGCTGCAAGCTGAGAGGTCCTCAGTTCGAATCCTACCTGCAACAACAGTGTTGTGTCCTTGGGCAAGACACTTAATCCCAATTTCCCATGTGGGGGGGACGGTGGCATTGTGTACTAAGGCATACTACTCATCGATGGTGCACTTGTCTTCAACCAATGTTAACCCTGCTTGTGTGGAGTTAGTATGTTGGGGAATCTGACAGTTGTTTACCTTTGCTCGATGGTTCTCTCCAGGTACTCTGGCTTCCTCCACCCGTGAAACTGTCAGACACGAGGTGACCCTGGCTGTTGAAGTGTCATTAAACCCCAATAAATAACCACCAACATTTGGAAATTTCAAGCCATATGGTAGTAGATTTCTGGGCATTTTACATGTGGCAGTGATTGATATTTTAACAGGTATTTTGTGATCAGTTAACCACATTTCATGAGATTTTCCAAACTCAAGGAAATACACAGAACGACACGCGCATTTGAATGGGTTAATTGATATGGCATGAGTGCCAGCGTGGAAGGATATAATGAGAGGCCGCAGGCCTCGAGTTTTATCATTCTGCGATGGCACAAGTGCCATATCGATTAACCCCTTCACACACGTGTTGTTCTGTGTTTATTACATGCCTTCCCATCTATAAAACAATTATTAGAAGGACACTCAGCAATTCATTTGACAACTATCAACAAAAACAACACATTTTATTGCCAACCAAATTTGCTAGGGGAACCTGTGTTACTCTTTCGTCCCCTGAGTTCCAATGTGTTCTATGTGCCTCCTGGCACATAGAACACATTAGAACTCAGGGGATAATATTTAGCTATCGCTAGCAATTCAAAATTTTAATTGCGTGCACGATTTGTAGAAAATTCCAGTGAAATTTTGCTTCTTTATAAGTATAGTCCATCAATGATTTCTGTTCCTCACATACGTGAGGAACGGATTATCATTTTCCGCATGGTTTAGGTCTCACAGAACTAAATATTTTCCCATAGGCGACCATTATAACGTTCAGGTGGAAAAAAATATGATCGCATCACTTTAATTTTGGCATTCAAATATCTCTGTCAAGTATAGCCCTTCAGACAACTTTTTCTGATCTGAAAACAGGGGGTCATGCAACAAATAAGAGAGAAAAACTGGCACAAAGGGAAGTACCGGTCACGTGCACATATTTTTCAGGGAATTCCCTACAAAAACACACAAAAAGTAAATTGTATTTTTTAGGTCCAAAAGTCATCAAATCACCCTCTTTTTTATCAGGAATATTCAACAATAATGCAAGATGTCAATAGAATGTTTCAAACTTTTATTGAAACAACGGATTTTCCCAAGGCTGTTTATTTTTAGAGATTGCGTCATTTCCGAGTGCAACATTTTAAGGCGGCTCACTCTAATTTCAATATTTAGTTCCGCGATACCTATAATCATCCCCAACCCCACCAAAGAGACATTTTACCACTTCCATGAGATAAAAGAGTCATTTCTGCATTAGAATCCAACTTTTGGCTTTGGCTGAGTCAAAAACATGGAAAATTTGCTCTTTTAAGGAAAAGTGTCCAAACTTTGTCAAGTGGGCTTGAAAACTGGTATTGCCTCCAAAAGATTTTTCTATCCTGTTACTTTATAAATTAACTGAGAAGGATGAGAATTTACAGCTTTCTTTAAAAAACTACCCTGATCCCAAAATAAAACTATCATCTGCATCAGCACAAACTATTTTTAGAAAACATCTGTCTCATTTAACCATACTGCAAGCAAAACAGTGTCCCAACCCCCATGGAACAATATGGATGTCCATTTTGTTTCCAAAACTGGGGATGCAGCTATATATTTCACCAATATGAGAGGACTCTACCAGTTTATCCTAACAACTGATGTCAAATTTTATTCCACCATCTGAAGTAGTAAAATTTTGCCCTGAATAGGACCCCCCGGTATGCCCCTTTTCATCAAAATATGTGATATAATTCATAATTTAATTGATATTGACCCAAAACAAACCTACTGTGATATGAACTTTCCCATCTGTAATAGTTTTTAAATCACAGTCTGGCTTCTGAAGACAATTCACATTGTATTGATGAATATTTTGCAATTTTTGTAAAGGAAAAGCCTCAGTTTTCTCAGTAAAGGCACATAGAGTCATTGGTATGGCACTGACAAAACATAAAACAGTGTTTTTTTCCAAACGAATGACCAGTACCTGCTACTGTGATATCTCATAACACTGGTAAGATGCCTAAAACCATCAAATATTGATTCTATAGTGCTATGCTTATGCTGCAAGTTCCCATAAGTGCACTTTCATAACCTTTGTTTTAATCCCCACAGACACCCATTCTGGCAAAAAGATTGAAATTGTTGAAAACATGTTTCCAAAGAGGATGAATCAGACATTTGCTTCAAGAATATAGTGGTATTTGATGTTTAATATACTTGTGTGTGTGTGTGTGGGGGGGGGGGGGGGGGGGGGGGGAGTTAGTCAGCTGCCAATTATTGAAAATGTAGATCCAGGCAAGTGAAAAGCAAAGAAACACCATGTCTGATGAAGAGACAGACACACAGACAGACAGACAGATAGGCTTGCAGTCACACATGTAGGAGGTCTACATGAGAGTACTGAATGGCATACAATGAAAAATATAGTGGAAGAGCCAGGGCAAGGTTGTTAAATTGAAAAATAACTCAGTGGACCATGAGTGCTGAAGCCTCAAAGTAAATCTTAAAAAACTGAAAGTGTATGATACTAACTTCAGTCTTTAAAAACATGCTGTTCAGTCTTCCAAATGTTTATCATCAGCAGAAGGGTTAAATATGTGTGGGAGAGAGGACTTGGTTCAGGGAAAGAGCAATATTTCACAACTGTCACTGTAAATTTATGCTGCATCAGGGGAACCATGGCAGCACTAGTACTAGACAACTATATATTGGTAGCTATGCACAAATGCCATTCACTCACATTTGTAATTTTATTATGTTGTTTTCCACTGTAGCCCCACCCCTTCCTCAAATTTGTGTTCCAGGATACTCTTTCAATGAAGGAATTGTTTTCCAACATTTTGAAGAGCATAATATAGAAGAGAAAAACTTCTAAATAATAGTGAATAGAAGGGCAGTGTAGGTTTTCTGTCTGTGTTTGAATGGTGATTTGGGAGGGGGTTGGAAGATTTGGAATCCTCCCTGCCCCTAGAAATATGAGGAGAAACCATGGTTTAAATAAATATGTTAATAGGGTAAGATAGGCTGTTAGTTAGCAGCTGCCAGAGGTTATAGTGTGCTCCTGGGGAATACACTTGCTCAAGATGTGAATTTTCTTGCATGAACAGCCTTAGTTTTGGAAATATATAGCTTTAATTGCTGACTGTGACAAAAATGTAACTTCTCAAAACAATAAAATGGTTTGGTAAGGTGTATGGTCCCCAAATAAATATTTAAATGTGAAATAATCCCCCAAAATAATAATTGAATCTAGTCTGGAAGCCAAAAAACATATTTCCTATAGGTCTCACAGAACTAAATATTTTCCCATAGGCGACCATTATAACGTTCAGGTGGAAAAAAATATGATCGCATCACTTTAATTTTGGCATTCAAATATCTCTGTCAAGTATAGCCCTTCAGACAACTTTTTCTGATCTGAAAACAGGGGGTCATGCAACAAATAAGAGAGAAAAACTGGCACAAAGGGAAGTACCGGTCACGTGCACATATTTTTCAGGGAATTCCCTACAAAAACACACAAAAAGTAAATTGTATTTTTTAGGTCCAAAAGTCATCAAATCACCCTCTTTTTTATCAGGAATATTCAACAATAATGCAAGATGTCAATAGAATGTTTCAAACTTTTATTGAAACAACGGATTTTCCCAAGGCTGTTTATTTTTAGAGATTGCGTCATTTCCGAGTGCAACATTTTAAGGCGGCTCACTCTAATTTCAATATTTAGTTCCGCGATACCTTTAGTGTTGCTGTAGATGGGGATGTCATAGAACAGGTGTGTAATAAATATTAAATCATCCCTTTAGTGCAACAAAGTGCCATATGAAATACTGAAGCATTCAAGGGATGAATTTCAGCTCAAGAACCCAAATTTATTATTTATATTTATTAGGGTTTAACGACACATTAACAGCCAGAGTCATATCATGTCGGTGACAGTTTTACGGGTGAGGAAGCCGGAGTACCCGGAGAGAATCACCGAGCAACGACGAGCAGCTGTCATCTCTCCAACATCGTAACTCTGAACTCTGCAGTTAGATTGGTTGAAGACATGCGCACCATCGACGTGCAGTATGCCTTAGTACACAGCGTCATCGTGCTCCCATGTAGGCAATCAGGGTTAAATGCCTTGCCCAAGGACACAACGTGGGAGCACAAATCAGTCGCTCAAGAACCCAAAGGTCATATATTTCAAACACAAGGGGAAAGGTTCATTTGGATTACTTCAGCAGTTAAGAAATTCATGAGAAGCAGTTGGAAAATCTCACTGAACTGTAGATGGGGTGGGGTGGGATTGGATTGGGTGGGGTCCGGTCCAGTCTGGTCTGGTGGAGCAGTTTTCTCAAAAGCTGGGTGTTCTGAGGGAGGAATGATATGTTTGGAAATTCTGAGGGGTACTCCAACCCACAACCCGCCCCATCCCTGGGTTTCCAGACAGCTCATGTCTACCTCTAGAGGCAGTCAAGACAAGGATATAAATCTGCTATGATCAATGTACATTCATAAAAATTCAGAAAAAGTCTACAAACTATAGAGCAGCTGTACCCAGGCATTGGCTTTAAGTATGCTCCTGTTTCACATGCACCCCATAAATCCCTTACATACTCATACTGACCTACTTTCTACAAGAACTACACATACATCACTTTGTGATTAGGTGATTGCATAATCGCTCGTTTAACAGAAACTCCAATTAGTATACAGTGTATGGAATTATTAATGTTTTATCTCATCACAAATAAACACTGGCATTTTTAAATGTTAGAAATGTTGATTACAGAGGGAGATATATGTGAATCTGTTTGGCATTAAAAAAAGTATAGATAAAAGAATACCAATAATTGCACTAGAAATAACCCATAAATAATTATATTAAAACATATAACCCTTTATAAATCAGAGGGAGAATATGTGATATAGCTTCTAGTTATACACAGTACAGGGGTGCACGGTGGCTCAGTTGGTAGAGGTGCAGGCTGCAAGCCGAGAGGTCCCCGGTTCGAATCCCAGCTGTGGCAACAGCGTTGTGTCCTTGGGCAAGACACTTCACCCCCATTGCCCATGTGGGGACACGGTGTCGCTGTGTACTAAGGCATACTGCACGTCAATGGTGCACCTGTTTTCAACCAATGCTAACCCTGCTTGTGTGGAATTGGTATGTTGGGGAGCTGACAGTTGCTCGCCGTTGCTCGGTGGTTCTCTCTGGGTACTCCGGCTTCCTCCACCCGTAAAACTGTCATGGTCATGGTTAGCCATTGGGCAGAAATATGTGACCTTAAAACACCAATAAATAAATATACACAGTACTCCTGCTGAATCCAGGCCGAGAAATAAGCTGCAAACAATCGTTTCGAATATATGTATGTTACATTTAGGTTACATGTATAGGTTCACCACCAGACCAATTCCCTGCAGACCAACTCCCACGAGGCCAATTCCCAAAAGACCAATCCCCCTTAGACCAACTGGTGTGTTCTACTTTAAAAATAATTCTATATCAATAATTTGATATATTTATAATTATTTATAAATGTATTTAATGTTATTGATATTCAAGCCTGAAAATAAGCAGTCTGACATTTGCAGAATGAGGTCCCTAGAGGGTGAATTTGATGATGCTTTCCCATACAGTGGACCAATTTATACTCTGGGTACCTCTTTCTGTTTAGTTTTGAGACCATTATTCAGATTTAGGTTCACAGAGGGTAAATTTAGTGATGCTACCCTGCTGTGCAGGGTAGCATCACTAAATTCACCCTCTGGGGACCTATTTTTCAGATGATAGTCTGCTCATTTTCTGGCTTGTCGATATTTTATAGATGTTGGGCAGATTTTTATAATTAATTGTTTTCCTAATTATCCTTAATCAACCCTTAATCAGAAACACTATGTAGTTGGTCTAAGGGGAATTGGTCTAGTGGGAAGACACGCATGTATGTTACTATATTTTAGAATCCCCGAGTATATTCAAGATTTTCTAGATGGGCAGATACTATTAATTGGTGTTAACCCTTCAAAGCCTATTTTTGACTTTTACGACCTCAGAACAACTGCCCTTAACCAGGCCTGAAAATAAGCAGTCTGACTTTTGCAGAATGAGGTTCCCAGAAGGTGAATTTGATGATGCTATCCCATACAGTGGGACAGTTTATCCTCTGGACACCTCTTTGATTTGTTTTGATACCCTGATTAAGATTGAGGTTCACAGAGGGTAAATTTAGTGATGCTACCCTGGTGTGCAGGGTAGCATCACCAAATTCACCCTCTGGGGACCTCATTCTGTAGATGACAGTCTGCTCATTTTTCTGGCTTGCCCTTAACATGTTATCATGAGGTGGTCCTGTTGACAACAGACAAATTAGGTAGGCAGTGGTTTCTAGTCAAGACTCGATTAGAAATCACTGCTAAACCACTGGACGTATAGAGGCTGTGTGGGCTGGCAGGAATTCAGGACACTTCTGAGAATGCTAACTTGAGGGCCAAGATTATTTTGGGTGGTCTAAATTTGCTATTTAAAGTTTGTTTTATTACAAATTATTGGAAAGTGCCCACAGGTACATATCTGTGTAAAAAAAACATTACTTGCATTAGACTGAATATGAAACATGAGCATGGTTTTGCTCTGGCACCCTGATTTTTTTTAACCCTTTACCCAACGAATCGCCTGCATCCACCCGCGTAATATGCAAACTCAGCAGCTGAAAAAATATTATTTTTCGAAAAATTTTGACAAAACCATATCATGTGGCCCCTCTTTGGAATGAGCTCATTCCAAAGAGGGGTCACATGATATGGTTTTGTTGAAATTTTTTTAAAAAATTTTAAAAAATGATATTTAAAGTAATAAATTTTGAAATCGTCTGCGTTGGGTAAAGGGTTAAAGTCCTGATAGTGACTTGTAGCACTCAACCTGTTAAATCACAAAGGCCTAATTCTGACTTTGATGACTTTTTACTATAAAAGAACAGGTGCCCCAGTATGCAGCAAGTTCACAGGAAACTCACAAGTAACATTATAAGTACTTTGCCACTTCTTGCTTATTTAGGCAGCCAAGGCTTGCCTAGAAATAACTGCAAAGCCACAGAATGTAGGCTGTCAAAATGTAGCTAAACTGTATAAAAATCATGAGGCCTTTAACCCTTTACCCAATGCAGACGTAAATCAAAATTTATTATTTTAAA
The DNA here is from genome assembly GCA_031216915.1 of Pictodentalium vernedei. Taxonomy (NCBI): domain Eukaryota; kingdom Metazoa; phylum Mollusca; class Scaphopoda; order Dentaliida; family Dentaliidae; genus Pictodentalium; species Pictodentalium vernedei. Next base: position 73,850,339 of record CM062296.1, on the reverse strand, counting down.
TATAATTTTTTAAATTTTTCAAAAAATTTCAGCAAAACCATATCATGTGACCCCTCATTGGAACGAGCTCATTGAGCTCGTTCCAATGAAGGGTCACATGATATGGTTTTGTTGAAATATTTTGAAAAATTTAATTTTTTCAACTGCTCAATTTGCATATTATGCGGGCGGATGCGGGTGATTCGTTTGGTAAAGGGTTAACTGGTAGAGTGCTAAATTATTTTTCAAAGGTAATTTGAAACGAGTATTTTTTTCAAAGATACAATGCTACAAACAAGGGTAGCCTTAATTATAACTTAATTTTGTCCATAAATCATTGTATTGTTAATATTTATTGCAGAGTGCCTGTTTGCACTCTCCAATAAATGGTAACAAATCAATTTTATATGAACATTTTTTCCCACTATTATTATTATTTATTAAGGTTTAATGACACTTTAACCCTTTACCCAACACAGACGATATCAAAATTTATTATTTTAATTATCATTTTTTCATATTTTTCAAACAATTTCAACAGAACCATATCATGTGACCCCTCGTTGGAACGAGCTCGACGAGCTCGTTCCAACGAGGGGTCACATGATATGGTTTTGTTAAAATTGTTTGAAAAATAATATTTTTTCAACTGCTGAATTTGCATATTAAGCGGGCGGATGCAACCGATTCGTTGGGTAAAGGGTTAACAGCCAAGGTCATATCATGTCGGTGACAGTTTTACAGGTGGAGGAAGCTGGAGTACCCAGAGAGAACCACTGAGCAACGACAAGCAGCTGCCAGCTCCCCAACATCATAACTCTGCACGGCTGCACAGGCAAGGTTAGATTGGTTGAAGACATGGTCACCATCGACATGCAGTATGCCTCAGTACACAGCGTCATCATGCCCCCATGTGGACAATCAGGGTAAAGTGCCTTACCCAAGGGCACAACACGGGAGTCCGAATCAATCGCTTTTTTTCTACTACTGCACAAATAACAAGACTATGCATACAGTGTAAAGCTACTGGTGGTTTTTAGCACTTTTCAATAAAGGCATAATTGTGGCTTCTAGCACCTAACCAGTTAAAGCTTGTTATGACTGCCTACAATATATAATAATGGATAAAGATGTACCATCAGCATTTCTTACCAAGATTTGAAATCTTTCCAACACCAGCACAGATACAACATACAGGAAATATTAAAAACATATTAAAAATGGACCTTTATAAAGTAATATAATTATATAAATAGAAAGCTTTTAAACTCACTACATAACTACTGCTACCAAGTAAAATGTGTACTTACATGCCCAGATACTGTGTATCTTATGTATAAAGGACAACAGATGGTGAATGTCTTAGGAAGCTGTATGGAACACAAGACCAGTTCTATTAATCCCCCCCACACACATTATGACATTCAATATGCCAAACCACAACATAAAAAAGCATTCAAATTTCTGCACAATCTATCCCATTAAAATTAGAGAGATTTGATCTGAATTCACACACTAATTTCAACTGCTGAATGTAACGCTTTCCTCTTGAAATCGAAAACTCTATTCAAATAAAAAGCAGTACAGTTAATACTTAAACTTACCAATGGTGCTTCATAAAATGAGAATTGCCGCAATTTTAAACTGCCCTCAACACACTTTTTATCTATTGTGAGTGAATTAAATTACTGACAAATGGTTTAATTAACTACAGACGTTTTCACTGTCACTTCTTCCTAAATTCATGTTGTAAGTTTCCTCAGTTCTTATTCAACAGCTTGAGTTCTACAGTACGTGGAGAGTGGATTGTAACAAACTCACCCGTAGAGTGGAGGTGCACCCAAAGTATCACTTTCAAATTCTGCACATATGGACAAAAAACACAAGCAATGTTTCAGCCAATGGACCTCCGGGTTAAACCCGGAGGTCCATTGGCTGGAACTTTGCTTGTGCTTGTTATGGTTTGCAACAAATCTGTAATTATTGCTTGGGTGGAATCGCCACTCCGCGGGTGATTTATTGATAATACACTCTCCACGTACTGTAAATCACTACATGCCACAGAGGTGAAGCAAACAAAATGGTTAAAGCCCCACCAACAATTCTTTTATCCCCTTACAAACTAATGTCTAAATAATTAAATTTTAACCCTTTACCCAACACAGACGATATCAAAATTTATTATTTTAAAATATCATTTTTAAAATTTTTGTCCAAACATTTCAACAAAACCATATCATATGACCCCTCATTGGAATAAGCTCGACAAGTTCGTTCCAAAGTGGGGGTCATATGATATGGTTTTGTTTAAATTTTTTGAAAAATATCTTTTCAGCTGCTGAATTTGCATATTATACAGGCAGATGTGGCCAATTTGTTGGGTAAAGGGTTAAACAGCAAATTTTTCCCTTTTTCCCATAATGTAAACAGGAGTTTAACTGATGAGGGCTAGATTATTTTTGGGTGGTCTGAATTTGAAATTTAAAATTTTGTTCTATTCCAAATTATTGGAGAGTGCCTACATGCACTCTCCAGTAATTTGTAATGGAACAAATTTATATAAACCAAATATTATTTGGGTGGGTTCGACTGAATATGAAATATGAGCAAGGAAAACATTGAATTTTGCTCTGGTATCTTCATTTTTAATGAAAGCCCTGTGAGTGGCTTTAGCACTCTACCAGTTAACCAAGTTTCTTTGACAGAGATCATTTGGAATTGGTTAAATGCCCAGTTGCTCATACCTTGGTGTATGAAATGTAAATGCAGCATGCAACACACTGTCTACTGATGATACCGTATTTACTCTATGTATTGGGACACTCTATGATTTGGGACACACATTTTTTCCAGAAAACTATATTTTTTATGCTCCAAAGTTTGGGACATTCAGGAGATTTGTTTCCAGTTGGCCCGTCGCTAGTAGCAGACGACAATCATAAAAAAAATTGTTGAGTAACTAAAAATTTTCATTTTTTGCTTCCAAAACATAGCTTATGATCCCTCATTGGAACGAGCGCATTGCGCCCGTTCCAATGAGGGATCATAAGCTGTTTTGGAAGCAAAAAATGAAAATATAAAAAAAAAATTGGACGTCGATTTTCATATATAGTGATGGAAAACGAATCACACACAACTTTATTCAGCAGCAAATCAAGACCAGGTTGTGTTCTTTCCCGATTTTCTAAGAATTGGGACACCTGTGAAAATAATTATTTTTAGCTGTCTAAATGCATAGAGTAAATAAGGTATTCAAAGGTGATTTGAAACAGAACAGCAGTGGGGCATGGTGGGATTGCAGTAACCGGTTCTCGTCAGATCACCGAAGTTAAGCAACGTCGAGCCCGGTTAATCCTTGGATGGGTGACCATCTGGAGCATTCGATTCGGACTCCTGCATTGTGTCCTTGGGCAAGGCACTTAACCCTGATTGTCCACATGGGGGCATGATGACGCCGTGTACTAAGGCGTACTGCACATCGATGGTGCACATGTCTTCAACCAATCTAACCCTGTCTGTGCTGCAGTGAAGAGTTACGATGTTGGGGAGCGGGCAGCTTCTCATTGTTGCCCGGTGGTTTTCTCCAGGTACCCCAGTTTCATACACCTGTAAAACTGTCACCGATATGATATGACCATGGCTGTTAAAGTGTTGTTAAACTTTAATAAATAAATAAATAAATATCTCCATCTTGTGGTCATGATTTGCTATTGTTCCAAAATATGTAACCTTAAATATCAATAAATAAATCAGGCTAAATGCCTTGCCAAAGGACACAACGTGAGTCCGAAACGATCGCCTGCCGATCATTGTGGCAACTTTTTGAGTTTGTTACTGCTTGTATGAGAGTGTTAATCAAACATAAATGCAAACAATTTTGATCCAGTGGTGTTCCATGCCACCATCGGCATGGACCGATGTTCAAACACAACTCCCGATGGGCTTAAAATCGGCTGATGTCAGATGCGATTGCCAAACATCAGTTAATCACTATTCTTGTTCACTTTTCTTGGCTACACTGTAGAGTTAAATATATTTATATTGTAATAAATTTTGCAGGACAGTGTAGTCTAGTACAACAATACTGTCTTTTCCATTCGCCTTTAAACCCACAGTGACCAAAAATTGCCCACAACCTGTTCATGTCTTTAATAGTTAAAAGTGGTTTGAGTTTCCAAACATGGATTTTTTTTTTGTGTGTGAATTTTTTCGGTGAGCATTTACTGCTGTCCTTGTTTCCAAAGAGTGTAAGGACAATCACCCACTCAAAACTGCAGGCCTATTCCAATGCCTTAAGCCATGTTTTGGTGGCAAAAATTGAAAATTTTTGGGGTATTCAGGAGAATTATGTGCAAGTGTGGTCTTCTACTTGTTTTTTTTTGGAGGGATATTTATTTATTTATTTATGAGGGTTTAACAACACTTTAACAGCCAAGGTCATATCGTGTCAGTGACAGTTTTACGGGTGGAGGAAGCAGGCATACCTGGAGAGAACCACCGAGCAACTGCCAGCTCCCCAACATTGTAACTCTGCACTGCAGCACAGGCAGGGTTAGATTGGTTGAAGACATGCGCATCATCGACGTGCAGTATGCCTTAGTACATGGCGTCATCGTGCCCCTATGTGGACAATCGGGGTTAAATGCCTTGCCCAAGGACACAACATGGGAGACCGAATTGATCATTCAGACGGTCACCCATCCAAGGACTAACCGGGTTCGACGTTGCTTAACTTCAGTGATCTAACGAGAACCAGTTACAATAATGCCACCCCCCTGCCCCCACCCCCCCCCCCCCCCCCCCCCACTCCACCACCCCCCCACCCCCACCCCTTTGGAGGGATAATAAGATTTAGAAAAAAATAAGTTGACCATTCCACAAAACCACAATTTCCGTTATGTTTTGTTTCTCATTAGTATGAAAGAGTTAGGGCTGTCACGATTTTTTAATTTAGGAATCGATTAATCGTCGCAAATAATCGATGATAATCGATTGATCGTACCTAGATGACCCCCATCTCCTTCTCTTTAAAGTCGATAAAAATGAAGTTGAAGTAAGTTGACCTACCTCAAGTAAACAATGAAGACGATCCTCTTTTAGTTACATTCAAAGCTTTGATGTTCTGAACTTTTGAATCGTCAGTGTAATAATCAAGACCGGTCGGCAGTTGCGAACTTTGCAACTGCCGACCGGTCTTGATTATTACACTGACGGTTCAAAAGTTCAGAACATCAAAGCTTTGATGAATGTACCTGAAAAACAAATGCTTCCAATAGCTTCTTGGGGTTTAACATCGATGTTCTTAACTCTTTACCTTTAGAAACAATAGTTTTTTCAATATATTTTCTTTTAATTATTAAACGTCTAAAACGGGATATAATTTACAGATTATTCGACAACGAAAAATACTAATCGATTTCGCCATGACCGATCAACAATCGATTAATTGTGACAGCCCTAGAAAGAGTCCAATTCAATTAAATAAATTAACTAGAAGTCGATAATTTATTAGATATTTGAAAATTTAAATGAATGCATCTGAATCGATTAAATATATTAACTTGAACGCAAGAATTTTTCAGATATCTGAAATCAAATCAGATACAATGACATGAAAGATATATAGGGGATTTACATAGCCAAGCATGGCTGTGTAAATAAGTTTGTGCCTAACGGTACTTAGACATCTCTTACAAGTCACCATCAGTCATGGTGGCACATGTTAGAGCTGCGGCACGTCTGGAAAGACCCTTATCTAATTTGTATAGACAGCTAAATCCCAAGCCAGGTCAAACAAGGGACAATGTGATAAGGGTTTCTCAATAATCCAAAACACATGGTTCCAAATTCGGCCAATGACCATCGGACAAAGAGATTTATTAAGGTGTGGAGGAATGCAGTACGTATAGCTGCATTTTCATTCGGAGCTTCGTGGGAACAAGTCGGGAATCAGGTCCCGCCATCGTTTCGTTACTCTTTTCCCACCCTGGGCATTCCATTCCCTCCCTTTTTCAATGGCTACAGTTCTGCAGGCGGCGGTGTTTATTCTCCCACCTCTGCCAGTCGTGAGGCGGCGTTTATTCTCCCACCTCTGCCAGTTGTGACATTAGAGGTTTGAATTGGTTGGGGTTTAACAACATATATGTATGTAAATAATCTGTATCGTGTGAAATCAATATTATGTACAACACTTTATTCACTATATGTTAATAAATGGCCAAGTACTGGCCCTTTCTGGACATGAATCTTACTTCAGTCATTGAGACTATGCCTCAGACACAGGAGCATTGATAAGCCGAGTGTGGCATGGTTGCGTCATCCAGAGCTGATGCAGACCCGGTAAGGGGGCTGCGTCACTCATATAGAAGGTACCGGAGACACAAACATTGTCCCTTAACGGGTTGAGTGCTAAATTATTTTTTAAAGGTGATTTGAAACATGGATATAATTTTTGAAAATATACAATGCTAACAGCAAGATTAGCCTTTGTTTAGCAAGATTTTGTTCATAAATAATTGTTTGGTTATGATTTATTGGAGAGTGCCAAGAGAGTGGTGGCCGAGTGGATAAGTGCGCTGGTCTCTCATGCCAGAGGTCCTGGGATCGAGCCCCGTTCGGGGAAACTTCTCGAGGTGTCCGAACACTCTCTGTCAGCATCAATTGTGGGGTTGATGCTGTCACAGCGTAGCGTCCTATCGGGTGGGGACGTAAAATGGATGTCCTCTGTGCGGAGAGAGACACACTCTGTGCAGGCTAAAGATCCCTTCGTAGTAATCGAGAAGAGCTAGGCCACAAAGTTGCCGTTATGAAGGTCATCTCACACACCTACGCCATTCGGCCAAGGAGAGGCGTTAATATAAGTTGCATAACTTGTTTGCCAATCCTTGTAAAACAAATAAGATTAAATAAATAAAATTACAACCAATTTATATTTATTTATTTATTGGTGTTTAAGATCACATATTTTTGCACAATGGCTAATCATGAACACAACATGAGTATCAACTCAAGGCAAGGGGGTGAGCATTAATAAGCCATGTTGCCCATTTTAGAAAGGGTTTGTACCTCCCAAGCATTGGTGACTGGGTCCTATTTTACCAGTAAACAGAGCTTGTTTACCGCAGTGAACAGGCACTGCTTCACTTCCTGGTGTTCCTGCTGGGAAATTACAACCAAAAAAATTTCTATCAGAAATTTTTCTTCTACTGCTGAATGAACATCAAGCAATGCTAACAATGTGAAGCCACTAAAGTGGCTTCCAGCACTTTTCAATAGAGCCATGATAGTGGCTTCTAACATTCAACCATTTTAGGGTCAATTTTACTAGAATTTTTTTCTTAAACAAAATGCAAGCAAAATCTGCTGACAGTCCTAAAAATCTGGTCATAAAGTAATAATTAAAAATTAATTAATGCAGTGAATGAATTTAATTATTCGTTCCACTTGATCAATTTCTATATTCAAAAACTTATATTGTAGATGTGTTTAGTTAGAAGGGAGTTAAAATGATATAGTTTCTGAAGGTCAAGTACCTCTCTGTTCTGTTTATAATGAAAGGGCAAAACCCTAATCAAATAGTGAAACAAGAAATCATGAGGACATTAACCCAGTTTATAACTAACTGAACAAACACCCAGGGCAAAAATAACAAATCACTCCTGAATTTTCAAATAAACACACATTCAGCCTGTAAGGGCAAACACATCACGCATATTATTACAAGCAAAAATTACTGAGCAAAATTTTTGAATTTAATTAAGTGGTTGTGTGGTAAATTATTTTTCAAAGGTAATTTGAAACATGGGTATTATTTTGGTGTCTTCCCACTAGACCAATTCCCTTTAGACCAATTCTCTTCAGACCAATTCCCTTCAGACCAACTACATACTGTTATTGATTAAGGATAATTAAAAAAACATGTTAATAAAAAAAATATTTATATGCATAACATACATAAAATATAGGTTTTATAACATTTCAGTTTATAAAATATCAACAAGCCAGATAAGCAGACTATCAACTGAAAAATGAGGTCCCTAGAGGGTGAATTTGGTGATGCTACACTGCAAGGTAGCATCACTAAATTTACCCTCTGTGACCCTCAATCTGAATTAAGGTCTCAAACATAAAGAGAAAGAGGTACCCAGAGGATAAACTGACCAATTGTATGGGATAGCATCAGTAAATTCCCCCTCTGGGGACCTCGTTCTGAAAATGACAGACTGCTTATTTTCAGGCTTCAATATCAATAACATTAAATACATTTATAAATATTTATAAATATATCAAATTATTGATATAGAATTATTTTAAAAGTAGAACACATGAGATGGTCTAATGGGAATTGGTCTTTTGGGAATTGGCCTAGTGGGAATTGGTCTAGTGGGAATGAACCATTATTTACACTATCTGCAAGAGAAGCCTTAGTTTAGAAAGATTTTGTTCATAAATGTTATTGTTATACAGTAGAACCTGTCTTGAGAGACCGCCCTTTGGGCCACACAAAAGTGGTCTCTCAAGACAGGTGGTCTCTCATAACAGGTTTCAGGTTTTCTCAAGTCAGTGAATAACCAACCACAAAATTCAGAAATCGAGAAGAATGGATTTTTGTAATTACTTTGTAGTTGTTCTTTTTTATGAAGTTTTTGTAACAAATTGAAATGGACTGTTATAAAAATTATAAAAACAAATTAGTGTTGATAATCTTCATTGAAGATTTTCAACACTAATTTATTTTTATAATTTTTATAACAGTCCATTTCAATTTGTTACCAAAAGATTTTCAACACAAGTTTATTTTTATTCCTACCTGTCACATTTAAGGTATGTATGAAATTGTTTATTCAGCAATAATCGTAATCTTTTCACAGGGGTCTTATAAAAACATCTCAATCTTTAATCAATGGATTTTCCAATTCCACAACAGGTAAAAAAAGTTTTTGTCATGGTTTCAGTCTTCAAAGGGGCAGTCTCTCAAGACAGGTCCATTATGGCATAAAAATACAAGTTGGTACCAGGTCACAGTGGTCTCTCGAGACAGGTGGCCTCTCAAGACAGGTGGTTTCCCATAGCAGGTCCATTATAGAGTAAAACCAATCAGTGCCTGGTAGATGTGGTCTCTCAAGACAGGTTTTACTGTAATTTATTGGAGAATGTCAATAGGCACTCTCCAATAAATTATAATCAAACAGATTTTGATAACTTTATTTTCTTCTACAGCTACTGAGAAAACAAGCAGTCAAAGACACTACAGTGGTTTCTGGCACTTTTCAATAGAGCCATGTGGTTTCCAGCACTCCACCAGTTAATCCAACTGAAGAAAACCTGTGCTCTCTGATGTGACAGAAAAGCTAGAGTCCCATTTACAGTACAAAAGAGTCAACTTAAATTTATATTCAGTTAACTGGTAGAGTGTTGGAAGCCCATATTTGAGCTTTATTCTGAAGTGCAGGTCCCACAACTTGAAGGCTCATATTCAGTGGATGTGCTTTGCATTATCTTTGAAGTGATATTATTTAGTCTGCAAGGGTTTGCCTTGATACAATTTATGGGAGAGTGCCTACTGGCACTCTCCCATAAATTGTATCAAGGCAAAAAAATGAGTACAAGATTTGATGGCCAAAAATAATTTAGTCCTCTACCAGTTAACCCTTTACCTAAAAGGAAAAGTAGACAACACTTGCAAACAAAATTCTTGAATAGCTAATTGTTTTCATTTTTTGTCTCAAAAATATAGGTTATGACCTTTCATTGGAACGAGCTCGTTCCAAAGAGGGGGCATAACATATGTTTTTGAGACAAAAAATGAAAATTGAATGCTGATTTTTGTTAATAGCGCTAGCCGGTTTTGGCCTATACGTTGGGTAAAGGCTTAATTGAATAACCCTCTTAATTGGAAATAACTTCCATTCAGACCAAATTTGACATGCTAATTGCACATAGGTTTTTTGAGTGAATTCCTGATATTTGAAGAAAAATCTTGTGATCTATCAATGATTTACTATGACAATCAGTGAATTATGTTTATTGAGCTAAGTAACCCCTTAACCACTGATGTCAAAATACCAAAATTTCAAGTAGCAATTCTTCCCATAATGCATCTTGGAATTTAACCTAAAAAGAATCCCTGAATGAATTTCCACCTCAGGCATTGGTTCCGGGTCCTATTTTATCAGCAAAACAGAACTTGTTTACCGCGGTTAACAAGCACTGCTAAACTTCCAGGGGTTCCCATAGGGATATCACTGAATGCTTCTTTTTAACTGACTAATGGTTGTACATCCATTACACTACACAGAGGGTGGATTATTCATGGAGTGTAGTTTCCACTTATACAACAACTGTTACTCTATATTGGCACACTGTATAATTTGGGACACACATTTTTTATGCTCCAATGTTTGGGACACTCAGGAGACTTGTTTCCAGTTGGCCCAGTCACCTAAAAACGGTGCAAAATGCTCAATATTAAAGCTAAGTTTGTGTTTAATTTTCCTTTTTAAACAATAAAAAATTGATAATACATACTGATTTGTGTTATTTTTATTTAAATCTGTTCCTACGTTTTAATATTTATAGACCGGACTGACATGAGGAAGACTATTTAATATTACATTGTGACAGTCTTCAACCCTTTACTGAACGCTAGTGGCAGATGACACTCATAAAAAGAATTCTTGTATAACTAAAAATTTTCATTTTTTGTTTCTAAAACATAGCTTATGACCCCTCATTAGAACGAGTGCAATGTGCTCGTTCCAATGAGGGGCATAAGCTATGTTTTGGATGCAAAAAATGAAAATCTAAAAAAAAATTGGATGGCAATTTTCGTATATAGTGATGGAAAACGAATCACACAAAACTTGATTCAGCATCAAAACAAGACCAGGTTGTGTTTTTTCCCCATTTTCTAAGATGTAGGACATCTGTGAAAATATTTATTTTTAGCTGTCCCAATACACAGAGTAAATATGGTATGTCCTTTTGATAATGCAGCAGAAGGACAAGCACTTTTATAATTATTATTTATTAAGGCTTAATGACACTTTAACAGCCAAGGTCATATCATGTCGGTGACAGTTTTACAGGTGGAGGAAGCTGGAGTATCCGGAGAGAACCACCGAGCAATGATGAGCAGCTGCCAGCTCCCCAACATCATAACTCCGCACTGCAACACAGGCATTGACGTGCAGTACTCCTTAGTACATGGCATCATCGTGCCCCCATGTGGACAATCAGGGTTAAGTGCCTTGCCCAAGGACACAATGCGGGAGTCCGAATCGATCACTCTGACGGTCACCCATCCAAGAACTAACCGGGCTCGACATTGCTTAACTTCGGTGATCTTACGAGAACCGGTTACTGCAACGTCACCACACCTCACAGTTATAATCCTTTACAATTTTTTTTATTTATTGGAGTTTAAGGTCACATATTTCTGCATGATGGCTAATCATGACCATGACAGTTTTGTGGGTGGAGGAAGCCAGAGTATCTGGAGAGAACCATTGAGCAATGGTGAGCAATGTCAGCTCCCCAACATACTAACTCCACACAAGAATATTCATGCATATCGTGGAATTCCCCAGAAGTGTGCACCAGTTACAAAAATAAGTGAAAACAAAATTAGTTCTTTTTGACTTCAATCTAATTACCAAAAAAAGGTTGGGGGAATTGTTAATGCTAGCATTGACATGCGATGTTGAACCACAAATCATTTAATAAACCTTTTATCACTACAGTGAAGAGGTCTGGGTCGTTGCAACATGTCTCGTTGAGGAGGTCAGATTGCCGGATCAAACTGGCAGGGTGCCTGCGGCAGCTTGTGGCGATCTGACCTCCTCATTTCAACGTGATACTATGACCCAGATCACTTCACTGTAGCAATCTGTATTTATTCTATTTGAGCTTTGTTAAATAAATACCCAGCTTATCAGGCTTGGCAATTTTAGGAGAGCGATTTTTTAGCTCTCATCACTGCCCTCCTGAAAGAATTAAGGAGAGCGAAAAATTGCCCTCCTAAATATTTTGGTCTGGGATGATTGAGATTACATGTATTATACTCACATTAAATTTTTGTTGTAAAGCAAAAATGTAATTTAACTTCGAAGTCACATAACATCACGTAATTTCATTTTGAAAGTCGTTTAGTGGTAAAAGGTAATGGCTGCAACCATACCCAAACACAGTTGCAATCATTTGAAGCAAAATGGGTCACAGCAATATTTTTTTTTCTGTCAGTTTCAAGTTCAACAACTGACATCACAGTTTGAGGGGTAATTATTCAAGGAATATTGACACTATAATATACTACCATTACTACTATCCTGTCACTTGAAGCACTTGCATCAGGATGTGGCTGTAGATTCATGCAGACCTGTTGTCCAAGAAAGTCATACGCCTACCACTACCACCTTCAACCCCAAGGGGGGGTTGAAGGTGGTAGTGGTAGGCGTATGACTTTCTTGGACAACAGGTCTGGGTACACACACAGGTCTTGTCAAGTGTGTGTTCGGTTGTTGAGTGAGACATCTAGATGTCTAAGAGATTTCGCTTTACCTTAGTAAAGTTAATAAAATCACTGATGCAGTCTGTTGGTTTCAGTTTCAATGAGTTCGTTCAACTGGATACTTAAAATGCAGTGTAAAGCTAATTGCTCTCCTAAGCTGATTGAGGAGAGCGATTTTTTGCCCTCCTGCATTTTTCAGAATGCCAGGCCTGGCTTATCTCCACAATATGGGATGACCAATTCCCTGTAACTGAATACTCCTGTTACCCTTGAAGTCCCCATTGAGGCATAAACAGTCCCTTTTTTCTTTTGCTCCAAAAATGTTGTCCCAAGTGTATTCTTCCTTGAGACTTCTACTTAATAACAGGTAGGATGCCGACAGCCAACAATAATGTAGAAACACTGTTAAGTCAACTGCAGCTGTGTACATGAATATACAGTCATTATTAATGTAATATTAATCTGAAGACTTAAAGCATTAATTTATTTATTAATTGGGGTTTATGTATTTATTCTATTAGAGATCTGTTAACCCTTTACCCAATGTAACGGTCAAAACCGGCCAGCGCTATTCTAAACAAGCCAAGACCAATACCGGGTCTGGACCTGCGTCGCTGCATGCAATTGAACCGGCAAACAGGAAGTGGCTGCATGGCAGATCTGAAAATTGCATGCACGATGCAACTGATCATTATCAGGCTCCAGATGAAATATAAAATCAATCCCTTGCATAGAAGCCAAGAAAAGTTTGACGAAAAATTTCAATGTTCAGAGGGTACAGTAAAATTTCAAAGTATCGGCAAACAGGAAGTGGATGCACGACAGATCTGAAAATTGCTTACACAATACAACTCATCATTATGAAGCAGCAGACCAAATATAAAATCATTCCCTTTCATAGAAGCCAAGAAAAGCTCGACGGAAAAATCTAAATTTTATAGTAAATTTCCTTTCTTATTATACCTACCACAGTTGTTTACCTCAGGCTTGCACTACAATGGAAGTCCCTAACTCGGATAAAATACTCTCTATTTTTGTCTTTCCCAAGCAATTTGGGAAAGAAAAGTGGTGCAAAAGCACCAATAAAAAATAAGCCAAAACTGGGTCGAGTGCAACCGGCGCAGACCCAGTACGGGACGCTCTCTCCCAAGTACAACTCCACGACTTCCGTTGCCAGTGCACATATACCGTCTCTAAAGACTCATTCTTTTTGAATCCGTCAACATTAGAGTTATGTGATCAGCGGGGAGGAAAGATTCTTTACCCGTAAAGAAGACGGGAGGGCCTCCATGTAAACAATTGTGGTAGGTATAATAAGAAAGGAAATTTACTATAAAATTTAGATTTCTTATCAACCTACTCACAATTGTTTACCTCAGGCTGAATAGACAAAAGGCTGGAGGGAATCGCATAACCAACCCACACATAACCCCAGTGCACTGGAACCATGAAGCAGAAGGAAGAGGTCCCGAGGCTTAACAACCATAATGTCGCAATCAATGATAAAGGACAATGAAAGGAGACATATGGGCCTGTGTGACACACAGACAGAAAAAGGGCAGTAACAGCACAAGGCTGAAAACTGACCTTCAAGAAGCCTAATGGCTATGGCAGACAACAGCCTGAGCAGAAGAAAGAGGACCCAGGGCAAAAAGGTCCTCTGACTGCTCCTGCAACTGGCGCAGATAAAAGGTGGAGAAAGTAGAAGCATTTCTCCAGTAGGCTGCCTGCATAACATCCGACAACTTGACGGAGTTAGAATAAGCCCAAGAGGTGGATAGTGCCCGTACCTCGTGGGCAGAAATACGATTGGTAATACAATCGCCAGCTGCTAAACGACCATAAGCCATACGAATAGCAAGACAAATCCATCGAGAAATGGATTGAGGAGAGATCTTCTGTCGACCCGGAATAAGAGACAGAAAAAAACGTTTCCTGCCTTTCCGTATGAAGCGTGTCCGATCGAGATAAATGCGAATAGCACGGACCGGACAGAGCAAAGGGCGATTACCCTCAACAGAAGGAAGAGCCCTGATACAGATAGGAGGAGGAGTAGTATCTGGTAACTGATTCTTGGCCAAAAAGGAGCAATCAGTGGTAAAAGTAACATTGTTGGGAGAGCTCCTAAAAAAGGCCGGGTCAACCGAGAGGGCGTGAAGCTCACTAACCCGCCTGGCCGAAGCAAATGCCATCAGAAAAGCCATCTTATATGTGAGAAAATGCATATCCACCTGGGATAAAGGTTCGAACGGCACCCCCCCCCCCCCCCCACCCCCCACCCCCAAGCAAAGCAGCACCCATGAAAGATTCCATCGTGGAGTAAGCTGCAAAGTCCGAGGCCTTTTCAAAGAAAAGTGCCGAACAAGCTTGGAGAGGTAAGGATTAGTGCCGATACAACGCTTCCCCACATAACAAAAAGTCTCTGAAAGCATGGACCTGTAATCCTTGATGGTAACAGGCTGGAGACCCCGAGAATCAAACAGATATACCAGAAACTCCGCAATCTGTGAAATCGAAGGATTGGCATAATCAACAGAGCGATCAGCACACCATCGACAGAAGACCTTCCATTTAAGCTAAACCAGTGGAGTGCCTCCTTGAAGAAGAAATGCACTCCACTGCTCATCTTGAAAAACCTCTACGGGGGAGACAGAACCTGACAAAAGATATGCGTGAAGGCGCAACGAAGTCGGGTCGACGTGAAACCTCCTCGGGCGACCCTGACAAAGAAGGTCGCGACGTAGCAGGAGACGTGCCGGAACCGCCACCATCAGCGAGTGGAGCTGATTGATTCACACCCGCTGAGGAGACAGGGGAGCGATCAGAATGATTCGACAAATGCAGGTTCGAATTTTGGCGAGAACCTGAGGAAGAATCGGAACCGGCGGGAAGGCGTAGCCAACTAGACCATTCCAATCGAGTGACAGAGCGTCCACAGCAAAAGCCAGAGGATCTGGACACGGGGACACGAAAGTGTCCACCTGATGGTTCCAACGAGTCGCAAAGAGGTCGATGTGGGGACGTCCCCAGAGATCGCAAAGCGACTGGAACACTGCCCTGTGAAGCATCCACTTGGTGGAAATAACCTTGCCCTGTCGGGACAGGGAGTCGGTTAGGACGTTCAGACGACCGGGAATGTGATGAACAACCACTCCGGCGTGAACATCCTGAGCAAGCAGTAGAAGATCCCGAGCTAATTCGTACATCGGAACCGAGTGCGTGCCGCCCTGGTTCTGAATGTAAGCAACCACTGTCGAATTGTCGGATAGCAGAAGGACCTGGCGATTCGACAGGTGAGGGATCCACTGCCTGAAACTCAGAAGAAGAGCAAGAAGCTCCTTCTGGTTGATGTGTAGAGCTGCTTGATCCTGGTCCCACATCCCGTGTAGGGAAAGACCGAGAGGATCCAACGTCGCACCCCATTCGAGATCGCTGGCATCTGCCATCAGAACGGGATCGGACGTGGGTAAGTCCAATGGAATGCCCTGCGTAATCAACTGAACATCTGTCCAGGGAAGAAGGTGAGGATACAGAGATTCTGGAAACGGAAGCACCTGATCCAGAGAAACTACATTCGGCCTCCAACGACTGAGCAGAAAGTGTTGGAGAGGTCTGACACGCAGCCGACCTAGAGGAATGAGATCCGTCACCGAACCGCAGAGACCGATCAGCCGGAGAAAACTCCGAGCGGTCGCGGACGTGGACTGGGACAGAGTCAGAGCAAAAGCTGAGAGAATCACAGCCTTGGCCTGGGGAACCGCTACCAAATTGAATTGGGTTTGGAAAGACATCCCCAGATGACAAAACGACTGAGAAGGGACCAGGTCCGACTTCTCCTCGTTGACTCTGAATCCTAGCGACGTGAGCAAGCTCAACAGAGTGGCGACATCCGACTCCAGTAAGGCAGCATTGGAATGCCTCTGGAGGATATCGTCCAGATATGCCGAAATAGTCACCCTGGACTGTGTGCGATGGAACGCTATCACATGCGACATCAGTCTGGTGAATGCCCAAGGAGCCAGGTTGAGGCCGAAAGGCATGGCCTTGAACTGGTAAACTCGCCCCAGAAAAGCGAACCTGAGATACTTCCGTGACGCCCGATGCATCGGAACATGGAAGTTAGCGTCTCGCAGGTCGATGCTGGCTGCAAAATCTCCCTGGTGAATTGATTGGCGGACCGACCTGAAAGTCTCCATGCTGAACTTGGGAGCAATGATAGTCTGGTTCAGGATACTCAGATCGATAACCAGTCGGAGTCGGCCGTCCTTCTTCGGCACCAAGAACAGGCGGGAATAGAAACCCACTGACTGAATGTTCTTGACGACCTCGATCGCCCCCTTTGCCAGGAGATTGCCAATCTCCGTGGACAAAAGTTCCCGACGTAAAATGTCTGAAAGAACTGTTGTTGGAAGAGGCACCCTTGACAGAGTGGGGTGTCGTCGGAAGGATATTCGCAGCCCGGACCGTACAATATCTAACACACACGGATCGGATGTGATGGTGGCCCAATGGTCTGCGAACTCTGCTATCCTTCCTCCAACCTGGGACGAGTCGAGATGAGGACCTTCATTTCGAGCCCCGACGAGGCCCGCGAGAGGAGAAACAACCTCCTGTACTAAATGAAGAATCCTGAGACTTCCCTCGATTCTGCCGACCCTTACCCTTACCCCTTGAGTAAGAAGTAGAGGCGGCGGAAGAAGGACCAGCCTTTTGCTTCACAGAGGAAGCAAGATACTTGTTAGGCTTGGAATGGCCCTTGCCTCCCCTAGAAGGCTGATCAAGCTGACGAAACAGCAGCCGATCTTTGGAATGACGTAGGACGTCATCCCGGACCGTCGACACTGTACCATGGAAAAGTTGCGGACCTGCCAAAGAAGCAGATCGAAGAGCAGCACGCTGCTCCTCGGGAAGGGATCGTCCTGTGTCCAGCACAGCGTCCCTTCGAACTAATTCCAGATTAGCCGTGTTACAGGCATGCGTGTGAGTAAGATGCATAAGCACCTTGGACAGCACACGCAAAGGAGCCTGTACCTTGTCAAACTTATCTGGAGGCAGATAAGCAGCCAAAGCTGAGACGACGTGATCTGAGAGAGAAAGCATGCCAAGCATCTCTCTAGATAAGCCCAACATGGACTCCAGAGTCGTCATTGAAATGACGGCAGACTTGGGCCTGGAACGCCCGAGGGAAGTGGAGTCCTGATCCAGAACCGTCAAAGTCTGGCAGACCAACAGATTGGCGGAATCGTAGGAACGATAGCGCACAGGAGGCAAAAAGGTGTCAACCCTGGTGAAGAACGAAGTCTTCAAAGCCTTGGAATTCAGCTTGGAGTCCAATGCTGAAAAAGCTTCAACCACCTGTACCGACTGGCACGGTCGAAGGTGCCCAGAAGCAGGTTGCTCCAAAGGCTGTTGGCGCGCGACCGATGATCGCGGCCAGGCTGACACTGTCGGCTGGTTAGCAGGTTTGAGATCAGGCAGAAACCCAAACACAAAGTCAAGAGCTGCCCCCAAATCCAAAGACTGCTGGCCCTCAACATCAAGCATGTCAGACTCCTCCCCAGAGTCGGAAGACACATAGCCCATCATGGGCAAACCAGCCGACGCCTCCCATGGTGTTGGGACACCAGGGGAATCAGAAACCAGCCTGTTTCCAATCCTGGGAGGCGGCGCCATAGGAGGCGCCTGGAAACTGACAGGGGAGCGAACTGGCAAAGTGGCTTCACCTCTGACCCTCTTAACCAGCGAAGGGTCACGATCCTCCAAAACACCCGACGCAGGACGACGGGCGGCAGCCGAAACATCTGAAGGCAGACGTGTATAGGGGTACGAGGCACCCCGAGGATCAATATGGCGAGAACTCATGAGAGTCACCGCGGACCTTTGCAGGGCAGAAGGTCCAGGCTGCACAAAGGGCGTTGGTCCCCCAAAACTGGTCGTGAGGCCAGAATGAGTAGACGGAAACGCCACGGAGTTCAGTGTCTCCACTAAGAACATCCGAATCCAAAGACACAACTGTGGTGCTCGACGGCGAAGAGACCACAGAGATGGGTTCGGCCGGCAGCCCCTTCCGACTTCGCCAAGTTGAAGTCAGGGAAGGCTGAGGCCGATATCCCATGTCTACAGTACCGGACATTCCTGCAGTCCCCTGCAGCAAAAAGCCGAGGCCGGCTGAAACTGACGACAAAGCAGACGGACCAGCAGTAATAGTAGAGTCGTTGAGGCTGGTGAAATAGTGGAGAGAGCACACCTGCTCGGCTCCGAAGGAGGAGTCACAACCCTAGTGACAGCCTCAGATGTCGACTGGAGGGGGACCGTAGTCCCGGAACCAGGCACCTCTTCACCAGAACACTCAACGGCTCCCGCAGTATCCACTACAGGAAAAGACTGCACATCCCCCACGGAGGAGGAATAACTCTCACCAGACAAGGTCGGCTCGGAAGCCCCCGAACGACCATGTTCTCCTTTCCCGCGGGAGCGGGAGGCACGGCCACGAGAACGAACGACACGGTTAACTGACGCCCAGAAAGTGGATGACCATGATCCACAGACACCACATGGCCGCTCGGCCGAACACCCATTACAGGAGGAACAAGACGAATGTAAATCGTCCACATGCTTTGGCAGCAGACATTGCCCACAAGGAATTGTCCTGGGCATGATAGAGGTGAGAGGAGCAGAGAAGGTGAAATCAGAAAACAGAAGAACACCCCCAAAGAAAAGAGAAAGGTGACAGAAACAAAGACCCCAGACGGTCGACCGGGAACCACACAACAGGATGACTACTCTCAAAAGAAAGAAGAAAAACTGTAGGAGTGGTACCCCGCTGACACCTAACTCTAACACAATTAGAAAATTTAGCAAATAAAGCATTAACAATAATTGTGAAATATTATAAGTCCCAACCGCATGGCACATGAAATTCGCGCGCGACTCGAGAGAGAACAATTAAATATACATTATGGATATATAATATAAAAAAGAATATAAAAAAACACTGTTCCTGAGAATACAAAGGATACACTGATGCACAATGAATCAGGAATCATCAAACATCGAGCTGGAGAAACACTGATAAGCGTGCAAAAACATCTCGACACGAAGCAGATTATAAAAAGAATGAGTCTTTAGAGACGGTATATGCGCACTGGCAACGGAAGTCGTGGAGTTGTACTTGGGAGAGAGCGTCCCGTACTGGGTCTGCGCCGGTTGCACTCGACCCAGTTTTGGCTTATTTTTTATTGGTGCTTTTGCACCACTTTTCTTTCCCAAATTGCTTGGGAAAGACAAAAATAGAGAGTATTTTATCCGAGTTAGGGACTTCCACTGTAGTGCAAGCCTGAGGTAAACAATTGTGAGTAGGTTGATAAGAAAGTGTTTCGGACGGACTGACGGACTGATGGACGTGACAGACTGATGGACGTGACGGACTGACGGACAAAGTCAAGCGGTTACTAGACCTGCTCTGCCGCTGGCGACGCAGGTAATAAAAATCGCCAATTAATTTTCATTATTTTTTTCATTTTTTGTCTCAAAAACATAGGTAATGACCCTTCGTTGGAACGAGCTCGATGAGCTTGTTCCAATGAAGGTCATAACCTATGTTTTTGAGACAAAAAAAAAAAGTAGTTATTCTAGAATTTTGTTTGCAAGTGTCATCTGCTTTTCATGTTATGTAAAGGGTTGAACAAGATATAAATAATAAATACCCAGCTTTTCTTCACAGTATAGGGAGACCAAATCCCTGTAACTGAATACTCCTGTCCCCATGGACGCACAAACAGTCCCTTTTTTTTTTTGCTCAGAAAATGTTGTCCCAAATGTATTTTTCCTTGAGAATTCTGCTTAATAATAGGTAGGATGCATTTATTGTGACAGTGTTTTTACATCATTGTTGGCTACCTGTGCCGGCAACCAACAATAATGTAGAAACTGTTAAGTAATCTGCAGCTGTGTACATGAATATACGGTCATTATTAATGTGATATTAATATGAAGACTTAAAGAGTTAATTTATATTTATTAATTGGGGTTTAATAACACTTTCGACAGCCAGGGTCACCTTGTGTCAGACAGTTTTACAGCTGGAGGAAGCCGGAATAAATGGAGAGAACCACTGCACAATGGCATGAACTGTCATGGCTACCCAACGTACTATCTCCACAAAAGCAGGGTTAGCATTGGTTGAAGACAAGTGCACCATCAATGATCAGAACACCTTGGTGCACAGCGTCACCGTGCCCCCACAAGGGCAATCAGGATTAAGTGCCTTGCCCACAGACACAATGTAGTTACACCAGGTAGAGATCAAAGCAACAACCTTTCCAAAAGAGTAAACTCTTTCAACACAAGAGGTCACTTTTCCAGTCCAGCAACACGATACGTCATAATTTCATTGAGTAGGACGGCTACTAAGTGAACGTGTGTGGTAGAACAATTAATATTTTCAATGTGCAGCCTGAAGGCTGCACGTTGAAAATATTAATTCCTCTACCCCTAAATAATGGATATGGACTCTTCCAATTTCTGCCATTTAATGGACATGGAAGATACCACCAGTGTTCAAAGGGTTAATTTAGTAATTTTAATGACAAAGTTGCTACTCTGTTAACAGGATTTCACTGTACTCCTGTGACAAGTTGAGAAAAATCTGTTATCAGTGATATAACATCTGGATACAGAAGAGGAGGTATCTTATTCTGAGAAGAAAGGGGGAAAGAGTTCAAGTAAACTTTTGTAAAAACAGATGAGTTTCTTTGATGATTTGTGGCTACTAAGATCATTAGATCAGACAGATTTGTGATTTAATAGAAAATACCAACACCTGATTAAACAAACTCACATCATTGATCAATTAAGACATTGATATGAAACAAATTAAACCTCAAATGTGTTGATAAATTCTTTGATATATAAGAAATTAAACCTGAAATATGTTGATAAATTCTTCCTATTTATCAGAGAAATTAAATTTTCCTGAACTTTTCAATGATCTGGTGAAAAATAAAACTTATTTCACTGATTTTTAGTGATTTGATTAAAATTTTAACTCATTACCTTATAAATTTATCAAATCCGACCTGGACAAAGTATAGAAAATTACCTTACAGCTTACAAGGTTTACTCACTTCCAGTACGATCAGCATTCAGCAGCCCCTCAAGGTTTTTAAGAACCATGGTGAATCCATCCCAAACATAGAACTTGGAAGATTTAGCAAATACACAAATTTGTCCCGACTCCAAGAATCCATTTCTTCTAGTTTGTGTGTGTCTTTTCATTCAGAATTAGGCCCCACAAAGTAGATCTTCTGTTTTTCAGGCATTTTTTTTGTAATATTGAATGTGGGTTGGTGATGTTTTATTTTATTTTTTATTTTTGTAATTATTTCTTTGCCATCAAAAGTTCATGTTCTTGATTTGTTTTATATTTTAGGACTCATAATCTACAGAATAAAATTGGTGGTGGTGTATGTCATCCCTTGAGTGTCATAAGAAGTGCACTCAAGGGACAAATTTATCAATTTTATTAACTTGGATAAAATATCAGACATAAACCATTGGATAATTTTTTTTTTTAAGTTTGCATTGGTTGTAATAAACAGCTGCGCCATGAGTGCATAATATTCCCATTATTAATTACAAGAGGGAAGCACACAATATGAGTATACATGTGTACTTGTGGAAAATTGCCTATATTTTGATGAATAAATTCCCATAACTCTGGAATGACAAAACGGACAGTGACACAAATCGAAAGGGAGCTTATTCCATCAACATATACTTTCCACCAAAAAATCGTTTTCGAGTTATTGTACGACGTGTGGATGGATGGATGGACGGACGGACAGCGGTATACCATAATACAACCGTTTTTTCAAAACGGGCGTATAAAAAGGGAGCATACAGCAGCCAAAAGACCATGCAGGAGAGCCTGAGAAACAAATTTTTAACTTTTCAGGCCTTATTTGCCAAGCCAAGGGGATTAGGTAATGGGGAGGGAGTGTATGATGTTGATGAAGGTCAAAAAATAATTTCAGACTTCCTTGATGCATGCTGAAGTGCTTTGCTATACTAATGGCTAATTTTTATCCAAAATTCTTAAGGAGTTCCTGTACATGAATGAGAAGAATATTCAAGAAATTTCCAGGAACAGGGGTCAGCCTGGCAGCTGATTTTAGGGAGAAGTGACTTCTCCCTCCAGAGACTTTAGGGAGAAGTCAGGGGCCAGGAGGGAGAAGTCAGTGGACATGAAGGAGAAATCAGAAAAAAACATAAAACGTATATGACATCGTGACAAAATAAATGAACATAGAGGGCACAATTGTGGAAAAAAAAATAAAAATAAAAGTTATACAAACATACATACACACACAAAACTAAGTCAGATGGTATGTAAGAGAATGTAGTTTAAAATCCCCCCCCCCCCCTCCCCCACAATCGTTCATGGTTTCTGAATACCCCCTAACTCTTTGCCTAACAGTGATAACTAAGGTTATCATGCAGTTGATTTTTTGTGTCTCCGGTACCTTCTATATGAGTGACGCAGCCCCCTTACTGGGTCTGCATCAGCTCTGGACGACGCAACCATGCCACACTCAGCTTATCAATGCTCCTGCGTCTGAGACATAGTCTCAATGACTGAAGTAAGATTCATGTCCAGAAAGGGCCAGTACTTGGCCATTTATTAACATATAGTGAATAAAGTGTTGTACATAATATTGATTTTACACGATACAGATTATAAACATACATATATGTTGTTAAACCCCAACCAATTCAAACCTCTAATGTAAACCTCTAATGTCACAACTGGCAGAGGTGGGAGAATAAACGCCTCAAACCTCTAATGTCACAACTGGCAGAGGTGGGAGAATAAACGCCGCCTCACGACTGGCAGAAGTGGGAGAATAAACACCGCCGCCTGCAGAACTGTAGCCATTGAAAAAGGGAGGGAATGGAATGCCCAGGGTGGGAATAGAGTAACGAAACGATGACGGAACCTGATTCCCGACTTGTTCCCACGAAGCTCCGAATGAAAATGCAGCTATACGTACTGCATTCCCCAACACCTTAATAAATCTCTTTGTCTGTCCGATGGTCATTGGCCGAATTTGGAACCATGTGTTTTGGATTATTGAGAAACCCTTATCACACTGTCCCTGGATTGACCTGGCTTTGGATTTAAGTGTCTATACAAATTAGATAAGGGTCTTTCCAGACGTGCCGCAGCTCTAACATGTGCCACCATGACTGATGGTGACTTGTAAGAGATGTCTAAGTACCGTTAGGCACAAACTTATTTACACAGCCATGCTTGGCTATGTAAATCCCCTTTGTGTCTCCGGTACCTTCTATATGAGTGACGCAGCCCCCTTACTGGGTCTGCATCAGCTCTGGACGACGCAACCATGCCACACTCTGCTTATCAATGCTCCTGCGTCTGAGACATAGTCTCAATGACTGAAGTAAGATTCATGTCCAGAAAGGGCCAGTACTTGGCCATTTATTAACATATAGTGAATAAAGTGTTGTACATAATATTGATTTTAGGAAGTACTGTACTGACTCGGGAATAAGCCCAGGAGGTGCATGAAGTAAAAGCGCATAAAAGTATATGTACTCAAAAAGTATTTATAATTGTTCATAAGAACACAAGAAACACTTGCAAACGGTGTCTTCCCACTAGACCAATTCCCTTTAGACTAATTCCCTTTAGGCCAGTTCCCAAAAGACCAATTCCCCTTAGACCAGCTACATACTGTTATTGATTAAGGGTTGATTAAGGATAATTAAGAAAACATTTATTTACTGATAAGCATTTTATTTGATAAAAAAAAATATTTGTATGCATAACATACAAAAAATATAGGTTTATAACATTTCGGTTTATAAAATATCAACAACCCAGAAAAAAACAGACTATCATCTGAAAATTGACGTCCCCAGAGGGTGAATTTGGTGATGCTACCCTGCAAAGCAGGGTAGCATCACTAAATTTACCCTCTGTGAACCTCAATCTGAATTAAGGTCTCACACAGAAACAGAAAGAGGTACCCAGAGGATAAACTGACCCACTGTATAGGATAGCATCAGCAAATTCCCCCTCTGGGGAACTCATTCTGCAAATGGCAGACTGCTTATTTTCAGGCTTGAATATCAATAACATTAAATACATTTATAAATATTTATAAATATATCAAATTATTGATATAGAATTATTTTAAAAGTAGAACGCATGAGTTGGTCTAAGGGGAATTGGTCTTTTGGGAATTGGCCTCGTGGGAATTGGTCTAAAGGGAATTGGTCTAGTGGGAGTGAACCTTGCAAAC
The DNA here is from genome assembly GCA_031216915.1 of Pictodentalium vernedei. Taxonomy (NCBI): domain Eukaryota; kingdom Metazoa; phylum Mollusca; class Scaphopoda; order Dentaliida; family Dentaliidae; genus Pictodentalium; species Pictodentalium vernedei. Next base: position 73,825,526 of record CM062296.1, on the reverse strand, counting down.
TTTCATCACATGGACCATTGGGTTGCCATATGATGAACGTTTGCAAGTGCTTCTTGTGTTTTGTCCTCAGAAATAGTAAATAATAACTATTTGAAAAATCTATCCCTCAGTGATTTAGTAGTAATCCACCCTCCACATACTGTGGTCTCAATATTTTCTTTATTTTTGATCGGTTCAGTTCGTGATTTCACAATCTCGCTAATAGAGCATTATATTTTGCATTGCACAGCGCAAACACTCTTGTGTATTTCAGACTACTTCATTCTTCTGCAGTAAGGGGCGCGTTAACTAACGAGCATATTCTGCTCTAATTGTGCCAGCCTTCTAGTTTTAACTGTACATGAACATGTTAACCAAGGGAATTTGTGCCTAATCTTTCCTATCTGAATGTAGTATGATCCAGGCCATATAATCTGGTGGTTATCTAAATGAAACAAGAGGCCCCAAGGAGCCTTAATCGCTCATCGGGCAAAGTGGTTCAAAGAAGTATTTGGGGTCACATTCAGTTAGACATGGTTCATCAACACTACAAAGGAATGAAGTCATGAGAGACAAATTTTATGGAACTAGGGACATGACTTGAACAAACTTGAATCTTACCCCCCTAAGGATGCTGCATACCAAATATCAAAAGCATTCATCTGCTGGATCTGAAGAAGAAGATTTTTAAAGAAAATTCCTAATTCTGAACTAAGTTATCATTCGGGCTCCCACAGTGAGCCCAAATATGAACCCAGGGACTTGGCTTGAACAAACTTGAATCTCACCCCTTAAGGATGCTGCATGCCAAATATCAAAACATTTCGACTGCTAAATCTGAAGAAGAAGATTTTTAAAGAAAAATTCCTCATATTGACTAAGTTATAATTTGGGCTCCCACAGGGAGCCCAAATATGGACCTAGGGACATAGCTTGAACAAACTTGAATCACACCCCCCTAAGGATGCTGCATACCAAATATTAAAACATTCTGAATGCTAGATCTGAAGAAGAAGATTTTTTAAGAAAATTCCTCATTTTGAACTAATTTATCATTTGGGCTCTCACAGTGAGCCCAAATATGGTCCTAGGGACATGGCTTGAACAAACTTGAATCTCACCCCCCTAAGGATGTGGCATACCAAATATTAAAACATTCTGACTGCTAGATCTGAAGAAGAAGATTTTTTAAGAAAATTCCTCATTTTGAACTAAGTTATCATTCGGGCTCCCACAGTGAGCCCAAATATGGTCCTAGGGACATGGCTTGAACAAACTTGAATCTCACCCCCCTAAGGATGCTGCATAGCAAATATCAAAACATTCTGACTGCTAGATCTGAAGAAGAAGATTTTTAAAGAAAATTCCCCATTTTGAACTAAGTTACAATTTGGGCTACCACAGTGAGCCCAAATATGAACCCAGGGACTTGGCTTGAACAAACTTAAATCTACCCCATAAGCATGCTGCATACCCAATATAAAAAGATTCTGCCTGCTGGATCTTGAGAAGAAGATTTTAAAAGAAATTTGCCTGAAATGCTATAAGTTCAAATTTGGGCTCCTATACTGAGCCCAAATATGAACCCAGGGGGCTGATTTGAACAACTTGAATCAGATATACCCCACAATGTTGCATACCAAATATCAAAAGATTCTGCCTGCTGGATCTGGAGAAGAAGATTTTTTAAGAAATTTGCATGAAATGCACTAAGTTCGAATTCGAGCTTCTATAGTGAGCCCAAATATGAATCCAGGGGGCCGATTTGAACAAACTTGAATCAGATCCACCCCCACAATGTTGCATACCAAATAGCAAAAGATTCTGCCTGCTGGATCTGGAGAAGAAGAATTTTTAAGAAATTTGCCTGAAATGCAGTAAGTTCAAATTCGGGCTTCTATACTGAGCCCAAATGTGAATCCAGGGGGCCGATTTGAACAAACTTGAATCAGATCCACCACACAATGTTGCATACTAAATATCAAAATATTCTGCATGCTGGATCTTGAGAAGAAGATTTTTAAAGAAATTTGCCTGAAATGCACTAAGTTTGAATTCAGGCGCCTATATTGAACCCAAATATGAACCCAGGAGGCCAATTTGTACAAGCTTGAATCAGATCCTCCCCACAATGTTGCATACCGAATATCAAAAGATTCTGCCTGCTGGATCTGGAGAAGAAGATTTTTTAAGAAATTTGCCTGAAATGCACTAAGTTCAAATTCGGGCTTCTATACTGAGCCCAAATATGAATCCAGGGAGCCGATTTGAAAAAACTTGAATCTGCCCCCTTAGAGATGATGTATACCAAATAGGAAAGAATTCTGCCTGGTGGATCTGAAGAAGATTTTTTTAATTTTGGAAAGAAATTCATGGGTGCTATCAGAGTTATGCCCCTTGTGGTGCCCCCTGTGGGAGTAGCAAGTTTATTTGTACAAGTGTGAATTGACATATGATGGGGAACATGCACACCAAATTTGGTTCAATTTGATCCATTAGTTTGGGAGGGGTAGTCGATAATGTAAAGTTCACAACAGACGACAACGGCCGACGACAGACGGCGGATGACGACGGATGGCAAGTGATAAGTTAAGCTCCCTTCGGTGTGCTAAAAAGCAGATAACCGAAAAGTTGTTCATCTGGGACTACAAACAGTTCATCAAAAAAATTGTGCTTTATCACATTATTTCATAGCACTGTTTTAAAATGTTCCTATGGGAAGACCACTCTCTTCAATGCTCAAACTCCCTAAGACAGCTGATGCCCCCTGGGCTTGCCGCAGATTCTTTCGAAATCTGTGAACTGTCAGACAGAAGAGCCATCATTCATGGGTCAAAATTCATGGGGTGTCATTTTTTTCCACACATTTAATTCAAAGATGACCCGCTGTGACACCTTGCAAAAAGGATTACCCTGGTACTTCATTGGTAGAAATTTTGCTAGGTGTCACTAGGTGTCATTGCAGATCATCTCTGAATTATATGCGTGGGAAAATGCCCACTCACAGATTTTGACCTGTCGACGATGGCTGTACTGTAATCGATCCTCTTTATTATATCCAGATAAACTGAAAATAGGTTATCTCAAATTTCGAGTCTTTATTCTCTGGTATCACAAGCATACCCAACAACTATATGCAAGATTCACATTGCAGCGGGCATAAATTTTACCCCGATGCTTCATTGGTGGAAATTTTGCTAGGTGTCAGTGGATCATCTCTGAATTATATGCGTGAAAAAAATGCCCATCCATAGATTTTGGCACATCCATGATGGCTGTACCATAATCAGTCCTCTCCATTATATCCAGTTGAATGATAAAAAAAAGTTATCTCAAAATTCAAGATTTTATTCTCTGTTGATACAATGACATGCAGCATTTAATGAACGAGTCTTAAGACTTATGCAAATCTCGTTCTTTATGCAGAATTCTTTGCGATGTTTTATGGTCATGTTTTTGGCAAGTTTGATATTGGTAATAAATTTTGGAGTAAATATCCATGATTTTTTCCAGACAAGAAGCAAAAATAGCCATATTTTTCCAGGAATTCCTGACCTTGAAAAATATTTTTCAATTTCCATGACTTTTCCAGGACCTGTACAAATCCTGCTAGAGAACATACCTCAATTCAAAGACTTTGAGTTTTGATTTTGTTATTGATTTCGATCCCACAAATGATAATTTATTTTGACAAAAAAGAAAAATTTAATATGTTAGGAAATATTGGTACTATATTCTGCACAATGTGTTATTAATATCTTAGCCTTGAATTATTTTTGAATGATCAGACTGTTTTCATAGCAGAACTGATACTACAACTGGTATTTGCACCAAACAGTTGCAAATGTGTAGATTTATATTCAACAGGATAAATGTCACTACAACAAACACTCTGGCAATCACACACAGACTTGAAGGCCACCCACTTCAATTGATTCTTTCGGCAATCAAAAGTGCCTGTTCCAGTCTGAGAGATAAATAACTCTCAAATAACCCCCAAAACACGGAATTCTACCTTAACGGTTCGTAAAACATTTTCAATATTAACCCTTTACCTAATGAATCAACCGCATCAGCCCACGTAACATATAAATTGAGCAGTTGAAAAAATATTAGTTTTCAAACAATTTCAACAAAACCATATCACGTGACTCTTCATTCGATGAGCTCGTTCCAATGAGGGGTGACATGATATGGTTTTGTTGAAATTTTTTGGAAAGTTTGAAAAAATATTATTTAACCCATTACCCAACGCAGATGATATCAAAATTTATTATTTTAATTAATATTTTTTAAAATTAAAGAAACATTTCAACAAAACCATATCATATGACACCTCACTGGAACGAGCTCGATGAGCTCGTTCCAATGAGGGTTCACATGATATGGTTTTGTTGAAATATTTGGACAAATTTATTTTCTTTCGACTGCAGAATTTGCAAATTACGTGGGCGGATGCAGGCGATTCATTAGGTAAAGGGTTAAAACTATAAATTTTGATGGCATCTGCATTGGGGAAAGGGTTAAGTATTTTTTTATTTGGCCATGTATATTTTTTTTATACGACTCTGCAAACAACAAGCAACTGCATAGAGTGTAACACTGCTACAGTGGCTTTCAGCACCTTTCAATTGACCCAATCTTATTACAGTTTATTTACCATTTGAACTCTAGTGGTATCTTCTATGTCAGCTCAATGGCAGCAATTATTTATTTATTATTTATTTATTGGTGTTTAAGGTCACATACTTATGCACAATGGCTAATCATGACCGTGACAGTTTTGCGGGTGGAGGAAGCCAGAGTACCTGGAGAGAACCACCGATGAGCTGCCAGCTCCCCAACATCGCAACTCTGCACTGTAGCAGAGGCAGGATTAGATTGGTTGAAGACATGCGCACCATCGACGTGCAGTACGCCTTAGTACACAGTGTCATCATGCCCCATGTGGATAATCAGGGTTAAGTGCCTTGCCCAAGGACACAACGTGGGAATCACTCCGACGGTCACCCATCCGAGGAGTAACTGGGCTCGACGTTGCTTAACTTCGGTGATCTGTTACCGCAATGCCACCGCGCCCCCAATGGCAGCAATTAGAAGAGTCCATATTCATTATTTAGGGTAGACCAATCAATATTTTCAGTGTGCAGCCTCAGGCTGCACATTGAAAATATTGATTGGTCAACTCCACACATCTGCTGAACAGCCACCCTATTTAATGACATTATGACGTATCATGTGGATAATCAGGGTTAAGTGCCTTGCCCAAGGACACAACGTGGGAATCAATGAGACGGTCACCCATCCGAGGAGTAACTGGGCTCGACGTTGCTTAACTTCGGTGATCTGAAGAGAACCGGTTACTGCAATGCCACCGCGCCCCCAATGGCAGCAATCAGAAGAGTCCATATTCATTATTTAGGGTAGACCAATCAATATTTTCAATGTGCAGCCTCGGGCTGCATGTTTAAAATATTGATTGGTCAACTCCACACATTTGCTGAACAGCCACCCTATTTAATGACATTATGACGTATCATTTTTCTGGCCGGAAAAACGGCTGCTGGGGTTCAAAGGGTTAAGTGTTATAAGGCAAAAACTTGAACAAATTTTTACAACTAAAAACAAAAATTTAACACCCTAGAAGTTAACTACAGTAAAACCTGTCTTGTAAGACCACTGTCTTGAGAGACCACCTGTCTTGAGAGACCACATCTGCCAGGCACTGGTTGGTTTTACTCTATAATGGACCTGCTATGGGAGACCACCTGTCTTGAGAGACCACCTGTCTTGAGAGACCACTGTGACCTGGTACCAACTTGTATTTTTATGCCATAATGGATCTGTCTTGAGAGACCGCCCCTTTGAAGACTGAAACCATGACAAAAACTTTTTACCTGTTCTGGAATTGGAAAATCCATTGTGGTTATACTAACATAATTAAAAGTATTAAAAGCTCTTAATTGGGTTTCAATTGCTGTTCAATTACATAACTCATTAAAGACTGAGATGTTTTTATAAGACCCCTGTGAGAAGATTAGGATTATTGCTGAATAAACAATTTCATACATACCTGAAATGTGCCAGGATAGGATTATAAAAATAAATTTGTGTTGAAAATCTTCAATGAAGATTTTCAACACTAATTTATTTTTATAATTTTTATAAGTCCATTTCAATTTGTTACAAAAACTTCATAAAAAAGAACAACTACAAAGTAATTACAAAAATCCATTTTTCTCCATTTCTGAATTTTGTGGTTGGTTATTCACTGACTTGAGAAAAACTGAAACCTGTTATGAGAGACCACTTTTATGTGGCCCAACGGGCGGGCTCTCAAGACAGGTTCTACTGTATTGGTGTTTAAGGTCACATATTTCTGCACAAAGGCTACTCATAACTGCAGTGTGAATATAGTCAATAGTTTATACCCATGTTGCCCATTTTAGAGGATTTCCACCCCAAGCATTGGTAACTGGATCCTATTTTGCCAGTAAAGTTCATATAAATAGAATGTGTTTTGTGTTTGAATCGGTGGGTGTAACGAAGTCATATTTCGCGAGAGCCGCAGGCTCAAGCGAAATATGACTACGCCATTCCAACGAGTTATATAAAACACCCACAGATTCAAACACACATCACGTTCTGTGTTTATTACACATCCCATGCATTAAAATTCATTTAAATAAACAAATTTTTGATTCTGATGTTTATACCCAAAGATAAAGAGTCTGTTTTGTTGGAAGCTGTACTGATCAAATGGATCGACAAAAAATCAAAACAGTCTAAATTACATTTGTTATCTTTTCTATTGCCGTATTGGGCGTGTTTGTTGAAATTCATGACATTGTTTCTCTTTGGCTGGTGTCCATTCATGCCTATAACCACTTGGTGGCTATTCAGGGTATTTTTTGTTTTTAAAAAATTTGATTAGCAGTTTCCATCTTGGTTTCAAAAAGTGATGATAAATAGTAAGGCCAATATGAAAGAAAAATGGTTAGCATTTGGACATTCTTGTATAGCATTTTATCAAATACCCTGTTACTGTCAGTAAAAATATAAGTACAAATTTGGGCAGATTTGCAAACCAGCTGAGAGAATTTTTTTAAGAGAAGTTCGAAGCATGTCAAGATGCCCAAAGATTTACCGAAATAAAGTTGACCAATTTAGATATAACAGGTTCTGCAGATGAGGCGGCCACGGGACTGGGTTAATGTTATGGTTGGAAATGCTTGGATTTTTTTAATATTATCGAATTTTGGATGACAAATTTTTTTGTGAACCGACTTTATTTTACTTTGGGACGTTTTCATTTTCACACTACGTGACAGATGATCGATAATTGTATAATGAAATCTGGAAACTTATTGAAGCGTAACTAATGACTCGATGAGAAAGGAACTATACTATTCAAAAAAAGTAGGGGATATTTGATAAAAGTGAGATATATGAAGAAATATATTTATATTTTCATCAAAAAGACAGTTGAGGCATTGCACTATGACATCTGGTGAATGATTTCAGTGATAGCTGGGTGTCTGACAAGCACACATTCCATGTACTGCGCTGTAGAAGACATGGACAGTCAGTCAGAGAATTTAACACATTCAGTCGAAGACATCAATACCTTGTAAATCCTCCTCGGTTCGCGGGGCAAGCGGTGTGGCATACTCCTCACCAAACGTCCAATATCAGCTTGACTGATGTTATTCCATTCTTCTAGCAGTGCAGCAGTGAGTTCCTGGACATTGGTAGGGGGATGTTGGCATTGTTGTAGGCATCTGCTAAGCATATCCCCGATGTGCTCAATTGGTGAAAGGTCTGGATTTAGTGCTGGCCAAGGCAGTGTAGTGATGTTCTGCTCCTGAAGGAACTCTCTAGCGACACAGGCCCTGTGTTCTTTTGCATTATTATCATGGAAAATGAATTGATGGCCGTGACATCTCGCAAATGGCACCACATGAGCTGCTAACATGTTGCCACGGTAGTACTGCCCTGTGACACACCCTTGGATGACATGTAATGCTGTTCTACTTGACATGGTTATACCTCCCCACACCAAAACTGATCCACCGCCAAAACGATCGTGCTGCCTAATGGTTACGTCATGGTATCGTACGTTCCGCCGCCGCCACACTCTGTTTCGCCTGTCATGGAAGTCGAGAGTGAACTTCGATTCATCGGAAAACATGATGTTGCTCCACCGACGATTGTCCCAGCGCTGTCATGCTCTACTCCAATTACACCTTGCTGCGATGTGACATTTAGTCAAACATGGAATTATTCGAGGTATTCGAGTATACAAATTCCAGCTGTGTAGGCGATTTAGGATAGTCTGACCACTGACTTGCACATCTGTCGCTCAGTGCAGCTGTTGTCCAATTTCTGAGGCACTTTGATGGCTGTTACGTAATGCTGTGATTCGGATGAAACGATTCTGGTTAGCAGTTGTCGCCCTTGGACAACCTGACCGATGTCTGTCATCAACATTGCCTGTCTGACGGTAGCGTGACCACAACCAGCTAATCATCAATTGAGTAACGTTGAGAATTTGAGCCATTGCAGTCTGTCTGTTGCCAGCTTCCAACATGCCAATGGCACGTAAACGTTTGTCACGCTTCAGTCTTCGCATACCTCAAAAGTTACGTTTCGACCAGAAACTACTGATGAACGAGTTTATACCAAGAAAAGAATGATGAGACCTCCGAAAAAGCCCGTCCAGAACAAATGAAAATTTCAAAACGTACCCCATAGACATTAAAGCGGCACTCATGCAAAAAACCTACACAAAGTTTTCATGGGCTGGTGACATTAATGATCCACGCTAAATTTGGTAACATATTGATGTGTCCAATCATACGTATCCAATACCATTTTCCGAAAATATCAACATCAGTTTGGATATCCCCTACTTTTTTTTAATACATGTAGTATAGTATAAACGGTGCTAGGAAAAAAGTTCCAGCTTGTACACCACCAGTTGAATACAGAAACATTTATGTCATAGTGGCGATTCCATTAAATACAAGGGTTTAAAGTTTAATGGATGTGTAACAACAGAAATTATATCAAAATGTTTTACTTTAATTATTTTGTTTCAAATGATTCAAAAAATTCTGACAAAACCATATCATGTGGCTCCCTCATAGGAACGAGCTCATTACTGAGCTCGTTCCAATGAGGGGGTCACATGATATGGTTTTCATGAATTTGTTTTTAAAATAATTTTTTTCAACTACTCAATTTGTAAATTGAGTGGGAAGATGTGGCGATACGTTAAGTAAAGGGTTAAACAATGTTATTAAGTGTACATATCCCAAGCACTCTACTATTACTGAGGTGGGGAGACATCAGAGTAATTGATTTATTTATTTATTTATTTATTTATTTATTTATTTATTTATTTATTTATTTGTTTATTTATTTATTGGGGTTTAAGGTCACATATTTCTGCATAATGGCTAATCATGACCGTGACAGTTTTACGGGTGGAGGAAGTCAGAGTACCTGGAGAGAACCACCGAGCAATAGCGAGCAACTGTCAGCTCCCCAACATACTAACGCCACACAAGCAGGGTTAGCATTGGTTGAAGACAGGTGCACCATCGATGTGCAGTACGCCTTAGTACACAGCGTCACCATGCCCCCTCGTGGGCAACGTGGGTGAAGTGTCTTGCCCAAGGACACAACGCGCATCAGAGTAATCAGTATCACAAGCATCATGACACACTAGTACTGAAATGGTTAACCGGATAATTGGTTTGAAACCAGTTAGCTACCTAACAGATTTATTTATTTATTTATTTATTGGTGTTTAAGGTCACATATTTCTGCACAATGGCTAATCAGGACCGTGACAGTTTTATGGGTGGAGGAAGCCAGAGTACATGGAGAGAACCACCAAGCAACAGTGAGCAACTGTCAGCTCCCCAACGTACAAACTCCAGACAAGCAGGGTTAGCATTGGTTGAAGACAAGGGCACCATCGACGTGCAGTACGCCTTAGTACACAACGCCACCATGCCCCCGTATGGGCAATGGAGATGAAGTGTCTTGCCCAAGGACACAACGCGCTTGTCGCAGGTGGGATTCGAACCGAGGACCTCTCGGCTTGCAGCTTGCACCTCTACCTACTAAGCCACCATGCTCGCCACCCAACCGATTAGAAAACCAGTCAACCAGTTATCCGAAATATCGATTGTGATCGTCATTCCACATTTAAAACGTAGTAAATCTGCCGCTTCTCCTTTGTGATAGATTACACATCAAAGCCGCATTGTATATATTGACAAATAATCGACTTTGGCGTTCAAGACTTCGTTAATGATCGGCAGTTTCCACGAGTAATGAGTAATTGCAGAAACTATTCTGTAGTAACAGTATGCAAACAAACGTTGTCGAGTACTCAACAACGTTCATTTGTATACACACTACGGAATAGCGTAAGAATACTGCTTTCCAATTCTTATTGTTTTGATTCCATATTTGGTGAAATACTGGGCCTCGGATAACAGGAAATTATCCAGTTATAGCTCTTTGTTAGTCGGTTACGAAAATGAGCCAACCGTTTCAGCCCTATGACACACGTGTGGCTGATGCTGGGAGTCTTCATTATTGATTCACATTTTCTGGGAGTGTGTTCCTGATTGCATTATTTTCAATAACAAACTGCATTCATATACTAAATTTATATTTGTTAACCCTTTACCTAACGTAACGACCAAAACTATTCTCAAAAATCGCCAATTAATTATCAATAATTTTCATTAGCTCGTTCCAATGAGGGGTCATATAACCTATGTTTTTGAGACAAAAAATGAAAAAAATTAGTTATTCAAGAATTTTTTTTTGCAAGTGTCATCTGCTTTTCATGTTAGGTAAAGGGTTAAAAGTTGTCTAAACTAGATATCACGGAGATGGAATCCATCTCTGCGGGCCCCACAGCAACTAACTGATGTTAGGTATAAACTGATGTGAACCGTAATACTAAAATATTTCAAGCAATAGGTAAAATCTGATTAAAATCCTTCCCGGACATGAACTTGTCAGAAAAAAACCCAAATTCTGAATAATTTGACCTTGAAGTCAAACTTCAAGGTCAAAGCATGGCAACCTTGGTACGCAACACGTCGTCTTGAGATAATTTACCCACATACCAAATATCAAAACCCTATCTATTAAGGGAAAAAAGTTAAAGCCCGGACACGAACTTGTCAGAAAAAAAAAAAAAAAATCTGAATAATTTGACCTTGAGGTCAAACTTCAAGGTCAAAGCATGCAAACTTGGTACACGACACGTCGTCTTGAGATAATCTATCCACATACCAAATATCAAAACCCTATCTATTAAGGGAAAAAAGTTACAGCCCGGACACAAACTTGTCAGAAAAGAACCCCGAATTCGGAATAATTTGACCTTGAGGTCAAAGTTCAAGGCCAAAGCATGGCAACCTTGGTACGCGACACATCGTCTTGAGATAATCTACCCACATACCAAATATCAAAACCCTATCTATTAAGGGAAAAAAGTTACAGCCCGGACACGAACTTGTCAGAAAAAAAAAAAATCTGAATAATTTGACCTTGAGGTCAAAGTTCAAGGTCAAAGCATGGCAACCTTGGTACGCGACACGTTGTCCTGAGATAATCTATCCACATACCAAATATCAAAACCCTATCTGTTAAGAGAAAAAAGTTACAGCCCGGACACGAACTTGTCAGAAAAGAACCCCGAATTCGGAATAATTTGACCTTGAGGTCAAAGTTCAAGGTCAAAGCATGGCAACCGTGGTAGCGACACATCGTCTTGAGATAATCTACCCATATACAAAATATCAAAACCCTATCTATTAAGGGAAAAAAGTTACAGCCCGGACCTGAACTTGTCAGAAAAGAACCCCGAATTCAGAATAATTTGACCTTGAGGTCAAAGTTCAAGGTCAAAGCATGGCAATCTTGGTACGCGACACGTCGTCTTGAGATAATCTATCCACATACCAAATATCAAAACCCTACCTATTAAGGGAAAAAAGTTACAGCCCGGACACAAACTTGTCAGAAAGAACCCCGAATTCGGAATAATTTGACCTTGGGGTCAAAGTTCAAGGTCAAAGCATGGCAACCGTGGTACGTGACACATCATCTTGAGATAATATACCCACATGTGAAATATCAAAACCTTATCTATTAAGAGAGAAAGATTACGGACAGATGGACGGATGGACGGACGGATGGATGCACGGACAGAGCGATCACTATAGGGCGTCCGCCTCTCGGCGGGGCCCTAATAAACAGCCCTTCTCAATGCACAACTTTGTTGCTGGAATTGATAATAAGGTATATTTTGCCAACAACCATTCATGTTACAGAAGGTCAACATGAGGATCGGAAGTATTATACCATACAATTGTGGGACTAAAAATAGAGATTTCCCTGTATGATGATAGAAATGCTTGTAGATTCGGGTTAAAATAGTTTAACATGTCCACGGACAGTACTGAATACTGCTCGTCAACCCATGGACCGTAAATTTGAAAACATGGGAAATTGATTTGAATAAAAACACCACAAATCGTTATTAAACATTGTTCGTTTAAAAAAGTATTTTTGCAACTATAGCTCAAGTTTGTAGGGGAATTATTTTTAAACAGAAATGTATCACTGCGCTTTGTTTATTTTTGGCAGTTTTGCTTGTCGATCGGATTGGACCAATGTGCTCCTCACTTCTCGCAGTGTTTTGTTGCGAGTAACAGGAGGATTTTGCCACGACTGCCCTATAAATTACTTATGGGATGAACAAAATAAACGTAGAGTGTTTTCAAGTAAAAAATTTATTCTCCTCATAGGATTAAGAATTAAACTGACTCGCCAAAGGCTTGTCGGTTTCATTCTTAATCCTACTTGTAGAACACATTTTTTTCTTGAAAACTCTATACATTTATTCTATATATCTCCTGCATGCAAAACTCACTGCTCTACTCCTCAAGGTTCATTTTTGCAAATTCAGTCTTTCAGAAACAACCAATACAAATATGAAAACTAAAGGTTTTCATTATTATTTGAGAACACAGCAGATCACTGCAAAACAGAACAGAAAAGTCATTGTATCTTCAAAATGCAGTTGGCATTTGTTTTATTCACACTGGGTGGGCAAGACTGAATGTTCTAGATAAAGCCAATGATACATTTGATAACACAATTTATACAAAATGCACCTCTTGCTTTTTGCTTTAACCCTTTACCCAATGCAGACGATATCAAAATTTATTATTTTAAGGATCATTTTTTTAAATTTTTCAAAAAATTTCAACAAAACCATATCATGTGACCCCTCATTGGAACGAGGAATGAGCTCGTTCCAAGAGGGTTCACATGATATGGTTTTGTTGAAATATTTTGAAATTTTTTTATATTTTCAACTGCTCAATTTGCATATTACGCGGACGGATGCAGGCGATTCATTAGGTAAAGGGTTAAATAGTGGCAAATAAAATATGTTTAAACTAAAACTAACTCTTGCTTCTCAGTTTGTGATTTAACCCTTTACCTAACATGAAAAGCAGACGACACTTGCAAAAAAAATTCTTGAATAACTAATTTTTTTCATTTTTTGTCTCAAAAACATAGGTTATGACCCCTCGTTGGAACGAGCTCGACGAGCTCGTTCCAACGAGGGGTCATAACCTATGTTTTTGAGACAAAAAATGAAAATATAATGAAAATTTATTGGCAATTTTTGAGAATAGCGCTGGCCGGTTTTGGCCGTTACGTTGGGTAAAGGGTTAATAAGAGCTGGGCAGTTTTTTGGTTTCCCGGTTCGGTTCCAGTTCTTGCAGCAAACTGGAAAAACAAACTACAAGATTCAACAAAAACTAGCCAAACAGTTTACTGTGTTTGTGCATAAATTAATCAAACTATCGTACCTGAAGGGAACTGGACTAGTGACCACTATGGAATCTCATCACTTATTCTACCTGGTAAAGTGGAGAATACATGTTCTGGTTGTCATATTTCTCCCTTATTGACTTGTCCACCAGATGAGTCAATTATTTATTTGTTTATTGGTGTTTAAGGTAACATACTTATGCACAATGGCTAATCGTCACCATGACAGTTTTAGGGTGGAGGAAGCCGGACAACCGCAGAGAACCACCGAGCATCAACGAGCAACTGTCAGCTCCTCAATATTCTAACTCTGTTTAAGCTCCGCTCAAGCAGGATTACAGCGGGTGAAGACACGTGCACCATCGATGTGAAGTACACCTTAGTACATGGCGTCAATGTGCCCCCATGTAGGCAACCAGTATAAAATGCCTTGCCCAAGGACACAATGCGGGTCGTCCCGGGCGGGTTATTGAACTCGGGAAAATGATGAGTCAATAGGGGATAAAATGTGACAATGAGAACACAACATAGATTAGATGAATTTTATTCATTTGTTACCCTTATGGTCTTTCTGATGGAATAGGCTTAGTAACTGATCTCCTAGAACCTTTAATCCTTTGAACCCTGGTGGTATCTCCCATGTCAGTTCAATGAAAAAAATGGGAAGAGTCCAAATTTATTATTTGGGGGGTAGACCTACAGTTAAAACTAGAAGTCCTGTCATGAAATGCGCACAAATAGCACGTTGATATGCACGTTAATGTGTGCGTTATGGCCCAAGTAAAGCTATCAAATTCTGTATATACGGCCTGTGCACAAGCAATGTTTTAGCCAATGGACCTCCGGGTAACCCGGAGGTCCATTGGCAGAAACATTGCTGGTGTTTGCTATGAGTAACCAGGAGAACCTACCATGCTTTGGATGCCATTCAATATGGCAATTGTGCGCAATTCCAACACGCAATTAAGCCTAGATAAATGCACATTTCGTGACAGGACTTCTACTGTATCAATATTTTCAACATGCAGCCTTAGGGATGCTCGTTGAAAATATTGACAGGTCTACCCCACCCTTACCTTAGCAGGTATCCTACTTAATGAAAGTATGACATACCATGTCCCTGGGTCGGTAAAACGGCCTCTGGGGTTCAAAGGATTAAGAATGATCAATGAGAAGTTAGGATGAAACCAATGGGGATACTCACAGACAGGGCTTCTGTAGTGAGTGGTGTCCTACTAACCATTGCAGAATTTTTCCAAGTTTAGGAACCTGAGGTGTTATTTACTATTTGTTCTTAACACATAGAGAAACTAGAGCGCACTGTCACAGTGCCGAAGCTGCGATGATTCGTGCAACGCCAATGATGTTTTAAAACTTGTTGGTGACAAAAATATTTGTAGGTGAGAAAATAACTCGTTGATGACAAGTCCATAAATGTGACAGAAGTTATCCGGATGACATGCACTATTGAGAGGGTGTAGACATCATGAAGATGCACTTGCATACCAAGTATGGTGTCACTCCATAAAGTATTTTAGGAGTTTTTTAAACTTGTTGGTGACAGACCAACAGACTGATAGACCGACCGACAGACAGACCAACATTACCACATATAGAGCTGCTCGTCGCAGCTAAAAACAAACCAAAACCTGAGGTTTTCTCCAGAAACCAGTTGGAAATCAAAACTGAAAAATGGAACCCTCCCAGCTCTCTGTTTAACCCTTTACCTAACATAACGGTCAAAACCGGCCAGCGCCATTCTCAAAAATCGCCAATTAATTTTCATTATTTTTTTTCATTGAGCTCGTTCCAATGAGGGGTCATAACCTATGTTTTTGAGACAAAAATAAAAAAAATTAGTTATTCAAGAATTATTTTTGCAAGTGTCGTCTGCTTTTCGGGTTAGGTAAAGGGTTAATGAACAATTCTCCTTTTGATGTCTGGAATATTACTTCTGTAATCACTTATGCTTCCTGCAAAACCCTAACACTAACAGAGGATGATATTAGCGTTTGACCACTCACTGGAACAAACTCCACAAGCTTGTTCCAATGAGGGCCAAAAGCTTTTCTTTGAAGGCAAAAATTGAGGAAAGAAAAAACTTAAACTAAATGGTCATTTTTGTGAATAGCGAGGGGCAGTCGGGGTGGGGGGGGGGCTGAGTATTCTCACTTGAGGTACTACAGTAGAACCGGTCTTGAGAGACCGCCCTTTGGGCCACACAAAAGTGGTCTCTCAAGACAGGTGGTCTCTCATAACAGGTTTTGGGTTTTCTCAAGTCAGTGAATAACCAACCACAAAATTCAAAAATGGAGAAGAATCGATTTTTGTAATTACTTTGTAGTTGTTCTTTTTTATGAAGTTTTTGTAAAAAATTGAAATGGACTGTTATAAAAATTATAAAAATAAATTAGTGTTGAAAATCTTCATTGAAGATTTTCAACACTAATTTATTTTTATAATTTTTATAACAGTCCATTTCAATTTGTTACAAAAAGATTTTCAACACAAATTTATTTTCATTCCTATCTGTCACATTTCAGGTATGTATGAAATAGTTTATTCAGCAATAATCCTAATCTTTTCACAGGGGTCTTATAAGAACATCTCAAATTTTAATGAGTTAGCAATTGAAACCCATTTAAGAGCTTTTAATACTTTTAATTATGTTAATATAACAACAATGGATTTTTAAATTCCAGAACAGGTAAAAAGCTTTTGTCATGGTTTCAGTCTTCAAAGGGGCGGTCTTTCAAGATAGGTCCATTATGGCATAAAAATACAAGTTGGTACCAGGTCACAGTGGTCTCTCAAGACAGGTGGTCTCTCAAGACAGGTGGTCTCCCATAGCAGGTCCATTATAGAGTAAAACCAATCGGTGCCTGGCAGATGTGGTCTCTCAAGACAGGTGGTCTCTCAAGACAGTGGTCTCTCAAGACAGGTTTTACTGTATACCTTACTGAAGACACTGGTGCAGTTGTTTTCTCAGAATCCACTGCTAATAAATTTTGCCCTTGCTCACATGGATAGTCTGTTATTCGGGCAATCTCCAGACCTCGCAGCATCTTTTGAATATCAGTTGGTAATCCCACCTGAGCTCATTGCACTCTCACACCTTGTTATCCAAGAAGCGAAAAATGGGATCCAATGGTTAAAATACTGTCTGAACCAAATTGAAATTACAAGAACACCTCCAGATCACCTCAAATGATAAGCAAACATCACCATAGAATCTTCTCTTGCTCTTAAGCCCCGGGGTATGAGAGAACAGAACACAAATCAAGTATTATTATTAATTTGGTCATCCCATTTGATATTCTGACCACTGTTCATTGTATAAGGAGGGTATTAATAACCCAGATTCCCACTACTGTTAACTTGATATGTTTGAGCATTCTTTCATTACTGGACAGCAAACAAGTTAAGTATCTGTACAAATATATTCAGGTTCTCTCACACCTTGATAATCTTATTTGCTAAATTAAAATCAAGCTTTATCAATACATGAAGTATTTTAATCCCTTGCACTCTGGTTGTGCAAAATAATTTTCTCCAATTACTCTGTTTTTCTTTTGTTTAGGCCTAAAAAAATAAAAAAATCTGTTTCTCAGGCCCTCCTGCATGGTCCTTTTGGCTGCCGCATGCTCTCTTTTTATAACCAATTTAAACTTTAAAAAAAAAAAATTAAATGATTTATGTCTGATATTTTACCCAAGTTAAAAAAAATTGATGAATTTGTCCCTTGAGTGCAAGAAGGCTTTGCAATGCTTTAGCATTGCAAAGTCTTCTTGCACTCAAGGGATGAAATACATCACCACCCATGCTATTCTGTAGATTATGAGGCCTAAAACTTGAACCAAGAACATGAACTTTTGATGGCAAAAAAGTAATTATTGAAATAAAAAATAAAATAAAAAAACGCTCGCCCGCATGCAATTTCACAAATGGCCTGAGAAACAGATCTACTTTGTGTGGCCTTAACTACGAATTTAACCAATTATATCTTGTTTGACAGAGCTCAGTGAACATTATTGAACAAGGTATATTTGGTTAAATATTGCACTGCATCCAGGGCTGAAACAGTTGGCTTATTTTCACAACCAACTAACCGAGAGCTATAACTGGATAATATCCAGTTAACCGTAGCCATTATTTCACCGAATCTGGGATCAAAACTATAGGAATTGGAAAGCAGTATTCTCAGAAACAATTCCGTAGTGTGTATACAAATGAACGTTGTCGAGTACTCAACAACGTTCGTTTGTATACATACTACAGTACTCACGGAAACTGCCGATCATTAACGAAGTCTTGAACGTCAAAGTCGATTATTTCTCAATATGTACAGTGCTGCTTCGAGGTGTAATCTATCCCAAAGGAGAAGCGGCAGATTTACAACATTTCAACCATGGAATGCCGATCACTATCGATATTTCGGATAACCGGTTGACGTTTTTTTTAATCGGTTAGGTAGGTAACCGGTTTCAAACTGGTTATCCGGTTAACCATTTCAGTACTTACTGCATCATGGGAAATATTTGCGGCTGAAAATGTGGCCATTTTGACATGAGAGTGCAGAGGGTTAATCCTACACCTAACAATTGTAACAAAACGAAATTGAGCTGTGACTGTACCACTAGGACTAAGAATACCTCTCACCTTCCACATTACATAGGTTACAAACATACTAAGTAGAACAAGAGACTCTAAAGAGTGTGTAACCACTATAGTACATGGATAGTGGATTGTAACTAAATCAACCGGGGAGTAGAGTTATCACCCAAAGTATCACTTTCAAATTCTGTACATGTGGACAAAAAACACAAGCAATGTTTCAGCCAATGGACCTCCGGGTATAACCCGGAGGTACATTGGTTGGAACTTTGCTTGTGTTTGTTATGCTTTGCAGCACATTTGCAATTATTGCTTGGTTAGAATCTCCACTCTGTGAGTGATTTAGTGATAATACACTCTCCATGTACTGTACATATCCCTCAATTACTCTAATCAGAATCAAAGAATGCAGCTACCTGCCATGTAGGGCTACACGATATTCAAAACAGAATACCGGTATCGGTATTCAAAAAAATACCGCGGTATACCGGTATATCAAAAATCTGAATTTTATAGTAAATTTCCTTTCTTATTATACCTACCACAATTGTTTACTTCAGGCTTGCACTACAGTGGAAGTCCCTAACTCGGATAAAATACTCTCTATTTTTGTCTTTCCCAAGCAAGTTGGGAAAGAAAAGTGGTGCAAAAGCACCAATAAAAAATAAGCCAAAACTGGGTCGAGTGCAACCGGCGCATACCCAGTACGGGACGCTGTCTCCCAAGTACAACTCCACGACTTCCGTTGCCAGTGCGCATATACTGTCTCTAAAGACTCATTCTTTTTGAATCTGTAAACGTTAAGAGTTATGTGATCAGCGGGGAGGAAAGAATCTTTACCCGTAAAGAAGACGGGAGGGCCTCCATGTAAACAATTGTGGTAGGTATAATAAGAAAGGAAATTTACTTTAAAATTTAGATTTCTTATCAACCTACTCACAATTGTTTACTTCAGGCTGAATAGACAAAAGGCTGGAGGGAATCGCATAACCAACCCCCACATAACCCCAGTGCACTGGAACCGTGAAGTAGAAGGAAGAGGTCCCGAGGCTTATCAACCATAATGTCGCAATCATTGGTGAAGGACAATGAAAAGAGACATATGAGCCTGTGTGACACACAGACAGAAAAAGGGCAGTAACAGCACAAGGCTGAAACTGACCTTCAAGAAGCCTAATGGCTATGGCAGACAACAGCCTGAGCAGAAGAAAGAGGACCCAGGGCAAAAAGGTCCTCCGACTGCTCCTGCAACTGGCGCAAATAAAAGGTGGAGAAAGTAGAAGCATTTCTCCAGTAGGCTGCCTGCATAACATCCGACAACTTGACGGAGTTAGAATAAGCCCAAGAGGTGGACAGTGCCCGCACCTCGTGGGCAGAAATACGATTGGTAATACAATCGCCAGCTGCTAAACGACCATAAGCAGTACGAATAGCAAGACAAATCCATCGGGAAATGGATTGAGGAGAGATCTTCTGTCGACCCGGAATGAGAGACAGAAAAAAACGTTTCCTGCCTTTCCGGATGAAGCGTGTCCGATCAAGATAAATGCGAATAGCACGGACCGGACAGAGCAAAGGGCGATTACCCTCAACAGAAGAACGAGCCCTGATACAGATAGGAGGAGGAATAGTATCTGGTAACTGATTCTTGGCCAAAAAGGAGCAATCAGTGGTAAAAGTAACACTGTTGGGAGAGCTCCTAAAAAAGGCCGGGTCAACCGACAGGGCGTGAAGCTCACTAACCCGTCTGGCCGAAGCAAATGCCATCAGAAAAGCTGTCTTATATGTGAGAAAATGCATATCCACCTGGGATAAAGGTTCGACCGCCCCCCCCCCCCCCCCCCCCCCAAGCAAAGCAACACCCATGAAAGATTCCATTGTGGAGTAAGCTGCAAAGTCCGAGGCCTTTTCAAAGAAAAGTGCTGAACAAGCTTGGAGAGGTAAGGATTAGTGCCGATACGACGCTTCCCCACATAAGAAAAAGTCTCTGAAAGCATAGACCTGTAACCCTTGATGGTAACAGGCTGGAGACCCCTAGAATCAAACAGATATACCAGAAACTCTGCAATCTGTGAAATCGAAGGATTGGCATAATCAACAGCACAGTGATCAGCACACCATCGACAGAAGACCTTCCATTTAGCTGCATAAGCTAAACCAGTGGAGTGCCTCCTTGAAGAAGAAATGCACTCCACTGCTTGTCTCGAAAAACCTCTACGGAGGAGACAGGACCTGACAAAAGATATGCGTGAAGGCACAATGAAGTCGGGTCGACGTGAACCTCCTCGGCGACCTTGACAAAGAAGGTCGCGACTAGGCGGGAAACGTGCCAGAACCGCCGCCATCAGCGAGCGGAGCTGATTGATCCACACCCGCTGAGGCGACAGGGGAGCGATCAGAATGATTCGACAACTGCAGGTTCGAATTTCGGCGAGAACCTGAGGAAGAATCGGAACCGGCGGGAAGGCGTAGCCGACTAGACCGTTCCAATCGAGTGACAGAGCGTCCATGGCAAAAGCCAGAGGATCTGGACACGGGGACACGAAAGTGTCCACCTGATGGATCCAATGAGTCGCAAAGAGGTCGATGTGGGGACGTCCCCAGAGATCGCAAAGCGACTGGAACACTGCCCTGGGAAGCATCCACTCGGTGGAAATAATCCTGCCCTGTCGGGACAGGGAGTCGGCTAGGACGTTCAGACGACCGGGAATGTGACGAAAAACCACTCCGGCGTGAACATCCTGAGCGAGCAGTAGAAGATCCCGAGCTAACTCATACATCAGAACCGAGTGCGTGCCGCCCTGGTTCCGAATGTAAGCAACCACCGTCAAATTGTCGGATAGTAGAAGGACCTGGCGATTCGACAGGTGAGGGATCCACTGTCTGAAACTCAGAAGAAGAGCAAGAAGCTCCTTCTGGTTGATGTGTAGAGCTGCTTGATCCTGGTCCCACATCCCGTGTAGGGAAAGACCGAGAGGATCCAATGTCGCACCCCATCCGAGATCGCTGGCATCTGCTGTTAGAATGCGATCGGTCGTGGGTAAGTCCAGTGGAACACCCTGCGTAATCCACTGAACATCTGTCCAGGGAAGAAGGTGAGGATACAGAGAGTCCGGAAACGGAAGCACCTGATCCAGAGAATCTAAATTCAGCCTCCAACGACTGAGCAGAAAGTGTTGGAGAGGTCTGACACGCAGCCGACCTTGAGGAATGAGATCCGTCACTGAACCGCAGAGACCGATCAGCCGGAGAAAACTCCGAGCGGTCGCGGACATGGACTGGGACAGAGTCAGAGCAAAAGCTGAGAGAATCACAGCCTTGGCCTGGGGAACCGCCACCAAATTGAATTTGGTTTGGAAAGACATCCCCAGATGACAAAACGACTGAGAAGGGACCAGGTCCGACTTCTCCTCGTTGACTCTGAATCCTAGCAACGTGAGCAAGCTCAACAGAGTGGCGACATCCGACTCCAGTAAGGCAGCATTGGAATGCCTCTGGAGGATATCGTCCAGATATGCCGAAGTAGTCACCCTGGACTGTGTGCGATGGAACACTATCACATGCGACATCAGTCTGGTGAACGCCCAAGGAGCCAGGTTGAGGCCGAAAGGCATGGCCTTGAACTGGTAAATTCGCCCCAGAAAAGCGAACCTGAGATACTTCCGTGACGCCCGATGCATCGGAACGTGGAAGTAAGCGTCTCGCAGGTCGATGCTGGCTGCGAAATCTCCCTGGTGAATTGATTGGCGGACCGACCTGAAAGTCTCCATGCTGAACTTGGGAGCAATGATAGACTGGTTCAGGATACTCAGATCGATAACCGGTCGGAGTCGGCCGTCCTTCTTCGGCACCAAGAACAGGCGGGAATAGAAACCCACTGACTGAACGTTCTTGACGACCTCGATCGCCCCCTTTGCCAGGAGATTGGCAATGTCCGTGGACAAAAGTTCCCGACGTAAAACGTCTGAAGGAACTGTGGTTGGAAGAGGTACCCTTGACAGAGTGGGGTGCCGACGGAAGGATATTCGCAGCCCGGACCGAACAACATCTAACACCCATGGATCGGATGTGATGGTGGCCCAATGGTCTGCAAACTCTGCTATCCTTCCTCCAACCTGGGACGAGTCGAGGTGAGGACCTTCATTTCGAGCCCCGACGAGGCCCGCAAGAGGAGAAACCACCTCCTCTGCTAAATGAAGAATCCTGAGCCTTCCCTCGATTCTGCCGACCACTACCTTTACCCCGTGAGTAAGAAGTAGAGGCGGCGGCAGAAGGACCAGCCTTTTGCTTCACAGAGGAGCAGATCGAAGAGCAGCACGCTGCTCCTTGGGAAGGGATCGTCCTGTGTCCAGCACAGCATCCCTTCGAACTAATTCCAAATTAGCCGTGTTACAGGCATGCGTGTGAGTAAGGTGCATAAGCGCCTTGGACAGCACACGCAAAGGAGCCTGTACCTCGTCAAACTTATCTGGAGGCAGATAAGCAGCCAAAGCTGAGACGCCGTGATCTGAGAGAGAAAGCATGCCAAGCATCTCTCTAGATAAGCCCAACGTGGACTCCAGAGTCGTCATTGGAATGACGGCAGACTTGGGCTTGGAAAGCCCGAGGGAAGTGGAGTCCTGATCCAGAACCGTCAAAGTCTGGCAGACTGACGGATTGGCGGAATTGTAGGAACGATAATGCACAGGAGGCAAAAAGGTGTCAACCCTGGTGAAGAACGAAGTCTTCAAAGCCTTGGAATTCAGCTTGGCATCCAATGCTGAAAAAGCTTCAACCACCTGTACCAACTGGCACGGTCGAAGGCGCCCAGAAGCAGGTTGCTCCATAGGCTGTTGGCGCACGACTGATGATCGCGGCCAGGCTGACACTGTCGGCTGGTTAGCAGGTTTGAGCTCAGGCAGAAACCCAAACACAAAATCAAGAGCTGCCCCCAAGTCCGAAGACTGCTGGCCCTCGACCTCAAGCATGTCAGACTCCTCCCCAGAGTCGGAAGACACATAGCCCATAGTGGGCAAACCAGCCGCTGCCTCCCATGGTGTCGGGACACCAGAGGAATCAGAAACCGGCCTGTTTCCAATCCCGGGAGGCGGCGCCATAGGAGGCGCCTGGAAACCACTCATAGCCTCGCTGGAAGCAACAGGAAGGCTCTTAGAAAGAACCTGAGTGAGTAAGGAGAGGGCCACCCTAAGCTCACTGCCCGTACCGACCGGTTCGACAGGGGAGTGAACCGGCAAAGTGGCTTCACCTCTGACCCTCTTAACCAGCGAAGGGTCACGATCCTCCAAAACACCCGACGTGGGACGACGGGCGGCAGCCGAAACATCTGAAGGCAGACGTGTATAGGGGTACGATGCACCCCGAGGATCAATATTGCGAGAACTCATGAGAGTCACCGCGGACATCACCAGAACACTCAACGGCTCCCGCAGTATCCACCACAGGAAAAGACTGCACATCCCCCACGGAGGAGGAATAACTCTCACCAGACAAAGTCAGCTCGGGAGGCCCCGAACAACCACGTTCTCCTTTCCCACGGGAGCGGGAGGCACGGCCACGAGAACGAACGACACGGTTTCTGACGCCCAGAAGGTGGAAGACCATGCTCCACAGACACCACATGGCCGCTCGGCCGAACACCCATTACAGGAGGAACAAGACGAATGTACATCGTCCACATGCTTTGGCAGCAGACATTGCCCACAAGGAATTGTCCTGGGCATGATAGAGGTGAGAAGAGCAGAGAAGGTGAAATCAGAAAACAGAACACCTCCAAAGAAGAGAGAAAGGTGACAGAAACAAAGACCCCAGACAGTCGACCGGGAACCACACAACAGGAAGACTACTCTCAAAAGAAAGAAGAAACACTGTAGGAGTGGTACCCTGCTGACACCTAACTCTAACACAATTAGAAAATTTTGCAAAAAAAGCATTAACAATAATTGTGAAAAAGTCCGAACCGCGTGGCACACGAAATTCGCGCGCGACTCGAGAGAGAACAAATAAATATACATTATGGACATATAATAGAAAAGAGAATATAAAAACACTGTTCCTGAGAATACAAAGGATACACTATGGTACAATGAATCAGGAATCATCAAACATCGAGCTGGTGGAACACTGATAAGAGTGCAACTACATGGTGCCACTAGTGTGCAAAGCACACTATAGTGTATCCCCGCATTTGCATCCTTGACTTTGTATGAATGCTTGATACAAAGATGAAATGTATTATATGACACACTAAAATCATATTGAGTGGCACAGGTGACACAGCTTCGTGTGCACCTACAGACTCCACTGCAACATTTGGGCATGGTTTTAGCGTTTCAAATTACATACATGTACCCTGGGAGCCTTTCCCTGGAAACGGTCTAAGAAAACATGAAAGTGGCAACGGTGGCACCCCAAAAATCCGAAACCTTCGTGCACATCTACAGACCCTACTGCAACTTTTGAGCATAGTTTTAGCATTTCAAATTACATACTCTGGGAGCTTTTCGCCGGAAATGATCTAAGGAAACACGAAAGAAAAACGGTGGCACCGCCACATGGCATCTGAAAAATCTGAAACCTTTGTATGCATCTACAGACCTCACTGCAACATTTGAGCATGCATTTAGCATTTCGAATTACATACCCTAGGAGCCTTTCGCCGGAAACGGTCTAAGAAAACACAAAAGTGGCAACGGTGACACAGCCACTTAGCACCAAAAAAATCCAAAACCTTCCTACGCATTTACAGACTCTACTGCAACATCTCAGCATTGTTTTAGCATTTCGAATTACATACTCTAGGAGCCTTTCGCCGGAAACGGTCTAAGAAAACACGAAAGTGGCAATGGTGGCACAGCCACGTGGCACCTGAAAAATCTGAAATCTTTGTGCACATCTACAGACCCTACTGTAACATTTAAGCATGGTTAGGAGCCTCTCGCCGGAAATGGTCTAAGAGAACATGAAAGAGGCAACGGTAGCACAGCCACATGGCACCCCAAAAATCCAAAACCTTTGTGCGCATCTACAGACCCTACTGCAACATTTGAGCATGGTTTTAGGATTTCGAATTACATACCCTAGGAGCCTTTCGTCGGAAACGGTCTAAGAAAACGTGAAAGTGGCAACAGCACAGCCACAAGGCAGCTGAAAAATCTGAAACCTTCGTGCACATCTACAAACCCCACTGAAACATTTGAGCATGGTTTTAGCGTTTCGAATTACATACCCTAGGAGCCTTTCGCCGGAAACGGTCTAAGAAAACACAAAAGTGGCAACGGTGGCACAGCCACGTGGCACCTGAAAAATCCGAAACCTTCGTGCGCATCTACAGACCCCACTGCAACATTTGAGCATCGTTTTAGCGTTTTGAATTACATACCCTAGGAGCCTTTCGCCGGAAACGGTCTAAGAAAACACAAAAGTGGCAATGGTGGCACAGCCACATGGCACCTGAAAAATCGGAAACCTTCGTGCACATCTACAGACCCTACTGCAACATTTGAGCATGGTTTTAGCAATTCGAATTACATACCCTTGCAGCCTTTCGCCGGAAACTGTCTAAGAAAACACAAAAGTGGCAACGGTGGCACAGCCACGTGGAACCTGAAAAATCCAAAACCTTCGTGCACATCTACAGACCCTACTGCAACATTTGAGCATGGTTTTAGCGTTTCGAATTACATACCCTAGGAGCCTTTTGCCAGAAACGGTCTAAGAAAACACAAAAGTGGCAACGGTGGCACAGCCACGTGGCACCTAAAAAATCTGAAACCTTCGTGCACATCTACAGACCCTACTGCAACATTTGAGCATGGTTTTAGCATTTCGAATTACATACCCTAGGAGCCTTTCGCCGGAAACGGTCTAAGAAAACACAAAAGTGGCAACGGTGGCACAGCCACGTGGCACCTGAAAAATCCGAAACCTCTGTGCGCATCTACAGACCTCACTGCAACATTTGAGCATGGTTTTAGCGTTTCGAATTACATACCCTAGGAGCCTTTCGCCGGAAACGGTCTAAGAAAACACAAAAGTGGCAACGGTGGCACAGCCACGTGGCACCCGAAAAATCTGAAACCTTCGTGTGCATCTATAGACCCTACTGCAACATATGAGCATGGTTTTAGCATTTCAAATTACATACCCTACGAGCCTTTCACCGGAAACGGTTCAAGAAAACACAAAAGTGGCTATGGTGGTACAGCCACGTGGCACCCGAAAAAATCTGAAA
Organism: Pictodentalium vernedei; assembly: GCA_031216915.1. Taxonomy (NCBI): domain Eukaryota; kingdom Metazoa; phylum Mollusca; class Scaphopoda; order Dentaliida; family Dentaliidae; genus Pictodentalium; species Pictodentalium vernedei. The sequence continues at coordinate 73,798,819 of CM062296.1, read as the reverse complement.
CCTTCCTGCACATCTATAGCCCCTACTGCAACTTCTGAGCATGGATTTAGCGTTTCGAATTACATATCCTACGAGCCTTTTGCCAGAAACAGTCTAAGAAAACACAAAAGTGGCTACGGTGACACAGCCACATGGCACCCGAAAAATCCGAAACCTTCGTGCGCACATATAGACCCTACTGCAACATCTGAGCATGGATTTAGCATTTCGAATTACATATCCTACGAGCCTTTTGCCGGAAACGGTCTAAGAAAACACAAAAGTGGCTACGGTGGCACAGCCACGTGGCACCCGAAAAGTTAAAAAATTTATAGTAATTTATATATTTTTTATACTTACCAATGACCCAGACATAGCTGGTGCTAACTCTTAAAATATAGGGCCAAACACAAATTTTGCCCCCCAATCCCCAAAATTTGCATCTAAAACAAACAAAAACATGTCCTGAAAGGCCCTCCACACTTCGCCCCTACTGCGCATGCGCAGTGTCAAGACGTTCCAAAATTGGCGCCATTAATCATTCTAATAACCAGTGCCTGGTAAGCGCTATGTACTCAGCGGGGAGGCAAGAGTTCCCAACTCCTGGGAGGGCCATCCCCGTCTGGGTCATTGGTAAGTATAAAAATATATAAATTACTATAAATTTTTTAACATTTTTATACTGTACCAATGACCCAGACATAGCTGAATAGTAAAAAGGCTGGAGGGCCAAGGACATAGAGCAAAATGGAATACGCTCAATAAAATAAAATAGAGTCATCCCCTGTAGGGAAAAAGAAGTAATAGGCCTTACATGTATCTTTCTTATTTATGATAAATTAGAAAGATACAACACCTTCCAAAATTGAGCTTCATACATCCATGTACTCTATTAATATCCAATATAATCCTTATACTAATAATTTTTAAAGTAAGCCAATAAATAAAGTAAGTCTAGAGAATAGAGACTCTTATACTCCTTAAAAGTGTCTGAGGATTGCATAATCATGTCCGTTGACATATGCAATATTCAAAAGCTATACTTTAAAAACTAAGAGTTGAATGAATTTTAAAAACATAAACTTCTCACTAAACAACCATCCCAATAACAGCTCAGAATTACTAACTCCGGAGGAGGTATCCCCTTGTTTTCATAGTAAAACAGGTGACCCAAGGGAACACCCTCCCCCCCCCACCCCGTTTTTCTTGCCCTGGGTCAAATAGCCCAGAGCGAAGAGGGCAGCCGAACGGAGACACTGCCGAAACAGACAGCCTACCTAGCTATAGTAGCAACTGTTAAGTGAATGACATTCTAAGCAGTAGATAATAGACCTAACAATAGAGGCCTCCAGAAATGGACTCGATATTTCTGAGATAAAATTCATGAATGTGGATGGCTGAGCGCAATGAGCGGCCTTCAAAAATCTATAATAGCGACACTATTAATGTAAGCCCAAGAAGTAGAAGAACTCTTACTTCATGAGCCGAAATCTTAAGCACAACTGCTAAGTCAATGATATACCATAAGCAGTACCGATAGTTAATAGAATCCATTAACAATAAAATGGAGCGTAACGTCCTTCTACTAGACATCAAAGACAGAAGAAGCTTACGCCCTTGTAATAAACAGATATCTGTTTATAAATACATAAACTGTACCCGGAAAGAGTAAAGGCCTATGCCCATACGAAGACGGAAGGACCTTAAAATAATAGGTTCCGGATAATAGGAGCCTAACTCTTATGCAACAATCCAACCTAAATAGTAACGGAAGTAGTGATTCCGAAACTACGAAGTGAAAATCATCCATCGATAGTGCATGAAACTCACTGACTCTACAGTAAAAGAGAAACCAACAGAATTACTGTCTAAAAGGTCAGAATTTGAAAACTACTGTTTTCAGAGGCTCAAATGATTACTTAGCTAAATAAGAACCGAAGTTAAAATCCGTATAGGAATTTAATCTATAGATTCTAAGTCTATTTATCAAAAAGTTACTGACTTAGATAAAGAGACAAAAGACTCAATTGTAAACTATCGTAGAGTGCATAGGTATGAGGTAACATAAACCTATAACCTAAATAATAACAGGCTGCAGTAGATCTTGTGAAACAAGTATACTAAAAAACAGCAATGAGTAGTATGGAGGGATCAACAATATGAACATAATGATCCCTACACCACGACGGAAGAGCCTCCACTTTAGCCGCATAGAATAGCGAAGAAGAGGATCTCCTATAGTAAGAAATCGCGTCCAAAGCTCGTCCAGTACAGTGCTTACAATGCAATATGGACCACACAACGGAATACATGAAGGTTGCGACCTTGCTGGTTGTGATAAAGATGACACGATTTACCCAGTGAAAAAAGATCCTCACATAGAGGAAGATTTCACGTTAAGACCCACAGTAGACAAGAGAGTAAATTACTCATGATCTCTGTGAAGATAGAGATGCTATCAACAGAAATGTATTGTGGTTGTTTATCTTAGCAATACCTGCTGAAACAACAGCGCCGGAGGATACGCGTATCCTATCATTCCGTCCTATAGATCAATAGAGCGTTAACAACATTAGCTCAGAGGTCTGGACAAGCCAACACATACGTCTGCAATTGATTAGCAAGCTGTGTCATAAATAAATCATCATTGGGCGCTCCCATAGATAGCAAATCTGATTGAATACTTGTTTGTTGAGAGTCCATTCTGACAGCAACAAGCGACCCGTAAGAGAACGGGAGTCCGATAAAACAATCAGACGACCCGGAATATGACGGACCAAAACTGAACTTGGTGTACTATAACCAACAGACGGATTCTTTCCATTAAATAGAATAACGGAAACGAAAGAGTGCCTCCCTGGTTCCGGAGATACGCCACTACTGTCGAATTAAAGGACAGGAATTTGGGCATGCGTTTCTGAATAATGTTCATGCAATGACATAAAGCAAGCCTAAAAAACATTATTCCGCAGAAGAAAACTGATTGCTAAGAGACTGCGGAACCCAAAGACCCTGGCACTTCGAATCCGTAGGGATCAGTATAATATCCCAATCTGTTTGACTGGCAACCGTCATAACAGCCACACTCGGGTCCGGCAACTGCGGTGACACTCTCTGAGTCAACCACCGAATGTTTGCCCCAGTCTGAATCTCTTGTAACACTAGATAGACAAGAGAACGTGTAAATCGAGCAATTCATGGATTGCCGAAAAGTTGCCGTCGAAGAGAAGCTCCTCCGAGAACGAAGCGACTCTGAGAGAGTTCTTAACCTTACTATCCACGCGTGTGGATGTAGCTAGGGCTGCGTCACGTCTAACTAACTCCAATCAGCCACTGAAGGGCGGAGTTATACGTGAACAAACTACTGCCCTCAAAAGAAATTACATTGAGAATAATATCCCGTAAATCTTTTCTTGAAGACGTAATGATAACGCCTCAGTAAGGCGGATTACGTATGATAAAGCGTCTAAGTTAAGTCTACTATACATAATGTCGTTCCCAACATTGAAATTGGAAAAGACATACACGGCGAAAAAGAATATATGCAGTCTTTAATCACACCGTCTAGATGCATATGAACTCTCGGTATGCCCTGCTCTGCCAAAATAAACTATTCGTATAAATGATAAAATGGCAGAAATGAGCAACGCGGACAAGAAACTAAACTATTATGCTTAGTAGCAGGCTTGTATATATATATATATAGCGTCGAAAAATAAAACACATGTTGTAATGACAATATTGGACTGCGTCGGTAAGTCAGGGACAATGTCCCTGAACCGATCGAAAAATCCGAGTCCAATGACGCTATAAGTCTCTTATCCAAGATCGCAGCAATGAAGTCCGAAATAACAATCACTGGAAGATAATGCCAGAAGATATGAAAGGCATCTTCCGATACTACTAAAGGGAAAACTCGAAATCTTTCGAATCCCTTTCGCCATCCTGTCGGACCCTATAAAGCGTTCGGTTGTCCGTACCTGATGCAACCGCGGACCGCACCGACCCAGCACCGTCGGATAATTCCTGATTCGACCGAGAAACTGTCAATTGCTGGGATGCTGCGAAACAGCTGTGCTAACTCGGATAGCACGTCCGTCACTGAGGCCTGAGGAGAAGCGGTCTTACGATGCATTGCCGCTGGAAGCTCCGTGATCGTTACCCCGTGGATACTACCAATATTCGAGCGAACGGAGTGTATAGGCCTCGTGTCCCTTGGCTACCGGATGGCGCGACCTATTCGCCGTGGAATCACTGAATGCCGAAACTGATCGGATACTCGAGGTCACGTAGCCAATGTGCGGTCGTGTGCCCTGCTGTGAGGATGAGGAAGCATTAAGGACAGTCTCTCGGACTGTCAATATAACGGAGCGTCCCGACCGACGGACATATGCGCCGAATGTAAAATATCTGAACCACAACATGCGGTCCCCTATGTTGTTGGACGAGAGAGGGACCTCTCTCGCTCACAGCCCGGACGGACCTGGACAAGCCAGGAACCGGACTAACAGGCTTCCTCCGATCTGTCCTCAATCTGCCGTCACTGGGTGAGTACTAAAGTAATTAAAGTGCTCGCATCACCCAAATCTCCTTCCTAGACCGCAACGGACGAACCCGGCAGGCGAACCATTCGATGAATGTACGCTACACCGGGTGAGCTAGCGAATGTCACTCCGTAGGCGATAGACATATTCCATGAGCACTTATTGCCGCTAACTCTTCATTAACTATGACGACAGAGGCACACTTTTGAAAGACATCTCCATAACTCTTCGAACAAGAAACCAGAAATGCTTGGTTAGCAAGCATAAAATAATAATATATATAGCGTCGTTCAATAATTCGAAAGTTTGTGTGACATTATTGGACTATGTCGGAACTGAGGGACGATGTCCCTGAACCGAACCAAAAATTTCTAAGTCCACCGACGCTATCAGTTTCTTATCCGGCATCGCAGCATTCTGGTCCGACGAAAGAAGCTGTAGAAGACCAAGTCAGATGACATACACAACAGCATATGTTGTTCCGAAAGGGAAAGCTCGAAATCCTCCGAATCCCTTTCGGTATCCCGTCGGACCGGATGAAACTTTCGGACGTACGTACCCGCTTCCGCGGAGCGTCCTGACCCAGCATCGTCGGATAAAATATACGCGACAGATTCAGTTGATGCTGGGATGCTGCGATAAACTGTGCTATTAAGGAAAGCACGTCCGTTCCCGAGGCCTGTGCAGTAGCGGTCTTACGATGCATTGCCGCCGGAAGCTCCGTGTACGTTGACTCCCGCACACTTCCTATGCGAACGTCCGGAGTCTGCAGGCCTCGTGTCCCTGGCTACCGGATGGTGTGACCTGGTCGCCGAAGAATCCTTGATCGGCGAAGCTGGTAATATATCGGCGGTCACGCAGCCAAGGTGCGGTCGTGTGCGCTGACGAGAAGAGGAAGCCTTAGCAGTCTCCGCGGACTGCCTATACAACGGAGCGTCCTGAGCGACGGACATATGCTCCGCTTGCGACACATTTTGTACCACAACATCTGGGGCCAGATGTTGTTGAACGAGAGAGGGGCCTCTCTCGCTTGCCGTCCGGATGGACCGGAACGAGCTATGAACCGGACTAAAAGGCTTCCTCCGTTCTCCCTCCGATCCGCCGTCACTGGGTGTGCATTAGGTTAATTTATAGTGCTCGCATCACCCCAAAATTCCTTCTAGACCGCAACGGACGAACCCGGCTGCCGAACCATTCGGTGAATGGACGCTACACCGGGCGAGCTAGCGGACGTCAAAGGCCGTCGAACCTACTAGGGTCCTCTTAGGCAATTGGCGTATTTACATGAGCACTTTTCCGCTAGCCCTTCATTAATTGTGACAACGGAGGCACACTGTTGGAAGACATCACAGATACATCACCCTAATCTTGATCGTCTGAAATAGAAATTGATAAAGTAGAGTGACCCTGCGGGGAAAGGACCGGAGTGTCTAAATCCCCAATAACATACCGTGACATACGCTTCCCATATTGTCATCGAAATCATACGATACAGAACAGGAGTTAATGCGAGTACACTGACCACATATAGAATGATAATAAAGTCAGAGGAAGACTTCCTCTTAAAACAATTGATCAATATCCTTTCAATGTGAAAAGAAAACAAGTCCTGGTACTCGCACTAACCCCTGGCAATCAAAATACATAATAATAATATGATCCATTAATATAGAAAAAATAATTGAAATCAAAATATTTTGAAAAAATATTTTTTCAGAACAGCCCAAGTTTCTGAAAAGTAACGTTGAGCCCCAATGGATCCCAAGCCTAAGTGTGGACAAAAATTTTTAAAATATTTTAAACAATTTATTCAACACTTACGAACAATAATAATGTATCTAGTTATGATTAAAATAACATCACGATATTATTTTTTAGAAATCCCCCCCTCACACAGAGGGCTGTTGTAAATGTAAACAATGAGTGTAAAAACACTAAAATAAGACTCCAGGCACCCAGGCCCGAAATCAGTTACCAAAAATACACTATCTGATGCAAAACAGAGACTTCCAGGGAAGAAACTGCAGAACATCAGATGGTAGATGCAGAACACAACGCCTAACCACCCGTAGGTGAAGACGTAAACATGGGGAAAAGAACAGAATTCATTCTGTTATTCAGCTAAAACTCCCAAGAAAATTTAGTAATAATAATTACAAAAACTATGCCAAAAGCATGGGAGAATAGCAAGGGGGAACTTAAAGGACAGGGAGAGAGGAAAACACTTAAAAAACAGTGTAACTAAACAATCAGAATGACAACAAAATGGCTGCTGCCTTGAAAATAGGTAACTTAACATAATTTCATTAAATAATTTTAAGTTACAGCCCTGATAATATTCTGTCACACATTTTTTTCCTCTCCTCCTTCTCTATCCTCCTTAGAATCACCATTTCACTAATATTTATGTGTCTGGCATCATTTAAACTGAGATTTATAAGCACAAAGATCAGTCAGATGTTAACTGATGAAGGGCCAAACTTAGAATGATTAATGGCGCCAATTTCGGAACATCCTTGACACTGCGCATGCGCAGTAGGGGCGAAGTGTGGAGGGCCTTTCAGGACATGTTTTTGTTTGTTTTAGATGCAAATTTTGGGGATTGGGGGGCAAAATTTGTGTTTGGCCCTATATTTTAAGAGTTAGCACCAGCTATGTCTGGGTCATTGGTACAGTATAAAAATATCCGAAACCTTCCTACATATCTACAGATCATTTAGCAACACCCTAGTGTAATTTTAGAACTCCGAATTACATAGGTTGGGACTATTCAGCAAAAAAAGTGAAAAAATAACACATTTTTTAAGTGGCTCCACAGAAGCCACCTGGTGGCACAAAAATTTAAAAGTTGTATTTTGGGGTTGCACAGACCCTATCGAACAACTGTAGAAAGTTACAGCGTTTCGAATTACAAAACCGGACGTACGGAAGTACGGACGTACGGACGGAGATCATGACAAAATAATTTTTTTTAAAATGCGGGGATAAAAACATCTCGACACGAAGCGGATTATAAAAAGAATGAGTCTTTAGAGACGGTATATGCGCACTGGCAACGGAAGTCGTGGAGTTGTACTTGGGAGAGAGCGTCCCATACTGGGTCTGCGCCGGTTGCACTCGACCCAGTTTTGGCTTATTTTTTATTGGTGCTTTTGCACCACTTTTCTTTCCCAACTTGCTTGGGAAAGACAAAAATAGAGAGTATTTTATCCGAGTTAGGGACTTCCACTGTAGTGCAAGCCTGAAGTAAACAATTGTGAGTAGGTTGATAAGAAACTGTTCAGATATCTGAACATAAGTACCACAATCGAGACTTGAGGCATCACAGTCGAAACGAATCAGGATGCCTTGATGATGCGGTTCGAAAAACCTTTACACAACGCAGACGATAGCAAAATTTATTATTTTAAATCAAATTCTTCCAAAAATTTCTACAAAACAATATTATGTGACTCCTCATTGGAACGAGCTCAACGAGCTCGTTCCAATGAGGGGTCACATGATATAGTTTCATTGCAATGTTTGAAAATTATTTTTTCAACTGCTGAATTTGTATGTTATGGACGACTCCTTGGGTAAAGCGATAATATTATTCATTCTGAGCTACAATTAAAAAAACTGAAGACATCTTGAAAATTAAATTGTGGGTAAATAAATAATGACGATAAACCGATATTTTTGTAATTACACCGGTATTCAATCGATATTGGTTTGAATACCGGTATATATCTGTTTATCAAAATACCGTGCAGCCCTACTGCCATGCTCCTTCATCTAAGCGAAACAGAATTATGATTGTTTTCAATACACACTTTCAATACATTATTTGTGCCAAGTTTGTCCAAGAAGTTTCAGATAAGATGAAAATGTGATTTCCCATAGAGTTTCCATAGTAACTATGAACTGGAATTGTGGCCATGTTTGAAACCTGATCAACATTAAATAAGGATTGTTGGTAGAGGGTGTCCCAGAAATCAATGATGTGAAGTTTCAAAACTTTTGGCCTTGTAGTCACAGCGAAGATTTTTGAAAATCGACCAATCAGAATCAAAGAATGCATCTGGCCGCCATGTATTTCATCCAACAAAATGAGGAAAAAAGTTTGGAGAGAACCTCCCATAGACCATTCCTGCCAAGTTTGGTTCACATTGGCTCTGCAATTCCAGAGAAGATGAAAATGTGATTTCCCAAGGGGTTTCCGTGACAACTACGAGCCACAATTGCGGCCATATTTGCAACTCGATCAACATTAAATTTGAAACATTGGTAGAGGGTGCCCACTCATCAACCATGTGAAGTTTCAAAACATTTGGCCTTGTAGCTTCAGAGAAGATTTTTAAAAATCGACCAATCAGAATCAACGAATGCCTCTGGCGGCTATGTTGTTCATCCAACGGGAACAAAATGAGGAAAGTTTGCAGAGGATCTCCCACAGACCATTCCTGCCAAGTTTGATTCACATCTGCTCAGCAATTCCAGAGAAGATGAAAATGTGAAAGGTTTATGGACGACGAAGATGATAGCTCACATGGCCATTTGGGCCAGATGAGCTAAAAATGGAAATAACTCTGCCAAAATGAATGTGATCGATTTCAAAATTGGTGTTGTTCAGGTTGTCATGCTGGCTAATCTCAGTGCCATGTTTAATAAAAAATGTCAGGAAAATGAAGGAAAACAAGCTTGAACAAAGTTGAATCCTCAGACGACATACTATCTAAGTAAAAAATGTATAACAACTCAGCAACAACATGTCGAATCAATCTCAAAATCACAGGAGCAGAGATTCCCAAGGTGGTTAAGTTCTTTTGACACGTTTAAAAAATATTGACTCATTAATGACTGAAAAATGTTCAGGACAAAATTGTGTGGAGAAGGATGGCCCAACATGAATGGACAGACAAGTCGATTTGAGTATACCTCCCAACCAAGCCTGAATATAAGCAACCTGTGATTTGCAAAATGAAGTCCCCAGAGGGTGAATTTGCTGATGCTATCCCATACAGTGGCCCAATTTATCCTCTAGGTACATCTTTCTGTTTTAGCTGGAAACCTTGATTCAGACTGAGGTTCACAGAGGGTAAATTTTGTGATGCTACCCTGCTGTGCAGGGTAGCATCACCAAATTCACCCTCTGGGGACCTCATTTTGAAGATGACAGACTACTTATATTCAGACTTGCTCCCCACCCCTCCACAACTTTGTTGTGAGGAATATAATTATATATATATATTATAGGCACTCTTCAATAAATTGCAACAAAGCAAATTCATATAATGCAAAGAAGTAATGTTTAGTATATCATTCGTACTTACATCATATACTGCCACTTTTCGAGGTTTCTCATCAAAAGCACTGGTCAATAGATCCTATAATATCAATAAAACAGAATGTGTTAAATTAAAACATTGTAAACCAGCACTGCTCCACTTCATGGGATTATTACGGGAAGCATGTTGAGGAACAGTTTGTTTGTTTGTTTGTTGGTGGTTAACGTCACATATTTATGCACTATGGCTAATCATGACACAACATGGAGATGAAGTCAAGTTTAGTCAATCGTTGATCAACATGTTGCCCATTTTAGAGGACGTTCACCCCAAGCATTGGTGACTGGGTCCTATTTTACTAGTAAAGCGGAACTGATTTACCACAGTAAACAAGTGCTGCTTACTTCCCGGGGTTCCCACGGGGAGTTGAGGAACAGTGGGGGCCTGTTAAAACAGTGGAAGTCTGTTAATTGAATAGCCATTTTGCCAAGAAAAATTATTAAATTAACAGGAGTATTCAATTAACTGGGATTGTGTCACTTTACTGTATTCTAGAGATAAACTTAGCATTAGTGGGGGCTGTCCCAGTGCCTGATTCAGAAGCTTCAACAAGTTCAGAATACTGCTGCTAGGATAATTACTGGTACCAAACGCTCTGAACAGATAACACCTGTTTTAAGACAATTACATTGGCCTCCAGTTAAACAGAGGATTGATTTCAAAATATTGATCTTAGTATTCAAATGTATCCCCAAACTGGCTCCAGTTTACCTGCAAGAGCTCCTCACTGTATATAAACCAACGCGCAGTCTCCGATCTAAAAACCAAATTCAACTAGTTGTGCCTTTTAGCAGATCTAATCAGGCTCATGATCGTGTGTTCTCCATCGTGGGTCCCAGATTGTGGAATTCCCTGCCAATTAGTGTCAGAACTTCAGAAACTCTCGACGTCTTCAAAAGAAATCTTAAAACTTTCCTATTTACTGAAGCATTCTCCTAAACCTCTCTAAGAGGCAACCAAAACAGATGTGACTCTTCATTTCAGAAAAGTGTATTTATTTCTGTCAAGCCTTTTAGAGCACTATTTGTGGTTTTAAGCTCTAGAAAATCAATTATTATTATTATTTATTCTATTATATCCTGTTTGACAGAGCTCCATGAGCTCTGTCAAACAAGATATAATAGACTAAATGCCTGTATTGGATGTACTGAGGCCAAATAGGTCTATAAGCAAAGGAAAACTGGGGAGAATCAAGAGTAATTTCTCGATAGGTTACAAGATTTTTCATTCAATCAACAGGAGTTTACTCTATAAGGTATATTCAATTAAAAGGTCAAATTTGTACTGGAGGTATGGTAAATGGTTTTGTATTGAGAAATTATATTCAATTAATGGAGGTATTCAATTAAGAGATATCCAATTAAGTGGTCTCCACTGTAGTCAATTTCCCTGTGGAAAATTTGCAGTTAACAGGAGTATTCAATTAACAGGCAGGAAATTGGTTATTATCTAGAGCTGAAACGGTTGGCTCATTTTCATATCCAACTAACCGAGAGCTATAACCGGATAATATCTGTGATCTGTGTGGCCTTTATGTCACCAAAATATTGGATCAAAACTATAGAAATTGCAAAGCATATTCGCAGAAATTATTCTGTAGTGTGTATACAAAAGTATGTTGTCAGGTACTGTGGAAAAGTTTCTGTGATTACTCAGTACTCGCGGAAATTGTCGATCATTAACAAAGTCTTGAACACTAAAGTCGATTAATTCTCAACATATATATAACACGGCTTTGAGGTGCAATCTATCCCAAAGGAGAAGCACCCAGTTTACTACGTTTTAACCATGGAATGACAATCACTATCGATATTTCTGATAACTGATTGATGGTTTTTCTAATCAGTTCGTTAGGTAACCGGTTTCAAACCAGGTATCCGGTTAACCATTACAGTACAGTAGAATCCTCTTAATTGAATATCCATTTTGCCAGTGAAAATTATTCAATTAACAGGAGTATACAATTAACAGCGATTTGTTCAGTTTCCTGTGTTCTGGAGGTAAACTGAGCATTTATTCTATTATATCTTGTTTGACAGAGCTCATAGAGCTCTGTCAAACAAGATATAATATAATAAAGACCTGTATTGGATGTAGTGAGGCCAAAAAGGTTGATAAATAAGGGGAATTTGGTGCGTGTCACAGTAATTTTTTCGACATATTACAAAAATGTATATACAATTAACAGGAGTTTACTCTACAATCCATATGCAATTAACAGATCAAATTTGTACTGAAGATATGGTAAATGGTTTTGTGTTTTAAAATTATATTCAATTAACAGGGATATACAATTAATAGATATCCATTTAAGTGGGCTCCACTGTACTATTATTCTCCTATATTCTGGTGTGAAAACGAACATTTATTCTATCAAATCTTCTTTGACAGACCTCAAGGTAGAATAAATGCCTAGGTTGCAGCCCTTGAAATTAGTTTTATCCATGATTTAATGGATGAATGTTGGTGAGTTGCATTTATTCAAGCCAGTTGTTCATTAAATTCATGGATTTTGTGAATATAATCATCTGAAAGCATGATGGTACATAACAATCAAGTAACATAACTGTTGTAAACGATCATTCTTTTTGACGACAATATTAACAGAAACTCTTGTAAAAATAAAATGGTCAACAATTTCGGCACACATGTCGACACTCATAGGCTCACTGCTGTGTCAGTGTGCCTCTTGATATCAAACCACTTACAACCAGAATAAATGCTGTCACAGTGCCGTGGCGAACTGGTTTTGCCATGGCAGTGTACGGTAGTAGCAAAAATGCTAATTTCGAGGGCTGATGTCAGATGTATTGAGGCCAAGTAGGCCTATAAACATAAGAAATTCAGTGGTTGTCATAGTAACTGATATATATTACACAATTTTTTATTCATTTAACAGTTCACCCTATAATCTATAATATGCAATTAACAGATCAAATTTGAACTGAAGGTATGGTAAATGGTTTGGTGTTTGGAAATTGTATTCAATTAATATGATTATTCAATTAAGCGATAAATAATTAAGTGTGCTCCACTGTGCCAAAACTTTTCAATCCAGACTTTCCAGTGGCTACAATCAACGAGATTGTGAACAACAAGCCAGAAAATAAGCAGACAGTCATCAGCAAAATGAGATCCCCAGAGGTTGAATTTAGTGATGAACACCCTTTGTGAACCTTAATCTGAATCAGGGTCTCAAAACTAAACAGAAAGAGGTACCCAGAGGATAAATTGGCCCACTGTATGGGATAGCATCATCATATTCACCCTTTGGGGACCTCATTCTGCAAATGTCAGACTGCTTATTTTCAGGCCTGGTGAACAATAATAAATCTAAGTTCACAGGGATTTAACTCGGCTAATTCGTTCGAAATTGAAAATTTTGTAATATGTACCTTGAACGTTCACTTGTTAGTTACTGGTCATATTTCAAGAATTTTTATCTAAATCGATACATAAATCTCACTTTCTGTGCAAAAATCTGATTGCACCTAATTTTGTACAAATTGGCTGCCATCGGCCATCTTGAATTTCGGACCAGACCCCAAAACACTCGTTCTCATCCCATGGTCCCAAAGGTACCCAAGAAGTTTCGTAAAGATCAGTTCATAAATACGGCCTCTAGCTAGCCTGAGCCGTTTTGGCATTTGCACTCACAGTGCTGAAAGTAACACTAAATACATCAAAGTTAGTCTAATTTGCATAATTTACATAACAGAAAAAAACCTGTATTATATGTGATGTATCCCATGATACTAAACATTCATACAAAAAATTATTCAAATCAGCGCTTTCATACGGAAGTTCTGCGCAAAATCTGATTGCACCTAAGCTTGTACAAAATAGCTTAAAAAGATAAAACAAAATCTCATTTAACCCTTTACCCAACCCAGGAGATAACAAAATTCATTACTTAAAATATTATTTTTTCATTTTTCTTAAAACATTTGAACAAAACCATATCATGTGACCCCTCATTGGAACGAGCTCACTGGGCTCGTTCCAATGAGGTGGTCACATGATTTGGTTTTGTTGAAATTTCTTTTTAAATAATGTTTTTCAACTGCTGAATTTTTTTATACTACGCGGGTGGTTGCAGACGATTTGTTAGGTAAAGGGTTAACCCTTTATCTAATGGATCAGCCGCATCCGTCTGCATAATTTACATATTGTGCAGTTTAAAATAAAATATTTTTCACAAAATTTCAAGAAAACCATAGCATGTGACTCTTCATTGGAACAAGCTCGTTGAGTCTGATCCAATGAGGGGGTCACATGATATAGTTTCGTTGAAATTGTGTCACATCATAAGCTAAGTTCAAGGTCAATAACACCATGAAAAATCATCCAACAGGGACCAAACTCGAAATTGATTTGTAGGTACCCATGACAAAGCCACATACCAGAAACAAGCCCTTCAAAAAAATTTTAAAAATAAATTTTGATATCATACATGCGCATAAGGTAAAGCGTAAGACAGAAGCTCAATTATTTACAGATTTCTAGAGATGGGCAGCACTGGAATTTTGAATTCAATATCGGGTTTGGTATTTTTAAGAGGGTATACCTCGGTGTCGGTTTGGTATTCAGTATCTGACTTAACAGAGATTTGCTGATAGAACCAAAGAGGAATTAACATCAGAAAAAACAGAATAAGTTGTTGTACAGTGGAGCCCACTTAATTGGATATCTCTTAATTGTATATCCCTGTTAACTGAATATAATTTTCAAACACAAAACCATTTACCATACCTTCAGTACAAATTTGATCTGTTAATTGCATATGGGTTGTAGAGTAAACTCCTATTAATTGTGTATAAATTTTTGTAATATGTCTAAAAAATTACTGTGACACGCATCAAATTCCCCTTATTTATCAACCTTTTTGGCTTCACTACATCCAATACAGGCATTTATTCTATTATATCTTGTTTGACAGAGCTCTATGAGCTCTGTCAAACAAGATATAATAGAATAAATGCTCAGTTTACCTCCAGAACACAGGAAACTGACCAAATCCCTGTTAATTGTATACTCCTGTTAATTGAATAATTTTCACTGGCAAAATGGATATTCAATTAACCCTTTACCTAACGTGAAAAGCAGACGACACTTGCCAAAAAAATTCTTGAATAACTAAATTTTTTCATTTTTTGTCTCAAAAACATAGGTTATGACCCCTCGTTGGAACGAGCTCGACAAGCTCGTTCCAACGAGGGGTCATAACCTATGTTTTTGAGACAAAAAATGAAAATATTTTGAAAATTAATTGGCGATTTTTGAGAATAGCGTTGGCCGGTTTTGGCCGTTACGTTGGGTAAAGGGTTAAGAGGATTCTACTGTAGTATAATTCTACCACAATGATAAATGACACTGCCAATATAAGCTCAACAGTAGCATTATTTTACAATCACAAATCATATCTACAGTAATTTTGTGACTTGTTCTAAATGCACCCTAATGTTTGAAGATCTATTTCAGGCTTTTGCAATCTCAGAGCATGTGCCCTGATCATGCCATCTTTACAATGTCCTGCTGACAGTAGACAAATCACTTGGGCAGTGATTTCTAGTCAGGTCTTGGCTGCCTGAACAAGAAATCACTGGTAAGCATTTTATGTAAAGAGATAGCTTGTTCAGCCTGAAGGACATAACACACTACATACCACAGAGGTGAAGCAAACAAAATGGTTAAAGCCCCACCAACAATTCTCTTATCCCCTTACAAACTAATGTCTAAATAATTAAATTTTAACCCTTTACCCAACGCAGACGATATCAAAATTTATTATTTTAAATATCATTTTGAAAATTTTTTGTCGAAACATTTCAACAAAACCATATCATGTGACCCCCTCATTGTAGTGTTGAAACGATTAGTCGACTAGTCGAAGTCAATTCGATTTTCGGAAAAATCGGCTCTGAAATCTGTCAGTCGACTAGTCGGGAAACTCAAAGATGAAGTCGTAAAATGCCAATAGTTGGGGGTTAATGATTACAAACATCAGACGTTTCTGCTTTATGGTGGACCTATTTTAAATTGTATTGAGAAGTGGATATCAATGCAATTATTTCGGTTGTTGATGCCGATAATGTTACAAGTTGAGGTAAAGGGTTAAGGCACCGCCACGCTAAGTCCTTTCTCCTCTCATTCGTCCGCAGTACTCTGCACTCCACACAAGTCAGCTGAAGTGCCATAACTCTGCAGCTTCTGCAGAGTTCCCGTGATTAAACTGACTCTTGTACATGTATATAAGTGAATCTTCTTTGCACCAATTACCCTGTCTTCCTCAAAGGTAAATCAATGCCATAGCTCCATTTTCTATGATATTACTATACTGGTTTGGGTGTGACCGGATATGAAGGTGAGGAAACTGTCCATCACAAAATTTGACCCGGAGGTTTTTAATTAATTGCACTGGGCGAATGGCAGCATACTTCAAACATTTTACAAATTCACAAAACTTCTGTTTTAACATCATACATCATTGGGTACTTTTTCCATTGTAAGGACAGAGGACTACGTATCCTAATTTTTTTACTGAATGGTTAAAGCTATAATATGCACGACGTTTTAAATAAACAGCTGCGCCATGAGTACATGATACGCCCGTTGTTAGTTAACCCTTTACCCAACGAATCGCCCGCATCCGCCCGCGTAATATTCAAATTCAGCAGTTGAAAAAATATTATTTTTCAAAAAATTTCAACAAAACCATATCATGTGACCCCTCGTTGGAACGAGCTCGTCGAGCTCGTTCCAACGAGGGGTCACATGATATGGTTTTGTTGAAATTTTTTGAAAAAATTCAAAAACTAATATTTAAAATAATAAATTTTGATATCGTCTGCGTTGGGTAAAGGGTTAAAAGAAAGAAGCACACAATATGAGTCTACATGTGTACCTAACCCATATTTTTTTATATTCATGTACAATAAGCAAAACTAACAGAATACAGTAAAGTTTACTCAATCGTATATCTTTTAATTGAATATTCATGTTAAATAAATAAAATTTCAAAACACAAAACCATTTACTATACCTATAATACAAATTTGTCTTGATAATTGAATATGGGCTTTAATTTAAAACTCCTGTTAATTAAATAAAAAATTATTGAAAACCAACTTTTGCTGTTTTGATTGTCTCTGACGGCCAGTGAATTCCTTCATTAAATGGTGCTTTTGATCCCTGACCCTTTACCTAATGCTAATAGCAGGCGACACCTGTAGCAAACTAAAAAAATTTTTTTTTCTTTCAAAATATAGGTTATGACCCTCATTGGAATGAACAAAAATTACTAATATTTTTCAGATGAGAATCTTATAACTGCAAACAATTTTAATTGGCAGGAAATGAAAAAAATCAATGTTTTTCAAAGAAAAAAAGGGGCATAACTGTGGTAGAATTTGTCAAACCAACCACCCAAATCACACTTGACTTGTATTTTGACATGAGTAATAAGCAAATTGTAAATCTCATTATCCCATTTGGTTCAAACAAACAATTTTATTTCGACAGAAATAAAAGAAATCAATGATTTTCTAAGTAATAAAGTCCCATAACTCTGGAATGACTAATCGAACGGTTTCGTCAGAAATAAAAAGAAATCAATGATTTTCTAAGTAATAAAGTCCCATAACTCTGGAATGACTAATCGAACGGCAACAGTAACTGAAAGGGAGCTTTCTTCCATCAACATAGACCACCTACCAAAAAATCATGAAAAAGGGGCATAACTGTGGTAGAATGTGTCAAACCAACCACCAAAATCACACTTGACTTGTATTTTGACATGAGTAATAAGCATATGAAGTTTGGAAACGATCGGTTAAAATAAACAATTTTATTTTGTCGGAAATGAAAAAAAAATCAACAATTTTTTAAGTTATAAAGTCCCATAACTCTGCAATGACTAATCGAACGGTGACACTAACTGAAAGGGAGCTTGCTTCCTTCAACATAAACCACCTACCAAAATATCACGAGAATCTCTCAAAGTGTTCTCGAGTTATTGTACAACATGTAAAAAATCAACAATTTTCTAAGTAATAAAGTCCCATAACTCTGGAATGACTAATCGAATGGCGACACTAAACGAAAGGGAGCTTCCCTCCATCGATATACACCACCTACCCAAAAATCACGAAAATCTCTCAAAGCAATCTCGAGTTATTGTACGACGTGTAAAAAATCAACAATTTTCTGAGTAATAAAATCTCATAATTCTGGAATGACTAATCGAATGGCGACACTAGATGAAAGGGAGCTTCCCTCCATCGATATACACCACCTACCCAAAAATCACTCAAAGCGTTCTTGAGTTATCGTACAACGTGTGACCGAACGGACAGCGGTATACCATAATACAACCCATTTTTTCAAAACGGGCATATAAAAACTCAAAATACGAAAAAGAGAACAGCTACGTTCATAACTTTGACAAAGAAACTTCATCAAACACCTGTCAAACGAGTCATTAAATGAAAGGGTTATCTACTTACATGTAACAGTCTCTTATCACCTAATTTACTGAGACAACTATGTTTTCAACAGAAAAGCCGACTTGTCGATTTTGAATCGATTACTCCCATAGACTAGTTGACTTTGAAAAATAGGTAATCGTTTCAACACTACCTCATTGGAACAAGCTACACGAGTTCGTTCCAAAATGGGGTCATATGATATGGTTTTGTTTAAATTTTTTGGAAAATATTTTTTCAGCTGCTGAATTTGCATATTATACAGGCAGATGTGGCCTATTCGTTGGGTAAAGGGTTAAACAGCAAATTTTTCCCTTTTTCCCACAATGTAAACAGGAGTTTAAATGATGAGGGCTAGATTATTTTTGGGTGGTCTGAATTTGAAATTTAAAATTTTGTTCTATTCCAAATTATTGGAGAGTGTCTACATGCACTCTCCAGAAATTTGTGATGGAACAAATTTATATAAACCAAATATTATTTGGGTGGGTTCGACTGAATATGAAACATGAGCAAGGAAAACATTGAATTTTGCTCTGGTATCTTCATTTTTAATGAAAGCCCTGTGTGTGGCTTTAGCACTCTATCAGTTAACCAAGTTTCTTTGACACAGATCATTTGGAATTGGTTAAATGCCCAGTTGCTCATACCTTGGTGTATGAAATGATGTATATGCAGCTTGAAACACACTGTCTACTGATGATACCGTATTTACTCTATGTATTGGGACACTCTATGATTTGGGACACACATTTTTTCCAGAAAACTATATTTTTTTTATGCTCCAAAGTTTGGGACATTCAGGAGATTTGTTTCCAGTTGGCCCGTCATGAGTAGCAGACGACACTCATAAAAAAAATTCTTGAGTAACTAAAAGTTTTCATTTTTTGCTTCGAAAACATAGCTTATGATTCCTCAATGGAACGAGCACAATGCGCTCGTTCCAATGAAGGATCATAAGCTATTTTCGAAGCAAAAAATGAAAATATAAAAAAAAATTGGACGGCGATTTTCATATATAGTGATGGAAAACGAATCACACACAACTTTATTCAGCATCAAATCAAGACCAGGCTGTGTTCTATCCCTATTTGCTAACAATTGGGACACCTGTGAAAATAATTACTTTTAGCTGTCCCAATACATAGAGTAAATACGGTATATATGTTTGAGAATTTCATCAAGCTGAGTCAAGTGGTAGGGAAAGTATGGTCCGCACAAACGAAATGTTGACAAATGTCACTAAGAAATCTAAATTTTATAGTAAATTTCCTTTCTTATTATACCTACCACAATTGTTTACTACAGGCTTGCACTACAGTGGAAGTCCCTAACTCGGATAAAATACTCTCTATTTTTGTCTTTCCCAAGCAAGTTGGGAAAGAAAAGTGGTGCAAAAGCACCAATAAAAATAAGCCAAAACTGGGTCGAGTGCAACCGGCGCAGACCCAGTACGGGACGCTCTCTCCCAAGTACAACTCCACGACTTCCGTTGCCAGTGCGCATACCGTCTCTAAAGACTCATTCTTTTTGAATCCGTAAACGTTAGAGTTATGTGATCAGCGGGGAGGAAAGATTCTTTACCCGTAAAGAAGACGGGAGGGCCTCCATGTAAACAATTGTGGTAGGTATAATAAGAAAGGAAATTTACTATAAAATTTAGATTTCTTATCAACCTACTCACAATTGTTTACTACAGGCTGAATAGACAAAAGGCTGGAGGGAATCGCATAACCAACCCCCACATAACCCTAGTGCACTGGAACCGTGAAGCAGAAGGAAGAGGTCCCGAGGCTTATCAACCAGAATGTCGCAATCATTGGTAAAGGACAATGAAAAGAGACATATGAGCCTGTGTGACACACAGACAGAAAAAAGGGCAGTAACAGCACAAGGCTGAAACTGACCTTCAAGAAGCCTAATGGCTATGGCAGACAACAGCCTGAGCAGAAGAAAGAGGACCCAAGGCAAAAAGGTCCTCCGACTGCTCCTGCAACTGGCGTAAATAAAAGGTGGAGAAAGTAGAAGCATTTCTCCAGTAGGCTGCCTGCATAACATCCGACAACTTGACGGAGTTAGAATAAGCCCAAGAGGTAGACAGTGCCCGCACCTCGTGGGCAGAAATACGATTGGTAATACAATCGCCAGCTGCTAAACGACTATAAGCCGTACGAATAGCAAGACAAATCCATCAAGAAATGGATTGAGGAGAGATCTTCTGTCGACCCGGAATGAGAGACAGAAAAAACCGTTTTCTGCCCTTCCGTATGAAGCGTGTCCGATCAAGATAAATGCGAATAGCACGGACCGGACAGAGCAAAGGGCGAGTACCCTCAACAGAGGGAAGAGCCCTGATACAGATAGGAGGAGGAGTAGTATCTGGTAACTGATTCTTAGCCAAAAAGGAGCAATCAGTGGTAAAAGTAACACTGTTGGGAGAACTCCTAAAAAAGGCCGGGTCAACCGAGAGGGCGTGAAGCTCACTAACCCGTCTGGCCGAAGCAAATGCCATCAGAAAAGCCGTCTTGTATGTGAGAAATTGCATATCCACCTGGGATAAAGGTTCGAACGGCGCCCCCCCCCAAGCAAAGCAGCACCCACGAAAGATTCCATCGTGGAGTAAGCTGCAAAGTCCGAGGCCTTTTCAAAGAAAAGTGCCGAACAAGCTTGGAGAGGTAAGGATTAGTGCCGATACGACGCTTCCCCACATAAGAAAAAGTCTCTGAAAGCATAGACCTGTAACCCTTGATGGTAACAGGCTGGAGACCCCGAGAATCAAACAGATATACCAGAAACTCCGCAATCTGTGAAATCGAAGGATTGGCATAATCAACAGAGTGATCAGCACACCATCGACAGAAGACCTTCCATTTAGCTGCATAAGCTAAACCAGTGGAGTGCCTCCTTGAAGAAGAAATGCACTCCACTGCTCGTCTCGAAAAACCTCTACGGAGGAGACAGGACCTGACAAAAGATATGCGTGAAGGTACAATGAAGTCGGGTCGACGTGAAACCTCCTCGGGCGACCTTGACAAAGAAGGTCGCGACGTAGCGGGAGACGTGCCGGAACCGCCGCCATCAGCGAGCGGAGCTGATTGATCCACACACGCTGAGGCGACAGGGGAGCGATCAGAATGATTCGACAACTGCAGGTTCGAATTTTGGCGAGAACCTGAGGAAGAATCGGAACCGGCGGGAAGGCGTAGCCGACTAGACCGTTCCAATCGAGTGACAGAGCGTCCACGGGAAAAGCCAGAGGATCTGGACACGGGGACACGAAAGTGTCCACCTGATGGTTCCAACGAGTCGCAAAGAGATCGATGTGGGGACGTCCCCAGAGATCGCAAAGCGACTGGAACACTGCCCTGTGAAGCATCCACTCGGTGGAAATAACCCTGCCCTGTCGGGACAGGGAGTCGGCTAGGACGTTCAGACGACCGGGAATGTGACGAACAACCACCCCGGCGTGAACCTCCTGAGCGAGCAGTAAAAGATCCCGAGCTAACTCGTACATCGGAAGCGAGTGCGTGCCACCCTGGTTCCGAATGTAAGCAACCACTGTCGAATTGTCGGATAGTAGAAGGACCTGGCGATTCGACAAGTGAGGGATCCACTGCCTGAAACTCAGAAGAAGAGCAAGAAGCTCCTTCTGGTTGATGTGTAGAGCTGCTTGATCCTGGTCCCACAGCCCGTGTAGGGAAAGACCGAGAGGATCCAACGTCGCACCCCATCCGAGATCGCTGGCATCTGCCGTCAGGACGCGATCGGACGGGGGTAAGTCCAGCGGAACACCCTGCGTAATCCACTGAACATCTGTCCAGGGAAGAAGGTGAGGATACAGAGAGTCCGGAAACGGAAGCACCTGATCCAGAGAATCTACATTCGGTCTCCAACGACTGAGCAGAAAGTGTTGGAGAGGTCTGACACGCAGCCGACCTAGAGGAATGAGATCCGTCACCGAACCGCAGAGACCGATCAGCCGGAGAAAACTCCGAGCGGTCGCGGACCTGGACTGGGACAGAGTCAGAGCAAAAGCTGAGAGAATCACAGCCTTGGCCTGGGGAACAGCCACCAAATTGAATTTGGTTTGGAAAGACATCCCCAGATGACAAAACGACTGAGAAGGGACCAGGTCCGACTTCTCCTCGTTGACTCTGAATCCTAGCGACGTGAGCAAGCTCAACAGAGTGGCGACATCCGATTCCAGTAAGGCAGCATTGGAATGCCTCTGGAGGATATCGTCCAGATATGCCGAAGTAGTCACTCTGGACTGTGTGCGATGGAACGCTATCACATGCGACATCAGTCTGGTGAACGCCCAAGGAGCCAGGTTGAGGCCGAAAGGCATGGCCTTGAACTGGTAAACGCGCCCCAGAAAAGCGAACCTGAGATACTTCCGTGACGCCCGATGCATCGGAACGTGGAAGTAAGCGTCTCGCAGGTCGATGCTGGCGGCGAAATCTCCCTGGTGAATTGAATGGCGGACCGACCTGAAAGTCTCCATGCTGAACTTGGGAGCAATGATAGACTGGTTCAGGATGCTCAGATCGATAACCGGTCGGAGTCGGCCGTCCTTCTTCGGCACCAAGAACAGGCGGGAATAGAAACCCACTGACTGAACGTTCTTGACGACCTCGATCGCCCCCTTTGCCAGGAGATTGGCAATCTCCGTGGACAAAAGTTCCCGACGTAAAACGTCTGAAGGAACTGTGGTTGGAAGAGGCACCCTTGACAGAGTGGGGTGCCGTCGGAAGGATATGCGCAGCCCGGACCGAACAACATCTAACACCCATGGATCGGATGTGATGGTGGTCCAATGGTCTGCAAACTCTATCCTTCCTCCAACCTGGGACGAGTCGAGGTGAGGACCTTCATTTCGAGCCCCGACGAGGCCCGCGAGAGGAGAAACCACCTCCTCTGCTAAATGAAGAATCCTGAGACTTCCCTCGATTCTGCCGACCCCTACCTTTACCCCGTGAGTAAGAAGCAGAGGCGGCGGCAGAAGGACCAGCCTTTTGCTTCACAGAGGAAGCAGAAGGGTACTTGTTAGGCTTGGAACGGCCCTTGCCTCCCCGAGAAGGCTGATCAAGCTGACGAAACAGCAGCTGATCTTTGGAATGACGTAGGACGTCATCCCGGACCGTCGACACGGAACCATGGAAAAGTTGCGGACCTGCCAAAGAAGCAGATCGAAGAGTAGCACGCTGCTCCTCGGGAAGGGATCGTCCTGTGTCCAGCACAGCGTCCCTTCGAACTAATTCCAAATTGGCCGTGTTACAGGCATGCGTGTGAGTAAGGTGCATAAGCGCCTTGGACAGCACACGCAAAGGAGCCTGTACCTCGTCAAACTTATCTGGAGGCAGATAAGCAGCCAAAGCTGAGACGCCGTGATCTGAGAGAGAAAGCATGCCAAGCATCTCTCTAGATAAGCCCAACGTGGACTCCAGAGTCGTCATTGGAATGACGGCAGACTTGGGCTTGGAAAGCCCGAGGGAAGTGGAGTCCTGATCCAGAACCGTCAAAGTCTGGCAGACTGACGGATTGGCGGAATCGTAGGAACGATAACGCACAGGAGGCAAAAAGGTGTCAACCCTGGTGAAGAACGAAGTCTTCAAAGCCTTGGAATTCAGCTTGGCATCCAATGCTGAAAAAGCTTCAACCACCTGTACCGACTGGCACGGTCGAAGGCGCCCAGAAGCAGGTTGCTCCATAGGCTGTTGGCGCGCGACCGAAGATCGCGGCCAGGCTGACACTGTCGGCTGGTTAGCAGGTTTGAGCTCAGGCAGAAACCCAAACACAAAGTCAAGAGCCGCCCCCAAGTCCGAAGACTGCTGGCCCTCGACCTCAAGCATGTCGGACTCCTCCCCAGAGTCGGAAGACACATAGCCCATCGTGGGCAAACCAGCCGACGCCTCCCATGGTGTCGGGACACCAGAGGAATCGGAAACCGGCCTGTTTCCAATCCCGGGAGGCGGCGCCATAGGAGGCGCCTGGAAACCACCCATAGCCTCGCTGGAAGCAACAGGAAGGCTCTTTGAGAGAACCTGAGTGAGTAAGGAGAGGGCCTCCCTAAGCTCACTGCCTGTACCGACCGGTTCGACAGGGGAGCGAACCGGCAAAGTGGCTTCACCTCTGACCCTCTTAACCAGCGAAGGGTCACGATCCTCCAAAACACCCGACGCGGGACGACGGGAGGCAGCCGAAACATCTGAAGGCAGACGTGTATAGGGGTACGATGCACCCCGAGGATCAATATTGCGAGAACTCATGAGAGTCACCGCGGACCTCTGCGGGGCAGAAGGTCCAGGCTGCACAAAAGGCGTTGGTCCCCCAAAACTGGTCGTGTGACCAGAGTGAGCGGACGGAAACGCCACGGAGTTCATAGTGTTTCCACTATGAACATCCGAATCCAAAGACACAACTGTGGTACTCGACGGCGACGAGACCACAGCGATGGGCTCGGCCGACAGCCCCTTCCGACTTCGCCGAGTTGAAGTCAGGGAAGGCTGGGGCCGATATCCCACGTCTACAGTATCGGACAGTTCTGCAGTCCCCTGCAGCGAAAAGCCGAGGCCGGCTGAAACAGACAACGAAGCAGACGGACCAGCAGCAGTAGTAGATACGTCGAGAGTCGTTGAGGCTGGTGAAATAATGGAGAGAGCACACCGGCTCGGCTCCGAAGGAGGAGTCACAACCCTAGTGACAGCCTCAGATGTCGACTGGAGGGGGACCGTAGTCCCGGAACCAGGCATCTCTACACCAGAACACTCAACGGCTCCCGCAGTATCCACCACAGGAAAAGACTGCACATCCCCCACGGAGGAGGAATAACTCTCACCAGACAGAGTCGGCTCGGGAGGCCCCGAACGACCACGTTCTCCTTTCCCGCGGGAGCGGGAGGCACGGCCACGAGAACGAACGACACGATTTACAGACGCCCAAAAGGTGGAAGACCATGTTCCACAGACACCACACGGCCGCTCGGCCGAACACCCATTGCAGGAGGAACACGACGAATGTACATCGTCCACATGCTTAGGCAGCAGACACTGCCCACAAGGAATTGTCCTAGGCATGAAAGAGGTGAGAGGAGCAGAGAAGGTGAGATCAGAAAACAGAACACCCCCAAAGAGAGAAAGGTGACAGAAACAAAGACCCCAGACGGCCGACCGGGAACCACCCAACAGGAAGACTACTCTCAACAGAAAGAAGAAACACTGCAGGAGTGGTACCCCGCTGACACCTAACTCTAACACAATTAAAAAATTTTGCAAAAAAAGCATTAACAATAATTGTGAAATAATCTAAGTCCGAACCGCGTGGCCCGCGAAATTCGCGCGCGACTCGAGAGAGAGCAAATAAATATACATGATGGACATATAATAGAAAAAAGAGAATATAAAACACTGTTCCTGAGAATACAAAGGATACACTGTGGTATAATGAATCAGGAATCATCAAACATCGAGTTGGTGGAACACTGATAAGCGTGCAAAAACATCTCGACACGAAGCGGATTTTAAAAAGAATGAGTCTTTAGAGACGGTATGCGCACTGGCAACGGAAGTCGTGGAGTTGTACTTGGGAGAGAGCGTCCCGTACTGGGTCTGCGCCGGTTGCACTCGACCCAGTTTTGGCTTATTTTTATTGGTGCTTTTGCACCACTTTTCTTTCCCAACTTGCTTGGGAGAGACAAAAATAGAGAGTATTTTATCCGAGTTAGGGACTTCCACTGTAGTGCAAGCCTGTAGTAAACAATTGTGAGTAGGTTGATAAGAAAGGCATTTTTAACATTTTACGCAGAAGTGTGATCTTGACTGTGGGATGGGGAATGTAAATGTGGTGCACAACACACCATCTACTGATATATATATATGTGTAAGAAGTTTCAATAATTTATGTCAAAAAGTGAAGAAGACAAGAAATGTTGGTTTTAACTTTTGATGCATAATTGCAACCTTCATTCTGGGGTATGGAATATAAATGTGAACTGTGACACACTGTCTACTGATGATATATATATGTGTAAGAAGGCTCACCAAGTTGTACAACATTCATTCTGGAGTATGGAATATAAATGTGGACTGTGACACACTGTCTACTAATGATATGTGTGAGAAGGTTCACCAAGTTGAACAACATTCATTCTGGGGTATGAATATAAATGTGGACTGTGACACACTGTCTACTGATGATATATATATGTGTAAGAAGGTTCATCAAGTTGTACAACCTTCATTCTGGGGTATGAATATAAATGTGGACTGTGACACACTGTCTACTAATGATATATGTATGTGTAAGAAGGTTCACCAAGTTGTACAGCATTCATTCTGGGATATGAATATAAATGTGAACTGTGACACACTGTCTACTGATGATATATGTGTAAGAAGGTTCACCATGTTGTACAACATTCATTCTGGGGTATGAATATAAATGTGAACTGTGACACACTGTCTACTGATGATATATGTGTAAGAAGGTTCACCATGTTGTACAACCTTCATTCTGGGATATGAATATAAATGTGGACTGTGACACACTGTCTACTGATGATATATAAATATGTGTAAGAAGGTTCCTCAAGTTGTACAACCTTCATTCTGGGGTATGGAATATAAATGTGAACTGTGACACACTGTCTACTGATGATATATATATATAAGAAGGTTCATCAAGTTGTACAGCATTCATTCTGGGATATGAATATAAATGTGGACTGTGACACACTGTCTACTGATGATATATAAATATGTGTAAGAAGGTTCCTCAAGTTGTACAACCTTCATTCTGGGGTATGGAATATAAATGTGGACTGTGACACACTGTCTACTGATGATATATATATGTGTAAGAAGGTTCATCAAGTTGTACAACCTTCATTCTGGGGTATGAATATAAATGTGGACTGTGACACACTGTCTACTAATGATATATGTATGTGTAAGAAGGTTCTCAAGTTGTACAGCATTCATTCTGGGATATGAATATAAATGTGAACTGTGACACACTGTCTACTGATGATATATGTGTAAGAAGGTTCACCATGTTGTACAACATTCATTCTGGGGTATGAATATAAATGTGAACTGTGACACACTGTCTACTGATGATATATATATGCGTAAGAAGGTTCATCAAGTTGTACAACATTCATTCTGGGGTATGAATATAAATGTGAACTGTGACACACTGTCTACTGATGATATATATATTTGTGTAAGAAGGTTCACCATGTTGTACAACCTTCATTCTGGGGTATGGAATATAAATGTGGACTGTGACACACTGTCTACTGATGATATATATATGCGTAAGAAGGTTCATCAAGTTGTACAACCTTCATTCTGGGGTATGGAATATAAATGTGGACTGTGACACACTGTCTACTGATGATATATGTGTAAGAAGGTTCACCATGTTGTACAACCTTCATTCTGGGATGTGTAAGAAGGTTCATCAAGTTGTACAACCTTCATTCTGGGGTATGGAATATAAATGTGGACTGTGACACACTGTCTACTGATGATATATATATATATAAGAAGGTTCATCAAGTTGTACAGCATTCATTCTGGGATATGAATATAAATGTGGACTGTGACACACTGTCTACTGATGATATATAAATATGTGTAAGAAGGTTCCTCAAGTTGTACAACCTTCATTCTGGGGTATGGAATATAAATGTGGACTGTGACACACTGTCTACTGATGATATATATATGTGTAAGAAGGTTCATCAAGTTGTACAACCTTCATTCTGGGGTATGAATATAAATGTGGACTGTGACACACTGTCTACTAATGATATATGTATGTGTAAGAAGGTTCACCAAGTTGTACAGCATTCATTCTGGGATATGAATATAAATGTGAACTGTGACACACTGTCTACTGATGATATATGTGTAAGAAGGTTCACCATGTTGTACAACATTCATTCTGGGGTATGAATATAAATGTGAACTGTGACACACTGTCTACTGATGATATATGTGTAAGAAGGTTCACCATGTTGTACAACCTTCATTCTGGGATATGAATATAAATGTGGACTGTGACACACTGTCCACTGATGATATATAAATATGTGTAAGAAGGTTCCTCAAGTTGTACAACCTTCATTCTGGGGTATGGAATATAAATGTGAACTGTGACACACTGTCTACTGATGATATATATATATATAAGAAGGTTCATCAAGTTGTACAGCATTCATTCTGGGATATGAATATAAATGTGGACTGTGACACACTGTCTACTGATGATATATAAATATGTGTAAGAAGGTTCCTCAAGTTGTACAACCTTCATTCTGGGGTATGGAATATAAATGTGGACTGTGACACACTGTCTACTGATGATATATATATGTGTAAGAAGGTTCATCAAGTTGTACAACCTTCATTCTGGGGTATGAATATAAATGTGGACTGTGACACACTGTCTACTAATGATATATGTATGTGTAAGAAGGTTCACCAAGTTGTACAGCATTCATTCTGGGATATGAATATAAATGTGAACTGTGACACACTGTCTACTGATGATATATGTGTAAGAAGGTTCACCATGTTGTACAACATTCATTCTGGGGTATGAATATAAATGTGAACTGTGACACACTGTCTACTGATGATATATATATGCGTAAGAAGGTTCATCAAGTTGTACAACATTCATTCTGGGGTATGAATATAAATGTGAACTGTGACACACTGTCTACTGATGATATATATATTTGTGTAAGAAGGTTCACCATGTTGTACAACCTTCATTCTGGGGTATGGAATATAAATGTGGACTGTGACACACTGTCTACTGATGATATATATATGCGTAAGAAGGTTCATCAAGTTGTACAACCTTCATTCTGGGGTATGGAATATAAATGTGGACTGTGACACACTGTCTACTGATGATATATAAATATGTGTAAGAAGGTTCATCAAGTTGTACAACCTTCATTCTGGGGTATGGAATATAAATGTGGACTGTGACACACTGTCTACTGATGATATATAAATATGTGTAAGAAGGTTCATCAAGTTGTACAACCTTCATTCTGGGGTATGGAATATAAATGTGGACTGTGACACACCGTCTACTAATGATATATATATACGTATGTAAATGTTGAAACGATGATTGGACAGACAGTAGGTACCAGAAAAGTTCCACTAAAAATGTGGGTATATTTTGGCTGGAAATGCAGGATCATATGCAAAGAAGCCACCAGAAAGCCATACTGACCTTACATTCTCCAAAGTATTCCTAGGGAAGGCTCCTGAACCCTCCCAATAAGAGTGGGATACATCCCTCTTGTGCTTGATTCAAGTTGCAGCTCTGCACAGCTGATAATTCTTTTTACCGACTATTGTGATGCTTTCCTAAAACATACCTCATAAGGCCCCACAAAGTAAGTCTTCTGTTTCTCGGGCCATTTTTTGTAAAATTGTATGCGAGAGAGTGTTTTTTTATTTATTTTTGTCATTATTTGTTTACCATCAAATATTCATGTTCTTATTTTGTTTTATGTTTTTGGCCTCATTATCTACAGAATAGCATGGGTGGTGGTGTGTTTCGTCCCTTGAGTGCAAGAAGGCATTGCAATGCTAAAGCATTGCAAAGCCTTGTTGCACTCAAGGGACAAATTCATCAATTTTATTAACTTGGGTAAAATATCAGACAAAAATCATTCAATATTATTTTTTTAAAGTTTGTATTGGTTATAAGAGAGCATGCGGCAGCCAGGCGTGAGGGCCTGAGAAACAGATTTTTTAACTTTTTTAGGCCTAAATGTATTAATAGTACCATGACACCCACAAACACCCAAAGCAAATTATCTATTTAAATATTTATTGTATTTATAATTAAATAGAAAATTGGCATTGGGTGTTTGCAGGCATCATGGTACAGTAGAATCCTCTTAATTGAATATCCAAAATTATTCAATTAACAGGAGTATACAGTTAACAGGGATTTGGTCAATTTCCTGTGTTCTGGAAGTAAACTGAGCATTTATTCTATTATATCTTGTTTGACAGAGCTCATAGAGCTCTGTCAAACAAGATATAATAGAATAAATGCCTGTATTGGATGTAGTGAGGCCAAAAAGGTTGATAAATAAGGGGAATTTGGTGCGTGTCACAGTACTGTTTTTGATATATTACAAAAATTTATATACAATTAACAGGAGTTTACTCTACAACCCATATGCAATTAACAGATCAAATTTGTACTGAAGGTATGGTAAATGGTTTTGTGTTTGAAAATTTTATTCAATTAACAGGGATATACGATTAAGAAATATCCAATTAAGTGGGCTCCACTGTACTTTTAACGAGGTATGTTATAGGAAAGCACCACAATAATCGGTAAAATAAAAGATTTCTCATGTAATTTTCTGGCCCCTTTTGGGGTATAAAATTGAACGTTTCATATTTCCCAGTTCCCAGTTTTGACTTTGATTTCCCGAAGCTTGGGACTCGTCAATCGAGAACCAGGATTCCTGGTTCCAAATTTAACTCTAGTATACATGTCATAAAAGAATAGAGGTAAATGTAACAAACTTACAGGCTGGCTACCAGGTATCTGTGTTGATGAATGGTCAGCTGAAAGCAAACTGATGAATCAACAGCTTTTCAAGCCCTTGAGGGCAAAGCTATACTATAAGTTCATCAGTTCATCAGTGGTACAAGAAGCCAACACAAACTTTATTGTTAGGAATATTTATCATGATGTTACATTTAATGGTTTTCAATTCAGTGAATATTTACCACATAATGAATTTTAATTATGAATAATATATTCATTTTGAGTGGTAGAGTATTGTCTCAAACCTGTAAAATGAACTACAGGAAGAAAATCTTGAGAGAAATTTACATTTATCCCTTTGCATCCAAATTCAATTCTTGGTCAGTATTTTTTTAAAATTTCTCTTAAAATCATAATATGATTAGGGGGCGCGGTGGCTCAGTTGGTAGAGGTGCAGGCTGCAAGCTGAGAGGTCCTCGGTTCGAATCCCACCTGCAGCAACCGCGTTGTATCCTTGGGTAAGACACTTCACCCCCACTGCCCATGTGGGGGCACGGTGACATTGTGTACTAAGGCGTACTGCACGTTGATGGTGCACCTGTATTCAACCAATGCTAACCCTTCTTGTGTGGAGTTGGTATGTTGGAGCTCACAGTTGCTCACCGTTGCTCGGTGGTTCTCTCCGGGTACTCCGGCTTCCTTCACCCGTAAAACTGTCACGGTCATGGTTAGCCATTGTGCAGAAAAAGGTGACCTTAAACACCAATAAATAAATAATTAATTAAATAATGATATGATTAACCCTTTAAGACTTTATTTATCCTGACGTTCAGACGACGCGCGGAATTCAGTTTCTTCAATGTTTTTCAAATTGTGATGTTAAACGTCGAAAGTACAGATATCAAGATATTTTTCACATTAGTGATTAACCGGTTCAGGGCTAGATTAATTTTGTTGGTCTAAATTTGTTATTCAAAACTTGTTTTATTACAAATTATTGGAGAGTGCCCACAGGCACTCTCCAATAATTTGTATTAAAACCAATTTATAATAACAAAATATTATTTGTGTTTGACTTAACATGAAATATAAGCAAGGAAAGTGTTGGCTTTTTCTCATTTTCTGAAAACCCTGAAAATGGCATCCAGTTAAAAAGTCTTGACAGCACGATTATATTAGTATTTTAAGCTGCGATAACATTTGGCTCAATGGTGGTCACTGAGCACTATTCGGGAGAAAACAGGAATTGAGGTTAAAACTTTAAAAAAATTCGTAAAATAATAACAAAACAAATGACCACAAAGTATCAAGGCGCTGTTTGATTTCATACATCATAAGACGTACAAAAGTATCAACGCGCTGTTTGATTTCGTACGTCATAAGACATACAAAAATATCAGCTCACTGTTTGATTTTGTACGTAATAAGACGTACAAAAGTATCAACACGCTGTTTGATTTCGTACATCATAAGACATACAAAAATATCAATGCGCTGTTTGATTTTGTACGTAATAAGACATACAAAAATATCAACATGCTGTTTGATTTCCTACGTAATAAGACGTACAAAAATATCAATGCGCTGTTTGATTTCGTACGTAATAAGACGTACAAAAATATCAATGCACTGTTTGATTTCGTACGTAATAAGACGTACAAAAGTATCAACGCGCTGTTTGATTTCATACGTAATAAGACGTACAAAAGTATCAAAGGGTTAACATCTGGGGACTGCAACACAAGAACAAGTTCAAGCTCAGTCAACCATTTAAAATTTGTTACCCGCTCTGGAAGATGCGTACCCCAGACACTGCATGGTAGCCAGATTATATTAACCCTCCCCACCGGTTATCAAAATGCCAAAATTGCAAGCAGCAGATGTTTCCTATAATGCATCTAGGAATTTAATCAATTCAATCTTGTTGAGATTCATGCAGATCATGGCATCTAACAGATCCAAATTTGAGAGAATTGGGGCATAAATTAGTCTCAATAACAAGTTGAAGCCTGTATTTCTTGTGATTGTGACTGCAGATTAATGTCATTATCATGAAAATCGGAAATACCAAGATGAAAATTACTTACCAAGTACAATTCATACCAGCTTCTCATATCATGGCCCCAGCTGTTAGATATGGGCAGCCATATTAACATAAACTCAAATATTTGAAGATATCTTCAGATATTTGAGCTTATGTTAACTTGGCTGCCCCTAGTAACCAACTTTCTTTACATAACTTCTCATTTTAATATAAATATTGTGATATTTTGTGTTTCGTTTTTGACTCTCACAAAGCCTCTAGAGTCATGGATATTGCAATTATATCCCAATTAAAACAAAAAATTCTCAGTCTGGGACAAACTATGGTGGCCCAGTGGGACAGGTTCTCTCTAAACCTACCTATCGGAGATCATATCCCCCACATCAGGGATATCCTTGCGCCACCCCCGAGTAAAATGTAAACAATACAGAAAATAACATTTTGGAGCTCTATAATCCAGTTTTATTGTTTTGGGGGTTCAAGAACACTGTTAACAGCCAGGTGAAACAGTGTGGTCGCTGTGGAATGGTTAAAATCCATGTGTGAGCAGTGTTGCCCACAGGCACTTTTCACAATCAATAACCTCTATAGTTTTCAGCCAATATTCAATGAAAGATGCATCGGGTCATACCCAGTGCTTCATTCATTGAAACTTTGAAGGTGATGCCATTGTTTTTAGGGCTGTCATGATTAATCAATCAATCGATTGTCGATCGGTCATGCCGAAATCAATTAGTGTTTTTCATTGTCGAAAAATCGGTAAATTTTACCCCGCTTTAGACGTTTAAAAATTTTTAAAAAAAATGATGATGAAAAAACTATTGTTTCTAAAGGTAAAAGGTCAAGAACATCGATATTAAACCTCAAGAAGCCTTTTAGGAGCAATTGTCTTTTAGGTACATTCAAAGCTTTGATGTTCTGAACTTTTGAACCATCAGTGTAATAATCAAGACCGGACGTCAGTTGCGAAGTTCGCAACTGACGTCCGGTCTTGATTATTACACTGACGATTCAAAAGTTCAGAACATCAACGCTTTCAATGTACCAGAAAGACGATCGTCTTCATTGTTTACTTGAGGTAGGTCACCTGACTTGAACTTCATTTTTAACAACTGCAAAGAGAGGAGGGGGGGGGGGGGGGGGGGGTAACAAGTTTTACGAGTGGCAAGTTCCTTTTAAGACTCTTCAACTTTCTAACACAAGCAAGGTTATGAGGTTATTACTGCCAAAGGCAATTTACTTATTAGTGTTTAAAGTAACTTCCTACATCCATGGCTACATCATTATTATGCCTCAAAGTCAGTTTGTCCAATCAGAATGCTGGAATACCATCTAAGGGTTCTGCCATAAGAGGTAACTCACCTGATATTATTTGATGTCAGGTGAGTAGCTGCCATTACTATATTGATGCATTTCCACTCGCTTCGAATTAAAACAAAATAATACAATTTCAGTAACAAAAAATACTTTCAAGGTACCGTATTTATCAAAATATGATGCACCAACAACAGAATAGTTAGACTTTAAGCTGCGGTACCTGCATTTCAAAATATAGCCCAAATATGGGCTTCCAGCACTCTACAATCTAATCCCTTATTTATTTATGGAGATGTAACAACACTTCTGACAGCCAGGGTCACCTCGTGTCGGACAGTTTTATATGTGAAGGAAGCCTGAGTACCCAAAGAGAACCACCAAGCAACAGCAGCGGCAAGTAACTGTCAGACAGCCCAAAGTACTAACTCTACACAAGCAGGTTGAAGGAAAGTGCTCCATCGACGTGCAGTACACCTTAGTACACAGTGCCACTGTGCCCCACGCAGGCAATCGGGATGAAGTGCCTTGCCCAAGGACACAATGCAGTTACCCCTGGTGGGGACTGAACCATGTAACTTTTGGTTTGAAGTTCAATGTCGTAACCACTGAGCCACCGCCGCTCCCAGTTAATCTCTTGATTTACATGGACTTTTGACATTATAAATGTTACATGGCATGTAGCTGGCTGATACATTTCCATACATGGCACCTCAGCTGATATGAACTCTCATCGACTTGAATGGAAATATATCAGCCAGCTACATGCCATGTAACTTATATTACCGCTCCTCAAGTATATAAAGTCAAGTTCAGCCAATCATTTATACCTCTACTGCTCCCTTTAGAGAATTTCCATCCTAGGCATTTGTTACTGGCCCTATTTTATCAGTAATACAGAGCTCTGTCAAACAAAATTGAATTGGTGAAATTCCAATTTGCATTACATGACAAAATTTGCAACTTAAAGTTTGATATTTCAACAGGGTTCTTGCAGATTCTTCCAACTGAAATTCCAGGACATTCAAGGGTTTTCAAGGACAATTTTGGGCAACAGTCCAGAATTCCCCAAACCCTTCAATCACTAGTCGAAGTCGACTTGGCTTTTGGGTATTGACGACTGTCCCTGCGCGCCCTCAGCGCGTGAAACCATTCCTTTCAGCTTTTAAGCAGGTACACAGAAGATGCTTTTTGACCAGCACCCCAATAACCGCTATGGACAGTCTAACCGTTATAGAAACGGTAACCCCATGGTTCCTGAACATCCTCCACTCCATCCCTAAAAAGTGGTCGACCACTTTAAGGGAGGCGAGCGTTGGTCCTGCATCCTGCCTCTGCCCCTTTTTGTAAGTGCATTGCGCATCTCTTGTCCCAACCCAATAGGATTACAATGCAGGCCTGCCCCACAACCAGGGAAGTTCGGGTCTTCTTTCTGGTGTCCCCAAAAGGGGTCGTTGTTGTTTCCTTCTAAGATGTCCTACCAAACAGACACAGCCTGAGGCAGATTATACTTGCCAGTGATGGCCATCACTCAATACCATCTCCGAAGTGGCAGACTATAATTGCCTGAAAATCCGGATCGACTGCACCCTCGGGGAGAGGTAGTACCTTTGTGAGAGGACCCAACCTCTCACACTGGTCCTCACCCGAGGGTTCAACCGACATCAGTCAAAGAGACCATCACGCCACAACCGGTGACACCTGCCGAGTACCTGAACCTGTTCCACCTTCAACACGAGTAGACATGTTGAAATTAGTCATTTACAGTCACTGAGGGTTGAAAGGGGCTTGTTTCCCATACCGTCCCTGTGCGCGTTAAACCATTCCATTCTTCTTTGGAATTCACTAGACGTTTGAGCACTACACGGCAAGCCTTCTTGGAAGGCATGCCTCGATGATGAAGTTGGAATATTACCCAGTCACAGGTGCGAGACTTACCAGTGCTAAGCACTGCACAGGACTAGCTGCTAGCAACAGCTCATCGTCAACATTGTTTGGAAACTTTAACTTTGTTTTCAACATTAGTAGAGACTAGTAGGACTTGAGTTAGCATGGGAGATGGTATGGTGAGGTGCTATTTTTGATATAGATGAAATTACACTCTGTCTTTATTTTCAGCATTATTTACGTGCAAATCTCATTTAATCTATACATTTTGTGAGACGATGATAATGCCTAATACAATGCTATATTCCTGTGTAAAGATTCGAAAGGAAACAAATCGAACAGCTGATTTCGAATCGAATCGAATATCACATTAAGATTTGAAATCAAATCGAATCCCAAAGCTTCATGGGGCCTTATGTTGAACCCTTCACCTCACTAACCTGGAAAAACAAAGTAAGCACAGGCTGACCTCATTTGTGTCGTACTTGACATATTGGGAGCAAGGTGGCTCAGTGGTTAAGCCATTGGACTCAAACCAAAAGGTCCAGGGTTAGATACCCACGAGGTGTTGTGCCCTTAATCCTGATTGCAGATGTGGAAACATGTGGCACTGTGTACTAAGGCATACTGCAAGGCGATGGTGCCCTTGTCTTCAACCAATGCTAACCCTGCATGTGTGGCGTTAGAATGTTGGGGAGTCTGACAGTTGCTCGCCTCTGCTCGTGATTTTATCCACGTACTCCGGCTTCCTCTACCCATAAAACTATCCGATAGGAGGTGCTCACAGCTGTCAAAAGTGTCATTAAACCCCAATAAAAGGAAACGAGATTTGAGAAAAATTGAATTCTTCGAAGTCAAAAAAGGGACATAACTCTTGCAAAAAACGTCGTACCAAACCCTGATTTCAACTGGACCTGCCTGTTATGTTAACACATCTACAATCCAAATTTTATTTGAATTGGTCAACAGCAGCTAAAGTTATCATCAGGAAACCCCCAAAAAAGAATTTTCTAAGTTGAAAAAGGGGCATAACTCTGGCAAACAGCACCCCGATTTGAACAGGACCTGCATTGTACATTTATACACCTACATACCAAATTTCCTTTGATTTGGCCAACTATCACTGAAGTTATCATCGGGAAACCAAACAAAATAAATTTTTGAAGTCGAAAAAGGGGCATAAATAACTGTGGCAAAAATTGTCGAACCGCATACCCGATTCAAACATGACCTGTATTTTATGTTGATACACCTACATGTTAAATTTAATTTGATTTGGCCAACTATAACTATAGTTATCATCAGGAAACCAAAGTAGGACAGACACACACCAGCTATTTTAATAGTCCCCTTGAAAACAATTTTTCCAGGGGACAAAAATTACTGTGCTGCTGTGTCATCACTTGAGCCACTAGGAAGAAACAATACAAATAATGAGGGGCAGAATTGAACCTTTAACCTCTCAAGTGACTATGAGCCACATCGCTAAAATTTTGTTAATCCAGCTTTCATCCAGTTGGTAACTGAAAATTGTGTTTCCAATTTTCTGCATCTAAGGATCAAATGTCCTCACAAATCAACAACCTACCAGAAAACACCCCATACATATGTACTTGTTTGAAGAAATGTCATATTATGATGACTTAACACCCTAAACAGCATGTAGAATAAGATCATTAATCTGAAAAGAAGACTGTTTACATTTTGGTGATGACCTGTAGTGTTTATTGACTGTCCAATAAGGTAGGACAAAAGATTTACTGAAAGATTGACAGGATACAAATTCTTATCAATGAAGACATATAATATCCCCTGGACCCACACAGTAATTATTAAATCAGTGAAAGATATGATAGAGTGCACACAGGGATTTGGTGCTCGCTACCCAGTATTACGCAGTATTATTCTTTATTTTTGTTTAACCCCCAGCACTCTAGTAAGTCCCCACAAAGTAGATGTTCTGTTTCTCAAGCCATTTTTTTGTAAAATTGCATGTGGGCGGACATTTTTTATTTTATTTTTGTAATTATTTCTTTGACATCAAAAGTTCATGTTCTTGGTTTGTTTTATGTTTTAGGCCTCATAATCTACAGAATAGCAAACATGGTGGGGTTTTTTCAGCCCTTGAGTGCAAGAAGGCTTTGCAATGCTAATGCATTGCAAAGCCTTGTTGCACTCAAGGGCCAAATTTATCAATTTTATTAACTTGGGTAAAATATCAGACATAAACCATTTCATTTTCATTTTTTGAAGTTTGCATTGATTATAAAAAGTATTTTTTTTAAAGGTTGCATTGGTTATAAAAAGAGAGCAGGCGGCAACCAAAAAGACCATGCACGAGGGCCTGAGAACCAGATTTTTAACTTTTTTAGGCCTTATGCAACATAATTTTTCTCTTGTTTAACTAAGAAATTAACCAATTATATATCTTGCTAGACAGAGGTCACTGAGCTCAAGGTATATTTGGTTAAATCTCAAACTACATTATGGGAAATATCTGCTGCTGAAAACTTTGCCATTTTGACATCGGAGCGGGTTAAGG
Source organism: Pictodentalium vernedei (assembly GCA_031216915.1). NCBI lineage: Eukaryota > Metazoa > Mollusca > Scaphopoda > Dentaliida > Dentaliidae > Pictodentalium > Pictodentalium vernedei. The sequence goes on along the minus strand of CM062296.1, from coordinate 73,760,156 downwards.
TAGGTTTCACCACCTATGGTTATATCAGGATCACAAGGCAAGTTAAACTAATGGTTTATACCTGTATAATCCATTTTAGCCATTGTATGGCTCAAGGTATATTTGGTTAAATCTCAAACTACATTATGGGAAATATCTGCTAATACTCAAATGATTAGTCGACTATTCAATGTCGACGACTCTGGGCAAACCAGTAGTCGACTCTCAATTGTGTAGTCGACTAGTCGGAGGAGTTCAAGCTTTTAGGTAAATAGTATCCCTTCTGTGCCACTGTCAGACAGTTTGAACAGCAATATTGGGCAATCAATGTATACATCTATTGCCATCTAATAGTAGTGACAGTAGTTTGTTTTAACTGGTACATGTACTAGTAGAGTGCTGAATTATTTTGGGCTATCAGGATATGTTATTAATTTGCCTTGTTGCAATTTATGGGAGAGTGCCTATAGGCACTCTCCCATAAATCGCAACAAGGCAAATTAAATAAGACTATATAATTTCACTCTTAGCATAATTAGAAGCACATTAACAGAATAATGTTCCAGTAAGTTGATGTATATGAATGCCCAAGTGAAGCCAAATTTGGACCTTCAGCATGCTACCAGAACACCAACACTGTTATAAGGAGACAAGTTATCACCAATGACTAGTCGAAGTCGACTTGACTTTTGGGTATTGACTAGTCGACTTTGGAATTCACTAGTTGTTTGAGCACTAATATCTGCTGCTGAAAACTTTGCCATTTTGACATCAGAGCGTAGGTTAAGGTAGGTTTCACCATCTATGGGGTCATAAACTATGTTTTTGAGACAAAAGATGAAAAAAAAATAGTTCTTTAAGAATTGTGTTTGCAATTGTCGTCTGCTTTTCATGTTAGGTAAAAGGTTAAGCACCTAAGCACAAAAATTTGAATGGTAATTTTTATGAATAGCAGTGACCGCTGTTGACCATTTCGATACGCTAAGGGTTAGAGATTGGAAGACATTGTATGCCTTCAATGACTGCATCACTGATCTCTATACAACTATATTGCTGGAAGGTTCATTGGTCACATGTTGAAAAGTGTCTCCACCTCTACTATTCAAGGAGGGGAGGGGTGGTTGAAGTTGCTATAAATAAGAAATAATCAACAACAAGGAATTTTGAAGGTCACTTTCAGCATCTTTGGCTACAACATATGGATGAAGTCAAGTTTAGCCAACCGATCATAAATATGCTGCCCATTTTAGAGGACTTCCACCTCAGGTGTTAGTTTTTAGCCCAATTTGACCAGTACAACAGAACTTGTTTACTGCAGTGAACAAACACTGCTCCACTTCCCAGGTTTCCCATGTGGAGAGAAATAAGTTGGTTGAAGCAGTCTGCAAAGTTTCAAAAATGACTCTAACCGGCTGACCGTTCATGTGGTTTGGGGATGGCTAACCAAACATTCAACTACGTAAAAATTCTTGGGAAACTGCTTCTTTATCATTAACAAGTATTCATATATTGCTTGGAATTTAAATATATAAAGCCTCTTATGGCAAAAAACTAAATATCTATCAGACACAAGAAAGGCTGGTTAAATCACTCAGACTTTACCATTCAAGATGCAATATTTGGCTAGCCGGTGATCCGTTTATGTAGATTTAAATTTCCTAACCGCCACGCAAATGGAGTGAGTGTTCTCGTCAAATTTTGCACACTGTTGAAAGTGTAATTACTTGAAATATTACAAGATGTTTTTTTCAATTAACAGTTTATTCTATAATCTATGTGCAAATGACAAGTCAAATTTGTACTGAAGACATGGTAAATGGTTTGGGGTTTGAAAATTATATTCAATTTACAGAGTTATGAAAGTAAGCGATATCCATTTAAGTTCACTACACTGTAATATAATATTGCATTTTTTTTGTTTATTGGGGTTTTAAGAATAACTTTAACACTTTACCCAACAAAGCGGTCAAAACCAGCCAGAGCTATTCACAAAAATAACCATTCAATTTTATTATTTTTTGTCTAAAATACATAGCCCATGACACCTCATCAGAACGAGCTCATCGGGCTCGTTCTAATGAGAGGTCATAAGCTATGTTTTTGATGCAAAAAAATGAAAAAAATTAGTTATTCAAGAATTTTGTCTGCAAGTGTTGTCTGCCTTTCATGCTAGATAAAGGGTTAACAGCCTGGGCCCCATCATGTTGAACAGTTTTATGGGTGGTGGAAGATGGAGTACTCGAAGAGAATCACTGATCAATGGCAAGCAACTGTCAGACTCCCCAACATACTGACTCCACACAAGCAGGGTTAGCACTGGTTGAAGACAAGTGTACCATCGACGTGCAGTACACCTTAGTACAAAGCTGCACCGTGCATCCACACAGGCAATCTGGATGAAGTGCCTTACCCAAGGAGAGAACGCAGTTATCACTGGCAGAGATCGGACCGTAGACCTTTCGGTGTGAAGTCCAATTCCGTAACCACTGAGCCACGTGGCACATGGACTGAATTGGTTAATTTCCTAGTTAAATTATAGTCATTCGTCCGGTATCGAACCAGTTTGCATTAATCAAGTGCAAACTTTTTATTTATTTATTAGGGTTTAACGACACATTAACAACCAGGGTCATATCATGTTGGTGACAGTTTTACGGGTGGAGGAAGCCAGAGTACCCGGAGAGAACCACCGAGCAACGAGCAGCTGTCAGCTCTCCAACATCGTAACTCTGAACTCTGCACTGCGGCACAGGCAGGGTTAGATTGGTTGAAGACGTGCACCACCGACGTGCAGTATGCCTTAGTACACTGCATCATTGTGCCCCCATGTAGGCAATCGGGGTTAAGTGCCTTGCCCAAGGACACAGCGCGGGAGCACGAATCAGTCGCTGAAATGGTCACTCAAGAGCAAACTTTTTCAAATGAACAAATCAAACAAATTTTGGGCTCAGATTCTACTAACTGATGTCTTGGGTGGTAACATAACAGTTTTATGGGTGGTGGAAGATGGAGTACCAGGAAAGAACCACGGAGCAGTAGTAAGCAACTGTCATGACTCTCCAACATACTAACTCAGCACAAGTACAGGTAGCAGAGGTCGAGGGCTAATGCACCATCTACGTGCAGTATACTTTAGCACACAGTGCCAGTGTTCATGCTTATGCAATTTATTTATTGGGGTTTAACGACACTTTCAACAGCCAGGGTCACCTCATGTCAGACAGTTTTACAAGTGGAGGAAGGCGGAGTACCCGGAAAGAACCACCGAGCAATGACAAGCAACTGTCAGACTCCCCAACATACTAACTCCACACAAGCAGGATTAGCATTGGTTGAAGACATGTGCATCATCGACATGCAGCACGCTTTAGGACACAATGCTACCGTGCCCCCACATGGGCAGTTGGGATTAAGTGTCTTGCCTAAGGACACAACGCAGCTGCCACATGTGGAATTCAAAGCGAGGATCTTTTGGCTTGCAGCCTGCATCTCTACCTTCTTAGCCACCGGGCTCTCTACCTGCAAAATTGGAATAAAGTGTCTTGCCCAAAGACACAATGCAGTTACAGCCAGTAAGGATTGAACCGTGGATCTTTCTGTTTAAAGTTCAATGCTCTAAACATTAGGCCAATGCACTCCTATAATGTTGCACAAACATTAGTGAAGGTTAACAATTTTCTGGAAAGAAGATATGTGTTACAAGATTGTTGACATCTCAGAAAAGGAAGTAAACATGCCAGCTTGGGATCAATTCAAATGTGGTTTTCAAATAAATCTGTAATGAGATCTCCAGATTTTAAAAACAGGAAAGTAGTTTGTTACAAATGCTATCACAAGAAACCAAGAAATCTTTTTCTTCATTTTAAAAAAAAAATCAGATTCCATAACAAAGACACTTCTGTACACATTTGATAAGACATTGATGTAAAACATGAGAAACTGTACAAAATATGATGCAGAATTAGGTCTGCACGGTATTCGAAACTGAATACCGGTATCGGTGTTCAAAAAAATACCACAGTATATAAGACTGCCTTGATGATACAATTCAAACAACCCTTTATCAAACTCAGAAGATATCAAAATTTATTTTTTTAAATATTAGTTTATCAAATTTTTCAAAAAGATTCAACAAAACCATATCATGTGACCCCTCATTGGAATGAGCTCATTGAGCTCGTTCTAATGAGGGGGCCACATGATATGGTTTTGTTGAAATGTTTTGAAAAATAATATTTTTCACCTGCAGAATTTGTGTATTACCCGGGCAGATGTGGCCGATTCGTTATGTAGAGGGATAATATTATTTGTTTGGGACTACAGTTAAAAAACTAAAGACATCTTTAAAATTGAATTGTGGCTAAATGAATAATGACGATAAACCAATATTTTTGCTATGTTTGAGAGACAAATGAAAGTGTCAATGACACTGTAGCTTAACTTGTCTATGTGTTGTGTTTGATGAAAAGGATAATGTTCAATGTTTGTGAAAGGATTATGAAATAAGACAAGAATTGTGATAATTGGGAATATGTTAATTTCTGTTCCATGTATGCTATGTTTTCAATAAAAATAATATGAGGTGTAGACTGTACTAAAGAATTCAGGGGTGGGTTAATGTGGCCCTCACAGTTAATGTATGTGGCCCTCACAGTTAATGTATGTCAACGAAAGTTACCAAGTTACAGTGAAATTATTCCAAAACGAGTCATCCTATCAAGTTACAATGAAATCCTTTCATAAATACGGCCAGTAGACTGTGCTAAAGGTTTTCAGGCTTTGGGCCTGTGTAGCCATCATGGTTGACCAATCGCAACCAAAAGGGGAAGACCTCATCTAGACATTCTACTGAGTCATCCTACCAAGTTACAATGAAATTCCCTCATAAATACGACCTGTAGTCTGTGCTAAAGCTTTTCGGGTTTTGGGCTCGGACAACCATCATGGCAAAATGATCGCGACCAAAAGGGGACATTCTCATCTAGATATCATCAGGAGTCATCCAACCAAATTATAATGAAATCCCTTCATAAATATGACCTGTAGACTGTGCTAAAGGTTTTCGGGCTTCAGGCCACTGCAGCCGTGACAGTTGACCAATCACGACCAAAATGGGACGTTCTCATCTAGACATTATATGGAATCAACCTACCAAGTTACAATGAAATCCCTCCATAAATACGACCTGTAGACTGTGCTGAAGGTTATTGGGTTTGGGGCTCGGGCAGTCGTCACGGTTGACAGGTTGTGACCAAATGGGGAAGTTCTCATCTAGACATCATACAGAGTCATCCTTCCAAGTTACAATGAAATCCCTCCATATTAAATATGACCCGTAGACTGTAATAAAAGTTTCTGGGTTTCGGGCTTGGGCAGCTGTCATGGTTGACAGATCATGACCAAAAGGGGACATTCTCATCTAGATATTATACAGAGGCACCCTACCAAGTTACAATGAAATCTCTTTATAAATAATACGACCTGCAGAGTGTGCTAAAGGTTTTCGGGTTTTGGGCTCGGGCAGCCATCTCGGGACGTTCTCATCTAGACATGACCTCAAACCTGTATATGAAATTTTGTGACAATCAAACAAGAACTACAGGGTTTAGCCTGTGCTAAAGGAAAATGTGAACAGACTCACAGACTAATAGACTTCCGCACGCGTGATGGCAATAGCTTATCTTGACTTTGTCAAGTTAAGCTGAAAATGAAAAAACAAGATGGCCAATCCCCAGCCACCTATAAGGGTAATAACTCTCAAAGAAATACTTGGACACCCCAGTTCGAAATACCCTTAATAATTTCATTACCAAAAAGCTATATATTAAGAAGCAGTTTTTTTTTTTTTAAAATGTAATAACAAGAAAAGGTAATGTGATGACAAGAAAGTCCAACAAGGGCAATAACTCTTGAAGAAATACTTGGACATAGCTGGTTCACAATCCCATTCATGATATTACCACCAGAACGCTATATATCAAATTTGGGAAAAATATCTTGAACGGTTTTCTTTAAAATGTGATGACAAGAAATGTTGAAGGATAGGTGGATGGTAGCACAGATGGAAAGACAAACAAACGAGGGATAGATGTAACAAAGTCTTATAATTCCCTCCCATTACATGGCAGGGGAGACTAAAATCTGAATAACAATATGAGTGAATTGCGCAGGTCAGTTCTGGTTGTTGTGCTTCTCAAATTGAAGTCCATCCTGAAACATTTTCTAAAGTGTATTTATAATTCTGCTTAATTTCCAATCCTTTGAACTGAAAACGAACTTTCTAAATTAGCCAAATTCAAACTGCGATTTTTGGAGAAAAAAATAGTGGTCAGTGGCACTTAATACACGGCCAGTGTCGGTATATTGAGGTAATACAGAGTCACTGATGAATATTATTGTCGGTGTATTCCTCTGTCATCGGTCACTGGTTATGACCATTCATTTGGAAAAAGCGCGTCAGACGGGGAAATACGGTTGATACGGATAGATACAGATGACCATCCGTATATATCGCAGACATCCGTATCTGACTGCAGACATCCGTATCATCTGTATCAATCCGTGTGAAAACGTATCATGAAGCACACAATATGAAAACATTTTTTTTCATACGTGTGTGGATGGCCAATCCGCACAAAATCTGTATTAATCTGTATTCATACGTATCTCATCCGCATCAGATACGGATAAATACGGTGGAAAAGGGAGTCTACCAACGCGAGGTTTGATACCACAAAATACAGCATCGCAGTGTATCTATCCGTATTGATCCGTATCTCATCCGTATCTATGATTATCTATGCATATCTATCCAAATCTCCTGTCGAAGGTTTTAGGTATGGCCGCAGAGTGACACGCATACATCCGTATTTATCTGCAGACCATCCGTATTATATGCCTATTTTCCCAAAATATGTGGTATTTTCACGGTTCGGAGGGGGGGGGGGTTGAGATTTATTATACGTATCTCCATCCGCAAGGCCATCCATTTCCCTGTCTGACGTGACTGTTAATCTATCGGGTTGGCTTAACTGGCAGAGTACTAAATTATAGTTGGCCATCAAATCTTGTACACATCTTTGCCTCGTTACAATTTATGGGAGAGTGCCTAAATTGTAACAAGGTAAACCTTTACGGACTAAATAATATCTTTTCAATGAAAATACAAAGCATATCCACAGAATATGAGCCTTCAAGTTGTGTTACCTGCACTTCAGAATCAAGCCCAAATATGGGCTTCCATCACTCTACCAGTTAATAAAATATGAACTCGGCTCAGTCTCTCAAGGAAAATAATATGAATTGGACTGTGTCTCTCCGGAACATATAATTTGACAAACAGTTAACAATGACTGAAGGGTCATACACCAAGAAACAAAATATATACTTTCAAGTGACAAGTACTTTTCATAAACCTCAGCAAGCAAAAAAATGAAATAGAAAAATTTCATTATACAAAAGCTATTATATTCTTTGATCGCAGTTAGTTTTTACAGAACTAAAGTAAAACATTTTTGCAAAATGAATAACATGTCAAAAATGATTTAAAGATGAAAACATTTGTATCAATGGGATTTATATCAGCTCATATGCACAAAAAGAAGAAATTTTTTTCTTACCTTGTACATAGGCTTGTGATATTGTAGAAAGCTTATCCCAATGAGACGTAATTGACACATATACAAACTACTGGCACATGTCAGGAGCTGGAACGCCCTTATATTGGAACTTAAATGGGATGTAATATTAAGATGTAACTTGAGATAAGGTTGAGTGCAAAGAACATACAGATGTAATCAAAATAAATTTTCTTAACCCTCACCATAACATACAAAGTTTGTGAATAGTGAAAAGGAATATTTGCATAAAACAAATACGGTGGCACCCACTTAACTGGTAGAATGCTAAATTATTTGTGGTTATCTGAATTAGTTCCAAGTGTCTTTGTCTTGTTACAATCTATGGGAGAGTGCCAGCAGGCACTCTCCCATAGATTATAACAAGGCAAATTCTTATAGACTAAATAATTTTGCTCCAAGGATAATACAAAGTAAACCCACTAAGTATAAAGTCTTTAATTTGGGGTACCTGTACTTGAGAATAAAGCCCAAATTTATTTATTGGGATTTAACGTCTCTTTAGACAGCTAGGGTCACCTCGTGTCAGATAGTTTTACAGGTGAAGGAAGCCGGAGTACCTGGAGAGAACCACCGAGCAATAGCAAGCAACTGCCAGACTTCCCAACGTATAATTCCACACAAGCAGGGTTAGCATTGGTTGAAGACAAGTGCAGCATCGACATGCAGAACGCCTAAGTACACAGTGCCACCGTGCCCCCACGTGGGCAATCAAAATGAAGTGCCTTGCCCAAAGACACAATGCAGTTACCCCTGGCAGGGATTGAACAGTGAACCTTTCGGTTTGAAGTTCATTGCCATAACCATTGAGCCACTGCGCTCGCTAAAAGCCCAAATATGGGCTTCCAGTACTCTACTAGTTAATAGGATATCTCTTAATTGAATATCCCCGTTAATTGAACATAATGTCCAAAAACAAAAAAACATTTACCATACCATCAGTCACGATTGGCCATTTTGCATAAGTATGTGACTTTAAACACCAATAAATAAATAAATAAATTTACCATACCTTCAGTACAAATTTGACTGGTTAATTACATATGGGTAATAGAGTAAACTGCTGTTAATTGAATAAAAAATCTTGTAATATGTCAAGCAATCACCATTATTACTGAATTCTCCTTGTTTATAGACCTATTTGGCCTCACCACATCCAATATAGGCATTTAATCTATTAGATCTTGTTTTACAGAGCTCCATAAGAATCAGTGCTCAGTTTATCTTGAGAATACAGAAATGTGACAAACTCTATTTGTTTATTTATTTATTGGTGCTTATGGTCACTTTCAGCATCTTTGATTATATCATTACAGCAGCACAGATACAAAGTCAAGTTTTACCACGTTTGTGCAGAAACTGATTAACCCTTTTCCAAACGTAATGGCCAAAACCAGCCAGTGCTACACACACAAAAATCCTTCAATTATATGTTCATTTTTTTGCATCCAAAACATAACTTGTGACCCCTCATTGGAATGAGCTCATTGAACCCGTTGCAATGAGGGGTCATAAGCTATGTTTTGGACACAACAAATGAAATGAAAGTGTCAATGACATTGTAGCTCAACTTGTCAAGTCAAAGACATGTACATGTATAGTATGTGACACAGCAATGACAAACATCTAGGTAATGACCTGATAACAAAGGTACATATAAAGTATTGTAACGGTCTGTACATAAATACTGACCATTGCCTGTAACAAATGTATAGGTAAAGTATTGTAAAGGTGGGTGACAGTCAGATGCTAAACTAGAAAAAAATCTTTGTGTCCCAGAGTGGGTCTGACTGAACCCCAAAATATTTGTTCTCATAGCACAGTGATAACAAAGGCACCCCAAAACACACTCGTTCCTGTCCCAAGGTGAAAACAAAAGTACCCAAGAAGTTTTGTGAAGATCAGTTCATAAATACGAGCTGTATAGAACTTGTGACAAAAAACTGATTGGACCTAATATCGATACAAAATGGCCACTGGCAGCCATATTGAATTTTGGACCGTACCCAGAAACACTCATTCTCATCCCAAGGTGATAACAAAGGTACCCAAGAAGTTTTGTGAAGATCGGTTCATAAATACAGCCTCTACCCTGAGCCGTATTGACATGTGTGCTTACATTGTGTAAGTAGCACTGAATAAATCAAAGTTCATCTAATTTGCATAATTTCTGCACGAAAAAAAAACCCCTTACAATATGTGATGTATTCCATGTTACTAAACATTCATACAAAAATTTATTCAAATCAGAACTTTCATACAGAAGTTCTGTACAAAAGACTGATTGCACTAATTTTGGTACAAAATGGCTGCTGGTGGCCATCTTGAATTTCGGACCACACCCAAAAACACTTGCTCTCATCCCACGGTGATAACAAAGGTACCCAAGAAGTTTCGTAAAGATTGGTTCATAAATATGGCCCCTAGTCTGAGCTGTATAGAAGTTGTGTACAAAAAACTGATTAGACCTAATTTCGGTACAAAATGGCCACTGGCAGCCATCTTGAATTTTAGACCGCACCCAGAAACACTCGTTCTCATCCCAAGGTGATAAAAAAGGTACCCAAGACATTTCGTGAAGATCAGTTCATAAATACAGACTCTAGTCTGAGCTGTATTGACATGTGTACTTACTGTGTGTAAGTCGCACTGAAAAAATCAAAGTTCATCTAATTTGCATAATTTCTGCATGAGAAAAAAACCTGTATTATATGTGATGTATCCCATGGTACTAAACATTCACACAAAAAATTATTCAAATCAGCGCTTTCATATGGAAGTTCTGTGCAAAAATCTGATTGCACCTAATTTTGTACAAAATGGCTGCCATCGGCCATCTTGAATTCTGGACTAGACCCAAAAACACTCGTTCTCGTCCCACGGTAATACCAAAGGTACCCAAGAAGTTTCGTAAAGATTGGTTCATAAATACGGCCTCTATCCCAATCCGTATTGGCATTTGCACTTACAGTGCTGAAAGTAACCCCCAAAAACATCAAAATTAGTCTAATTTGCACAATTTACGCACGAGAAAAAAACCCGTATTATATGTGATGTATCCCATGGTACTAAACATTCATACAAACAAGAGGCCCCACGTGGCCTTAATCGCTCATCTGACAAAGTGACTCTAAGAAGTATTTTAGGTCACCTTCACCATGTCATGCCTCATCAACATTAACTGGTTGAGTGATAGATTTTGTTTGAAGTTCAACATTTGTTACCTAAAATTAGTTTTATTTAAAATCATTGGTGTGTGGCCAATCTCCAATGATTTTTAATAAAGCAAATTTATCTCTGCAGACAAACTGGTTTAGCTTGAAGCACAAACAAGGAATGTGAAGAGATAGCCTTGGACATCTCTCCCCAACTGTGGATATCTTCCATGTGCTACATGTACATATTTGCATGCAAGAAAACAAAAATTTTCACAAATTTTCCAAAATATTAGTTTTTTTTATCATCATTGGAACAAGCTCAAATAGCTTATTCCAATAGGGGTATGGGAAGATCAGGTATATTTTTGAGACAGAAATGTGAATATATAAATAATGGTGTTTTTTTGTGAATGATGCTGGAGAATTTTGCGTAAAGATATGGTAAATGGTTTGTTCTAGATACAGAATGATGCAAAAGTATTTAAATTTAATTAGGCAAGTTGTTCCTATAATGCATTTAAAAATTGAAGTAACTGTTTTTTTGCTGCCCGAACTTTTAGATGTGTGTGTCTGTGTTTGTGTGTGTGTGTGTGTGTGTGTGTGGGGGGGGGGGGGGGGGGGGGGGGGGGGGGGGGGGGGGGGGGGGGGTAAGAGTGTTCTTGCAAACAAAATTCCTGAATAAATGGAAAATTTTATTTTTTGTGTGAAAGACATAGTGCGTGAATGTTGATTGGAACAAGCTTAGAGAGCTCATTTTAATGTGAAGTCATAAAGCTGTGTTTTACGTACGAAATTCTGGAATAACTAAAAAATTGCTTTTTTGACTCAAAAAGCATGGTGTGCGACCTCTCATTGGAATGAGCTCAAAAAGCTCATTCCAATGGGGTATTTACAAGCGATAAGTACATGTATGTTTAAGAGACAAAAATTAAAATTTGAATAGCGATTTTTGCGAAGAATGCTGACAAGTTTTGGCAGTTATGCTGGTAAAAAGGTAAGATATGCAAAGTGGTTGTTTTTTAGAGGTGACATTTAATTAAGGGGAATTAACCCTTGATTACTGAGGTAACTTCTAAAAGTACTGAAATTTCATGAAGCAATGTGAATAACAGACAACAGTTGCCTAAAAATTTCATGAATAACTAAAATTTTTATTCTTTTGTCTCGAAAACATGGCATATGACCTTTGTTGGAATGAGCTGAATGCGTGTGTTCCAATGAGGGGGTCATAAAATTTGAACGGAGATTTGAGTGAATAATGCATTAGTACTGCTAGATTTGGGTAAACGGTTCACCCTGGATACCACCCCTTCTATAGTAGATCTTTTCTGCAAATTTTGTCTAAGATTCTATCAACTTTACAAATAAATACGTTCATGAATCACAATCAGATCCACCCCACAATGTTGCATACCAAATATCAAAAGATTCTGCCTGCTGGATCTGGAGAAGAAGATTTTTTAAGAAATTTGCCTGAAATGCACTAAGTTCGAAATCGGGCTCCTATACTGAGCCCAAATATGAACCCAGGGGGCCGATTTGAACAAACTTGAATCAGATCCACCCTACAATGTTGCATACCAAATATCAAAAGATTCTGCCTGCTGGATCTGGAGAAGAAGATTTTTTAATGTTTTTCCCATTGCCTACAGTGTTAAAAAGTGCTGACTCAGCACTTTTTCAAAGTCCCGAAACTGTACCCTATGATAAAACCGATGGCAATTTTTTTTTACCAATCCTTTCTGTTGGTCCTAAGGAAGCTGCATACCAAATAAAAATTCTCAGTGCCGTGCAGTTTTGGAGATATGGGCGTTTTAAATTTTTTCTATTTTTAGCTCCTGCGGTTCCCACGGGGCTGCGGGAAAATTTTTTTTTGCATAAATCAAGTACTCATGACCCAATAAGCCCTCACATAAAATTTCGTTCAAATCAGCCTCTCGGTTTGGAAAATAGAAATTTTGGGCGGGGCAAAAAATTTTGACCCTCCCATAACGATGCCAAGTATAGCCCCACAAACTTCTCTTGAACAAATCTGAGTCTACACCTCAAAAGGAAGCTGCACACCAAATATCAAGTCTCTGCTACTGCTGGTTCATGAGAAGAAGATTTACAAAGATTTTGGTGCCCCTTGGGGGCGTGGCACCACCCAGGAGGAGGGGCAACTTCATTTGAACAAATCTGAATTGGCATTAGGTAATAAACATTTAGCCAACATTTGAATAAAATTGGGCTAGTGGTTTAGGAGGAGAAGTCGATAATGTAAAGTTAACGCCGGACGGACGACGGCGGACGACGGACGCCGGACGACGGACGATGGACGACGGACAGAAAGTGATTAGTAAAGCTCCCCTTGAGCTTCGCTCAGGTGAGCTAAAAATTATTCAAATCAGAGCTTTCATATGGAAGTTCTGTACAAAAAACAGATTTCTGCATCGTCGGTACAAAATGGCGGCTGGCAGCCATCTTGAATTTCGGACCGCACCCAAAAACACTCGTTCTCGTCCCACAGTCATAACAAAGGTACCCAAGAAGTTTCATAAAGATCGGTTCATAAATACGGCCTCTAGCCCGAGCCGTATCCAATTGTTGACGTACGGACAGACAGACAGATGGACAGACGGACGACGGACGATGGGCCATGACAAAAGCTCAAATTTGGCTTCGCCAAAGTTGAGCTAAAAAAATTGCTTATTCAATAATTTTATATGCAGTGTCATCTGCTTTTCATGTAAGGTAAAGTATTAAACTAGTTTACTGGAAGGGAAGTAGACTAGTATCCCCTATGGATTCTCGTCACTTAGTCTAGACAGCAAAAGGGAGACTACACCCCATTTACATTGTCACATTTTTTATCTTACAATCAACATGTATTCCGTCTGTATCAACTCCGCAACTGTCATGTATCCGACCCCCTGATACAGATGTTTGGATACAAGCACGTTCCTTTCGCGTGAGTTCCATTTTTTTTCTTTTTGTTCATCCATATGAATAAATTGTTTGTTATATATTCGTCTACATTCTCGACTTATCCCCAATATATTGTAAGATAAAATGATTATTACCATTATGTGGATGTACAAAATATGTATCCGAGTCTCGCTCCGGGTTCCGAGTCGTGATCTACCCTCAGAACCCGGAGCTCGACTTGGATACATATGTTGTACATCCACATAATGGCAATAATCTCTATATATCAACTGTAAAATGTAACAATGAGAACACAGCTTAGATTAGGCCACATAAAGTAAATATTCTGTTTCTCAGGCCATTATTTGTAAAATTGCATGTGGGCGAGCAGTTTTTTATTTTATTTTTTATTCTGTAATTATTTCTTTGCCATCAAAAGCTCATTTCTTGGTTTATGTTTTAGGCCTCATAATCTATAGAATAGCATGGGTGGTGATGTATTTCATCCCTTGAGTGCAAGAAGGCTTTGCATTGCAAAGCCTTCTTGCACTTAAGGGACAAATTTATCAGTTTTTTAACATGAGTAAAATATCAGACATAAACCATTTAATTTTTATTTTTTAAGTTTACATTGGTTATAAAAAGAGCAGCCAAAAGGACCATGCGGGAGGGCCTGAGAAACAGATTTTTTAATTTTTTTAGGCCTTAGATGAACTTTATTTATTTGTTACTCTAATTTTACATTTTTCTCTCACTTAACTGGCTTAGCAACTGATCCGCTTGAACTCAAGAATGATGAATGTGGAGTTAGGCTGAACCCAATGGAGAAACTTACAGACAGGGCTTTCAGTGGTGAGTGGAATCATACAAACTATTGTGGATCTAAACAAGGTAGATTTTCCTAAAACCAAACTGAAACCGAGCATAGATATTTATCTATTTATTGGGGTTTAATGACACTTGCGACAGCCAGGGTCACCTCGTGTCAGACAGTGTTACGGGTGGAGGAAGACGGAGAGAACTTCCGACTCCCCAACATACGAACTCCACACAAACAGGGTAAGCATTAGTTGAAGACAAGTGCACCATCAACGTGCTGTACGCATTAGTACACAATGCCACCTTGTCCCCATGTGTGCAATTGGGATGAAATGTCTTGCCCAAGGACAACGTGGTTGCCGTAGGTGGGATTCGAACAAAGGACCTCGTGGCTTGCAGCCTGTATCTCTACCTACTGAGCCACTGCGCTCCCAACCAAATCTGAAAAATCTAAACCAAGCTCTACTGGCGTTTATTACATGCCTATTACTTTCCCACCAGTTCCATATTTACAAATCTGTAAGGCACATGTGTGCCACATGAATTTTCGTTGACAAGACTATTATTCCACCTTACTTCATGGATCCATCAAAAGAACTTAACTCCACTCATTTTCATAATCAGCCAATCGCAACATCACATTCTGACCTCGATCAATTCAGAAGCTGCAATAAATGCGGCACTGTGCCATGCCTCTCGTTTTATCCTTCAAAGCTGGCACTCGGGCCATATTGACGAATGCATTCATACATTGTGACGTTCTGCATATTTAGTAATCAGATTGTGATCAAACTGAGAGAAAAAAATCGCGACATCGACGCCGTAGCTGCGACGGGTGGTGCAATCTCAAAAAATTCTAAGTTCATCAAGGGCCATAACTCCAAGAAAAATATTTGGAACACCACATGCATTGAACAGTGGCTAGACATCAATAAGATATACTTACATGCCAAATATAAAGTCATTCCATCAAGTATTTCAAAAATTATTGAGTTTTGAAACTCGTTGGTCACAGACAAACTCGTTGCTCACAGACAGACCGACCGACAGACAGACCGACCGACAAACAGACCGACATTGCCACTTATAGAGCTGCTAGTCGCAGCTAAAAATATACCACTTTCACAATTTTGCACTCCTACAATTCCTGAAATACCAGGCCTGTTTACTGCAAGAAACATTTGACGGATTTGGCATGTGAAGAGTTACTTTATTATTTACAATACCCATGTTACATGCTGCTACAAGTGCAACATATAATGGGAGGTGATTACACCTACAGAGAAAATTTAACTCAGAACATCTTGAAGAAGCTTCTTTTCTAAATTGGAAAGTTATTTTAGTTACCAAGATAACTATCAAGATAAATAAACCACCCTTCAACCCTGTTGTTTATCAGTCTCCTTCCACCAGTTTAGTAACACAGTAAAGTGTTTTATCAGAACCATTTGTGAACCATTTAGATGGGAGAAAATCAAAAGTTTATAGAACAACATTTAACATTTATAAACTTGATAGCATCTGTAGTGAATCAGAATGCTTTATATGAAATGATTAACTACTGTTTGTATAAATGGTCGCTAGAGAACTCAAATCACTACAGTACAGAGTGTTGATGATGATGGAAATTTGTCTACAAAGGTAGTCTCTGACCTGAAGCAGAAAAAACACTTTCAACTCCCTTCCCACTGAAGACATAGTTTGTAACCCATTAGAAGCATTTCGGTAAAATGAATACAGTGGAGCCCACTTATTGGATATCTCTTAACTGAATAACCTTGTTAACCCCCTTCACTCTGATGTCAAAATTCCAAAATTTCAGGAAGCTGTTTTTTCCCCATAATGCATCTTGAAATTTAACCAATTCAATCTCGTTTGACAGAGCTCAAAGAGCTCTGTCAAACGAGATTGAATTGGTTAAATTTCTAGTTGCATTATGGGAAATGTTTTCTGCCTGAAATTTAGATATTTTGACTTCAGTGTGCAGGGGGTTAATTGAACATAATTTCCCAACACATACCCATTTACTATACTTCCGGTACAAATTTGACCTGTTAATTGAATGGTTTTAGAGTAAACTCCTGTTAATTGAATATTTAATTATTTATTTGGGTTTGACGACACATTAACTAACAGCCAAGGTCATATCGTGTCGGTGACAGTTTTACGGGTGGAGGAAGCTGGAGTACCCGGAGAGAACCACCGAGCAGCTGCAGCTCCCCAACATCGTAACTCTGCACTGCAGCACATGCAGGGGTGGTTGAAGACATGTTATCCATGGACGTGCAGTACGCCTTAGTACACGGCGTCATCGTGCCCCCATGTGGACAATCAGGGTGAAGTGCCTAGCCTAAGTACACAACGTGGGAGTCTGAATTGATTGCTCAGACAGTCACCGATCCAAGGACTAACTGGGCTTGACATTGCTTAACTTCGGATGATCTGACAAGAACCGGTTACAAGCAACACCACCGCACCCAGTCAATTGAATAAAAAATCTTGTAACCTTTCAAGAAATTAGCCTAACTCTCCTCAGTTTTCCTTTGTTTAGAGACCTATTTGGCCTCAGAACATCCAATACAGGCATTTAATCTATTATATTTTGTTTGCCAGAGCTCATGGAGATCTGTCAAACAAGATATAATAGAATAAATGCGAAGTTTATCTCCAGAATACAGGAAAGTGACACAATTCCTATTAATTGAAAACTCCTGTTAATTGAATAATTTCCATTGGCAAAGTGGCTATTCAATTAAAAGGGTCCACTGTAGTAAATTAGAAGAGTAAAATTTGAATATACCGAGAATAGAGGTGGGCAATCTTCTGAAAAAAAAACAAACTGATACCGATTTAATTTATTTATTTTATTGGTGTTTAAGGTCACATATTTATGCACAGTGGCTATTCATGACCATGACAGTTTTACGGGTGGAGGAAGCCAGAGTTCCCAGAGAGAACCACCGAGCAACGGCGAGCAACTGTCATCTCCGCAGCATACACATACTAACTCCATACAAGCAGTGTTAGCATTGGTTGAAGACAAGTGCACCATTGACGTGCAGTACACCTTAGTATACAACACCACAATGCTTCCACACGAGCAATGGGGGTGAACTGTCTTGCCCACTGACACAACGCAGTTGCCACAGGTGGGATTCGAACTGAGGACCCCTCGGCTTGCAGCCTGCACCTCTACCTACTGAGCCACTACAAAACTGATACCAATATCATGGGATACTGTCTGTATCCAGTCTGTATCTGGTGCAGTAAACTGTATCCAGTGTTTTCGAACACTCTTTCTCTTGAAGACGACAGGTAGACAGCCAATCTGGCTATGCCATTTTCCTGCTATATACATTTTATGTCACTCATTCAAACTTTTACACAATTTATGAAATGTAATGTATGAGTTTGTATACAGCTAAATAAAATTATCTATCTAGTTCCGTAAAACCTGTCTTGAGAGACCACATCTGCCAGGCACTGATTGGTTTTACTCTATAATGGACCTGCTATGGGAGATCACCTATCTTGAGAGACCACCTGTCTTGAGTGACCACTGTGACCTGGTACCAACTTTATTTTTATGCCATAATGGACCTGTCTTGAGAGACTGCCCCTTTGAAGACTGAAACCACGACAAAAACTTTTTACCTGTTCTGGAATTGGAAAGTCCATTGTGGTTATACTAACATAATTAAAAGTATTAAAAGCTCTTACTTGGGTTTCAATTGCTATTCAGTTACATAACTCCTTAAAGATTGAGATGTTTTTATAAGACCCATGTGAAAAGATTAGGATTATTGCTGAATAAACAATTTCATACATACCTGAAATGTGACAGATAGGATTATCAAAATAAATTTGTGTTGAAAATCTTCAATGAAGATTTTCAACACTAATTTATTTTTATAATTTTTATAACAGTCCATTTCAATTTGTTTCAAAAACTTCATAAAAAGAACAACTACAAAGTAATTACAAAAATCCATTCTTCTCCATTTCTGAATTTTGTGGTTGGTTATTCAGTGACTTGAGAAAACCTGAAACTTGTTATGAGAGACCACCTGTCTTGAGAGACCAGTTTTCTGTGGCCCAAAGGGCAGTCTCTCAAGACAGGTTCTACTGTACCAAGAAACCAAACTGAACCGATCCCCGAATATCAAAACTGTTGGAATTTTAAAATTTTCCTTCACTCACTATTTACAGTTAAAACTAGAAGTCCTGTCACGAAATGTGTGCTTATCTAGGCTTAATTGCACATAGGAATTGCGCGTAATTGCCATTTCAAATGGCATCCAAAGCATGACAGATTCTCCTGGTTACCCGGAGGTCTATTGGCTGAAACATTGCTTGTGCACAGGCCATATGTAAAGAATTTGATATCCTTACTATTGTCATAATGCGTAGATTAACGCGCAGATCAACGTGCTATTTGTGCTCATTTCATGACAGGACTTCTAATTTTAACTGTATAAGGCCTTGTTGAGCCTTGACAGTAGCTGAAGGACCCATTTTCATGAAAGAAGTGACTGATTTTCTTTTCAGTTTTGTTAACCCTTAAGGAACTGTGTAATTGTCCACAATTCCCTCTTGATTACTACCTGTACATGTCCAGTTGCTTAGCAGTGTTTTCTATTCAAGTCTTGGCTGTCTTAATAGGTAGCCAAGACTTAACTAGAAATTACTGCTCTGCTGATTTGTCTATTGTCAACAGGACCTCCTGCTGATTTGACTATTGTCAACAGGACCTCCTGCTGATTTTCTATTGTCAACAGGACCTCCTGCTGATTTGACTATTGTCAATAGGACCTCCTGCTGATTTGACTATTGTCAACAGGACCTCCTGCTGATTTGTCTATTGTCAACAGGACCTCCTGCTGATTTGTCTATTGTCAACAGGACCTCCTGCTGATTTGTCTATTGTCAACAGGACCTCCTGCTGATTTGTCTGTTGCCAACAGGACCTCCTGCTGAATAGTCTGTTGCCAACAGGACCTCCTGCTGAATTGTCTGTTGTCCACACAGCCTCCTGCTGATTTGTCTGTTGTCAACAGGACCTCCTGCTGATTTGTCTGTTTCCAACAGGACCTCCTGCTGAATTGTCTGTTGCCAACAGGACCTCCTGCTGAATTGTCTGTTGTCAACACGACCTCCTGCTGATGGCATGTTAAGAGAACATGCTCTCAAATTGCAAAAGCCTGAAATTGGCCTTCAAAGGTTAAGGTGTTTGGAAAAAGTCACAAACTTACAACTGTAGATATCATTTGTAATGGTAAAAGAATGCCCATGTTGAGCACAGTGTCATTTGTGCTGCAGTTGTAAAATGATACAACTACTTATTCTAAATTTTCCAGGTGTGAATTCCACTTTGGAACTATAGTGGAACCCTGTTAATCCACTTTGCCAATGAAAATTATTCAATTTATTTATTTATTTATTGTTGTTTAGGGTCACATACTTCTGCACAATGGCTAATCATGACCACAACATGGAGATAAAGTCAAGGTCAGTGAATCGTTTATACCCCATGTTGCCTATTTTAGAGGACTCGCACCCCAAGCATTAGTGACTGGGTCCTATTTTACCATTGAAACAGAGCTTGTTTACCACAGTAAACAAGCACTGCTTCACTTCCCGGGGTTCCCACGGGGGAATTATTCAATTAACAGGAGTATTCAATTAACAGATATTGTGTCACTTTGCTGTATTCTAGAGATAAACTTAGCATTTATTCTATTATATCTTGTTTGACAGAGCTCCATGAGCTCTGTCAAACAAGATATAATAGATTGAATGCCTGTATTGGATGTACTAAGACCAAATAGGTCTATAAACAAAGGAAAACTGGAGAGAGTCAGGGTACTTTCTCGACAGGTTATAAGTTTTTATTCAATTAACAGAAGTTTGCTCTATTACTCTATTTTGAATTAACAGGTAAAATTTGCACTAGCGGTATGTAAATGATTTTGTGTTGGGAAATTATATTCAATTAACAAGGTTATTCAGTTAAGAAATATTCAATTATGTGGGCTCCGCTGTATCGGCAAAATCTGTCAAGTCAGTAGCCGAATTCCAAATCAATAGAGCAGTATATCCCTTAAATATACAGACACCGATATCAAACTCAAAATTTCATCTCTAATACCAGAAAAATCTTATTGAGTCAGTAGTTTGAAAAAAATTGCGACATCGACGCCATAGCTGCGACAGGTGATGCAATCTAAAAAAATTCTAAGTTCATCAAGGGCCATAACTCCAAGAAAAATATTTGGAACAACACATGCATTGAACAGTGGCTAGACATCAATAAGATACACTTACATGCCACATATAAAGTCATTCCATCAAGTATTTCAAAAGTTATTGAGTTTTGAAACTCGTTGGTCACAGACAGACTGACAGACCGACCAACCGACTGACGGGCCATAACTCCAAGAAAAATATTTGGAACAACACATGCATTGAACAGTGGCTAGACATCAACAAGATACACTTACATGCCAAATATAAAGTCATTCCATCAAGTATTTCAAAAGTTATTGAGTTTTGAAACTTGTTGGTCACAGACAAACTCGTTGGTCACAGACAGACCGACCGACAGACCGACCGACAGACAGACAGACAGACAGACAGACAGACAGACATTGCCACTTACCAAGCTGCTAGTCGCAGCTAAAAATACCTATCCGAAGAGAAAATATTTTTCATATTTAAACCTTGCCATTATACTATTTATTACATGCCTGTCTTTGAAATCCCCATCTTCTGCAAAACTATTTATTTATTTATTTATTTATTGGTGTTTAAGCTCACATATTTTTGCACAATGGCTAATCATGACCATGACAGTTTTATGGGTGGAGGAAGCTGGAGTACCCAGAGAGAACCACTGAGCAACGGCGAGCAACTGTCAGCTCCCCAACATACCAACTCCACACAAGCAGGGTTAGCATTGGTTGAAGACAAGTGCACCATGGATGTGCAGTATGCCTTAGTACACAATCCCACCGTGCCCCCACGTGGGCAATGAGGGTGAAGTGTCTTGCCCAAGGACACAACGCGGTTGCCGCAGGTGGGATTCAAACCGAGGACCTCACGGCTTGCAGCCTGCACCTCTACCTACTGAGCCACCGCGCCCCCTCTGCAAAACTAAACCATGAAGAAAATGAAAATCCTGTATTGGAATAGAAATCTTTGACAGACCATGTTTATAAAGAAGTGAAATTTCACTGCAATTTTCTACAAATCGTGCACCACAACTACAGTTTGAATATCTGGTGATAGCTAAAAATTGTCCCCTGAGTTCCAATGTTTTCTATGTGACAGTTGGCACATAAAACACAATGGAACTCAGGGGCCGAAATAGTAACACAGGTTCCCCTTGCAAATTTCATAGGCAATAAAATGTATTCTTTTTATTGAGAGTTGCCAAATGAATTGCTAAATGTCCTTCTAATAATTGTTTTTATAGACACGAAGGCATGTAATAAACATAGAACAACATGTGTGTGTGAATGGGTTGATCTATATGGCACTTGTGCTATCGCGGAAGGATAAAACTCGAGGCCTATGGCCTCTCGTTCTATCCTTCCACGCTGGCACACATGCCATATCGATTAACCCACTCACACATGCGTGTCATTCTGTGTATTTATTGGGAATGCAGTGGCCTGCGGCCTATCATTCTATCCTTCCACGCTGACACTCGTGCCATATCTATTAACTCATTCACACATGCGTGTCATTTGGTGTATTTACTGGAAGTGCAGTGGCCTGCGGCCTATCATTCTATCCTTCCACTTTGGCACTCGTACCATATCGATTAACTCATTCACACATGCATGTCATTCGGTGTATTTATTGGGGAGTGCAGTGGCCTGCGGCCTATCATTCTATCCTTCCACTTTGGCACTTGTGCCATATCAATTAACCCATTCACACGCGTGCCATTCAGTGTATTTACTGGGAGTGCAGTGGCCTGCGGCCTCTCATTCTATCCTTCCGCTTTGGCACTCATGCCATATCAATTAACCCATTCACACACACATGCCATTCAGTGTATTTCCTGGGGAGTGCAGTGGCCTGCGGCCTCTCATTCTATCCTTCCACTTTGGCACTCATGCCATATCGATTAACTCATTCACACATGCGTGTCATTTGGTGTATTTATTGGGAGTGCAGTGGCCTGCAGCCTATCATTCTATCCTTCCACTTTGGCACTTGTGCCATATCAATTAACCCATTCACACGCGTGCCATTCAGTGTATTTACTGGGAATGCAGTGGCCTGCAGCCTCTCATTCTATCCTTCCACTTTGAAACTCATGCCATATCAATTAACCCATTCACACACGCGTGCCATTCAGTGTATTTACTGGGAGTGCAGTGGCCTGCGGCCTCTCATTCTATCCTTCCACTTTGGCACTCGTGCCATATCGATTAACTCATTCACACATATATGCCATTCAGTGTATTTACTGGGAGTGCAGTGGCCTGCAGCCTCTCATTCTATCCTTCCACTTTGGCACTCATGCCATATCAATTAACTCATTCACACATGCGTGTCATTCCGTGTATTTATTGGGAATGCAGTGGCCTGCGGCCTATCATTCTGTCCTTCCACGCTGGCACTCGTGCCATATCGATTAACCCATTCACACACGCGTGCCATTCAGTGTATTTACTGAGAGTGCAGTGGCTTGTGGCCTCTCATTCTATCCTTCCACTTTGGCACTCGTGCCATATCAATTAACCCATTCACACACACGTGCCATTCAGTGTATTTACTGAGAGTGCAGTGGCCTGCGGCCTATCATTCTATCCTTCCACTTTGGCACTCGTGCCATATCAATTAACCCATTCACACACACATGCCATTCAGTGTCTTTACTGGGAGTGCAGTGGCTCAGTGGTTGTGGCATTGAACTTCAAACCAAAAGGTCCACAGTTCGATCCCTGCAAGGGGTTATTGGATTGTGTCCTTGGGCAAGGCACTTCATCCTAATTGTCCATGTGGGAACACAGTAGCATTGTATACTGATGTCTCCCGCACTCAATGGTAGACTTGTCTTCAACCAACGCTAACCCTGCTTGTGCAGAGTTAGTACATTGGAGAGTCTAACAGTTGCTCGATGTTGCATGGCGGTTCTCTCCAGGTACATTGGCTTCCTTCACCCATAAAACTGTCTGATACAAGATGACCCTGGCTGTCAAAGGTGTCATTAAACCCCAATAAATAAATAATAAATACAATTTATTTTATCTACTCCAGTACCAAATGTATTCTTGGGTCAGAATTTTGTAAGATACGGAAGAATGTGATTCTTGTAATAATTCTCATTAATTTGTTTCTTAACAGAAAAAAACAAGGCTGAAAAGTGCATAGTTTTTCTATTATAATTTTATTAACCCTTAAACCAAGGCGACGATATCAAAATTTATTATTTTAAATATTTTTTTCAAATTTAAAAAAAAAAATCAATAGCATCATATCATGTGACTTAGCAAGCTCTTTCGAATGATGAAATATCACCTGCAATTCTGATGGTTTTTTTTTTTTTTTTTTTTTTTGTGGTGGGGGGGGGGGGGAGGGGTTAAAAATACTTTTTTTTAAACTCCTTGATTTGTATATTACATGCGTAGATAAGAGGGGTTCGTTAGGTAGACGATTAACAGTAGAATATAATGGGCATTATGTCATTTTGATTTTCCCAAAAGTTTTCCAAAATAATTCCAACATATTCTGTCCTGCACAAACTGAAAAGTGCACAGTTCTATTTATAATTTTACTGACCTCTCAATAATTTTAAATCAATTATTTGTTCATTTTTATTTAACTGGTTGAGTGCTAGAAGAAACTATCAGGGCTTTCAAAAAATGAGGGTGCCAGAGTAAAAGCCAACATTTTCCTCTCTCAAGTTTCCTATTCAATCAAATGCAAATAATATTTTCTTTATATAAGTTTGTTCTATTACAAATTATTGGAGAGTGCCTGTAGGCACTTTTCAATAATTTGTAATAAAACAAATTTTGAATTACAAATTTAGACCACAAAAAACTAGAGGTGTGACTGTCCTTGGATGGGCATATCAAAATACACTGCCACAATGATTTATTGATTTATTTATTTATTTAATGGTGTTTAAGGTCACATATTTTTGCACAATGGCTAATCATGACCACAACATGAGTATCAACTCAAGACCAGTGGTGAGCATTAACCCCCTGTTCACTGATGTCAAAATATCTAAATTTTAGATAGAAAAAAATTCCCATAATGCAACTAGAAATTTAACCAATTCAATCTTGTTTGACAGAGCTCATTGAGCTCTGTCAAACGAGATTGAATTGGGTAAATTTCTAGATGCATTATGGGAAAAAACAGCTTCCTGAAATTTTGGTATTTTGACATCAGAGTGAACGGTGTTAATAAGCCATGTAGCCCATTTTAGAGAGGGTTTGCACCTCCCAAGCATTGGTGACTAGGTCCTATTTTACCAGTAAAACAGTACCTGTTTACTGCAGTGAATAGGCACTGCTGCCACAATGATTGGCATACCAGTAAAGCAATAGTTCTAAAATGGGCATCACCGTACTGAAATGCACATCCAGATTAAAATAGTCCGAACGGAACTATAATCACAGATGCACAGGTTTCCATGGTGGTGAACATGCATACCGAGTTACGATGGGATTGGCCTTTAAACATCAGAGAAAATTTTTATGTTTGGGGATGTATATTAAATTGTGCACTGCTGCTTCTGTTCTTCATTATATCCAGTGTTCCATACGTATTTGTATTTACAGCGCAATAGGGTTGAACGTTGTTGCAGCATCAATTACACAATTGATGTTGTCAGAGAAAGTTTGATCATCTCAGAATCTCTTCCGATCGGAGATCAAACCCATGATCAACAGTAAGAGCACCAGCACACAGATCCACTCAGTCATCACATCACTCTCTTGTTGCAGTCTGTTTGAATGGGCACGATACAACTCAGTGCAAAATAACTCAGTACAAAATGGTAAAGGGAAGAAACAACCCAGGGGACAAACTGGTAAAGGAACGAAAAGCCCCAACACCCTATTTGTCAGTCATGCCCAGCAACGGGCTTTGTAATGTGGTGCTTTGTTAATACCGTTGATTATGGTCAATAGCACTACATGACTTTTAATTTTGAGTTTATTTTCGCGGACGGGATTGTATAGTTCGCAGTGTTAATGTGTTACTATCACCACAAACATGCACAATGAGTCGTATCAAACTGGATTTTCTGAACTCTTTCCTAACTGAAGATCATTATTCATTGATAAGTAGGTCCGAGAAATTAACTGCACATCGTGCACGACCCGTGGATGCTCTGTAGTCTATACTACTAACCTAACAATTGAACACATGTCAATTACTCAATTAAATATGAGCAATTCATTGAGCCCACATGAATGAATTGTCTAATGTCAATTTTATCCAATTTTCATTGGAAATGTAACAAATTGCACTAAGCCTAAGAGATTCGAAAAAATCAAATCTTGAGACTGATTCAGATCGATCTTGAAAGCAGATGTATGATATCAATAGTGAATCAAATTTTGAATATTCGCAGGATGCTAGGATGGATGGATGGATGGATGGATGGATGCTTATTTTGGGGGGTTTAATGGCACTTTCAACAGCCTATATCACACTGTGTCGATGGATGGATGGATGGATGGATGGATGGATGGGGATGGATGGATGGATGGAATATACAGAATAGTATGGGTGGTGGTTTATTTTGTCCTTTGAGTGCAATGCTAAGGCATCGCAAAGCCTTGTTGCACTCAATTAAGGGACAAATTTATCAGTTTTATTAACTTGGGTAAAATATCAGACATAAACCATTTAATTTTTATTTTTTCAAGTTTGCATTGGTTATCAAAAGAGAGCATGTGGCAGCCAAAGAGAAACAGATTCTTAACTTTCATAGGCCTAAGCTTTTCTGAAAAACACACAAAATTTGGATCAATTGGTCAAAATTCTTGGATAACAAGCAATTATTTTCCGTTTGAATGAATGACTGCAAAGTGAATCACAACTAAGAAATGATGGAAAATCACAAGGAGAAAAGTAATTTCTGACCTGAAGTAAAAAGAGAATTTTCAGCTATATGTCAAGAACAAGTTGATGGATTATGTCACACAGCAGAAGAGAGACAACTACAGCACATGAGGTGGATTTTCTAACCCAAATTAGGCCTAAACAATGATGCGTTTTCTATTATCAGTTCAAGTCTTGTTTAGAAGACTCGCACCCAGTATGTTACTTATATTTATTGGTGTTAACCCTTTACCTAACGAATCGCCCACATCCGCCCGCGTAATATGCAAATTGAACAGTTGAAAAAATTAAATTTTTCAAAATATTTTAACAAAACCATATCATGTGACCCCTCATTGGAACGAGCTCACTGAGCTCGTTCCAATGAGGGGTCACATGATATGGTTTTGTTGAAATTTTTTGAAAAATTTAAAAAAATGTTATTTAAAATAATAAATTTTGATATCGTCGGCGTTGGGTAAAGGGTTAACCCTTTACCCAATGGAAAGGCCCAAACCGGCCAGTGCTATTCACAAAAATCGCGAAATAATTTTCATTATTTTTTTCATTTTTTGTCTCAAAAACATAGGTTATGACCCCTCTTTGGAACGAGCTCATTGAGATCGTTCCACTGAGGTGTCATAACCTATGTTTTTGAGACAAAAAATGAAAAAAAAATAGTTACTCAAGAATTTTGTTTGCAAGTGTCGTCTGCTTTTCATATTAGGTAAAGGTTTAAGGTCACTTTCAGCATCTCAGGTTATATCATGGCTGCAACACTAGAATAAAGTCAAGGTTAGTCATTCGTTTAGACCTCTGCTGCCACTGTGGAGAACTGTCACACCAAGCCTTGGCTTATTTGTTTATTGGTGTTTAACCATTTACCCAACACAGACGATATCAAAATTTATTATTTTAAATACCAGTTTTAAAAATTTTTCAAAATATTTCAAGAAAACCATATCATGTGACCCTTCGTTGGAACGAGCTCGACGAGCTCGTTGCAACGAGGAGTCACATGATGTAGTTTTCTTGAAATTTTTTGAAAAATAATATTTTTTCAACTGCTGAATTTGAATATTACGCAGGCAGATGCAAGCGATTTGTTGGGTAAAGGGTTAACCCTTTATCCAACGAATCAGCCACATCTGCCAATGTAATATGCAAATTTAGCAGCTGAAAAAATATTATTTTTCAAAAAATTTCAACCAAACCATATCATGTGACCTCTCTTTGGAACGAGCTCATTTGGTTGATATTTTTGAAAATTTTTTTAAAAAATGATATTTAAAAATAATACATTTTGATATCGTCTGCATTGGGTAAAGGGTTAAGGTCACATATTTCTGCACATTGGCTAACCGAGACCACAACATGAATATAACGTAAACTCCGGCCAATCATTTATTCCCATGTTGTCCATTTTAGAGGAATTTCACCTCAGGCATTGGTTATCGGAACCTATTTTACCAGTAAACTAGAGCTTGTTTACCACAGTAAACAATAACTGCTTCACCCCTCAGGGTTCCTACTGGGAGAGTCTCTGGTTGCCATGTCCTATTTTACTAGTGTAAGCAAGCACTAACACATTTCCCAGAGTTCCCAGGGGTGAGTGATTTTTACAAAAAAAAAAGTTCAAAGCTTTTCTTTGCCATACTTTCTCAAATGCAACATACCTGGTGACTGATTTAACCTTTTAGCTAACGAATCAACCGTATCCGGCACATAATTTACATGTCAAGTAGTTCAAAGAAATATGTTTTCAACAAATTTCAACACAACCTTACCATATGACACCTCATTGGAACATGCTCGTTGAGCATGTTCCAATGAGGTGTGACATGATTTGTTTGTTGAATTTTTTTGAAAATTTTTAAAAATCAGTAAATAATAAATTTTAATACCGTGTGAGTTGGGTAACAGGTTAATAATAATACAGAGTTAACCCTTTACCTAACATAACGGCCAAAACTGGCCAGCGCTATTCTCAAAAATCGCCAATTAATTTTCATTATTTTTTTCTCAAAAACATAGGTTATGACCCCTTGTTGGAACGAGCTCGTCGAGTTCGTTCCAACGAGGGGTCATAACCTATGTTTTTGAGACAAAAAATGAAAAAAATTAGTTATTCAAGAATTATTTTTGCAAGTGTCGTCTACTTTTCAGGTTAGGTAAAGGGTTAACAGGCCCAAATCCCTTGCTCAGTTCTAGAGTCTCTTGCATTATTTATTTATTTATTTATTGATGTTTAAGGTCACATATTTTTGCACAATGGCTAATCATGACCACAACATGAGTATCAACTCAAGACCAGGGGGTGAGCATTAATAAGCCATGTTGCCCATTTTAGAAAGGGTTTGCACCTCCCAAGCATTGGTGATTGGGGCCTATTTTACCAGTAAAACAGAGCCTGTTTACCAGTCAATTGCATAAAAATGGTCATATGCAGCTAATGTGACAAATTCTAAGAAGGGATTCAAATTAAGCCATCACCCAACATTACTATATAATTACATTGTTAATGTAGTTATATGTTTTGGGTCCAAATACCCAATTCCCATTGGTCAGCTGGTGAAAACATGACCAAATGTAATTCATTTTCCATTGAATACATTTGGTCGAACTTTGACCCGCATTTACGGTAGAATGCAGTTGACACAATGTATTCGGGCGGGGTTTGGGAGGATTTTGTAACTTTTAGCGCCTCTCGCAGTGATCAACTCTGTTGCTGTTTTTTTGGTGACATTTCCCAACTGTGCCATAAAGCCTGTTACTAAAATACTTGTTTCCATTTCTAAAGTTGTGAAAATTAAAAATCAGAGTTGTGCGCTTTGTATTTTGTGTGAGGGTGGTTTTTCGCCTTGTTCGTTCGTACATGTTTCATTTCGTCTTTCTGCTTTGTTGTTTGGTAAAAAGTAGTTTAAACAGTTACGGAATGTAGTTATAAGATTATAAAAATTGCATTCAATTCTTAAAAGAAAACACTAGCAAAAACATGTTTCTGAGTAACTTAACACGTCTGGGCATGGTAGCACTGTGAACTAAGACGTACTGCAGGTTGATGGTGCACTAGTCTTCAACCAATTAATTAAATAAATAAATAAATAAATAAATAAATAAATAAATAAATAAATAAATAAATAAACTAAAGAGCCTGTAATCACTCACCTGGAACTACAAAAAAAATGTGATTTCCCATAGGCTTTCCATGGTAACTATGAGCTGCAATTGTGACCATGTCTGCAACATTACATCAACATTACATTAGGATCCTTGGTAGGTGTCCCAGTCCTCAATCATGTGAAGTTTCAAAACATCTGAATCCATCAAACAGAATCATAGAATGTCTCTGGTGGCCGGCCATATTTTCCAACCAACAGGAACAAAAAGAGGATCGTTTGTGGAGGGCCTCCTATAGACCATTCCTGCCAAGTTTTGGTTCATGTCACCTCAGTAATTCCAGAGAGAAGATGAAAATGGGATTTCCCATAGGGTTTTTCTATAGTAACTATAAACCGCAATTGTGGCCATGTTTCCAGCACGAGGTAGAGGGTGTCCCAGACATCAAACGTGCAAAGTTTCGAAACATTTGGCCCTGTGGTTTCAAAGGAGAAGAGTTTTCAAAATTGACCAATCAGAATCAAAGAATGCTTCTGGCGGCGACGTTTTTCATCCAACAGGAATAAAATGAGTAACAGTTATAGAGAACCTCTCATAGATCATGCCTGCCAAGTCTGGTTCACATTGGCTCAGTACTTTCAGAGATGATGATGAAAATGTGATTTCCTATAGGTTTCTATAGTAAATATAAGCCACAATTGCAGTCATAACTGCAACCTGATGAAGATTAAAATGAGGATCATTGGTAGAGGGAGTTACAGTCATCAAACACTAAGTTTTCAAACCATTTGGCCTTGTAGTTTCAAAGAAGATTTCTTGAAAATGCACACATTTATGAATTCTGTTTCAACAAAAAAATCAGTAAAAGGTTAAATATTTTGAAAATTACAATTTTTCAGACAATATTTTCATTCAAATAGCTTTGGATAGGTAAAAGGTTACAGGAAACACATTTTACTCCAATTCTGTCATATCTTATATGATTTAATTTACTGGACAGCTACTGGGAAAAGAAAATAAACAAAACTCCATGCTTTCCAAACACCTGTCATCAATCAGTATTTCAGATAAGTAACTTGAGAGTAATACATGTATTAACATAATTACAGCTTCATTTGTTTACAGTAGTAGTCAAAATAAGTTGTAGAATAATCCTATAATCTATGTATCTTTCTCTTCCTACACTGATAAGACCAGAAGATGACATCATTTTCTGGAAAGCTCTCACTGATAGCTTTCCAGAAAATGTCAGATTCTGATCTTGTCAGGGCAGGAGCTGTAGTTTACTTAGTTTATTGCAGTTATGCTACAACTTATTTTGACTTTTACCATATACACAATATTTTTGGGGTTTTTTCCCTGTTCTCAGTGGAGAAAACTGGAACCAACCCTTACCAGATTCTCAAAAAACAAGTATTTTGCTGACAGTACCGATCTTCGTACAGACAGGAGAGGCATTGAGTTAAGCATTAGAATATAGCCTTTGGTGGCCACATATTTCCATCCTCACATAGACCATTCCTGCGAAGTTTGGTTCACGTCGGCTCAGTAGTTCTAGAGAAGAAGATGAAAATGTGATTTCTCATAGGGTTTCTATAGTAATTATAAGCCGCAATTGCAGCCATGTTTGCAACCCGATCAACATTAAATGCATATCGTTGGTAGAGGGTCTCGCAGTCATCAACCATGCAAAGTTTCAAAACATTTGGCCCTGTGGTTTCAGAGGAGAACATTTTTCAAAATCCACCAATCAGAATCAAAAAATGCTTCTGGCAGCCATGTTTTTCGATGCACGGTAATCAAAATGAGGAGCCTTTGTAGAAGACCTCCCATCAAAAATCCCTGCCAGGTTTGGTTCATGTTGGCTCAGTAGTTCCAGAGAAGAAGATGAAAATGTGATTTCTCATAGGGTTTCTATAGTAACTATAAGCCACAATTACGGACATGTCTACAACCTGAACAACATTAAATGAGGACTGATGGTAGAGGGGGTCCCAGGCATCATTTATGTGAAGTATCAAACAAGAGGCCCCAAAGGGCCTGAGGGCGCTCACCTGACATGGTAGCCTAAATATCAACCCAGAAAATTGATTTCAACAAGTTGCATCTGCTCCGCCTAAGAAAAGCTTAGACCAAATATCCAAATATTCTGACCAGTGGATCTAAAAATAAACAGCTGCGCCACAAGCGCATGATACGCCCGTTATTAATTACAAGAGGGAACGACACAATATGAGTATACATGTGTACTTGTCAGGTTAAATATACTTGCCACCAAAAAATCATGAAAGTTGCTCCTTCTCGGCTAAGGTGCTGACCAACTAACGATAGAAGAAAAATTCTAATTAAAATTAAGTAACTTTTATCGCACAGGGTAGTGGCAATACTCATTTTTTTCTCTGTCAAAACCTGTCATTGCTATTCATTATTTATTTACTTATTGAAGTTTAATGACACTTTCAGCAGCCAGGGCAATATAATGTCAGACTGCTTTATACATGGAGGAAGCCAGAGTATCTATAGAGAACTAACGAGCAAAAAAAAAAAAAATAAACAGCTGCGCCATGAGCGCATGATATGCCCGTTATTAATTACAAGAGGGAACCACACAATATGAGTATACATGTGTACTTGTCAGGTTACATATACATGCCACCAAAAAATCATGAAAATTGCTCAAAGTCCAACATGTGGAAAATTGCCTATATTTTGATGAATAAAGTCCCATAACTCTGGAATGACAAATTGGACAGCGACACAAATCGAGAGGGAGATTCCTTCAATCAACATATACTTGCAACCAAAAAATCATGAAAATTGCTCTAAGCATTTTCAAGTTATTGCTCGACATGTGAAAAATAAAGTCCCATAACTCTGGAATGACTAATCGAGCGGCGACACCAACCGTAAGAGAGCTTCCTTCCATCGACATAAACCACCTACCAAAAAATCGTGAAAATCTCTCGAAGCGTTCTCGAGTTATCGTACGATGTGTAAAAAATCGACAATTTTCAAAGTAATAAAGTCCGATAACTCTGGAATGACTAATCGAGCGGCGACACCAACCGAAAGGGAGCTTTCTTCCATCGACATAAACCACCTACCAAAAAATCGTGAAAATCTCTCAAAGCGTTCTCGAGTTATCGTACGACGTGTAAAAAATCGACAATTTTCAAAGTAATAAAGTCCCATAACTCTGGAATGACTATTCGAACGGCGACACTAAATGAAAGGGAGCTTCCCTCCATCGATATACTCCACCTACCCAAAAATCACGAAAATCTCTCAAAGCGTTCTCGAGTTATCGTACGACATATGACCAGACGGACAGACAGACGGACAGCTGTATACCATAATACGACCCGTTTTTTCAAAACAGGCGTATAAAAAGAGAAGATTTTTAAAGAATATTCCTCATATTGAACTAAGTTATAATTCGGGCTCCCACATATATGAACCCAGGGATTTGGCTTTAACAAACTGAATCTCACCCCCCTAAGGATGTTGCACACCAAATATCAAAACATTCCGACTTCTGGATCTGAAGAAGAAGATTTTTAAAGAAAATTCCTCATTTTGAACTAAGTTACAATTCAAGCTCCCACAGTGAGTCCAAATATGGACCTAGGGACATAGCTTGAACAAACTTGAATCTCACCCCCCTAAGGATGCTGCATATCAAATATCAAAACATTCCAACTGCTGGATCTGAAGAAGATTTTTAAAGAAAATATCTCATTTTGAACTAAGTTATAATTCGGGCTACCACGGTGAGCCCTAATATGAACCCAGGGACTTGGCTTGAACAATCTTGAGTCTCACCCCCCTAAGCATGGTGCATACCCAATATCAAAAGATTCTGCCTGCTGGATCTTGAGAAGAAGATTTTCAAAGAAATTTACCTGAAATGCACTAAGTTCGAATTCGAGCTTCTATACTGAGCCCAAATATAAACCCAGGGAGCTGATTTGAACAAACGTGAATCAGATCCACCCCACAATGTTGCATGCCAAATATCAAAAGATTCAGCCTGCTGGATCTGGAGAAGAAGATTTTTTAAGAAATTTGCCTGAAATGCACTAAGTTCGAATTCGAGCTTCTATACTGAGCCAAAATATAAACCCAGGGGGCCGATTTGAATAAACTTGAATCAGATCCAACCCACAATGTTGCATACCAAATATCAAAAGATTCTGCCTGCTGGATCTGGAGAAGATGATTTTTTATGAAATTTGCCTGAAATGCACTAAGTTCGAATTCGAGCTTCTATACTGAGCCCAAATATAAACCCAGGGAGCCGATTTGAACAAACGTGAATCAGATCCACCCCACAATGTTGCATGCCAAATATCAAAAGATTCAGCCTGCTGGATCTGGAGAAGAAGATTTTTTAAGAAATTTGCCTGAAATGCACTAAGTTCGAATTCGAGCTTCTATACTGAGCCAAAATATAAACCCAGGGGGCCGATTTGAATAAACTTGAATCAGATCCAACCCACAATGTTGCATACCAAATATCAAAAGATTCTGCCTGCTGGATCTGGAGAAGATTTTTTATGAAATTTGCCTGAAAAGCACTAAGTTTGAAATCGGGCTTCTATACTGAGCTCCAATATGAACCCAGGGGGCCGATTTGAACAAACTTGAATCAGATCCACCCTACAATGTTGCATACCAAATATCAAAAGATTCTACCTGCTGGATCTGGAGAAGAAGATTTTTTAAGAAATTTGCCTGAAATGCTCTTAGTTCGAATTTGAGCTTCTATACTGAGCCCAAATATAAACTCAGGGGGGCCGATTTGAACAAACTTGAATCAGATCCACCACACAATGTTGCATACCAAATATCAAAAGATTCTGCCTGCTGGATCTGGAGAAGATTTTTTAAGAAATTTGCCTGAAATGCATAAAGTTCGAATTTGGGCTTCTATAGTGAGCCCAAATATGAATCCAGGGGGCCGATTTGAACAAACTTGAATCAGATCCACCCCACAATGTTGCATACCAAATATCAAAAGATTCTGCCTGCTGGATCTGGAGAAGAAGATTTTTGAAGAAATTTGCCTGAAATGCACTAAGTTCGAATTCGAGCTTCTATACTGAGCCCAAATATAAACCCAGGGAGCCGATTTGATCAAACTTGAATCAGATCCACCCCACAATGTTGCATGCCAAATATCAAAAGATTCTGCCTGCTGGATCTGGAGAAGAAGATTTTTTATGAAATTTGCCTGAAATGCACTAAGTTCGAATTCAAGCTTCTATACTGAGCCCAAATATAAACCCAGGTGACCGATTCGAACAAACTTGAATCAGATCCACCCTACAATGTTGCATACCAAATATCAAAAGATTCTGCCTGCTGGATCTGGAGATGATTTTTTAAGAAATTTGCCTAAAAAGCACTAAGTTTGAAATCGGGCTTCAAAACTGAGCTCCAATATGAACCCAGGGGGCCGATTTGAACAAACTTGAATCAGATCCACCCTACAATGTTGCATACCAAATATCAAAAGATTCTGCCTGCTGGATCTGGAGAAGAAGATTTTTTAATCTTTTTCCCATTGCCTACAGCGTTAAAAAGTGCTGACTCAGCACTTTTTCAAAGTCCTGAAAAAAGTACCTTGTGATCAAACGTGTAGTTTTGGAGATATGGCAGTTTTAAGGTTTTTCCTATTTTTAGCTCCCGAGGTTCCCACAGGGCAATGAGAAAAATTGTTTTTGCATCAATCAACTACTTATGACCCATTATCATCTCATATCAAATTTGGTTCAAATCGACCTCAAGGTTCTGAAAATAGAAATTTTAGGCGTAGCCAAAATTTTTGCCCCTCCCATAACGAAGGCAAATAATGCCCGACAAACTTCTCTTGAACAAACTTGATTCTAAACCTCAAAAGGACTCTGTATACCACATATCAAGTCTCTGCTACTGGTGGTTCATTAGAAAAAGATTTTCAAACAATTTGGCCATTTTTCCCCACACCTCTGCTCAATATGAGCCGACACCTATTTTGGATAAAAATCAAAATGCCCCTATATAACCACTACTTACATGAAATTTAATTAAAATTTCATTAAAATTTTGGCTAAAAATCAAAATGCCCCTATATAACCACTACTTTCATGAAATTTAATTAAAATGTGGCCAGTGGTTTAGGAGAAAGAGGCTCAAACACCACCTTCAGGCAGAACGACGGACGAAGAGTGATAAGAAAAGGTCTCCCTGACTTTCAGTCAGGTGAGCTAAAAATTTGGCCTGGCAGTTTCATCAGAGAAGATTTTTGAAAATCCACCAACCAGAATCAAAGAATGCCTCTGGCGGCCACATTTTTCAACTCACGGGAACAAAATGAGGATCGTTTGTAGAGGACCTCCCATAGACCATTCCTGCTAGGTTTGGTTCATGTCAGTTCAGTAGTTCCAGAGAAGATGAAAATGTGCTTTCCCATAGGATTTCTATAGTAACTATGAGCCGCAGTTAAAGCCATGTTTGCAACCCGATCAACATCAAATGAGGATCGTTGATAGAGGAGGTCCCAGTCATCAACCATGCAAAGTTTCAAAACATTTGGCCCTGTGGTTTCATAGGGAAAAATTTTTCAAAATCCACCAAACAGAATCAAAGAATGCCTCTGGCGGCCATGTTTTCAAACCGATGGGATCAAAATGAGGATCGTTTGTAGAGGACTTCACAGAGACTATCTCTGCCAGGTTTGGTTCATGTCAGCTCAGTAGTTCCAGAGAAGATGATGAAAATGAGATTTCTCATAGGGTTTCTACAGTAATTATAAGCCACAATTGCGGCCATGTTTGTGACCCAATCAACATAACATGAGGACCGTTGGTAGAGGAGGTCCCAGTCATTATTTATGTGAAGTTTCAAAACATTGGGCCTGGCAGTTTCAGAGGAGAAGATTTTTGAAAATCCACCAACCAGAATGAAAAAATGCCTCTGGAAGCCATGTTTTTCATCTGACGGGAACAAAATGAGGATCTTTTGTAGAGGACTTCCCATAGACCATTCCTGCCAAGGTTTGTTCACACCAGCTCAGTGATTACAATGAAGAAGATGAAAATGTGAAAAGTTTATGGACGCCGGACGACAACGGATGCCAAGTGATGAGAAAAGCTCACATGGCCTTTTAGGCCAGGTGAGCTAATAAAAAGAATTCAATTTTTTTCAAGAAAAATATAACTTCTTAATGAGCTCACTCTATTAATCCTTTTCCTAACATGAAAAGCAGACGACACTTGCAAAAAAAAATTCTTGAATAATAATTTTTTTAAATTTTTTGTCTCAAAAGCATAGGTTACAACCCCTCATTGGAACGAGCTCGTTCCTATGAGGGGTCATAACCTATGTTTTTGAGACAAAAAATGAAAAAAAATAATGAAAATTAATTGGTGATATTTGAGAATAGCGCTGGCCGGTTTTGGATCGTTACATTGGGTAAAGGGTTAACCCTTTACCTAACGTAACGGCCAAAACCGGCCAGTGCTATTCTCAAAAATCGCCAATTAATTTTCATTATTTTTTCAATTTTTGTCTCAAAAACATAGGTTATGACCCCTCGTTGGAACGAGCTCATTCCAAAGAGGGGTCATAACCTATGTTTTTGAGACAAAAAATGAAAAAAATTAGTTATTCAAGAATTATTTTTGCAAGTGTCGTCTGCTTTTCAGGTTAGGTAAAGGGTTAAAAAGATCATGAGCCTTGTTATGGACAGGATGGAAGAATTGATAAAATATTTGAATGGCTATTTTTCTGCACAGCTCTGACAGATATATGACCCAAAATAAGACTTATTCTTTGAGCCACTTGCACTAAAATAATCATTTGAAGCTATGTGACAAATTCTAAGAAGGGATTCAAATTAACCCTTTACCTAACACAGGGTTCATACACTTTTCAGAGAATCAAATTCCATGACTTGTCCAAAACTTTTTAAAAAAATTCCATGACCGGGTTTGTTCGTACCCAAACAGAAAAGGTTTGTTTTTTGCATAATTTTTGCACAAGTCACGCATACTTTTTACAGAAAATCAATCCCTTCTAAATCTGGTTACGAATTCCATGACTTTTCCAAAACTTTAACCCTTCCAGCCCTTTTTCCAAAACTTTTCAAGGACCTTGAATTCTTTTTCAAAATTCCATGACTTTTCCAAGATTCCATGACTCGCACAAACCTGCTAACATGACTATAAGACAATGCTAGCAAAAACATGCTCCTGAATAACTATTTATTTATTTATTTATTGGGGTTTAATGGTACTTTTGACAGCCAGGATCACCTCGAATCAGACAGTTTTATGGGTAGAGGAAGCCGGAGTACCCAGAGAGAACCACCGAGCACTGTAAGGCTCCCTAACATACTAACTCCACATAAACAGAGTTAGTATTGGTTGAAGACAAGTGCACCACTGACGTGCAGCACTCCTTAGTGATTAACGCCAATGCCACTATGCCTCCACATGGGCAATGGGGGTGAAGTGTCTTGCCCAAGGACACAATGTGGTTAACACAGGTGGGATTCAAACTGAGGACCTCTTGGCTAGCAGCCTGCACCTCTACCTACTGCTCCTGCTGAATAACTAAATTTGATTGTTTTCAGGAAAGATATAGTTTCTGACCCTATCACTGGAATGATCTCAATGAGCTCATTCCAGTTAAGTGACATAAGCTTTGTTTTTGGAGTTAAGAACTGAAAAAATAATAAGATTGAAAGGCAATTTTTGTGAACAGCACATGCGGATATGGCCACTATGTTATCAGGCAAACAGTTATCAAACATGCCGATATGACCGCTATGTTATCAGGCAAACAGTTATCAAACATGCCAATATGACCGCTATGTTATCAGGCAAACAGTTATCAAACACGCCGATATGGCCGCTATGTTATCAGGCAAACAGTTATGAAACATGTCGATATGGCCATTATGTTATCAGGCAAATAGTTATCAAACAGATCATAAAAATCTGCAGATTTGTAAAAAAAAAATATCGTCTCATTATTTTTCCAAATTTGCATCCAAGCACAAGTTTACAGCCCTGCAAAGAATGCATTTGTTCCAATGAATGGGTCATCAGCTGCTTTGGAATAAAAATGAAAGTGTCAATGACACTGTAGCTCAACTTGTCAAGACAAAGACATGTACATGTATAGTGTGTGACACAGCAATGACAAACATCTAGGTAATGACCTGATAACAAAGGTACATATAAAGTATTGTAACGGTCTGTACATAAATACTGACCGTTGCCTGTAACAAATGTATAGGTAAAGTATTGTAAAGGTGGGTGACAGTCAGATGCTAAACTAGAATGAAAGAGTCAATGACTCTGTAGCTCAACTTGGATATGACAGGAATTAGTACCTGCTGTGACCAAGACAACTGAATAATGAATATGACAGGAATTAGTATTTGTTTTGGCCCAGTCAACAATAATAAAAGAATTACAAGGTGACTGTAATGGACTACAGATTAAGACCAATCATTGTAGATTATTATTTTTGTGTGGAAATTTTCAGTCCCAAACAAAATATTTTCAGACTAAAATTTTTTCTTCTTCTTCTTAAAATTGACCAAAATGCATCAAAACACAAAAAACTAATTTCCGGATTTTGGTCCAAAATTTTCTAAGTCTCACCCGGACCCCAAATTTTCAGTGTAAAAAAAATTTTTTTTTTTTGTCTTAAAATTGACCAAAACGCATAAAAAACCCAAAAACTAATTTCCGGATTTTGGGCCAAAATTTTCTAAGTCCCACCCGGACCCCTAATTTGCATAATTTATTCACGAGAAAAACTCTGTATTATATGTAATGTATCCCATGGTACTAAACATTCATACAAAAATTTATTCAAATCAGATCTTTCATTTGGAAGTTCTGCGCAAAAATCTGATTGCACTTAATTTTGAACAAAATGGCTGCTAGCGGCCATCTTGAATTTCAGACTGGACCCAAAAACACTCCTTCTCGTCCCACAGTGATAACAAAGGTACCCAAGAAGTTTCGTGAAGATCGGTTCATAAATACGGCCTCTAGCCCGAGCCGTATTGGGATTTGCACTCACAGTGCTGAAAGTAACACTAAATAAATCAAAGTTAGCCTAATTTGCATAATTTTCGCACAAGAAAAAAACCTGTAATATATGTAATGTATCCCATGGTACTAAACATTCATACAAAAAATTATTCAAATCAGAGTTTTCATATGGAAGTTCTGTACAAAAAACAGATTTCGGCATCGTCGGTACAAAATGGCTGCTGGCAGCCATCTGGAATTTGGGACTGCACCCAAAAACACTCGTTCTCGTCCCACGGTCATAACAAAGGTACCCAAGAAGTTTCGTAAAGATTGGTTCATAAATACGGCCTCTAGCCCGAGCCATAGCAGCTTGGCACTTACAGCTCTGAAAGTAACACTAAATAAATCAAAGTTAGTCTAATTTGCATAATTTACCCACGAGAAAAAAACCCGTATTATATGTGATGTATCCCATTGTACTATACATTTATACAAAACTTTATTCAAATCAGAACTTTCATACAGAAGTTCTGTACAAAAAACTGATTTTTGCATCATCGGTACAAAATGGCCACTGGCAGCCATCTTGAATTTCGGACCACACCCAAAAACACTCGTTCCCGTCCCAGGGTCATAACAAAGGTACCCAAGAAGTTTCGTAAAGATTGGTTCATAAATACGGCCTCTAGCCTGAGCCATAGCAGCTTGGCACTTACAGCTCTGAAAGTAACACTAAATAAATCAAAGTCAGTCTAATTTGCATAATTTACGCACGAGAAAAAAACCCGTATTATATGTGATGTATCCCATGGTACTAAACATTTATACAAAACTTTATTCAAATCAGAACTTTCAAACAGAAGTTCTGTACAAAAAACTGATTTTTGCATCATCGGTACAAAATGGCCGCTTGCAGCCATCTTGAATTTCGAACCACACCTAAAAACACTCGTTCCCGTCCCAGGGTCATAACAAAGGTACACAAGAAGTTTCGTAAAGATCGGTTCATAAATACGACCTCTAGCCCGAGCCATAGCCAATTGTTGACGTACGGACAGACGGACAGACGGACGGACGGACAGACGGACGACAGACGACGGGCCATGACAATAGCTCAAATTTGACTTCATCAAAGTTGAGCTAAAAATGAAAGAGTCAATGACTCTGTAGCTCAACTTGGATATGACAGGAATTAGTACTTGCTGTGACCAAGACAACTGAATAATGAATATGACAGGAATTAGTATTTGTTTTGGCCCAGTCAACAATAATAAAAGAATTACAAGGTGACTGTAATGGACTACAGTCCCACCCGGACCCCAAATTTTCAGTGTAAAAAAATTTTTCTTTTTTTTGTCTTAAAATTGACCAAAACGCATAAAAAACCAAAAAACTAATTTCCGGATTTTGGTCCAAAATTTTCTAAGTCCCACCCGGACCCCTAATTTGCATAATTTATTCACGAGAAAAACTCTGTATTATATGTAATGTATCCCATGGTACTAAACATTCATACAAAAATTTATTCAAATCAGATCTTTCATTTGGAAGTTCTGCACAAAAATCTGATTGCACTTAATTTTGAACAAAATGGCTGCTAGCGGCCATCTTGAATTTGAGACTGGACCCCAAAACACTCCTTCTCGTCCCACAGTGATAACAAAGGTACCCAAGAAGTTTCGTGAAGATCGGTTCATAAATACGGCCTCTAGCCCGAGCCGTATTGGGATTTGCACTCATAGTGCTGAAAGTAACACTAAATAAATCAAAGTTAGCCTAATTTGCATAATTTACGCACAAGAAAAAAACCTGTAATATATGTAATGTATCCCATGGTACTAAACATTCATACAAAAAATTATTCAAATCAGAGCTTTCATATGGAAGTTCTGTACAAAAAACAGATTTCGGCATCGTCGGTACAAAATGGCTGCTGGCAGCCATCTGGAATTTGGGACTGCACCCAAAAACACTCGTTCTCGTCCCACGGTCATAACAAAGGTACCCAAGAAGTTTCGTAAAGATTGGTTCATAAATACGGCCTCTAGCCCGAGCCATAGCAGCTTGGCACTTACAGCTCTGAAAGTAACACTAAATAAATCAAAGTTAGTCTAATTTGCATAATTTACGCACGAGAAAAAAACCCGTATCATATGTGATGTATCCCATTGTACTATACATTTATACAAAACTTTATTCAAATCAGAACTTTCATACAGAAGTTCTGTACAAAAAACTGATTTTTGCATCATCGGTACAAAATGGCCACTGGCAGCCATCTTGAATTTCGGACCACACCCAAAAACACTCGTTCCCGTCCCAGGGTCATAACAAAGGTACCCAAGAAGTTTCGTAAAGATTGGTTCATAAATACGGCCTCTAGCCCGAGCCATAGCAGCTTGGCACTTACAGCTCTGAAAGTAACACTAAATAAATCAAAGTCAGTCTAATTTGCATAATTTACGCACGAGAAAAAAAACCCGTATTATATGTGATGTATCCCATGGTACTAAACATTTATACAAAACTTTATTCAAATCAGAACTTTCAAACAGAAGTTCTGTACAAAAAACTGATTTTTGCATCATCGGTACAAAATGGCCGCTGGCAGACATCTTGATTTTCGGACCACACCTAAAAACACTCGTTCCCGTCCCAGGGTCATAACAAAGGTACACAAGAAGTTTCGTAAAGATCGGTTCATAAATACGACCTCTAGCCTGAGCCATAGCCAATTGTTGACGTACGGACAGACGGACAGACGGACGACGGGCCATGACAATAGCTCAAATTTGACTTCGTCAAAGTTGAGCTAAAAATCTTTGAGTCCCAGAGTGGGTCTGACTGAACCCCAAAATATTTGTTCTCATAGCACAGTGATAACAAAGGCACCCCAAAACACACTCATTCCTGTCCCAAGGTGAAAACAAAGGTACCCAAGAAGTTTCGTGAAGATCAGTTCACAAATATGAGCTGTGTAGAAGTTGTGACAAAAAACTGATTGGACCTAATTTCGGTACAAAATGGCCACTGGCAGCCATCTTGAATTCTGGACTGCACCCAGAAACACTCGTTCTCATCCCAAGGAGATAACAAAGGTACCCAAGAAGTTTTGTGAAGATCGGTTCATAAATACAGCCTCTAGCCCGAGCCGTATTGACATGTGCACTTACAGTGTATAAGTAGCACTGAATAAATCAAAGTTCATCTAATTTGCATAATTTCTGCACGAGAAAAAAACCCGTACTATATGTGATGTATTCCATGTTACTAAACATTCATACAAAAATATATTCAAATCAGAACTTTCATACAGAAGTTCTGCACAAAAGACTGATTGCACTAATTTTGGTACAAAATGGCTGCTGGTGGCCATCTTGAATTTTGGACCACACCCAAAAACACTCGTTCTCATTCCACGGTGATAACAAAGGTACCCAAGAAGTTTCGTAAAGATCGGTTCATAAATACGGCCTCTAGCCTGAGCCGTATATAGAAGTTGTGTACAAAAAACTGATTAGACCTAATTTCGGTACAAAATGGCCACTGGCAGTCATCTTGAATTTTGGACCGCACCCAGAAACACTCGTTCTCGTCCCAAGGTGATAACAAAGGTACCCAAGAAGTTTCGTGAAGATCGGTTCATAAATACAGACTCTAGCCCGAGCCGTATTGACATGTGTACTTACTGTGTGTAAGTAGCACTGAAAAAATCAAAGTTCATCTAATTTGCATAATTTTTGCACGAGAAAAAAACCCGTATTATATGTGATGTATCCCATGGTACTAAACATTCACACCAAAAATTATTCAAATCAGCGCTTTCATATGGAAGTTCTGTGCAAAAATCTGATTGCACCAAATTTTGTACAAAATGGCTGCCATCGGCCATCTTGAATTTCGGACCGGACCCAAAAACACTCGTTCTCGTCCCACGGTGATAACAAAGGTACCCCAGGAATTTTGTAAAGAGCGGTTCATAAATACGGCCTCTAGCCCGAGCCATATTGGCATTTGCACTTACAGTGCTGAAAGTAACACCAAAAAACATCAAAGTTAGTCTAATTTGCATAATTTACGCACGAGAAAAAAACCCGTGTTATATGTGATGTATCCCATGGTACTAAACATTCATACAAAAAATTATTCAAATCATAGCTTTCATATGGAAGTTCTGTACAAAAAAACAGATTTCTGCATCGTCGGTACAAAATGGCGGCTGGCAGCCATCTTGAATTTTGGACCAAACCCAAAAACACTCGTTCTCGTCCCACCGTCATAACAAAGGTACCCAAGAAGTTTCGTAAAGATCGGTTCATAATACGGCCTCTAGCCCGAGCCGTATCCAATTGTTGACGGACAGACGGACGACGGGCCATGGCATAAGCTCAAATTTGGCTTTGCCAAAGTTGAGCTAAAAATGGAACAATTAAGTCACTGAGGACAAATATTGCATCAATATCTACTCAGGTTAGGGAAAGGATTGTCTTAGTACATTTAAGGAGTAATTTTCAGCAGTTTGTCACCTCACAACATCACATTGGAAAGGAAAAAGATATACCAAGTTCTGATACTTAAAGAGCAAATTCAGCAGGGTGTCACCTAACAAAATCACATTAGGAAGGAAAAAGATATACCATGTTCTGATACATGAAGAGCAATTCTTAGCAGTGTGTCACCTAACAATATCACATTAGAAATGAAAAAAGATATACCAAGTTATGATACTTAAAGAGCAATTTCAGCAGGATGTCACCAAGCAACATCACATCAGAAAGGGAAAAGATATACCATGTTCTGGTTCTTACAGAACAATTTTCAGCATTGTGTCACCTAAAGTACGAGTCAAAATAAGTTGTAACATAACCACAATAAACTAAATGAACTGCCGCTTCAACAATGATAAAACAAGAATCTGACATCGTCTCAGTGCAAGCTTTCCAAAAATTGATGTCAGATTCTGGCATTATCACGGAAGTAATAGAATGATACACAGTTTATAGTGGTTATTCTACAACTTATTTTGACTCATACTCTAATGACATCACATTAGAAAGCGAAGAAATGTGCCAAGTTCTGATACTTAATCTCAATGATCAATTTTCAGCAGTGTGTCACCAAACAACATCACACTAGAAAGGAAAAAGATATGCCAAGTTCTGATACTAAAAGAGCAATTTAAAGCAGTGTGTCACCTAACAACAT
Organism: Pictodentalium vernedei; assembly: GCA_031216915.1. Classification (NCBI taxonomy): domain Eukaryota; kingdom Metazoa; phylum Mollusca; class Scaphopoda; order Dentaliida; family Dentaliidae; genus Pictodentalium; species Pictodentalium vernedei. Next base: position 73,715,216 of record CM062296.1, on the reverse strand, counting down.
CACACTAGAAAGGAAAAAGATATGCCAAGTTCTGATACTAAAAGAGCAATTTAAAGCAGTGTGTCACCTAACAACATCACACTAGAAAGGAAAAAGATATGCCAAGTTCTGATACTAAAAGAGCAATTTAAAGCAGTGTGTCACCTAACAACATCACACTAGAAAGGAAAAAGATATGCCAAGTTCTGATACTAAAAGAGCAATTTAAAGCAGTGTGTCACCAAACATCATCACACTAGAAAGGAAAAGGATATGCCAAGTTCTGATACTTAAAGAGCAATTTCCAGCAGTGTGTCACCAAACAACATCACACTAAAACGGAAAAAGATATGCCAAGTTCTGATACTAAAAGAGCAATTTAAAGCAGTGTGTCACCTAACAACATCACACTAGAAAGGAAAAAGATATGCCAAGTTCTGATACTAAAAGAGCAATTTAAAGCAGTGTGTCACCTAACAACATCACACTAGAAAGGAAAAAGATATGCCAAGTTCTGATACTAAAAGAGCAATTTTCAGCAGTGTGTCACCTAACAACATCACACTAGAAAGGAAAAAGATATGCCAAGTTCTGATACTAAAAGAGCAATTTAAAGCAGTGTGTCACCTAACAACATCACACTAGAAAGGAAAAAGATATGCCAAGTTCTGATACTAAAAGAGCAATTTAAAGCAGTGTGTCACCTAACAACATCACACTAGAAAGGAAAAAGATATGCCAAGTTCTGATACTAAAAGAGCAATTTAAAGCAGTGTGTCACCTAACAACATCACACTAGAAAGGAAAAAGATATGCCAAGTTCTGATACTTAAAGAGCAATTTCCAGCAGTGTGTCACCAAACAACATCACACTAAAACGGAAAAAGATATGCCAAGTTCTGATACTAAAAGAGCAATTTACAGCAGTGTGTCACCTAACAACATCACACTAGAAAGGAAAAAGATATGCCAAGTTCTGATACTAAAAGAGCAATTTAAAGCAGTGTGTCACCTAACAACATCACACTAGAAAGGAAAAAGATATGCCAAGTTCTGATACTAAAAGAGCAATTTAAAGCAGTGTGTCACCAAACATCACATTAGAAAGAAAAAAGATGTACCAAGTTCTGATACTTAAAGAGAAATTTTCTGCTGTGTGTCACCTAACAACATCACATTAGAAAGATATACCAAGTTCTGATACTTAAAGAGCAATTTCCAGCAGTGTGTCACCAAACAACATCACACTAAAACGGAAAAAGATATGCCAAGTTCTGATACTAAAAGAGCAATTTTCAGCAGTGTGTCCCCTTACATCACACTAGAAAGGAAAAAGATGTACCACATTCTGATACTTAACTGGTAGAGTGCTAAATTATTTTTGGTCATCAAAATTTGTTCAAATGTTTTTGCCTTGTAGCAATTTATGGGAGAGTGCCTATAGGCACTCTCCCATAAATTGTAACAAGGTAAATCCATGCAGACTAAATAATTTCACTTCAAGATAATATGAAGCACATCCACTGAATATGAAGCCTTTACGATACGATACCAGAATTTCAGAGTAAAGCCCAAATATGGGCTTCCAGCACTCTACCAGTTAAAGAGCAATTTTCAGCAGTGTGTCAACTAACATCACACTAGAAAGGAAAAAGACAAACCAAGTTCTGATACATAAAGAGCAATTTTCAGCAGTGTGCCACCTAACAACATCACACTAGAAAGGAAAAAGATATACCAGGTTCTGATACATAAAGACCAATTTTCAGCAGTGTGTCACCTAACATCACGTTAGAAAGCAAAAAGGGAAAAAAAACAAACCAAGTTCTGATACATGAAGTGCAATTTCCAGCAGTTTGTCACCTAACATCACACTAGAAAGGAAAAAGATATACCAGGTTCTGATACATAAAGAGCAATTTCCAGCAGTGTATCACCTTACAATATCACATTAAAAAGGGAAAAGATATACCAAGTTCTGATAACTACTGCAAAAAGTTCAGTGCAATAACATTATCTATTTCGAGGAAACTCTCAAGTTTTAGTTCAACTTGGCCTTGAGAACAAGTTCTTGAAGATCATTCCACTATGTTTTAACCCTTTAACACTCAAAAGTGACTATTGTTGCCTATTTATGATGATTATCTGTACATTCTGGTAAGCGCAGATCAAACATACTATCTGATTAATTGTTGGAAAGAGCTCAGAAAGTCCTTTCCAACAAAATATCAAATGATAAGAGTTTCAAGAATGTCATAATTTTTTTTAAACTTCCTCGCATACAGGCATACATAGAGGTCCTCCATATATAGCTAAAGTGGGTGTAGCAGTAAAAGGGTTAACAAAATAACCGAAGAAAATACTTGAACTAAATTGATAACTGAATCAACAGCTAATTTTTTAAAAAAAATTTTTTATCAAATACATAGCTAATGACCCCTCAAAGGAACAAACTTGAAAACCTTGTCCCAATGAGACGTGGCATCCTCTATTTTGGAGGCAAAAGGTTTTAAAAAAAATATAAAAAATTTAAATAAAAAGATATAAAGTTTAGAGCTGTAGGTTAACCGAAACCGAACCGAGGTTTTTAGTTTTTTAAAAAACCAAAACCGAAACCGTCGACATCCCGTAATCTAAGGTTTTTCGTTTTTTATTAAATACTCTCTTGCTGCAGAAATTCACAGAATGTAGCCTTCCCAGAGTAGTGAGAGTACCCAGACACTGCCAATGGCAGTGTCTGGGTACTCTCACTACTCTGGGAAGGCTACATTCTGTGAATTTCCGACATTTCAGTTTAGTTGTGTTTGCAGCTTTCCTCAAGTTGTGTGTAGGTGTCAGACCTCGAAAAATGGCCAAGCACAATAAAAGTTCTGTATATTTAGGTAATTATTATATTGGCCTTCCTGATTCTTCATGTATTATAGCTTATTTTGGGCATTCATTGAGTTTCACTCAATTTCACTACCATTCATTTATGACTCCGGACAGAAGAATGAGTTTTATTGAATTTTACTTGGCCTCATGAACAAACCGAAAACCGAACTGAACCGAGGTTTTACTCCACCTGAAAAACCAAAACCGAAACCGAACAAGAAATTTAAAAACCTACAGCTCTAATAAAGTTTGAATGTCAGTGTTTTTATGTAGCGCTGGTTTCAACTGATCATTATATTGAGTAAAGGGTTAGGAATGTTCTGCAAAAAAAAAACTGAGATAAATTTTTTAAAAAATTGAATATAGAGAGCAAGGAAGAGTAAGTTTTTCTTGGATAAATAGTCAGAACCGACAAAATGGTTCTTCCCCAGTATTGAGATACACATAGGTCTACAAAACAAACAAAAAACTCACATAAAACTTCTATCATTGCATCCTACTGTAGTTAGGTAGTCCCAGCCATCACTAGTGACATAATTAACAACAAACTGAATGAACAATTCAGCTTCTGTGACAATGAGTGAAAGACTGACCTTAAAATACCAGTCTATATGAATGGACAGACATAAATTATTTCCTCAGCAATTAAGGTGAATCTGGAAATGAGTTATTAATGTGCCAAGTAGTTATTTCCCTCCTGTGGATGGTAGACAGTGGCTTATGACAGGTTCTTTTCATTTCAATTGATCAATGGGGGCAGAATTACATTAACTAACCTGATCATATATTCAGATTCAGAGAGCTAATATATTGAATGTTTAACCCCCTTCACTCTGATGTCAAAATGGCAAAGTTTTTAGCAGCAAGTATTTCCCATGATGCAGTTTGATATTTAACCGAATATATCTTGTTTGACAGAGCTCAGTGAGCACCATCAAACAAGATACAATTAGTTTAATTCATAGTTAAACATAATAATAATAATCTTTATTGTTGAAAGTTCCATAACAGGTACATGACAATTTAAAACAGATAAAAGTGACATATAAGCAATAACAGACACAAGACGAAAAAAATAGCAGTGACACTTAGGCATTGAATAATCGCACATGCACGCACCCAGCGTACATGCATACATTGGCAAGCATATGCATTCGCAATTTTCCCTTGTACTTGTTTTTAAAACTAATTTATTTTGAAGACTGAATTATGGTATAGACAGCTATGGGGAGTTGGCAAAACCACATCTCTGCTGATAGGCATCATGTGTAAACTGCACCATCAGTGGAGTAATATCGCTGTCAAACATCCCCAAAAGAGTCAGCAATGATTTCGGCTCGTTCAGCTGGAGAGACTCATAAAGTACAGGTTCCAGCTGGGTTTTAAGCCATTCTCGTTCGTTATGATACAGTGGACAATACAGGAAGAAATGAATTTCATCCTCTACTTCCTCAGTTAAACAAGAGAAAAACAATGATTGGAGAAAATTCTGTTGCATTACCAGATTACTTGGGGTTAACCCTTTACTTACTTAATCTGTGACATATAGGCCAGATTGGCTGGGTGCATCTTATATTATACATAAAATTGTATAACTGTACACTCTGTGGGCACATATATAATATTATAATCTTGTTAAAAAATTCTGAAAAATTTGAAAAAAAACCAATAATTAATTGGTAGAATTCTGGAAGCTCATATTTGGGTTTTATTCTGAAATATAGGTTCTCAAAATTAAGGACTTCACACTCGGTGGGTTCAGTTTGTATTATCTTTGAAGCAAAATTATTTAGTCTGTAAAAATTTGCCTTGTTATAATCTATGGGAGAGTGCCTGCTGGCATTCTCTCATAGATTGTAACAAGGCAAATTATTAAGATACTTGAACAAATTTAGATGACTAAAAATAATTTAGCACTCTACAAGTTAAAACAAGAGCTATGCAAAGCGTGGGCCACTTCCCCAAACGCATAGGCATGTTTGAAGCAGCCTTAAAGATACTGTGTGAATTAAAAAATGTTTTCTATGTCGAAAGATTGAAAAAGGGCCATAATCTGGGGAAAATTATTGAACTAAATTGATAACTGAACCAACAGCTAATTTTTTAAAATTTTTTTGTACCAAAAGCATAGCTAATAACCCCTCAAAGGAACCCGATCCTTGTGCATTTCCGTCCCCCATGCTGGTCTATCAGCATATCAAAGGAGATCCAAACAAACCTGAAAATAAGCAATCAGTCATTTGCAGAATGAGGTCCCCAGAGGATGGATTTGCTGATGCTATCCTATACAGTGGACCAATTTATCCTCTGGGTACCTCTTTCTGTTCAGGTTTGAGACACTTATTCAGACTGAGGTTCACAGAGGGTAAATTTAGTGATGCTACCCCACCAAATTCACCCTCTGGGGACCTCATTTTGCAAATGTCAGTCTGCTTATTTTCTGGCTTGGATCCAAATCCGACTGATGGTTTTGAAGTTGCAATGCCAAACGTTTGTACAGACACACGGACAGTTAGACGGATGGATGGCTTCAGTAGATACCGCCGAATCCTCCTTCGGAGGTCAGGGGCATAATAATAATAAATTTTGATACTGTGTGTGCTGTTTAAAGGATTAATTCTAAAAGCGTTACTCCTGGATGAAGAAAAAAACAACACATCTCTGGATTTTTGTTCCAACTTTTGGGGAAATGCTTCAGCTAAAATGTTTAACCCTCCACCTAACAAATCAACTCCATCTGCCTGCATAATTTATAAATTGAGAAGTTGAAAAAAATTATTTTTCTAAAAAAATTCCACAGAACCATGTCATGTGACCGAGTGTATCAAGCTCGTTCCAATGAATGGTCGCATGATATAGTTTTGTTGAAATTGTTTGAAAAAATAATATTTAAAATATTAAATTTTGACATCGTCTTCATTGGCTAAAGGGTTAATTGGTTAACCAACAATGATGTGTGTGACCAGTTACAAAATCTTATAACTGGTTAACCCTTTACCCAACGCAGACGATTTCAAAATTTATTATTTAAAATATCATTTTTCAATTTTTTTCAAAAAATTTCAACAAAATCATATCATGTGACCCCTCTTTGGAACGAGCTCGACGAGCTCATTCCAAAGAGGGGTCACATGATATGGTTTTGTTAAAATTTTTCGAAAAATAATATTTTTTCAGCTGCTGAATTTGGATATTACGCGGGCGGTTGCGGTCGATTCGTTGGTCGAAGGGTTAACAGTTTTATTGAGGGCAGTTCTTGAACTGCAACATTATTATTATCATTTATGGGTATTTATTTATTTATTGGTGTTTAAGGTCACATACTTCTGCACAATGGCTAATCATGACTACAACATGGAGATAAACTCAAGGTCAGTCATCGTTTATACCCCATGTTGCCTATTTTAGAGGACTTGCACCCCAAGCATTAGTGACTGGGTCCTATTTTACAAGTAAAATAGTGCTTGTTTACGACAGTAAACAAGCACTTCCTAACTTCCCAGGGTTCCCACGACGGATCATTTATGGGTGTGGGTGTTAGTGTGGGATGGGATGGGATGGGATGGGATGGGAAAATCAACAAGGGTTAATAGGCTTGCTGAGTGTCTGGCACAAATATCTTGCCCCAAGGATGAGATCCCCCAGCCCATACCAAAAACCACATCCTGTTTAAATTTTTTCTAACATTATCTCATAAAGCAGTGTGCTCACAACTCTTTCCACCTGTGTCAATCGACCCTACTATTTTTCCAGAAATCGAGTTTAAAACATTGTTGAAGTGCTGAATTACTTTTGGTAGACAGAATTTGTTCACATGTATCGCTTTTGCTACAGTTTTTGAGTGTGTGTAACAAGGAAATCGTTAAATAAATAAATAAACTAGACTGAATGATTCTGTAGAATCACAGGCTTTCCCTGAAAGCCAGAAAATAAGCAGACTGTCATCTGCAAAATGAGGTCCCAGAGGGTGAATTTAGTGATGCTACCCTGCACAGCAGGGTAGCATCACTAAATTTACCATCTGTGAACCTCACTCTGAATCAGGGTCTCAAACTAAACAGAAAGAGATACCCAGAGGATAAATTGGCCCCCTGTATGGGATAGCATCATCAAATTCACCTTCAGGGGACCTTATTCTATACAAATGTCAGACTGCTTATTTTCAGGCCTGTTTCCCTGGAATATAAAGCATTTAACCCATTGAAAGAATAGTCTATTGCATGTGAAACACTTCATGAAATTTGCTTAGTTTGTGTCTGATAGGATGATGATAGGTCCCTTAACTCCCGTTTCTTTTCTTCCTAACACTGTCAGAGAAGCATTTGTGACAATGCTCAGAGTAACTTTAACAGAAGAAACTACCATGAGGGGCAATGCCAGGAGAATGTTGTATGGGAGAATTACAAAGGGCTCGTGTGTTAACCCTTTACCTAACATGAAAAGCAGACGACACTTGCAAAAAAAATTCTTGAATAACTAAATTTTTTCATTTTTTGTCTCAAAAACATAGGTTATGACCCCTCGTTGGAACGAGCTCGATGAGCTCGTTCCAATGAGGGGTCATAACCTATGTTTTTGAGACAAAAAATGAAAATATTTTGAAAATTAATTGCCGATTTTTGAGAATAGCGCTGGCCGGTTTTGGCCGTTACGTTGGGTAAAGGGTTAACTTTGCTGAAAAATGTAGTTTCTACCAAAGAGACAAAATTATTTTTAGCCTTTTTTTGGCCAACCATTGACTTTTTTTCGCCACTTTTGATTTTTTTTCGCAATTTGCAAAAATGGCTATTGACAGCATGAACAATGCAGGCGACAAATTTCAGCTCGATATGTGTAAATGTAGGAGTGCAGCCTGGTCTTGTGTGGAGGGTTGATGGATGAAGGAGGGTTGATGAAGGAAGTGTTAAAACAACTGTGTACCTAAAATTTCCCCATCATGTTAGGCCTGATAAAAAAATACCCATTTGGTACCGAATTCGGCTCCATATCTCTGAACATGTTGGTGTGCATACTGGTGTTGTTCCGGTCCAAGTGTTAACACAACATTGAATACAACTCACTCTAAGTCCTTCAAAACTCATTTAAAAGTAGAAAAATATCACTCAAATACACCCTCACCCTAACGTGAACGGGTCATAAGGCTGATATGGAGATTTATTTTTTCCATAGATCATTCAAAAACCTTCAAAACACACTTTAAAGCAGAAAACATCACAAAAATAGACTCTTGCCCAAACTTGTGGTCAAGGAGTGATATGGGTTTGTTTGGGGGGTGGAGGGGGGGGGGGGTGAGGGAGCGGTGGGGGGAACTTGCCACTTCCATTTATCTGCTATGAGCTCTCTCAATCAAGATCTAATAGAATAAATGCTCAGTTTACCTCCAGAACACATGAAACTGACCAAATCCCTGTTAATTGTATACTCCTGTTAATTGAATAATTTTCACTGGCAAAATGGATATTCAATTAAGAGGATTCTACTGTACTTGTCTGTTATGAGATCTAGGATTTTAAAAATGATCAATTTTCACAACGTATGGAGCCAGTTTTGGACTCGTGGATAAAATCGAAATTTCTTCTGCATTTATGATAATGATACATTGCTGCTTTCTGCTAATTCATAGTCCTGTGATTTTAAGGCTTATTTTAAGGCTTATTTTAAGGCCTATTTTAAGGCCTATTTTAAGGCCTATTTTTGAAGTTTTGGAAAATTTTGACAGAAAAAATAAATTTGGCAGGGCTCAAAATAAGTGGTTTCGCATCGCTATTTGCTATGCAAAACATGCTAAAAGCTACACAATTTTCAATCATGTATAGCATTTTGCAATACAATATATTCAACTGCAGCCTAATAGGCTGCAGTTGAATATCTTGTATTGCAAAATGTAAAAATAAAAATTTGCAACAAACTTTGCAAGCTAGTTCACTGCATGATGCTTCACTCCTGATATAAGATTAACTCTCCGTCTCGAATTAGCAACTTCATACGTAACGTTAATTTTATTGGTTTAAATTCATCCTGCATTGTTTCTGCATTTTGCATAAAATTCCCAGTCAAATTAACTTGAAGCCCATCAAATTAAGAGATGTTACGCATTTGGAAATATCCAAGTCCATGCAGTTGTTAAAGGCAGTTCAGCTGACAAAACATAGCTAGTGCTTCATGTGTTGCAGCTCGTTTGAAAAAGCACAGAAATGGAAGGACATTATTCTATCTGCTCAGAAGAGTTCAATACAAAACAGTATGGCATAACTCTGGTATACAAGAGCTGCTATGCAATTTAAACAAAATGCTATTCATTTTTCGGAAATGTGTAGCACTTTGCTACGCATAGAAAAAAAGGTATTTTGAGCCCTGAAATTTGGTAAACTTTTGTTACCAGTTGGTTATTGAAAAGTGTATTTCTGACAAAAGTGTGAAACTTTCAGGTCATTTCTGCATTTTGACCAGGAGATATTGGTAAATGAAATTGTGGGCATTTTGAGGCAGGTGTTGGCAGAAGAATGTTAACGCCAAAAGTAAAAAGCTGATTACAAGTATAAATTATAGCGGTCTGAAGATCTTGGGAAGTTTTAACGAAAATCTGTAAGAGCATTCTCAAGAATTCCACACCCATTTCCCAAAAGTGTTAGATAGAAAGAAAGAAAGAAAGAAAGAAAGAAAGAAAGAAAGAAAGAAAGAAAGAAAGGAAATAATCAGTAGAAATACAAATGCCTTTCTTTCAGGAAAAGCCAAATAAATAAATAAGGCCACACAAAGTAGATCTGTTTCTCAGGCCATTATTTGTAACATTGCATGCGGGCAAGCGTTTTTTTTATTTTATTTTTATTTCTGTAATTATTTCTTTGCCATCAAAAGTTCATGTTCTTGGTTTATGTTTTAGGCTTCATAATCTACAGAATAGCATGGGTGGTGGTGTATTTCGTCACTTGAGCGCAAGAAGGCTTTGCAATGCTAAAGCATTGCAAAGCCTTGTTGCACTCAAGGGACAAATTTATAAATTTTTTTAACTTTGGTAAAATATCAGACATAAACCAATTAATTTTTAATTTTTTAAGTTTACATTGGTTATAAAAAGAGAGCATGCGGCTGCCAAAAGGACCAAGCTGGAGGGCCTGAGAAACTGATTTTTTATTTTTTGGGCCTAAATAAATAAATAAATTTCTGTTAGACAACTGTTTTTACATTGACTATCCTGATAGATTTTCAACAACATTTTTATCTGAAATGCATCCTTGTGGGAACCCAAGGATGTAAAGCAATGCTTGTTGACTGTTAGGCCTACAAAAGTTAAAAATCTGTTTTTCAGGACCTCCCACATGGTCCTTTTGGCTACCGCATGCTCCCTTTTTATAACCAATGCAAACTTCAAAAAACAAAAATTAAATGGTTTATGTCTGATATTTTACGGAAGTTAATAAAACTGATAAATTTGTACCTTGAGTGCAACAAGGCTTTAAAGCAGTGCAAAGCCTTGTTGCACTCAAAGGATGAAATACACCACCATCCATGCTGTTCTGGACTCTAGATTATGAGGCCTAAGACATAAAACAACCAAAAACAGGAACTTTTGATGGCAAAGAAATAATTACAAAAAATGAAAAATAAAATAAAAAACCACCCGCCAGCATGCAATTTTACCCAAAAAATGGCCGGAGAAACAGAAAATCTACTTTATGAGACCTTATATATACAAGCTCTGTATTACTAGTAAAACAGGAATGAGTAACCAATGACTGAGGTGGAAGGCCTCTAAAATGGGCAACATGGGTATAAACGATTGACTTGACTTGACTTGACTTTATCTCCATGTTGTGGTTATGATTAGCCATTGTGCTAAATTATTTTTCGAAGGGGGTTTGTAACACGAGGTTTTTTTTCTAAAATTTGATTGCTACTAGCATGGGGAACCTTAGTTTAGCAATAATTTGTTCATAAAAAATGATTTGTTATAATTTATTGGAACATGCCTATTGGTAATTTCTCATATTTTTTTTGTTCTCCTGCTGAGCAAACATCAAGCTAATGCATACTGTATGAAGCCACTAAAGTGGCTTTCACCACTTTTCAATACAGCCATGATAGTGGCTTCTAGCACTCACTCAGTTCAACACCAATAAATAAACCTTCAAAAATGCATACTCACCAATGCTTTGTTACCACAGACTGGTTTTCACTCAAAACTAGAACCCAAAACTGTTCCGAAATGTGGAAATTTGTAATGACATGGTTTCTGGTTTGAGTTCAATGGCCACAAGCCTGAAAAAAAAATTGTGCATATCAAAGATGGTTAACATCTTGGGAGAAAAATTGTGTGGTTCAGCATCAATATAGGTTGTTACCACCATGTGGATTTCCGAGATTGTGTACTGAAGTTGAGATCTCATCTCTGGGCATATATTGATATACAGTACAGTCGCCGTGGACTGGTCACTTTCCACGCCTGGGTAATATTTCCACGGACGCAATAATATTAGATTCCAAACACTAATTACAGGAATAATCATCAAAAATTTAATTAATGAAGCACCGGGTACAACCAGGTGCTTCAATAATTAACCCTTTACCCAACGTAACGGCCAAAACCGGCCAGCGCTATTCTCAAAAATCACCAATTAATTTTCATTATTTTTTCATTTTTTGTCTCACAAACATAGGTTATGACCCCTCATTGGAACGAGCTCGTCGAGCTCGTTCCAATGAGGGGTCATAACCTATGTTTTGGAGACAAAAAATTAGTTATTCAAGAATTTTTTTTGCAAGTGTTGTCTGCTTTTCATGTTAGGTAAAGGGTTAAACTTTTTCTGATGATGATTTTTACTACCTGGTAAACACATGCATGGACATAACACTTGTGGATTACGACCAATCCATGGCGACTGTACTGTAAGATCCAGAAGTGAGGTCGAGAAGTCAATACACTATCTCGGAAACCCACTTGGTGGGATTTAGAGATTATTACCATTATGAGGATGTACAAAATATGTATCCGAGTTGAGCTCTGGGTTCTAAGGGCAGATTACGATGAATGGTAATAATCATTTTATCTTACAACATATTGGGGATAAGTCAAGAATGTAGACGAATATATAACAAACTATTTATTTGTACGGATGAACAAAAAGAAAAAAAATGGAACTCACGCGAAAGGAACATGCTTGTATCTGACCCCCTGATACAAACATCTGTATCAAGGGGTCGGATACATGACAGTTGCGGAGTTAATACAGACAAAATACATGTTGATTGTAAAATAAAACCAATTTATCTTACAATATTCCTCTCTTTCTTGGCATGTTGGCATAAATTTTGACAATAGATTTTTCATGAATGAAGATCATGACATCGTGGTATTACGTTCTTGGCATTATCTCCTTTCATTGTTCCACTTGTACCATAACCGTCAAAGTTTATAGTATGTTTCTTTTGTTTTATTTTTTCATCGTTTTATGGAAGGTTCATATAAGGATATCATCGTGGCAAGCAATGATCTGGTCTAATTTATTTCAATGAGTTGGTGAGTCATCACATATTTATTTATTGGAGTTTAAGGTCACATATTTCTGCACAATGGCCAATCATGACCACAACATGGATGTAAAGTCAAATACAGCCTATCGATTATACCAATGTTGCCCATTTTAGATGACTTCCACCACAGGCAATGGTTACCGGGTCCTATTTTACTAGTCAAACAGAGCTTGTTTACCACAGTAAACAAGCACTGCTTCACTTCCCGGGGTTCCCACGGGGAGAGTTAGCTTTTAATTACTATTATCCAAACGGAGGCCTCGACATGTAATCGGTTTTCGATGAGTGCAAGTAAAAGACATTCTCTTTCTGAAATTATGTACTCCTGTTGGTAGGCAAAAATGATTGTGGATCAAAGTAAAACAAAACATTAAAACAAAGCATTAACTAGAGGGGGTATCAGTACCCCATGGCTCACCAGCAGGTGGCCAATGTAAACGGGTGGCTGGAGTAAAAAAAAAAGTCCAAAACCTGCACACAAAAGTCCAAAATTAAAGTAAATAAGCAGCTAAAGGGTTAAATAATATAATAATAGCCCCAAGAAGCATGCTAACATAAAATAGGAACCATGGCAATATGCTACAAGGTAAGTCTCCACTTTGAAGAAAAGAAAGACAAACCTCAAAACCTGCACATAAAAGTACAAAAAAAGAAGCATCACATTTGTTTCAATGGGTTAAAACTGAGAAAAATACCCGGATAATGTCACAGTAACAACCATCGCAATATGCCAGTAAGGTGAAACTCTACCTAAAAAATATCCACTTGGAAGAAAAGAAAGAAAAACCTCAAAACCTGCACATAAAAGTCCAAAAAGTATCACATTTGTTTCAAAGGGTTAAAATTTAGAAAAATACCCTGAAAATGTTACAGTAACCACCATGGCAATATGCCAGTGAGGTAAAACTCCACTTAAAAAAAATATCAAAACCTGTACACAAAAGTCAAAAATCTGCACACAAAAGTCCAAAATTAAGGTAAATAAGCAGCTAAAGGGTTAAATAATATAATACTAGCCCCAAGAAGCATCCTAACATAAAATAGGAACCATGGCAATATGCTACAAGGTAAGTCGCCACTTGGAAGAAAAGAAAGACAAACCTCAAAACCTGCACATAAAAGTAACAAAAAAGTATCACATTTGTTTCAAAGGGTTAAAATTGAGAAAAATACCCTGCAAATGTCACAGTAACCATAATGGCAATATGCCAGTAAGGTGAAACTCTACTTGAAAAATATCCACTTGGAAGAAAAGAAAGACAAACCTCAAAACCTGCACATAAAAGTCAAAAAAGTATCACATTTGTTTCAAAGGGTTAAAATTGAGAAAAATACCCTGAAAGGTTAAAGTAACCAGCATGGCAATATGCCAGTAAGGTAAAACTACACTCAAAGACAAAATTTCGAAACCTGTACACAAAAGTCAAAAACCTGCACAGAAAAGTCGAAAACCTGTACACAAAAGTCCAAAATTCAAGTAACTAAGCATGGAAAGGGTTGAATAAAATATTACTATCCCTAAAAAGCATGCTGACGTAAAAAAAAAATCAAAACCTGCACACAAAAGTTCAAAATGAATGAATAAAATAATGAGTTAAAGGGTTAAATAATATAATAATAGCCCCAAGAAGCATGCTAACATACAATAGGAACCATGGCAATATGCTACAAGGTAAGTCTCCACTTTGAAGAAAAGAAAGACAAACCTCAAAACCTGCACATAATAGTAAAAAAGAAATCGCGAGATCGACGCCGTAGCTGCGATGGGTGGTGCAATCTCACAAAATTCTAAGTTCATCAAGGGCCATAACTCCAAGAAAAATATTTGGAACAACACATGCGCTGAACTGTGGCTAGACATTAATAAGATACACTTACATGCCAAATATAAAGTCATTCCATCAAGTATTTCAAAAGTTATTGAGTTTTGAAACTCGTTGGTCACAGACAAACTCGTTGTTCACAGACAGACCGACCGACCGACAGACCGACCGACTGACAGACAGACAGACCGACATTGCCACTTATAGAGCTGCTAGTCGCAGCTAAAAAAAAGTATCACATTTGTTTCAATGGGTTAAAATTGAGAAAAATACCCAGATAATGTCACAGTAACCACCATGGCAATATGCCAGTAAGGTGAAACTAGACCTGAAAAATATCCACTTGGAAGAAAAGAAAGAAAAACCTCAAAACCTGCACATAAAAGTCCAAAAATTATCAGATTTGTTTCAAAGGGATAAAATTGAGAAAGATACCCTGAAATGTTAAGGTAACCACATGGCAATATGCCAGTAAGGTAAAACTCCAGTCGAAGACAAAATTTCAAAACCTGTACACAAAAGTCAAAAACTTGCACAGAAAAGTCAAAAACCTGTACACAAAAGTCCAAAATTCAAGTAACTAAGCATGGAAAGGGTTGAATAAAATATTACTATCCCTGAAAAGCATGCTGACATATAAAAAAAAGCAACAAAAAAAAAAAATCAAAACCTGCACACAAAAGTTCAAAATGAATGAATCCGGACGCCGACATGAGGGCTATGCCATAGGCTCACACAACTATCGTTGGTGAGCCCAAAACAATGAAGCCACAGACAAACCTTGACCTTGTCAGAAGATTTTCTGCCTATTTACACAAGTGAGGTAACTATGGTAGTAATCTACTTGGGCTGTTATTACTCCAGCACATCTGAGATCAGTTTCCTGTGTATTGTTGTGGCGTTCACTTTCAGCATCTTTGGCTATATCATGACTGCAAAGCAGGTATGAAGTCAAGTTTAGTCAATCTGTTATACCTATGCTGCCCACTTTAAAGAGAGTGTAGGAAAAAAACCCCTTGGGAAAAACCTCCTTAGGAAAAAAGCCCCTTGGTAAAAAACCCCTTGGAAGAAACCCCCTCGAGAAAAGAAAAACCTTGGAAAAAACCCCCTTCTTATTGACAACAGAAAAACGTTTTCTTTAGTGACTAAATAAAGTCACATACAATAGGAACCATGGCAATATGCTACAAGGTGTATGTGTGTATGACAACATGTTCATTAGTGAAAAATACATTAACATAATATTATCTGTATGTTCTATAGTACAAAATATCTGTATGTTCTATAGTAAAAAATACATTCCAATGATATTCAAATTTGCATATTTTCACCTGTTAGTCACTTCATATACAGCACTAATACATTAAATATGTCTAACATTTAATTTGTAAGGCAACATGCCCTACAGCACTGAATACGTTAAATAACCCTTTACCCGATGCAGCTTTTTTTGAAAGTATGCAAATATGGAAACCATTGGAACTGGCTGAAGCAGCTAATTCCAATGATATTCATATTTTCATACTTTCAATTGTTAATTACTTTATATAGACCCCACAACATTAAATACAGCACTAAATACATTAAATATGTCTAACATTTAATTTGTAAGGCAAGATGCCCTACAGCACTGAATACGTTAAATAACCCTTTACCCGATGCAGCTTTTTTTGAAAGTATGCAAATATGGATACCATTGGAACTGGCTGAAGCAGCTAATTCCAATGATATTCATATTTTCATACTTTCAATTGTTAATTACTTTATATAGACCCCACAACATTAAATACAGCACTAAATACATTAAATATGTCTAACATTTAATTTGTAAGGAAAGATGCCCTACAGCACTGAATACATTAAATAACCCTTTACCCAATGCAGCTTTTTTTTAAAGTATGCAAATATGGATACCATTGGAACTGGCTGAAGCAGCTAATTCCAATGATTTTCATATTTGCATACTTTCAATCATTAACTGGTAGAGTGCTAGAAGCCACTATCAGGGCTTTAATATGAAGAGAGGTACCCCAGCCTAAAGGTGTCATATTCTGTGGATTTGCTTCACATTATCTTAGAAGTGAAATTACTTAGTCTAAATGGGTTTGCCTTGTTACAATTTATGGGAGAGTGCCTCTTGAAACTCTCCTATAAATTGTAACAAGGCAAAGATGCAGGAACAAATTTTTATGACCAAAAATATCTTAGCACTCTACAGATTAATTACTTTATATAGACCCCACAACATTAAATACAGCACTAAATACATTAAATATGTCTAACATTTAATTTGTAAGGCAAGATGCCCTACAGCACTGAATACGTTAAATAACCCTTTACCCGATGCAGCTTTTTTTGAAAGTATGCAAATATGGATACCATTGGAACTGGCTGAAGCAGCTAATTCCAATGATATTCATATTTGCATACTTTTTTTTACTATAGAACATACAGATATTTTTGTACTATAGAACATACAGATAATATTACGTTAATGTATTTTTCACTAATGAGCATGTTGTCATACAAAAATAAAGTCACTAAAGAAAACGTTTTTCTGTTGTCAATTTGAAGGGTTTTTTTTCCAAGGTTTTTCTTTTCTCGAGGGGGTTTCTTCCAAGGGTTTTTTTTACCAAGGGGCTTTTTTCCTAAGGAGGTTTTTTCCCAGGGTTTTTTTTTCCGTACCCCCTTTAAAGAAGGTATTAATTGAAATTCTAATACAATTACTATAAATCTCGAAATTTGATTGGTTAATCAATAAAATTTGCGACAGTAAAATCAGCGTAACCTGTCGCAAATTTTTTGTTGTCGAAAACTATTTTAGGAAGTCAAGATGTATTCGTGGGCGTTCTATTTTTGTTCCATTTGGAGTCATTGACTACCGTATCCAATGTAAACAAACGCTGTGAACGCGTTGACTTGCTGTAAAAAACGTTCTCTATCTTTCTTGTAATTAACTGTATTTAATACGGATGAAGTTGGAAAGTTTAATATTAATGTGGAATAAGGGTTTGGCAGAGACTGCTGAGTAATGAAATGAGTGTTAAAAAACTGATTTCTACAGTCTTAACGGAAACCGTGTGGAAGCAGTAAGCGATATGAAAATATAATTTATAAATAGCCATTTTTCGTACGATGAAGAATTTATGGACGCTATGTGCGAAATATAAAACCAAAATTCCGAGAACTGACAATAATAATTTTAATTGTTCAAGGCCAAATATTTCTGACAGATCCACTAGCGATGTTATAACATCAACTTCAAGTGCAAGCGGTCCTTTCATTTTCTAATTTGTTACCTGCGTTCGTGGCACCACATCACATGTACAGCTACACTACAGAAACGCATTCACCACTGCTCAAGAGAGGTGAACTATTCGTTCTGTAACAATTATGTCAATAGCAGTAGCCCAATTCCACAAGACATCACTTCCCAGAAACAGTTTGAAATGAACAACTGTTCTGTAACCATAAGTAATTATAAACAAGGGCTTCCAATCAAAGATATCAATTTTTTTAACTTTAATGGGAAATCCTCGAGTGCTTTCCGACGCCGACTGAAACATCACAAGGTGAACTCTAAACTTTGAATAAAGAAAGCAGCCGACGTATTTTGTTTTCAGACTGTCACAAACATTTAAACATGATAAATGTTGTCAATACAAATATAAATATATTTTGTTATTGGTGATAAAATGACAAAAATGTTTGGAATTATTTGTATTGTGGCAGCGTAAAATATATTTCGTGATTTGGTTCGGAACTCCCAAATGACGTCACGAAGACTGTATTTTTAGTTTTAAATTGTTGACAATGTTGTCTTCAACAAGGGGTTGTTTTATAGTTGGGAGATCAAATCTATCTCCGTTTTCAGCCGAATTATATTAGAATGGGGATAACTATGTTGTATTTGATTGTTTGGGGCCGTAAACGATGGTTTTACTGTCGCAAATATAACGCGTCGCCGGCAAAACTCAATTTGCGACAGTAAAACCATCGTTTACGGCCCCAAACAATCAAATACAACATAGTTATCCCCTAAATAGAAAATGTTTTCATTTTTGGAATTCGCTAAAAGAAAATTTCCAAAAATCCATTCCAATGAGGTGGCCATATAAGCTGAATGTAAGTGTTTCTTGAGAATATTACTGGCTGGTTTCAGGTAACATGTTCCTATAGATGAGATTACACTAAGGCTGTAGGCTGTACTGTGCCCAGGGTTAGTTACTCAGTTAATAATGAAAAATAACCACAAAGTGTGACTAACCCTGTGCATTTTTGGTTATAAAAAATTGGTAACTGCCAAATCACATTACATGAAAATATACACTGACTGTAAAAATACACAAGGTTAGTTGATTACATATTACGAAGGATGCAGGATTCAAAGAACTAATGGAAATACTTAATATTACGAAGGATGCAGGATTCAAAGAACTAATGGAAATACTTATACTGGATTGTGGATATTTTTTTTCATGTAAATTCCAAAAATGAAAATTTCTTCTAATTTCAATTACTAGCTTGTTTTTAGTGGACTACCACCCCAGGTGCTGATCCCAGTCACTATTTTACCAGTAAAGCTGTACTTGATTAGCACAGTAAACAAGCACTGCTCCACATCCTGGGTTCCCAAATGGGGTGGGGGTGGGGGTGGGGGTGGGTGGGGGAGGGCAGGGCTTGCCTTGAGTCAGGGCTGATCAGCCCAGGCCCCGAGATCAGCCCCGAGGAGCACTTGCTGGGGGCTTTTTTTCAAGCCCCGACATATTACACAAAAAAGCACTAACAATAATGGACAAAATGGAAAATCAGCCCCAAAAAGGCCCCGACCTCAATATGTGGGGCACTTTTTTTAGGCCCTGACCATTTTACTCAAGGCGAGCCCTGGGAGGGGGAGGGGGGAGTGAGGTGTCAAGTTCAAACAAGTCTGTCCTAATTCCAAGGACATCACAGGGTCTGTGGTGTCTGACAGTGGGTCAGGCACCACAGATCTATGGCAGTCTCTGGCAGTAAGGTTCTTAACCCTTTACCTATATATAACTAGATGGTGCCATTTGTGTGCGAAGCACACTATAGTATATCCCCGCATTTGCACTTTCCTTTTTGGTTAGTGCAGGATACAGACTTGGATAAAAAGGCTTCACGCATGTGTGTGATTTAAAATGATAAAACAGTATTTAATTTCCTTCTGAAGACTCACATGTGAAACTACTTCAATATTTCAAACAAGATACTTCACCCAACATGATGTATAAAGGGTAGTGTTCTGATCACATCATTGTCACATGATTGAAAACCCACTTGGACCCAAATCAAAATTCCAAAACCTTCATGCACATCTACAGATGCTATCTGAATGTGTTAACATGGTTTAAACGTTTCGAATTCAATACCCTAAGAACCTTTGAGCGGACAAAGATTTTCTAAGGATAAAAGTGGTTCCACTGGAACCACCTGGAACCAAATCAAAATTCCGAAACCTTCATGCACATCTACAGATGCTATCTGAACATGTTAACATGGTTTAAATGTTTCAAATTGAATACCCTACGAGCCTTTTAGCGGACAAAGATTTTCTGAGGGTAAAAGTGTTTCCACTGGAACCACTTGGACCCAAATCAAAATTCCAAAACCTTCATGCACATCTACAGATGCTATCTGAACATGTTAACATGGTTTAAATGTTTCAAATTCAATACCCTACGAGCCTTTGAGTCGACAAAGATTTTCTAAGGATAAAAGTGGTTCCACTGGAACCACCTGGAACCAAATCAAAATTCTGAAACCTTCATGCACATCTACAGATGCTATCTGAACATGTTAACATGGTTTAAACATTTCGAATTCAATACCCTAAGAGCCTTTGAGTGGACAAAGATTTTCTGAGGGTAAAAGTGGTTCCACTGGAACCACTTGGACCCAAATCAAAATTGTGAAACCCTCATGCACATCTACAGATGCTATCTGAACATGTTAACATGGTTTAAACGTTTCGAATTTAATACCCTAAGAGCCTTTGAGCGGACAAAGATTTTCTAAGGATAAAAGTGGTTCCACTGGAACCACTTGGACCCAAATCAAAATTCCGAAACCTTCATGCACATCTACAGATGCTATCTGAACATGTTAACATGGCTTAAACGTTTCGAATTCAATACCCTAAGAACCTTTGAGCGGACAAAGATTTTCTAAGGATAAAAGTGGTTCCACTGGAACCACCTGGAACCAAATCAAAATTCCGAAACCTTCATGCACATCTACAGATGCTCTCTGAACATGTTAACATGGTTTAAACGTTTCGAATTCAATACCCTAAGAGCCTTTGAGCGGACAAAGACTTTCTAAGGATAAAAGTGGTTCCACTGGAATCACTTGGACCCAAATCAAAATTCCAAAACCTTCATGCACATCTACAGATGCTATCTGAACATGTTAACATGGTTTAAACGTTTCAAATTCAATACCCTACGAGCCTTTGTGTGGACAAAGATTTTCTAAGGATAAAAGTGGTTCCACTGGAACCACCTGGAACCAAATAAAAATTCCGAAACCTTCATGCACATCTACAGATGCTATCTGAACATGTTAACATGGTTTAAACGTTTCGAATTCAATACCCTAAGAGCCTTTGAGCGGACAAAGATTTTCTGAGGGTAAAAGTGGTTCCACTGGAACCACTTGGACCCAAATTAAAATTCCAAAACCTTCATGCACATCTACAGATGCTATCTGAACATGTTAACATGGTTTAAACATTTCGAATTCAATACCCTAAGAGCCTTTGAGTGGACAAAGATTTTGTAAGGATAAAAGTGGTTCCACTGGAACCACTTGGACCCAAATCAAAATTCCGAAACCTTCATGCACATCTACAGATGCTATCTGAACATGTTAACATGGTTTAAACGTTTTGAATTCAATACCCTAAGAACCTTTGAGCGGACAAAGATTTTCTAAGGATAAAAGTGGTTCCACTGGAACCACCTGGAACAAAATCAAAATTCCGAAACCTTCATGCACATCTACAGATGCTATCTGAACATGTTAACATGGTTTAAATGTTTCGAATTCAATACCCTACGAGCCTTTGAGCGGACAAAGATTTTCTGAGGGTAAAAGTGGTTCCACTGGAACCACTTGGACCCAAATCAAAATTCCGAAACCTTCATGCACATCTACAGATGCTATCTGAACATGTTAACATGGTTTAAAAGTTTCGAATTCAATACCCTAAGAGCCTTTGAGCGGACAAAGATTTTCTAAGGATAAAAGTGGTTCCACTGGAACAACTTGGACCCAAATCAAAATTCCGAAACCTTCATGCACATCTACAGATGCTATCTGAACATGTTAACATGGTTTAAACGTATCGAACTCAATACCCTAAGAACCTTTGAGCGGACAAAGATTTTCTAAGGATAAAAATGGTTCCACTGGAACCACTTGGAACCAAATCAAAATCCCGAAACCTTCATGCACATGTACTGGTGATACCTGAACACATTAGCATAGTTTAAACATTAATGCAAGTGAATGTAACACCGGACGGACGTACGTACGGACGGAGATAACGACAATATCCCCGACGAAAGCGGGGATAATGAGTCACCCACATCCGTCTGCGTAATTTGCAAATTGAGCAGTTGAAAAAAATTAATTTTTCAAAATGTTTCAACAAAACAATATCATGTGACCCCTCGCTTTAACAAGCTCATTGAGCTCGTTCCAATGAGGGGTCACATAATGTGGTTTTGTTGAAATTTTTATTTTTTAAATTTTAAAAATACTAAATAATAAATTTTTATATTCTCTACATTGGGTAAAGGGTTAACCCTTTACCTAACGTAACTGCCAAAACCGGCCAGCGCTATTCTAAAAAATCGCCAATTAATTTTCATTATTTTTTTCATTTTTTGTCTCAAAAACATAGGTTATGACCCCTCGTTGAGGGGTCATAACCTATGTTTTTGAGACAAAAAATGAAAAAAATTAGTTATTCAAGAATTATGTTTGCAAGTGTCATCTGCTTTTCATGTTAGGTAAAGGGTTAAAGCAGCCCTAGCAACTTGCCAACCCTGTGAAAATACAGACCATGATGGTTTAGTGGCTACATATATGCATGTAATATGTTCATGACTTAGGCTCAGTGTTTCTTGGATTTATTTATTTATTGGGGTTTAATAACACTTCAACCACTGAGTAGCAGCAAGTAACTGTCAGACTCCTCAACATACTAACTCCACAAACAGAGTTAGCATTTTGTTTATGGGGGGAGGGGTGTAGTCTAAGTACATTTATCCACAACACAATACTGTTTCCTCTCAATACATGTACAAACAAATTCGCACATTTTTTCTTCAAAATTGTTGGTGGTGATCCCCTTCTCTCACTTGGGATAAGACTGACAAATACATTCCAATAAGGCAACATAACCAACGGTGAATAAACTGAAAAAGAAATGATACATGAATGGAGATTTGTGTATTTAGCACTGAACTGATTTTTTTTCTATTCATGAGGAAAAGATTTTCAGAAATTTTGAAGTACAACAAAAGACTATCATGTCAAAAATATTAGTAAAGAGGTATATTTTGCCCTGGGAATGAAATAGCACTTCCATCATACTCACCCAGTAAAGAATAGAAAAAAGTTGAGCCGTACAATTCATGGACAAATTTCCCTCCAATTGTAAGATTCAGGTGCAATAAACCACAGAAAGTTGAGGAGTCAGGACAGGTTGATAAATTTCATCCTTATTTGGTAGTAGAAAATGCAATATCAGAAATGTGCCAATATCATAAAACCTGGATATGAGCCTTCACAATGTTAAACAACATCACACACACCTGTCTCTGATGAATAATTAAAAATACAAAAACATCTGCAGTGTTGAAAAGATACACTACAGATGAGCTTCTTAAATTTTCTATTAAAAAAATTGAATGACATGTGTTAAAAACAAATGTATGGAGGTTAATGGCCTATTTGACAGGCTAATATACAGAACTAGACAAAATAATTTACAGTATATAAATAGGCTCCATTGAATCGATTTTATGTTTCTCCATGGTTGACTGATGTAAACGGAGTGATCTTTTTAACCTCTCTGCCCACTGATGTCAAAATATCAAACTTAAATAAAAATTTCCCATAATGCAACAAGGAATTTAACCAACTCAATCTTACCTGACAGAACTAAAACAACGCTCAATGAGGTCCTTCCAGTGATGGGTCATGCTTTTGAGACAAAAATGAAAATGTAAATCACAATTTTTGTAAATAGCACAGACCAGTATTTTCTTTCTGTTACGAAAAGGTTAACCCTTTACCTAACATATCAGAAGCAGCCACCCACATAATTTACAAATTAACCCTTTACCCAACGAATCATCCGCCCACATAATATGCAAATTCAGCAGTTGAAAAAATATTAGTTTTCAAAAAATTCAACAAAACCATATCATGTGACCCCTTGTTGGAACGAGCTCATTGAGCTCGTTCCAATGAGGGGTCACATGATATGGTTTTCTTGATATTTTTTGGAAAATTTAAAAAAATTATATTTAAAACAAGCCAAGACCAATACCGGGTCTGGACCTGCGTCGCTGCATGCAATTGAATCGGCAAACAGGAAGTGGCTGCACAGCAGTTCTGAAAATTGCATACACGATACAACTGATCATTATCAGGCTCCAGATGAAACATAAAATCAATCCCTTGCATAGAAGCCGAGAAAAGTTTGATGAAAAATTTCAATGTTCAGTGGGTACAGTAAAATTTCAAAGTATCAGCAAACAGGAAGTGGCTGCACGGCAGATCTGAAAATTGCTTACACGATACAACTCATCATTATGAAGCAGCAGACCAAATATAAAATCATTCCCTTTCATAGAAGCCAAGAAAACCTTGACAGAAAAAGTGTTTTGGATGGACGGACAGATGGATGGACGGATGGACGGACTGACGGACGGAGTCGAGTGGTTACTAGACCTGCTCTGCCGCTGGCGACGCAGGTAAAAACCTGTTTCTCGGGACCTCCTGCATGGTCCTTTAGGTTGCCGCATGCTCTTGTTTTATAACGGATGTAAACTTCAAAAATAAATAAAAATTAAATGGCTTTTGTCTGATATTTTACCCAAGTTAAAAAAAATTGATTAAGTTGTTCCTTGAGTGCAAGAAGGCTTTGCAATGCTGTAGCATTGCAAAGCCTTCTTGCTCTCAAGGGATGAAATACACCATGGCTCATGCTGGGACGACCCACGTTGTGTCCTTGGGCAAGGCACTTTATCCTGGTTGCATACATGGGGCATGATGACGCCGTGTACTAAGGCGTACTGCACGTTGATGGTGCACAAGTCTTCAACCGCTGTAACCCTGCTTGAACTGAGCTTGAACAGACTTACAATGTTGAGGAGCTGACAGTTGCTCGTTGATGCTTGGTTGTTCTCTCCAGGTGCTCCAGCTTTTTCCACCAGAAAACTGTGACATGAGGTGACGTTGGCTGATGAAAGTGTCATTAAATCCCAGAGCTGTAGAATTTCTATCACTTTTACATTTGTTCATAATCCGAGCCTTGACATATTTCCTATGGAAGCTCTGAGAGAGAACTCCCAAGAAATGATGTCAAGTGAGCCAGCGTCAATTTGTTCTTTGCTCAGTGGTTCTCTTTGGATACTCCAGGTTCCTTCACCTGTAAAACTGTGACATGAGGTGGCTTTGGCTGATGAAAGTGTCATTAAACCCCAAAGCTGTAAAGTTTCTATCACTTTACATTTGTTCATAATCCAAGCCTTGACATATTTCTTTGGGAAGCTCACAGAGAGAGCTTCCCAAGAAATGAGGTTAAGTGAGCCAGCGTCAATTTGTTTCTTGGTGTAGAAACTAAAAATAAAAAGAAACTTTTTTACCACAATCCATATGAACAAGCTGTAACTAGTGTTGAAACAATTACCTATTTTTCAAAGTCGACTAGTCGACAGGAGTAATCGATTCAAAATCGTCTCGTCGGCTTTTTTGTTGAAAACATAGTTGTCTCAGTAAATTAGGTGATAAGAGACTGTTACAGTACGTGGAGAGTGTATTATCACTAAATCACCCGCAGAGTGGAGATTCCACCCACGCAATAATTGCAGATTTGTTGCAAAGCCAAACAAGCACAAGCAAAGTTTCAGCCGATGGACCTCCGGGTTAAACCCGGAGGTCCATTGGCTGAAACATTGCTTGTGTTTTTTGTCGATATGTACAAAATTTGAAAGTTATAGCTTGGGTGATAACTCCACTCCGTGGGTGATTTAGTTACAATCCACTCTCCACGTACTGTACATGTAAGTTGATAACCCTTTCATTTAATGACTCGTTTGACAGGTGTTTGATGAAGTTTTCTTGTAAAAGTCATGAACGTAGCTGTTCTCTTTTTCGTATTTTGAGTTTTTTAAAACGTCGTGCATATTATAGCTTTGACCATTCAGTAAAAAAATTAGGATACCTGGGAAGTGCGTGCCTCCTAGTCCTCTGTCTGTACAGTGGAAAAAGTACCCAATGATGTTAAAACAGAAGTTTCGTGAATTTGTAAAATGTATTAAGTGTGCCGCCATTCACCCGGTGCAATTAATTAAAAACTCCCGGGTCAAATTTTGTGACGGACAGTTTCCTCACCTTCATATCCGGTCTTCGCCAGCTCGCACCCAAACCAGTACAGTAATATCATAGAATATGGCGCTATGGCATTGATTTACCTTTGAGGAAGACAGGGCAAATGGCTCCAAGAAGATTCACTTATATACATGTACAAGAGTCAGTTTAAGAATGGGAACTCTGCAGAAACTGCAGAGTTACGGCGTTTAAACTGACTCTTGTGTGGAGTGCAGAGTACTGCGGATGAATGAGAGGAGAAAGGACTTAGCGTGCCAAAAACCGATCAGCGCTATACACGAAAATTGCAATTCAATCTTTTTTAATATTTTCCCGACTAGTCGACTGGCGGATTTCAGAGTCGATTTTCCCGAAAATCGAATCGACTTCGACTAGTCGACTAATCGTTTCAACACTAGCTGTAACCTAAAAAGGCCCAAAATATTTTTGAAGCAACTTTCAAGACTCCTTCAAAATGGTTCAATTTTCAAGATCCTGGAATTAAAATTTCGAAATTCAAGCACTTTCACCAATTTTAAAATGCAAGCCCTTTCTAGGATTCACATTGACCCTGATTCTTCTGTAACAAGTTTCACAAAACTTGCTGATCATTTCAGTGGTCAATGTTTGATGAGCGGGAGAAAACTACAACCAAAATCGCAAATTTCCATAGCTTTTCCACTGACTACTGAATAAATCAACAAATTTTCCTTAACTTTCCACAAGTTACCATAGCAAGCAAGCTGGAACCTTCTATTCAGAGCCAATTCATGATGTTATTTTGCAGTTTTGAATTTTCACATGAAATGGAGTGCAGCTGTTTGCACAAACAGCATGAATATGTTTACCATGGTGGTAACATGTGTAGAATTCAATAAACACAGTGGTTTAGTATTACAACACTAATCTTGTCAGCAAATCCCCAATGTATTTTATCAGTAAATAAAACAAATACAAATCCAATAGGAAATAATAATTTATTTCTGCAAATTCTACTTGATTTAAGGAAAACACTGACAAGTCATGTCTGCCTGTCATTTAATGTAAATCATTCCAATTGTTTTGTTTATGGTGAAAAAGCAGCCATAACCCATTAATCTAAACACACATTGGAAATGATTGTTTATTGATAAACTGAATACTTAGCTGTTTCACAGTGGGCAGGCTCTGATCTTTCTAACTGTAGAGTGCAAGACAAATTTTGGTGATAAAAATTTATTATTTATTGATGTTTAAGGTCACATATTTATGCACAACGGCTAATCATGACTGTGACAGTTTTACGGGTGGAGGAAGCCAGAGTACCCGAAGAGAACCACCAAGCAACGACGAGCAGCTGTCAGCTCCCCAACATCGTAACTCCGCACTGCAGCACAGGCATGGTTAGATTGGTTGAAGATATGCGTACCATCGACATGCAGTATGCCTTAGTACACACCGTCATCATGCCCCCACACGGGCAATGGAGATGAAGTGTCTTGCCCAAGGACACAACGCGGTTGCCGCAGGTGGGATTCGAACCGAGAACCTCTCGGCTTGCACACTGCACCTCTACCAACTGAGCCACCGCGCTCCCGGTGATAAAAATTATTTGTTCACCAATATTCCTTTCAATACAATTTATTGGAAATCACGCAAAACCTTCAAATTTGTCCCAATTCACAAAAATCTGTTTTGATTCTCATGAACATAATGCCACCCAAAATAAATAGTTTTCTTCCTCTCATCATACCCAACCAACATGTCAAGGTTGGTTTTGACCAGCAGAGTGGAACTTTTATCAAACGTGGGGAAATCAGGAAAATTTCTAAGAGTCGCTGTGACCTTGACCTTTGGCACAATGATCCCAAAATAAATAAGTGCCTTCCTCTGATCATACCCAACCAACATGATAGGTTTGATTTTGATCAGTCCAGTGGAATTCTATTTAGAGAGTGGACATCTGAAAAATTTGCAAGTTAACTGTCCCTGTGGCCTTGTCCTTTAGCACAAAAATCCTAAAATAGATAGGGTTCTTGCTCTCATCAAA
Source organism: Pictodentalium vernedei (assembly GCA_031216915.1). Classification (NCBI taxonomy): domain Eukaryota; kingdom Metazoa; phylum Mollusca; class Scaphopoda; order Dentaliida; family Dentaliidae; genus Pictodentalium; species Pictodentalium vernedei. The sequence goes on along the minus strand of CM062296.1, from coordinate 73,687,349 downwards.
CCCTATCTACAAGTTTGGCTTTGATCGGTCCAGTGGAATTCAAATTAGAGAGTGAGAACCAACTCCTAGAAAGTTTTCCAGTTCAAGGTCAATGTGACATTGACAATGGCGCAATGACCCCAAAATAAATAGGGTTCCTTCTCTCATCATACCCAACCCACATGTCAAGTTTAGTTTCGGACGGTCAAGCAGAACATCAATTAGAGAGCTGAAACGGATAAACAGATAGCTCGACAGACACATGGACAGCACCGATGGCTATATTCTCCCCAAATCTCATATTTTTTTAATTTACTAAAGTTTAACCCTAAGGGGCTTAGTCAAAAATTTGTTGAGATCTCTTGTCTAACATGAAGAACATATTCTAACATCAGCAGGGCTTATATTTCGACGAGAATCCGAGAATCCATTCACGCAAAGATTCGCGCAACAAAGCCAACAAGAATCTATGTAGATTCTCGCTGCTCCTCTACCAGGATTCGCGCGAAAGAATTGAATCAATTTAACCCTTTATCTAAAATAGCAGCCGCAAATTAGACCAACACAAGACTAACATGACCTGAAATATACTGACACTTTGTCAATAAAATTGAACAAATATGGCTGTCATTGGAACCAGTTGCAATGGCATCCATATTTGTAAGGTTTTATTGATTGATAAATATTGTTTGTTTTTTGTTTTTTTTAAATTATCAAATTTAGTTTATCAGTATACGACAGGTGTTCAACCATGGTGGCCAAATGAAATCCACTCACAGCAGGTATGGATTCTCACAATGATTTTTGCGAGAATCCAAATGGATTCTCTCAAGTTTAGATGAAATATAAGCCCTGATCAGGCATTCAGTTGTCTTGCTGATGGAAGTTATAGTACTTTGGTAGTGGCCTCTAGCTAAGCCTTGGCTGCAAATACAGGCAGCTACAAATTCATTAGCCATCACTGCTAAGATAAGCTGTTACCTTATTATGAGGGATCAAAAAATAGGACTTTAATTTTAACCCTTTACATAACATGAAAAGCAGACGACACTTGCAAAAAGATTCTTGAATAACTAATTTCTTTTATTTTTTGTATCAAAAACATAGGTTATGACCCCACATTGGAACGAGTTCGTTCCAACGAGGGGTCATAGCCTATATTTTCAAGACAAAAAATGAAAAAAATAATGAAACTTAATTGGCGATTTTTTAGAATAGCGCTGGCCAGTTTTGGCCATTACGTTGGGTAAAGGGTTAACCCTTTACCTAATGAATTGCATGCAAATGCCTGTGTTATTTGAAAATTAAGCAATTGAAAACTTTTTTTTAAAAATTATTTCAACAAAACCAGATCTTGTGACCCTGCATTGGAACGAGCCCATTGAGTCGTTCCAATGCGGGGTCACACAATATGGCTTCCTTGAAATTTTTTTGAAAAAGTTTAAAAAAATAGTACATGTAATTAAAATAATAAATTTTGATGTTCTCTACGATGGATAAAGGGTTAATGACACTTACAGAATCTATGACAAGAATCAAATGAACATTTTAAGAGAATTAAAGTTGATTCTCATTGTTTTTCTCTTGAGAATTATTGGGAGATTCTGATTCTCGCATTAATATTAACCTGCACACTCCAATAAACTGCAGAAAAAATATCCATGTTAACAGAATATTATTTAATTCCATCTAAAAATGAACCAAATACAACTGGAGATGGTCTGTCGCCCGGTATACCCCCACCGTGGCATACCACCTAGTGTGGGTGACTGAAAAGGGATATTCAATTTTTTCTAAGTAAAAAAAAAATCAAATATGGCCACCAGTCGGCCATCTTGAATTTGATCTGGGAAAAAATTACGTCATGCACTGCTCCTCAATGTGTCGATCATTTATATTGAGTTTCATGAAAATGCAGCAAAAACTCTAGAAGTAGTTCGCTCCACAAGTATTTTGCAAAATCCAATATGGCCATCTTGAATCTGACCGGGAAAAAGATTATGTCGCGCACTGCTCATTATGCTGATCACTTTTGTGAAGTTTCATGAAAATGCGACTAAAACTGAGGAAGTAGTTCACTCCACAATTTTACATGTACAATGGTCCAACGACGACAGACCCACCGACGAACAAGTTGACTCCTATATACCCCCTCTAAACTTCGTTTTGTGGGGGTATAAAAAGTACAAAGCCATATTGTTATTTCAGGGCTTATATTTCATCTAAATTTGTGAAAATCCATTTGGATTCTCACAGAAATGGTTGTGAGAATCCATACCGTTTCTGAGTGTCCCATGAGGTCACCATGCTTTATCGAATTATATACTGATAACACATGTTGCTGTGTACTAATGCAAGGCATACTTTAAAGGCGATGGTGCACTTTGCTTCAAACGATGCTAACCCTGCTTGTGTGGAGGTAGCACGTTGGGAAGCCTGATCTTTTCTTGCTGCGGCTAGGTCGTTCTCTCTGGGTACTCTGGCTTCCTCCACCAATAAAACTTCCAACACGAGGTGACCCTAGCTGCCAAAAGTGTTGATAAATCCCAATAAATAAACGAGAAAAGCATTGCAAAGCGATTCCAATCCCCCCGCTAACAAAAATTATTGAAAACGAGTTTAACACAAAATTTCTTAACAAAGGGAAATAACAATCAGAAAGTGGTGGTTTCTGAACCTGATGTAGACATTGTCGTGACAGAGACATATGCTAAAAAGAATAGAAATCCAGCTACTATTATTAAGTTGTGCCATAAACAAGCATTACAAAATATTTTTTTACCAAAGGGCAATAACTCCAACAATTTTCATCAGATAACGGTGGTCATCAAACTTGAGGTAGACATTGTTCCTAAAGAGATATATACCCAGAAACCTCAGAAAATTGCAATTTGGTTATTAATGTTTAAGTTATTCCATAAACAAACATTACACAATATTTTTAAGAAAGGGCAATAACTCCCACAATTATTTATTTTTTATTTATTGGTGTTTAAGGTCACATATTTTTGCACAATGGCTAATCATGACCACAACATGAGTATCAACTCAAGACCAGGGTGAGTGTTAACAAGCCATGTTGCCCATTTTAGAGCGGGTTTGCACCTCCCAAACATTAGTGACTGGGTCCTATTTTACCAGTAAAACATAGCCTGTTTACCGCAGTGAACAGGCACCGCTTCACTTCCTGGGGGGAACTCTCACAATATTCATCGGATGTCTACTAATGTTAACGTTAGCCCATGAACAAGTATTACACAATATTTATTTAACAAAGAACAATAACTCCAACAATTTTCATCAGATAATGGTAGACATTGTTCCTGAAGAGATATATATCCAAAAATTGAAATCTGGTTACTTATGCTTAAGTTATTCCATGAAGAAGCATTACCCGATATTTTTTAACAAAGGGCACATTACGTGTACACTCCATACGAAAAAATTATCCAAAAATTGACATAATGTCAGACGTCCACTTACTAATCAGTGATGATTGGACTGTATTGGGAAAAGATTCGCAAATTAACATATTAATTTCTGTTCGCTAAATCCCTTTTTTGTACCTGATACATTTTGTTTGGGAATTTTGTATATCAAATAAAATCTTTAAAGGTGAAAATTGGTTCGGTAAATCCCGTTATTTTGTGTGATAAATTTGAGCAAAAAAATGAGAATTTCGCCGATCACGTGCAACAGTGTAGCTCTTCCGTCAATTGGATATACACTGCATGAAATATTCTGAAGTCATTGGAGACTGGCGAACAAACAAAGGGGGAATCCAAATCATATATCAGCGAAAATTTTATTTTAATATGAAAACAAATCGAAAATCTCACGAATTAACGAACAGATTTTTTCAATTCCTGTATTAAACCGCAATACAGAGTTCTGGAAATGAAAGATATGGCATTTGTATCTGAATATTTTGTTAAATGTAGGTTTTAGAAATTTTCTGACTGAACAATATAATTGCTAATCAGGGACAGTCTCTGAAAGATTTTTCTGGCGAAACATTAATTGGTTATGTAATCCTTCTCACGTGACCGCACTAAAACAGCTTTTCATACCCGGTTGTTTCTACACAAACGACGGGGTATTAACAAGTGCAGTTTTGTATGCAGTGTACATGTAATGAATACCCATAATTTTCATTGGATATCACTGGTCATCGATCTTGACGTAGACATTGTTGCTCTGGAGACATATACCGAAAAGAATTGGAATTCGGTTATATTGTTAAAGTTAAGCCATAAACAAGCATTACATGATATTTTTTTTTAAAAAAGGGCAATAACTCCCATAATTTTCATCGGATATTGGTGATCATTGAAACTGACATTGTTGCTCTTGAGAGATAAACCAAAAAGAATTGAAATCTGTTAACTGTTGTTCGAGTTATGTCATAAACAAGTTTTACATGATATTTTTATAACAAAGGGCCATAACTCCCATAGTTTTCATGAGATATCGGTGGTCATTGAACTTGGCATAGACATTGTTGCTTTTGAGACATATACAAAAAAGAATTGAAATCTGTTAACTATTGTTCAAGTTATGCCATAAACAAAGTTTAGACGGATGGACAAATGGAGAAAGATGGATGGACAGACAGATGGACAGAGCTCTTTGATATATCCCTCCCCTGCAGAGCAGGGATGGGGGGGGGGGGGGGGGGGCAATAACACATGTTAATCCTTTACCCAACACAGCTTTCTAATTATTAAAACATAAACTGAATTTGATAGTATTTTAAAAAATAAACAATATTTACCTATAAAATATTACAAATATGGATGTCTTTAGAACCGGCTCAATAAGCAGCCATATTTATACAATATTACTGACAAAACATCAGGATATTTGAGGTCATGTTTGCCTTGTACTGGTCAATTTGCTGCCACTTCCGCTATGTTAGGTAAAGGATTAAATTGACTCAATTCTTTTCAAGCAAATCCTAGCAGAGGTGAAGTGAGAATCTATATGGATTCTTGCTGGTTTTGTTGCACAAATCTTTGCGTGAATCAATTCTCAGATTCTCGTTGAAATATAAGCCCTGTATTTATTTATTTGTATTTACATATTGAGGTTTAACACCCTGAAAGCTATAAAAAATTTCAAGCTGCGCATTTTTCCTACAACGCAATTAAGTAGTTGGCCGTGTTGGACCAAGCTCAAGAGTTGTAAACCAGGTTTTCGAGACATAAATTAGAACAAACAATTACATTTGGTTACCAATTTTGTGAATAGCGCTGGTCAGTCCAACAAACCAGCAATTACACTTGTCCCCTATAAGCCTGAATGTTGCAAAATTATTGTCAGAGACAAAAAATATGTTAGTGACCTTGGCAAGCTCTCTTATTGAGAATCATCAACAAAGATAAAATGCAACACATTTTCTTTGTGATTATCCTACAGCATGCATATTTCAGCTAGTAGTACTATTTATTTATTTATTGGTGCTTTAAGGTCACATACTTACGCACAGTGGCTAATCATGACCGTGGCAGTTTTACGGGTGGAGGAAGCCGGAGTACCCAGAGAGAACCACAGAGCATCAACGAGCAACTGTCAGCTCAACATTCTAACCCTGTTCAAGCTCCGCTCAAGCAGGGTTACAGTGGTTGAAGACATGTGCACCATCGACGTGTAGTACGCCTTGGTACACGGCATCATCGTGCCCATGTAGGCAACCAGGATAAAGTGCCTTGCCTAAGGACACAACGCGGGTCATCCTGGACTGGGGTCAAACTCCGGACCTCTAGCATAGAAGTCCAGCAGTCTACCACTGAGTCAACGCGCTCCCGATTATCCTACAACATACATACTTCAGCTAGTTGTACTAAAGCTTGGCAACACAAGCTATTTCAAAGGTGCATTACAAAATTATTATCCAGATAGTGCGAGATTCAGACACTTCGACTCCTCTGGCCACACACACACATACACACACATTGAGAACACTTCACTCCAAATCAATTTTCTACACGTCATCATAGTGCCTATGTCAATCCATGTTAGTACTCCTACCAGAAACTTTCACTTCCCTGCCCTTTCATGTCTGGCTCCCAGCTTTAGATTTGCCATTACACAGTGTTACTGTGG